>OY744548.1:39622625-39675125 GCA_963556195.1 Sepiola atlantica
CTACATCTCTCTCTCTCTCTACATCTCTCTCTCTCTACGTCTCTCTCTCTCTCTCTACGTCTCTCTCTCTCTCTCTACGTCTCTCTCTCTCTACGTCTCTCTCTCTCTACGTCTCTCTCTCTCTCTACGTCTCTCTCTCTTTCTACGTCTCTCTCTCTCTCTACGTCTCTCTCTCTCTCTACGTCTCTCTCTCTGTTTCTTTCTCTCTCTACGTCTTTCTCTACGTCTCTCTCTCTCTCTACGTCTCTCTCTCTTTCTACGTCTCTCTCTCTCTACGTCTCTCTCTCTCTACGTCTCTCTCTCTCTCTACGTCTCTCTATCTACGTCTCTCTCTCTATCTACGTCTCTCTCTCTCTCTCTCTACGTCTCTCTCTCCGTCTTTCTCTATCTCCGTCTTTCTCTATCTCCGTCTTTCTCTATCTCCGTCTTTCTCTCTCTCCGTCTTTCTCTCTCTCCGTCTTTCTCTCTCTCCGTCTTTCTCTCTCTCTGTCTTTCTCTCTCTCCGTCTTTCTCTCTCTCCGTCTTTCTCTCCCTTACTGTCTTTCTCTCCCTTACTGTCTACGTTTCTCTCTGTCTACGTCTCTCTCTGTCTACGTCTCTCTCTCTCTACATCTCTCTCTCTCGCTCTACATCTCTCTCTCTCTCTACATCTCTCTCTCTCTACGTCTCTCTCTCTCTCTCTACGTCTCTCTCTCTCTCTCTACGTCTCTCTCTCTCTACGTCTCTCTCTCTACGTCTCTCTCTCTCTACGTCTACCTCTCTCTACGTCTCTCTCTCTCTACGTTTCTCTCTGTCTACGTCTCTCTCTGTCTACGTCTCTCTCTCTCTACATCTCTCTCTCTCGCTCTACATCTCTCTCTCTCTCTACATCTCTCTCTCTCTACGTCTCTCTCTCTCTCTCTACGTCTCTCTCTCTCTCTCTACGTCTCTCTCTCTCTACGTCTCTCTCTCTCTACGTCTCTCTCTCTCTACGTCTCTCTCTCTCTCTACGTCTCTCTCTCTTTCTACGTCTCTCTCTCTCTCTACGTCTCTCTCTCTCTCTACGTCTCTCTCTCTATCTACGTCTCTCTCTCTCTCTCTCTACGTCTCTCTCTCCGTCTTTCTCTCTCTCCGTCTTTCTCTATCTCCGTCTTTCTCTATCTCCGTCTTTCTCTCTCTCTGTCTTTCTCTCTCTCCGTCTTTCTCTCTCTCCGTCTTTCTCTCCCTTACTGTCTTTCTCTCCCTTACTGTCTTTCTCTCCCTTACTGTCTTTCTTTCCGTCTTTCTCTCTCTTCGTCTTTCTCTCATTATCCCTCTCTCGTTATCTCTCATTATCCCTTTCTCGTTATCTCTCTCTCTCTCTCGTTATCCCTCTCACTCTCTCTCTCATTATCCCTCTCACTCTCTCTCTCGTTATCCCTCTCACTCTCTCTCTCGTTATCACTCTCACTCTCTCTCTCGTTATCCCTCTTACTCTCTCTCGTTATCCCTCTCTCGTTATCCCTCACACTCTCTCGTTATCCCTCTCTCTCTCTCGTTATCCATCTCTCGTTATCCATCTCTCGTTATCCCTCTCTCGTTATCCCTCTCTCGTTATCCCTCTCTCGTTATCCCTCTCTCGTTATCCCTCTCTCTCTCTCTCTCGTTATCCCTCTCTCTCTCTCTCTCGTTATCCCTCTCTTTCTCTCTCTCTCTCTTTCTCTCTCTCTCGTTATCCCTCTCTTTCTCTCTCTCTCTCTCTCGTTATCCCTCTCTCTCTTTCTCTCTCGTTATCCCTCTCTCTCTCTCTCGTTATCCCTCTCTCTCTCTCGTTATCCCTCTCTCTCTCTCTCGTTATCCCTCTCTCTCTCTCATTATCCCTCTCTCTCTCTCTCGTTATCCCTCTCTCTCTTTCTCGTTATCCCTCTCCCTCTCTCTCTCTCTCTCGTTATCCCTCCTTCTCTCTCGTTATCCCTCTCCCTCTCTCTCGTTATCCCTCTCCCTCTCTTACCTTATCCCTCTCCATCTCTCTCTCATTATACCCCCCTCTCTCTCTCTCTCTCATTATACCCCCCTCTCTCTCTCTCTCTCATTATACCCCTCTCTCTCTCTCTCTCGTTATACCCTTCTCTGTCCTTCTCTCTCTCGTTATACCCCTCTCTCTCTCTCGTTATACCTCTCTCTCTCTCTCGTTATACCCCTCTCTCTCTCTCTCGTTATACCCCTCTCTCTCGTTATACCCCTCTCTCTCTCGTTATACCCCTCTCTCTCTCGTTATACCCCTCTCTCTCTCGTTATACCCCTCTCTCTCTCGTTATACCCCTCTCTCTCTCGTTATACCCCTCTCTCTCTCTTTATCCTTCTCTCTCTCTTTATCCCTCTCTCTCTCTTTTTATCCCTCTCTCTCTCTTTTTATCCCTCTCTCTCTCTTTATCCTTCTCTCTCTCTTTATCCCTTCTCTCTCTCTTTATCCCTTCTCTCTCTCTTTATCCCTTCTCTCTCTTTATCCCTTCTCTCTCTCTTTATCCCTTCTCTCTCTCTTTATCCCTTCTCTCTCTCTTTATCCCTTCTCTCTCTCTTTATCCATTCTCTCTCTCTCTTTATCCCTTCTCTCTCTCTCTTTATCCCTTCTCTCTCTCTTTATCCATCTCTCTCTTTATCCCTCTCTCTCTTTATCCCTCTCTCTCTTTATCCCTCTCTCTCTTTATCCCTCTCTCTCTTTATCCCTATCTCTCTTTATCCCTCTCTCTCTTTATCCCTCTCTCTCTTTATCCCTCTCTCTCGTTATCTCTCTCCCTCTCTCTCGTTATCTCTCTCCCTCTCTCTCGTTATCTCTCTCCCTCTCTCTCGTTATCTCTCTCCCTCTCTCTTGTTATCTCTCTCCCTCTCTCTCGTTATCTCTCTCCCTCTCTCTCGTTATCTCTCTCCCTCTCTCTCGTTATCTCTCTCCCTCTCTCTCTCGTTATCTCTCTCCCTCTCTCTCTCGTTATCTCTTTCCCTCTCTCTCTCGTTATCTCTCTCCCTCTCTCTCTCTCGTTATCTCTCTCCCTCTCTCTCTCGTTATCTCTCTCCCTCTCTCTCTCGTTATCTCTCTCCCTCTCTCTCTCGTTATCTCTCTCCCTCTCTCTCTCGTTATCTCTCTCCCTCTCTCTCTCGTTATCTCTCTCCCTCTCTCTCTCGTTATCTCTCTCCCTCTCTCTCTCGTTATCTCTCTCCCTCTCTCTCTCGTTATCTCTCTCCCTCTCTCTCTCGTTATCTCTCTCCCTCTCTCTCTCGTTATCTCTCTCCCTCTCTCTCTCGTTATCCCTCTCCCTCTCTCTCTCGTTATCCCTCTCCCTCTCTCTCTCGTTATCCCTCTCCCTCTCTCTCTCGTTATCCCTCTCCCTCTCTCTCTCGTTATCCCTCTCCCTCTCTCTCGTTATCTCTTTCCCTCTCTCTCGTTATCTCTTTCCCTCTCTCTCGTTATCTCTCTCATTCTCTCTCGTTATCTCTCTCCCTCTCTCTCGTTATCTCTCTCCCTCTCTCTCGTTATCCCTCTCCCTCTCTCTCGTTATCCCTCTCCCTCTCTCTCGTTATCCCTCTCCCTCTCTCTCGTTATCCCTCTCCCTCTCTCTCGTTATCCCTCTCCCTCTCTCTCGTTATCCCTCTCCCTCTCTCTCGTTATCCCTCTCCCTCTCTCTCGTTATCCATCTCCCTCTCTCGTTATCCCTCTCCCTCTCTCTTTTTATCCCTCTCTCTCTCTATCGTTACCCCTCTCTCGTTATCCCTCTCACTCTCTCTCTCTCGTTATCCCTATAACTCTCTTTCTCGTTATCCCTCTCACTCTCTCTCTCTCGTTATCCCTCTCACTCTCTCTCTCTCTCGTTATCCCTCTCACTCTCTCTCTCTCGTTATCCCTCCCTCTCCCTCTCTCTCGTTATCCCTCTCCCTCTCTTACCTTATCCCTCTCCATCTCTCTCTCATTATACCCCCCTCTCTCTCTCTCTCTCATTATACCCCCCTCTCTCTCTCTCTCTCATTATACCCCCCTCTCTCTCTCTCTCTCATTATACCCCTCTCTCTCTCTCTCTCTCGTTATACCCTTCTCTGTCCTTCTCTCTCTCGTTATACCCCTCTCTCTCTCTCGTTATACCCCTCTCTCTCTCTCGTTATACCCCTCTCTCTCTCTCGTTATACCCCTCTCTCTCTCGTTATACCCCTCTCTCTCTCGTTATACCCCTCTCTCTCTCGTTATACCCCTCTCTCTCTCGTTATACCCCTCTCTCTCTCTCTCGTTATACCCCTCTCTCTCTCTTTATCCCTCTCTCTCTCTTTATCCCTCTCTCTCTCTTTTTATCCCTCTCTCTCTCTTTTTATCCCTCTCTCTCTCTTTATCCCTCTCTCTCTCTTTATCCCTTCTCTCTCTCTTTATCCCTTCTCTCTCTCTTTATCCCTTCTCTCTCTCTTTATCCCTTCTCTCTCTTTATCCCTTCTACACTAAAACCACACCACACTACATTCTAACACCCACACTACTTCACTCACACCCTCACCCACTAACCCACACCCCTCTCACACTAACAAATAACCCACAACACTAATCACAACACACAACCCACAACACCACACCACACACACACACACCCACACACACACACTAACACACACACACACAAACACCACACACACAAACACACACACACACCACACACACACAAACACACACACACACAACAACACAACACACAACACACCACCACAACACCACACATAACAACCACACACACACCAACACACACACACATTCTTTCTCCTCTCTCTCGTTATCTCTCTCTCCTCTCTCTCGTTATCTCTCTCCTCTCTCACTCGTTATCTCTCTCCCCCTCTTGTATCTCTCCCCACTCTCTGTTATCTCTCTCCCTCTCTCGTTATCTCTCTCCCTCTCTCTCGTTATCTCTCTCCCTCTCTCTCGTTATCTCTCTCCCTCTCTCTCTCGTTATCTCTCTCCCTCTCTCTCTCGTTATCTCTCTCCCTCTCTCTCTCTTCTCTCTCCCTCTCTCTCTCTCTATCTCTCCCCTCTCTCTCTCTCTCGTTATCTCTCTCCCTCTCTCTCTCTCGTTATCTCTCTCCCTCTCTCTCTCGTTATCTCTCTCCCTCTCTCTCTCTTATCTCTCTCCCCTCTCTCTCTCGTTATCTCTCTCCCTCTCTCTCATCGTTATCTCTCTCCCTCTCTCTCTCTCGTTATCTCTCCCTCTCTCTCTCGTTATCCCTCTCCCTCTCTCTCTCGTTATCCTCTCCCTCTCTCTCTCGTATCCCTCTCCCTCTCTCTCTCGTTATCCCTCTCCTCTCTCTCGTTATCTCTTTCCCTCTCTCTCGTTATCTCTCTCATTCTCTCTCTTATCTCTCTCCCTCTCTCTCGTTATCCCTCTAACTCTCTGTCTCGTTATCCCTCTCCCTCTCTCTCGTTATCCCTCTCCCTCTCTCTCGTTATCCCTCTCCCTCTCTCTCGTAATCCCTCTCCCTCTCTCTCGTTATCCCTCTCCCTCTCTCTCTTTATCCCTCTCTCTCTCGTTATCCCTCTCCCTCTCTCTCGTTATCCCTCTCCCTCTCTCTTTTTATCCTCTCTCTCTCTCTTTTTATCCCTCTCTCTCTCTATCGTTACCCCTCTCTCTTTATCCCTCTCACTCTCTCTCTCTCTCGTTATCCCTATAACTCTCTTTCTCGTTATCCCTCTCACTCTCTCTCTCTCTCGTTATCCCTCTCACTCTCTCTCTCTCTCGTTATCCCTCTCACTCTCTCTCTCTCGTTATCCCTCTCACTCTCTCTCGTTATCCCTCTCACTCTCTCTCTCTCGTTATCCCTCTCACTCTCTCTCTCGTTATCCCACTCACTCTCTCTCTCTCTCTCGTTATCCCTCTCACTCTCTCTCTCTCTCTCGTTATCCCTCTCACTCTCTCTCTCTCTCTCGTTATCCCTCTCTCTCTCTCTCTCTCGTTATCCCTCTCTCTCTCTCTCTCTCGTTATCCCTCTCCCTCTCTCTCTTGTTATCCCTCTCACTCTCTCTCTCTCTCGTTATCCCCCTCACTCTCTCTCTCGATATCCCTCTGACTCTCTCTCTCTCGTTATCCCTCTGACTCTCTCTCTCTCGTTATCCCTCTCACTCTCTCTCTCTCTCTCGTTTATCCCTCTCACTCTCTCTCTCTCTCGTTATCCCTCTCACTCTCTCTCTCTCGTTATCCCTCTCACTCTCTCTCTCTCTCGTTATCCCTCTCACTCTCCCTATCTCTCGTTATCCCTCTCACTCTCTCTCTCTCTCGTTATCCCTCTCACTCTTTCGTTATCCCTCTAACTCTCTCTCTCTCGTTATATCTCTAACTTTCTCTCTCTCGTTATCCCTCTAACTCTCTCTCTCGTTATCCTCTAACTCTCTGTCTCGTTATCCCTCTAACTCTCTGTCTCGTTATCCCTCTAACTCTCTGTCTCGTTATCCCTCTAACTCTCTCTCTCGTTATCCCTCAAACTCTCTCTCTCTCGTTATCCCTCAAACTCTCTCTCTTGTTATCCCTCTAACTCTCTCTCTCGTTATGCCTCTCACTCTCTCTCTCTCTCGTTATGCCTCTCACTCTCTCTCTCTCGTTATGCCTCTCACTCTCTCTCTCGTTATGCCTCTCACTCTCTCTCTCGTTATGCCTCTCACTCTCTCTCTCGTTATGCCTCTCACTCTCTCTCTCGTTATGCCTCTCACTCTCTCTCTCGTTATGCCTCTCACTCTCTCTCTCGTTATGCCTCTCACTCTCTCTCTCGTTATGCCTCTCACTCTCTCTCTCGTTATGCCTCTCACTCTCTCTCTCGTTATGCCTCTCACTCTCTCTCTCGTTATGCCTCTCACTCTCTCTCTCGTTATGCCTCTCACTCTCTCTCTCGTTATGCCTCTCACTCTCTCTCTCGTTATGCCTCTCACTCTCTCGTTATGCCTCTCACTCTCTCTCTCTCGTTATCCCTCTCACTCTCTCTCTCTCGTTATCCCTCTCTCTCTCTCGTTATGCCACTCACTCTCTCTCTCTCTCGTTATGCCTCTCTCTCTCTCTCTCGTTATGCCTCTCTCTCTCTCTCGTTTATGCCTCTCACTCTCTCTCTCGTTATCCCTCTCACTCTCCCTCTCGTTATCCCTCTCACTCTCCTTCTCGTTATCCCTCTCACTCTCTCTCTCTCTCTCGTTATACCTCTCACCCTCTCTCTCGTTATACCTTTCTCTCATTTTATCCCTCTTTCTCGCTCTCTCTTTATCCCCCTCTCTCTCTTATCCCCTCTCTCTCTTTATCCCCCTCTCTCTCTTTATCCCCCTCTCTCTCTTTATCCCCCTCTCTCTCTTTATCCCCCTCTCTCTCTTTATCCCTCTCTCTCTCTCTTTATCCCTCTCTCTCTCGTTATCCCTCCCCTCTCTCTCTCTCGTTATCTTTCTCTCTCTCTCTCTCGTTATCCTTCTCTCTCTCTCTCTCTCGTTATCCTTCTCTCTCTCTCTCTCTCGTTATCCCTCTCTCCCTCTATCTCGTTATCCCTCTCTCTCTATCTCGTTATCCCTCTCTCTCGTTATCCCTCTCTCTCGTTATCCCTCTCTCTCGTTATCCCTCTCTCTCGTTATCCCTCTCTCTCGTTATCCCTCTCTCTCGTTATCCCTCTCTCTCGTTATCCCTCTCTCTCGTTATCCCTCTCTCTCGTTATCCCACTCTCTCGTTATCTCACTCTCTCGTTATCTCACTCTCTCGTTATCCCACTCTCTCGTTATCCCTATCTCTCTCTCTCTCTCGTTATCCCTATCTCTCTCTCTCGTTATCTCTATCTCTCTCTCTCTCTCGTTATCCCTATCTCTCTCTCTCTCTCTCGTTATCCCTATCTCTCTCTCTCTCGTTATCTCTATCTCTCTCTCTCTCGTTATCTCTATCTCTCTCTCTCTCGTTATCTCTATCTCTCTCTCTCTCGTTATCTCTATCTCTCTCTCTCTCTCGTTATCTCTATCTCTCTCTCTCTCGTTATCTCTATCTCTCTCTCTCTCTCGTTATCTCTATCTCTCTCTCTCTCTCTCGTTATCTCTATCTCTCTCTCTCTCTCTCGTTATCTCTATCTCTCTCTCTCTCTCGTTATCCCTATCTCTCTCTCTCTCTCGTTATCCCTATCTCTCTCTCTCTCGTTATCCCTATCTCTCTCTCTCTCTCTCTCTCTCTCGTTATCCCTATCTCTCTCTCTCTCTCTCTCGTTATCCCTATCTATCTCTCTCTCTCTCGTTATCCCTATCTATCTCTCTCTCTCTCGTTATCCCTATCTCTCTCTCTCTCTCGTTATCCCTCTCTCTCTCTCTCTCGTTATCCCTCTCTCTCTCTCTCTTGTTATCCCCCATTTCTCTCTCTCTCTCTCTCTATCTCTCGTTATCCCTCACTCTCCTTTTCGTCATCCCTCTCTCTCTCTCCTTCTAGTTATCTCTTTCATTATCTCTTTCATTATCTCTCTCTCTCTCTCTTTCTCTCTCTCTCTCTCTCTCTCTCTCTCTCTCGTTATCTTTTTTTATTTCCATTCTCTATAACTCTTTTTATTTCGTCTCTGTGAATGGATGTCATAAATATCTGGAGACAAGTTACATCATTCCAAATAGAAATGGGCCTAGCCTTTTTTTTTTCTTTCCAAAAATATTTACACAATTTTCAAATATTTTCATCTGTGCTTAATTTTAAATATACATTTTTGCATGTAACCAGTTTAATTACAAATCATGTAAACGATACTTTTCTCTTGTAAGCACTCCGTTCTTCCTAGGCAGGCATTTCTTCATGAAATACTTAATTACTTTAGTTGAAAGAGTAATTATAAAGGCTTATTTATTCTAATGTTTTTAAAATAGTTTTTAAAGTAGTTTTTAAAACATTTTTATATCTATTAAAATGTTTCTTCATTTTTTTATTGTTTTATATAAAACGAAATATTAACGGAATTCTTGATAGTAATTTTTTAAAATTCTAAATTTTAATTGTATTTTTTCTTAAATTCTAAATTGTAATTGTATTTTTTTTAAATCCTAAATTGTAATTGTATTTTTTAAAATCCTAAATTGTAATTGTATTTTTTTTTAATTCTAAATTGTGATTGTTTTTTTTTTAATTCTAAATTGTAATTGTTTTTTTTTTTAATTCTAAATTGTAATTGTAATTTTTTTTTTTAACTTGAAAATTATGTTCAATTTAATTTTTTCCCTGGGAAATTGTCTTCACATTTGTTCTTTAACGTCGTCATTGTTGTTGTCCCTTTATTTTGACAATTCAAATGTGCGGGGTCTGCTTCTACCAAAAGCCACTTTTGTTTAGTGAATGACTTAACAGATTCTAACAAGTTTCTACCTCTCTCTCCTATTGGTGACTGATGTATACTTATTTAAAGGTTGTTGTACTTAGTCCAGCATCCACCCACACCACATCACACACATAATTAAAAGAAAACAAGTAGAATTTGAAGACCTGTTTAAGGATATGAAAATCTTTTTAAAATTATTTTTTATGAATTTAATGTATTCATTTTTCATGTGAGGAATTAAAAAAAATGTATCCTCTTAATGGTTGTGCAAGAATGATATAAGATAAAATTCGTCAGAATGTACAAAATAAGTAACATCGAAAAGTGGACAAATAACAAAATATGAAAAATAAAATGACATTAAAAAAAACATCAGTTACTCTTTCTCTCTACTATCTCTCTGCTATATGTATATATATATATAGCTCTCTCTCTCATATATATATAAGTTATGAAAACAAAATATGTTTTCATAACTTACTACCTGGCTCTACTCACGTATTGAGCACAGTTGAGCGTCGATACATATTAGATCTCATAAAATTTTCTGTAGATGCATGAAATAATAATTACATATATATATATATATATATATAGTAGAAAAAGAGCTAATATGTGATAATATAAAACACGATTATTTTATATAATTTAGATTGATTCTTATGATGGGAAACAAATTCCAGGGCAAAGTGAGATTTAGATCTGTCTATCTATCTATCTATATATATATATATATATATATATATATATATATATTCGTGTGTGTATATATGAATACAATGTTCTACAATTATATTGATTAGCTATCTATACCGGTTGTTTCCGGAGCAATCGGAAAATAAAACTCATGAGTTTGAATATCACATCTCCTCTTCATCAGCAGTTGGTTTAAATATTAAATCCCGGAAACCGTCGGTATAGATGGCTAGTCAACATATTGCATTATTATAAATAAATAGTATGCTCTTAGTAACGTAGTTGAGCACTGTCATTATTTCTTCATATACTTTACAGCTAAAAATTAAAAAGACAGGAAAGAATAAAAGTTGGAATAGTCCTTATTTACTTGCCTCCCCACGAGGGCAGAGTTAGACACAAGGTGATGTTTTTATGTGGGGAAAATCCAGCTCCTCCAAATTGGACACTCTGGATTGGGACAAAAATTAAAATTGCCTTAGTCTTGAAGGATCTCTTTCATTGACACAGAACAGATACTGCACCTTGATATTATCTCCATTTTATTTTTTGGTATGTGTAATAATATATAAGTAAACAAATTATTTTAAAATTATCTTTTTTATACTCGCATAATCTTAATGCCCCTAAGGTATAAGTATATGCTTCCTTAGCTGACCCTAACAGCGGCCATTTAGACTGTTGATCACATTTGATTTGTTGTTTTCTATCCTTTTCTCACTTGGTCATGGACTTGTAAAATACCTACTTTCAACTGCTGCACGCACACACACACACACACACACACACACACACACACAAATATATATGTAAATGAAACACCTGTATACTATGTAGATCTTGAAATAAGAAATACCTGTATATGTCTAAAGCTATGTGACTAGCTGTATAGGCAGTTACGTGCATACAATAAGTATTTGATGTTTTGTGTCTCCGCTTATTTATCGCCTTGATTCTATTTGTCTTTTATGGTTTGATGCCAGTAGTGTGGATTGGAACACTGAAATGTTTTGCTTTTTGTACTACCCATAATTTAAAAAAAAGAAGTTTTTATCCGTACAAAAAGTCCTTCTGGGTATTTATAAATACTTTCTCGTCCAGTTATTAACATAAACAAATAGGTATCACAAACCAACCAGTTTAGTATGCGAAAACGGGTAAAAATAGTGAAATTCACTTCACTCGTGATGACTCATTTATTTTTGGGTTGTTTTGGTAAAATTTGGATGTAAACAAAATGTAATTTTTTTTCATTATAAATGTACAATTCTTTCTATTGTGTCATTAATAGTTTCTTTCATATTTTTTTAGGTTACTTTAAGTTCGGTTACTATTTTTAGTAACAGGCGATTTATTTTTTAATGTTGGTGTTTTTCAACTTCATGCACACGATATTGAGTATCTCTATGCAAGTAAAAACAGTCCCATCTTTAAAAAAAGAGTCACTCATCAATATGGTTGGCTTAATATTGGGTGCAGGTGTCTTTCACAAAAAGAATCCAAGTTGAAAATTTTAGTCAATGAAAGTTTTGCCCTATTAGCAAATTGTTTCCATCTGTTTTTACATGGTCAAGATCTGAGTTTTTATAGATTTACTATTAAAAGAAACATCTAGCTCATTCTCTACTATAATATGAATCATATTATGAAGATTCAAGTTGTTAGCTGTTAAAATGAATCTTATATGAAAATTCAAAGTTGTGCTTTCATGTCATTTTTAGAGAGGTAATGAAATTTTGTCCAATGGCTTGATCTAATAATTATTGCTTCCATTATGATTAATTTTCATTTACCACAAGATGACGTTACATTTGTAAGGAGTTTTCATTTGTTCAGCGTCTTCACTTTTAGTTATACATTATGACATTTGGTTTCTACACCAATCGCACACAGTAAATTTTCTAACTTCCAACAAACTTTGAACAATCATAATTCGATGGCTAATTGTGCTACAAAAATAAATTTGGCATCATTCAGGAAAACAGGAAACAAATTATAATATCAAAGAGAACAAGAGCCAAACATTTTAGATATCAAGTCAAAAGAAAATGTTCAAGTTGCAGCCTATCCTACATCCGAGGTGCTTTGATTCTTCGATCAAACTGAAGCATAATGCAATAAACAAAAAGTTAAAATGCCTGGGGATTGTAATTCAATACGCAAAAATACAATGCAAAGGGGTTGTTTCATTTAAAAAAACTAAATAAACTTCCAGGATATTTAATACAAACACACAGCTAACAGAGAAAATCCAACATGACCTTCCAGTAGCGATGGGCGATGCACACTGCGTTTTTTTTGTGGCCCTGGATCGAGTTTGTGTCTGCTGTGGTGCCAATTTCTCTCCCAGCTGCCCCTCACCCGGAGGGGATTCCCCTCTGGTTAAGAATCATTGTACGAGTGTATGAACTAATATCAGGGTTGAATGAAACATGTTTTATCAATATGTATTATTAGGATTAATCAGACTACTTCTATTTATCTTCCTCCCACAAGGTAAGATGTGACACAAGGTCGGGAAAGTGGGAAAGAACCAGTGCTCGAGAATTTGAGCACTCTGGCTGTTTAAAAATTGCCTGGGCAGCCCCGTCGGCATTCCCCGGTAGGGGCGCCTCAGACAGTAAGCAATAAACTTACTCCTCCCCAAAGAGAGGACGCAAAGCCTGGGAGGGTTGACCTCCTAGAACTGCACAGGACCGACAACCCCCAATAGACCGGCGTAAATCCAGACCCGAAGGCCCGGACAATACCGGTCTATTAGGCGGGGTAAAAACCCCTGATAGACTACTATTCTCATCTTTAATGTTCTCACACTGATTCGACTGATGTAACCTCAGATGCATCTTATCATACTCTGGAATCTATCTAGAATTTCAAACTGAACTCATTTAAGTCATGGAGGTAGATTGTTTTCATTCCGTCAGCCCTGACTGGGTAGAATTATTAAGCAATTTTTTTTTTTTAAATTTAGTTAGTATTGCAACAAAGGTGTTAAGTAGTAATCAGTTCTAAGTGCCAGTCTTTTGGAGGTTGAAGGTTCAATCCTCACTAATTTCTGAAGACTTCTACCTGGTCATGCCTGACAGAACGAGAACAATCTACCCCCATGCATTAAATTAAAGGTTCAGTTTAAAATTCTGTATAGATTCATGAGTTAGACAAAATGCACCTGAAGAAGTTTACATCGGCCGAAACGTTGTGAGAATAACATCCAAGATGAGAATAGTAGCCTGAATAATCAAAATTATCAATCCTCATCTAAAAATTTCCGAAACAATGTTTTATCTAATTGTTAACATTAGAAAATTTAGCAGAAAATACAAACCATTCCCCTTAATTCTGCGTTAATAATTCAGGATAATTTTTTCTTATTGTTTTAATGTTTTTACGATTTATTTAAATATATTTCACATCTAACATCTTTCTTTCGATCTAACATAAAGTTATCTTATCAAATTTTAAATCAAACTTTGCTTCTGACAAGCCAATTTTCATTTGTTGTTATTGTACCATGTTATTAGCAATATAATATATTTCGCTACAATTTATTTTAAAACTTACTCCGACAATCTGATATGAAATATTTTTAACGAATCACCAGAAAATAAAACTCAGCAAGGGAAATAACTTATATTTTGATTAAAGAATATAAAAAAGATTTGTCTCCCTTACAACTTAAATTTTATTTCTTTTTCTGTATTTTAGTTTTTAATTTTTATTTGTTTGCACATTTCTTGTTAAAAATTTACTTCACTGAATCCCTGACAACGCCGGGTAGGTACAGCTAGTGTATTGTATTCAAAATAGCATCAGCAATAAAGAATAGAGACTTAAAATATTTTCTGTTTTGTATGCATTAACTTTTGAAATTCTTAAATGATTTTGCTGTATTATTTGTTTTTTCCAATTAAATTTTCCATTTTTTGCAATTTGCAAAAATCTTTGTTCATAAAAGTTTTGTTTTAACAAAACCTTGCTATAAAGATGCTCAATTCACACGAGCGTGTATATATATATATATATATATATATATATATAAATATTTGTTATTGTTTATTATCTATGTACGTATACGTTTCGTCCTTTTTTTTTTTTAATCTGGACTCATCAGCATAGAGATATGACTATTCACTACCGGTCATGCGATTCGAAACCCTGGATTTAAGTATTTTTCAACTCAAATCCAACGTCGCTAACCGCTCGGCCAATTCTGAACAGCTGATAAACAATGATAATTTTAACACTTTTTAAAGCGGCTTGACGTCCAGGCATTCTACTTCTATTAGGGAAGGAATGATGCATTATAAAGCAAGTGACGTCATGCTGTGTTAGTACTACCATTACAGTGCTCTACTTTTTTACGAGGAGCGACAAATATAAATATTTGTTATTGTTTATTATATATATATATATATATATATATTATATAGCATACATATAATATGAAGGAATAAAAACAGTGCTCAATTAAGTAAATAAGAGTGTATAATATGTATTTATTTCAATATTATACATTTATTGAATGATTGGATGTGTCATACCTTGGGTTTCATAGATCAGACGCAACTGAGAAGCTGCAGGATGCAGTAAAAATGCATCTAATTACTTCATCAAGTGGCAATATTAGACACATTTTATACTGCAGCTTGCAGCTTCTCTGTTGCCACTGTTCCATGAAACTCGAGGTATGGCCTATCCATTCATTCAATAGATGTATAATATTGAAATAAATACTGGTCAGAGATAGGTTAGTTTAGAATTTAATTCCTAAAAGCTGTTCAATGTATGCCAACATATAAATGGATGATGACATATATATATATGATGCAGATGATAGTTGTTTGCAAAATTACTCCTCATCATCCGGTTTTAGTATTTAAGGTGATGTGAGTGTCCCAAACTCTGGAGTGGGCAACATTAGATAACATCTCACGCCTGCTCTCCATTACTGTCTAGGAAAAAATAATATAGTAGTTTAGTTTTTTCAGATTTGTTCATCAAACTTTGATCAGTTTGTCATCATGACTTGTTCTGTCGATTTCACTTAATGAACCCGCCTTTTGCTTTAATGACAGCCTCGAGGCGACGTCAGAATCGGCCATGGACTTTCGACACTATTTCCTGGCCTTTTAGCTTATTCTTCGTGTTGCAGCTGAATCTATTGGTGTCTCTTTCTACTGCATCCCTACACAAAGTCGTCGAAGTGATTGCCGTCTGATGAGCTGGGAAGTTAGGCAAGCTTGCACAGTCACCATTGATTTTTTTGTCTTTTCTTGAACAATCCAAGACATTTTTAAAACTATTCTACTTTAATCTTCATTGAAATGATTCATCTTCATAAGCCATTGCTCAATTATTAAAGAATTTACGGACACATTTTATTAATTTATTTATTATTATATATATATATATATATATATATTATTATTATTATTAAATATATACTTAACTTTGACATTAGTTAATAAAGCAGCAGCAGCCAGCAATAACAGCTGCTGCTTTCAAACAAACATGCGCATACACTGCTTATGGTGACATCATCAATTTATGATGTCATAACGGATCTCTTTTCCATGGTGACATCATCCATTTATGATGTCGTAAAGGATCTCTTTTCCATGGTGACATCATCCATTTGTGATGTCGTAAAGGATCTCTATTCCATGGTGACATCATCCATTTATGATGTCATAAAAGATCTCTTTTCCATGGTGACATCATCAATTTATGATGTCATAACGGATCTCTTTTTCATGGTGACATCATCCATTTATGATGTCATAAAGGATCTCTTTTCCATGGTGACATCATCCATTTATGATGTTGTAAAGGATCTCTTTTCCATGGTGACATCATCCATTTATGATGTCGTAAAGGATCTCTTTTCCATGGTGACATCATCCATTTATGATGTCATAAAGGATCTCTTTTCCATGGTGACATCATCCATTTATGATGTCGTAAAGGATCTCTTTACCATGGTGACATCATCCATTTATGATGTCGTAAAGGATCTCTATTCCATGGTGACATCATCAATTTATGATGTCATAACGGATCTCTTTTCCATGGTGACATCATCCATTTATGATGTCGTAAAGGATCTCTTTTCCATGGTGACATCATCCATTTGTGATGTCGTAAAGGATCTCTATTCCATGGTGACATCATCCATTTATGATGTCATAACGGATCTCTTTTTCATGGTGACATCATCCATTTATGATGTCATAAAGGATCTCTTTTCCATGGTGACATCATCCATTTATGATGTTGTAAAATATCTCTTTTCCATGGTGACATCATCCATTTATGATGTCGTAAAGGATCTCTTTTCCATGGTGACATCATCCATTTATGATGTCGTAAAGGATCTCTATTCCATGGTGACATCATCAATTTATGATGTCGTAACGGATCTCTTTTCCATGGTGACATCATCCATTTATGATGTCGTAAAGGATCTCTTTTCCATGGTGACACTATCCATTTATGATGTTGTAAAGGATCTCTTTTCCATGGTGACATCATCCATTTATGATGTCATAAAGGATCTCTTTTCCATGGTGACACTATCCATTTATGATGTCGTAAAGGATCTCTTTTCCATGGTGACATCATCCATTTATGATGTCGTAAAGGATCTCTTTTCCATGGTGACATCATCCATTTATGATGTCGTAAAGGATCTCTTTTCCATGGTGACATCATCCATTTATGATGTCGTAAAGGATCTCTATTCCATGGTGACATCATCCATTTATGATGTCGTAAAGGATCTCTATTCCATGGTGACATCATCAATTTATGATGTCATAACGGATCTCTTTTCCATGGTGACATCATCCATTTATGATGTCGTAAAGGATCTCTTTTCCATGGTGACATCATCCATTTATGATGTCGTAAAGGATCTCTTTTCCATGGTGACATCATCCATTTATGATGTCGTAAAGGATCTCTTTTCCATGGTGACATCATCCATTTATGATGTCGTAAAGGATCTCTTTTCCATGGTGACATCATCCATTTATGATGTCGTAAAAGATCTCTATTCCATGGTGACATCATCAATTTATGATGTCATAAAGGATCTCTATTCCATGGTGACATCATCCATTTATGATGTCATAACGGATCTCTTTTTCATGGTGACATCATCCATTTATGATGTCATAAAGGATCTCTTTTCCATGGTGACATCATCCATTTATGATGTTGTAAAATATCTCTTTTCCATGGTGACATCATCCATTTATGATGTCGTAAAGGATCTCTATTCCATGGTGACATCATCCATTTATGATGTCGTAAAGGATCTCTTTTCCATGGTGACATCATCCATTTATGATGTCGTAAAGGATTTCTTTTCCATGGTGACATCATCCATTTATGATGTCGTAAAAGATGTCTTTTCCATGGTGACATCATCCATTTATGATGTCATAAAGGATCTCTTTTCCATGGTGACATCATCCATTTATGAGGTCATAAAGGGTCTCTTCTCCATGGTGACATCATCAATTTATGATGTCATAAAGGATCTCTTCTCCATGGTGACATCATCCATTTATGATGTCATAAAGGATCTCTTTTCCATGGTGACATCATCCATTTATGATGTCATAAAGGATCCTTTCTCCATGGTGACATCATCCATTTATGATGTCATAAAGGATCCTTTCTCCATGGTGACATCATCCATTTATGATGTCATAAAGGATCCTTTCTCCATGGTGACATCATCCATTTATGATGTCATAAAGGATCTCTTTTCCATGGTGACATCATGCATTTATAATGTCATAAAGGATCTCTTCTCCATGGTGACATCATCCATTTATGATGTCATAAAGGATCTCTTCTCCATGGTGACATCATCTATTCATAATGTTATAAAGGATCTCTTTTCCATGGTGACATCATCTATTTATGAGGTCATAAAAGATCTTGCTGATATTTTTCTTGTCATGGTGAGTAATGTCATCCATTGTGCACAAACAAACATACCAGGTAACAAGTTCAACAAAGTTTTAGTATATAGGTATTTAGTAGTATATAGATATCTTGATTATTGCGAGTGGAAGGTTTTTTTTTATGATTTCAGTAGTTAAGTGTTACGGTTACAGACTCTCCATCCCTTCGAACAATGATTCTCATGAGGATAGACTAATGGATCCAAACAATCATTCTCAAATCTTTTCTGTTTAGTAACAAAGTTATCAGTACATCGACTCTGTACAATAATAATCTGATACCAAATATAGAAATACAATTAAGATATTCAATACAAGACGATACCGCAATGGATATATTGCCAAATATCTCAATTTATGATGATTTTATGACGCAGTTTTGCGTTAATGTTAATGTACGATATAACACAAGTGAGACTATAGTTAGTTTATTCGTGGACAATTATAAAACTGCCGTGTGAAATGTGGCTTTTTCTTACATGAATCTTCTGACATTTAGTCCCTATTATAATAGGCCTTGCTAAATTATTAATCAATTTTATTGGCCAAAAAATAGCAAAGTGCAGCAAGCCATGTAAAAAGACATGTCATCTATATACTGTATATACTGTATGAATGTTTGTTAAGGGCAACTTTCAACTTGGATATGGTCAGTATCATTACAACTTCCTTTAGATAAGCTGTTCAAGGGAATAGAAACACGGACAAAGAATGCTGCCATTCTTTGGTTGAGACGAAAGTGATGATGGTAAATATTCTGTGGGTGGCCACGGAAACTGATTAGGTTTTTGGGTGAAAAACTCCTTCAAAGATAGATTTACATTTCTGTTGATGCTGTATCCCAGAATTAAGTTCCTGCGCATCCTTCGTTGTTCAAGTGAGGACAGATTTAGTCTTTGAAGCCAGTTTTAGGGACAGTTGGTTATGGTGTTATATACGAGCTCATCTCGTAATGTGTATAGCTTTTATACACTGTTGCAACTGTGATTCATGAGTCGTCTTCAATTAAATAACAGGACACATAAGGTTTCTTTAAAATGAAGGATTTATTAGCATGAGGAACAACAATTACTGAAATCCGAGAGAGAGAAATATATAAAGGTGTTCACTAGGTTGAGAGATAGAGGGGTAGGCTAAGATATGGGATTCAATTCATGACTTGACCCTCCACCACCCGCATCGGGGCTAGTTACTATCTATATAAAGTTAGGTAGCTGTATATGTTTATATATTTGTATGTACACAATTCACACCTAAACTAATTAACTGATCATTATGAGTTTTAGAAGACAGCTGCTATGCATAAGGGTAGATAATGTGGGCTATATTTAGTTTAATGCAAAAAGAGGGATGGAAGCCCTAAAGTTCAGATTGCTTAGATTTTTGTGAAATAACATGTATTAGACATTAATAAATAAATATTCCTTAAATTTCAGTTTCTTTCGAGTATTTTAAAGAGTGTTTAGGAGGCATAATATAGGCATAACGTACCATTTGAAAATTCAAATATTTAGATTTGCATTGAATTTGATCAATAGTCATTAGACACTAATTAAACCACATTCCCTGAATTTTAATTTTTTAAGACTCCTTAAGCTTAAATTTGAGATATTTTCTAAAATCAAAATCATTTAATAAATTTTGATCAAAATTGGAATAAGAGTTCTACACGCAAAATTTAGTAACATTATATCTTGATTTTAATCTTTGTAAGAGGACATAAAAGTTGTGCAAAACTGTTTTCTTCAAGGAATTAATTTTACCCGTCCTGGGATGTGTATTCTTCTAGTTATATATATATATATATATATATATATAGTCTTGGAAGTTTCTCAACCATTCAAACTATATTAAAAAAAAAAAATTTTAAACAAAAAAAACTTAAGTCCCAAGTCGTTCAGTGGAAAATCACTCTTGTAAGTCAATTTAACTTTTACAGTTATTATATTAGTTTGCTTCTAACATTATTTAAGGGATCATCAGTTGTTTACCATGAAAAACTGTTTCGGGAATTTAAAAACAAGACAGTATTTAATTTCATGGCTTCCCAGCAGAGTTGATCAGACCCCACTTCCCTTAAAAGACAAAAACATAAACGTTCCATATACTAAACCTAAGTTTTGTTCCGTATAAATGTTTTGCTAACTTATATTAGTTATTAAAAAAAAAAAAAATAAATAAAAATAAAATATATATATATATATATATATATATAAACTTTAGCTGCTCCTTCAACTTTAATAAAGTTACTAGAAACAATGGCTTCTGTCAGTTTCATCTTTTTTTTAAGCAATGTATTGTGCTTTAGATGTTTGAAAACCTTCTGAGTGGATTAAGTTTTCAAGAGAAGTTGAAATTGAGTTAGTTTCCTTTTGCAGTTCAAAACCTCAGGAATTTTATGAATGTAGCATGAAAAAGCTTATTTATAGATGGAAAGAAGTCAGAATGGGGACTACATTAACAATTAAATCCATCTGATATTTAAAAAAAAAATTAATTGAACCATAAAAAAATTACAGAGCTTTCATTTTATTTTCCTTTAAAAAGAACTATCTGTTCAAATTTACTTATTTTTAATTGTTTTACGATTTAGAAAAAAAATAGTTACGTTAAAAATACAATGTACGACCGACTACATGTGTTTTCTGGAGAGGATAGAAGCTTTTGTTTTCTTTAAAATATGAAAAATAATTATATTCCATTATTTTAGATAGAGATGTAGGTCAACTGTCAGACTGCATATCTTCACCTGACAACATAAGGATGGGCTAAAGTCTAACCTGAGCCTTACTTCTCCATATTGTATGAAGTATTCCCAAAGTTATGCCATGGAAACGTTGATAACACAAAAACTATGTATTTGATCAGACTGAAATTTTGTACTGTGTGTTGAGTATTTTTTTTTCTTATAAAGAGGTGCCCCAATAACAAACAACCTGTTGTATATTGTTAGTTTCCATTTGAATGTCCTTATAAGCATTCAAAGACGGCATATATTGTCTGGCAAGATCAAGAAGGTATGATGTGACAAGGCATGATGTGACAAGGCATGATGTGACAAGGCATGATGTGACAAGGCATGATGTGACAAGGCATGATGTGACAAGGCATGATGTGACAAGACATGATGTGACAAGACATGTGAATGGAAAAACAAGTGAAAACAAGAATACAACTTAGTTCTGAGACTGCATACCTCTGCCTGACAACATAAAGATGGGCCAAAGTTGGATGTGACCCTTACTTCCCACATTGTATGAAGTATCCCTAAAATTATGGCACTGAAATGTTTATAACTCAAAAACTATCTGATCTGACTGAAATGTTGCATGATGGTTATTACTTTTATCAAAGAGCATCAGATCCATACACCAAATTTGGAAAAATGTTTGAAGAAACTCTTTTTGCCAAACCTTATCAAGGCCTTTGATATGTTGAGAGCTATTGCTCGAGAAACAAAGCCCCCCCCCCCATTAACAGATTCGCTGATCCTGTGGGATATTAGTTAGCGCATTAGCAGTTGACATTGCAGAACGAAATCCATATTGCTTGTCACTAAGATTGTGTTTACTGAGGTGGTAGGCAATTGCTTGATTTATCACTGATTCAAACAACTTGCTCATGTCGCATAGGAGTCTGATTTCACATTGCCTGTGAAAATTAAATAACTTACGATTATTATCAACTAGCAGAAAGAATTGATGTTGCTTGGGAGTGAATGTGGATCACTACTATGTACTTTTTCACTCTGCTCATAACACCATATTATTTTCTTTGTTTTTACTACAGCTCTCCTCCTTTTAAGGGTGTTATACCCTCATGGCTCCCTTCGGGGTGCATTTAGCGGTTTTAGAACACTTCCATTGTCTTCTCAGAAAATTTTATGTAAGCGTACGCTTTTAGATTTTATGTAGATTCTCTAACCTTTCTTTCTATAGGGAACACACAGACATTGAGTTTTGTATAGAGAGGTTTTAAATCTTGTAGGCTTTTTACAAAATGATGAATTTGTTTTTCTTACTCTAAACTTTATAATTAATAGGAGTCTTAGAACAGGATTTTCAATGTCGATTTATTAAGGTTTACCCTCTGTCGCGCGGGGTCATAATTCCGACAAAATACAGTAAAAGAAAGAAAGAAGTCACTTAATATTCAAAGTAATACGATTTATTTGAATCTGGAAGTATCTGTTGTAATTGTTGAACTAATTTTGTGTTCTACCATTGTCTTAATGTATGAAGACGTCGACACAAACAAATAATGGCAATTCGTTTTCACCCTCGATCGAATCTACGGTTAAAAAGTAGAATCACACATGTGCACATTGTTTTGTTTATATTTATGTGATAAAAGAACTTAAAGGGTATTATGAAGACGTAATTGTTTAAATACAGAAATGTCTAAGCTTTTTTTTTTATCACGTCTGTAAGCTCTTCAGTTAGTAAGGAAAAATGTCTTCACTTTTAAATTCATACATGTGCACATTGTTTTGTTTATTACCTTCACCAAGGCAGAGGTTATGTTCTTCGTTGAGTTTGTGTGTTTGTTTTTGTACAACCTAGCATCCACATCGCTTGACCAATCGTCACCAAACTTGGTCAAAATATCTGCCATGGTCTGACTTAGAACTGATTTAATTTAGGTCAATCTAGGTCAATGTCACAAAAAAGGTGAAAGTCACACTTTTGGCAATAATTTCGATTTCTGTTTATCGTAGAGACTCACAGCTTGACCTATATTGTAGCCAATGAAGTTTCGCATTTTATAACTTTGACAGATTCGGTCATGGTCATGATTTTTACAAATTTCAAAGTCTGATTTTTCCAAATTTGATGTATGGATCCGATGCTATTTGATAAAAGTAATAACCATCATGCAACATTTCAGACTGATCAGATAAATAGTTTTTGAGTTGTTAACGTTTCTATAACATCAGAAATACTTCATACGATATGGATAAGACCCGGATAAGAATTTAGCCCATCCCTACGTTGTCAGGTAGAGATATGCAATCTTATGACTGACTTATATTCTTGTTTGTTTATATTTCAATGTGATAAAAGAACGAAAGTAATAAGAAATAAATGGTTTAATAATTATGTGAACACATAATTTTTTATCTAATAGCAGAAAAATAAGAAAAATATAGTGAAATGTTGAAACATATTTTTATTATTAAGGGTGTAAGCTGTCTATGTGAGTAAGTGGAAAAGCACCATTTTATCAATATTCCTAATAGGAATAAGCATTTTTGGAAAGAAACTAGAGCGAAATAAATTATATATGTATAAATAACATAGTCGAAGAAAGAAAATCAAAAAGGTCTAGTTAGAATTAAAAATCGATTAGTCAGATGAATTGCTATTTAGGTCTAACTGAAAAATCTGATTGATTTAATTTTACTACAGGGTTACACAGCATTGCCCGGATTGTGGAATCACATCACATGCAACAGTATAGTAAGGACGAAGTAACTTTTATGTCTACTATCTATGTTCAAAATTTCATAAAAATCTATCCAGTAGTTTTTCTTCCTATAAATGTACAGGCACACACGTTCATTCTTATATATATATATATATATATATATATATATATATATATATATATATATATACTAGAAAAATACCTGTCCCAGGACTGGCATAAACAATAAATATAACATTAGTTTTAAATTTTAATGTCTATTGTTTCTTTGCGGGGTATGGTATGGTTTCAGTGGCATCACCCTAAATGATAATTCAATAGTTTCAGATTTTACCAAGCATATGCATATTATTGACGCTTACGCGTGCACACCAATCTTGTTAAAAATATATTCCTTAATATAACTCAAAATTTGATGTAGAGCAATTCTTTTCTCTAAATCTTTTGTAACTAACCTATTTTAAAAGTTTTGGGAGAGCGAGTTTTAGTGGTCCACCCCCTAAATGGTAAAGTTTACAAAAAAAATAATGTGTCCATGTTACTCACCTGATTACCGAGAATATATATTCGAAACTTCATAATGATCGGTTCATAAAAACAAAGAAGCTAACACATTTACTTCAAGATTTGGGGCAAAGTCTTTTCAGCCATCTGGTATAGCAGTGAGACATGGGCTGCAAACGCTTCTGATCTACAATGGCTTTGGCATAATGACTGTGCTATGATCTGGTTGATGTGTGGTTGCAAACTGGAAGAAAGGATGCCTTCAACCGTGCTTCATCAGAAACTTTGAATTGGTGGGATTATGGATGCCTTGTCAGTTCAGTGTCTTAGGTAGTTTGACTATGTACAGTAGTGTGCAACCTCTTGCATCAACTCTATGACACGCTTGGTTATCGCAGACACTAGGGAACATGGTAGACCAAGGATCACCTGGTTTGAGTGCGTAAAAGTGATTCGACTGCATGCAATATGACTGGCATCAACCCTTTGGATCAAACCGTTGAAGAGCAGGCATGAGACGTTGCCTGGTGTTTCCGACGCCGGAGTCTGGGACAATCACAGCACCTTAAATGGTGATGATTTCACTTCATTTTCTATCAAAGTTTGCTCTATTTATTTACTCAAGGGAGGCACATATTTTAAATTCGAAATAAAAATTAAAACTTTCATAATACGTCATTGAAATAGAAAACTGAAAAAGACAAAAACATGATAATAGAAAGGAAAACAAATGCCCCAAACTTTAAAGTTATTGTTCCCATATTACATGAAGTTTTGTTGCTCGGTGTTGATAATTTGTTTTATTCATTGGCCTTTTCGTTAGGAGCAAAGTTTCATATCTGCTCTGATACTGCACTTCACCTTTTATGTCCTCGATCAAGAGAAATCCTTCTAGATTGAGGCAATTTATATTTTTGTCCCAATCCAGTGCCGTTTTTTGGGAGCTGAATTTTCCCCACATAAAAAAACGATCTTGTGTCAAACTCTCCCCTCTCTCCTCTCCCTCTGTGAAAGTGAGATAAAAATCAGCTATTGTTTCATCTCCTCTCTCACCCTCTCTTTCTCTGTGAAAGTGATATAATAAAAAAAAATCAGCTATTGTTTTTCTGAAAAGAAAATCTTTGTACTGTAAGAATGTGTCAAAAACTCTGAAAGCTGAACCAATGCTAAAGACACCTGATCCCTGCCAGTTGATCTATTTTTGCTATTGCAAATTTAAATATCTTCCTTTTTTAAAAAAAAAAATTTTCTTATTATTTTTATTTGATTAAACTTTATATGCTGAGTTGGAGACGCCCCACACCCACCCCAATCTATATGCATAAAAATAACTAGTGAAGTTACGGGGGGGGGGGGGGGGGGTAAGAGCATTAAGATTTCAATAATTAAAATAAAATGAAAAAAAAAAGGAAACTATTTATGTCTGTGTATCATTTATTATATATATTATACAGGGTGCAAGGGATATTTGAGGACATTTTTAGTATAAACAACAATATTTTAACAAAAAAAAAATGTATATATTTAAATCAAATTGACACAATTATCCTTGGTGAAACTTATTTATCTAATTATTCTAAGAACTCACTTTAGGTTTCAATGACTTTTTCTATTCTGACTCAAAATCGTCTACAAGCTGAAATTAAATGGTCTCTATTCATTTCGGACATCATCTGCACAATGGCAGCCTTTAGTAAAGCTATGGTACTGTGAGGATGTTGATTAATCTCCCTTTCAACAATGCTCCACACAATAATCCATAGGATTTAAATCTAGCGAGTTAGGGGCCACATGTTGGGTCACATGATCATAAAAATTCTGATAACCAGTCCTGGGTTATAATGGCTTTGTGAGAAGGTGCAGATTCTTGCATACTTAATATATCCAGGGCTTAAAAACCGTTTTAAGAACACCAAGGTACCCAGCAGCATTGACCCTAAGACCTTGTGGGAAAATGTACGGTTGCATGACATCATCTTCACTGCTCACTACTCTTAAAACCATCACAGTAGCCGGATACTTGGTGTGCATCATTCTGGGTACTTCAGAAGAAAATACTCATAGCCATCTTCAGAAGAAACGTTGCCATTGAACCCCTTTAGCTCCAACCTAACCTTATGACCAAATGATCTGGCAACGTGTAAAACGTTACTGATTTCTAAACCACTATGTTTCGCAGCTAAAGCAACTATGACTGCATGTCTTTTCATTTTTGGGGTTAACATCTTCCTCTGAATGGGTTGTCTAATAAAAAATTTTTTTAAAATATAAATGATTTGAGTGTGTAGTGAACTTAAAACTTTAAATAGCTCTCGCATTCTATATATGTATACGCTATGGCCATACCCATATGGCCATGGCGTATACACCCATTTATAAAGTTGAGCCGTTGGTTGCACTGACAGTGACATTAGAATGCCAACTTTATTTTCACGATAGAACATGCGATTGACGTCTGAAGGTTAACTAATTTGCATATTGCTTTGCAAAAGAACGTCTCATTAATTTAATTAACTATTCTTTTTTATTGTTTTTATTTTTTTTATTCGATAATCGTTTTCATTTTACTATTACCCACAATTCTATTTGCAAATATTTTCTATATTGTGCATAAATGCTTAGCATTTTTAGTGAAAAGAGTCTTGCTGGTCAATTTACGGCTGGGGATTGCGATTCTTGCTTTCCTCGATTTTCGCTGGGACATGAGTCCCACTAGTGTGTGTGTGTGTGTGTACATGTTATATAACAGATTCTTGGTACAACGGAAAGATAAGATTGATTTTAAAAGAAACATTTCATCAGTGAAAAGGGGAGAAAAAATGGATGCTCTTGATTATTCCCCTTCATCCCAAGACATCCATTTCTCTGACAAAATACCAATGTAATGTCATCTTGTGGTAAATGAAAATTAATCATAATAAAGCAATAATTATGAGATCTCGTCAGCCTAAACATTGGGTAAAATCCCATTGCCTCTCGAAAAAAACCTACAAAAATGACACGGAAGCGCAACTTTGACTGTTCATATAAGATTCATTTCAACAGTTAGCTCATTGAATCTTCATAATATGATTCATAGAGATCAAACAATTTGATAATAGGGCAAACATTTCATTCACCTTGGATTGTTTTTTGGAAGACAACTTAAAACTATATTTAACCCACTATACTGACGAGTTACCCTTTTTCTGTAAAATGGGACTATTTTTATATGCATAGACACAATATTACGAACATTAAGTTGAAAAACATCACCATTAAAAAAAAATAATAAATAAATCGTCTTTCACTGGAAATAGTAACCTAACTTGGGGAGAAAAAAACTATTGACACAAGAGAAAGAATTGTACATTTATGAATAGAAATGAATAAGTTTTGTTTCCATCAAAATAACCCCAAAACTACATTAGCTATCACAAGTTGAACTAGAAAAGAATTTCATTATATTTACCCATTTTCACACTCCAAACTCTGGCTGGTTTGTGATATTTACTCATAAGCCGTTTATAATTTCTGATGGAAGAATCCTTTCACCCCCACCAAGTGTCCTGTATCATTTTCATTGACAGAAACAGATATTTGTCTATCATTGACATAAAAGTAGATAGTGACGTCTATCAGCAGAGACCGCACTAACCAACAGCTTGTATTGTCAATAATCTGTAAACGATGTCTAAGTTGGCTCATTCATGCCCTAAGATTGGCTCCAGCGAGGATTGAAAACCAAGTGCTTCAGTGGACCCCCCCCCCCCCCCCCGATGAGAAAAAAAAGAGAAAAACCAAAATTGAACTGGAAGCAAACAATCAAGAGATTTGCAAGCAACGAGCAGAAGATGGAGGGACGCTGCGGATCTGGCTACAGACCGAATGCGATGGATCACTTTGACTGCCTGATGCATCGCAGGATGTGGAAGTTTCTAAGTATAAGTAAGTGAAGAATGTGAATATTGGACATTTTCATTCTATTAGGAGATTCGTTTGTATTCCATAACCACATTTTGCCTATCTAGGCAAAATGTGGTTAGGGAATACAAACGAATCTCCTACACAGGCGTCGGCAATAAAAGACGACTAAGTGTTAAATAAATATGCATTCATTAATAGTTTGTCTTAAACTATATCACAACATGAAGTAAACCTACCAGGTAGATTGTACATCCAGTTAATACAAGTCCCAAAACTATTGAATGCACATAATTGTAAAAATAAGACACAGGAATTACTTATAGTCGCCTCATGAGATGTTAGCCTGTAGAAGCTGGGCTGAAACCCAGTAAGTCTGTTCAGTTCAGTGACCAGCGATCAAATAGAGGAAGGAAGATGGTCTAAACCTTTTTCAAATAAACGTTGTTGATGGATCTGTTAATATTAAGTCTCTTTCTGATATCTGCATTTCTTTGTCTATCTCAAAAAATTACTCCAGAAATAGTTCTTAAACATTCCAAAGACATTGAGCTTCCTCTCATGCTCTGCCAGTCTAGTCCATATTTCACTTACATATACAACAATAAGAACTTTTAATGCATTGTAAAGTCTCAACTTCAGAGGTGTTGATCTGGTCAGCCCATTTCTTTGGTAGTCGTCCTCTTCAATTAAATATTCTTGATATGTTTTCTTTACATAGCTGGAGTCTGGTAGCCGGGAAACATGTCTAAGTCACGTTAATTTCTTTTTTCGAATAACATTGTTGATGGATCTGTTAATATTAAGCCTCCTTTTGATATCTGCATTTTTTCTTCTATCACGCAAAGTTACTCCAAGGATAATTCTTAAACATTTGATTTCAAAGACATTGAGATTCTTCTCATGCTCTGCCAGTACAGTCCATGTTTCACTTACATATACAGCAATAAGAATTATATGCATTGCAAAGTCTTAACTTCAGAGGCAATGATATGTTCTTCCTGCTCCATATCTTTTGTTTTAAACATCTAAATGCAGAAATTGTTACTCCTATTCTTCTAATATCAGATGAGAATCCTAGAATCACTTTTCATTTTGACTGAAAAAAAAACAAAAACAAAAAAACGTTAAAAGATCGTAAAATGTTAAGATATTTAACAAAATAACCACACCCTAGATTATACATTATTATTCATAAAAGTATTGGGTGTATATAGAAAAATGTAAAGATCTGACAAATGAAAAATATACAAACGATATAAAAGTATATCAATGCAAGTTAATGTTTGAAAATGACTGCATGAAACGAATTAAAGATTTACGCCATCAATAAATGTTTTTAGATATTAAGAACTTTAAGCTTGAAAACTTTTACCAAAATGAATGAATCCGACATTAAATAATACAAAAAGGATTGATATGCCATAAAACAAGTAACCACAGCTTTTTATTGTTTTATTTAAAAAACAGAAAAAGGAATTACTAATCTACATAATAATTGTTCTGCCAGTACATATGTGCCAATCAAAGGGATGTAATTCATCTAAACTCGACGCAGTTGTAGTAGTATTAATACAGTTTTCTTTGTATATGTAAACAAGGAGACAACTGATTTTTTTTTTTTTCAAAGTTTTTTTTTTTTTAATTTTCTACGTTAATGTACAAAAATGTATGTATACTCTCAATATCCTAACTGATACTTTTTCATATTTCATATTGTTTTTTTATCCATTACCTTTCTTTGTGACTTTTTCCACTGATGGGTTTCCATATATTGTTCACCACTCGCCTGTGAATGTGTGTTTGCTGCACAGGCCGTGATTGCCCGCTCATTGTGCTGGTCCAAAATTGTTACTCGATTTCGACACCGTGGTCTTAGTTAGTGCTGCAAAAGAAGGGTTCTTCCTTCAAATGAAAATTCAACTCCAGTTTAAAACCAAGTAACAAAGGTGTATTTTTTGGAGGTTACAATGATACTAATTTTCTTCTACTGAACAACAGACTTGCAAATGAGAATTATTAGCCCGACCAAATCAAAACACAAGTCCAATCAAACACAAAAAGATGATCTGTTCCCGAGCGCCACTGGCCGTCAGATCCCAGAAAATCAGACTGACCCACCTCCCCTTCCCACTGGAATATATATTAATATTCTGGTCCTATGTGGCACAACCACCTAGATGTCAACTTGAAAATCTATGAATATAAAAGAACTTCTGCCCCGTATTGTAACAGCCATTAAATTTGGAAGACCCTGATTGGGTCATAACCACAGCAGGGAATCTCGTATCTGTAGAACCATTACGTTTTTTCAAGTGGACAAATCGAATTCTGGGTGGTCGAAACTCCAGACCAGACATATTTCCAATTTCTTTTCCCTTGATCAAATATCTCTAACTTGCAGCAAGCCTGTTGTTTGCATGCATTGCAAACATGCAACCCACGAAACATGCCAGCTGTTCTTCTAAGCTAAAAACTAGTAACCAAAATTTGTAGAAGGAAATATCCAAAAATATTTTACTATAAAATCAAACTATAATCTAAAAATCTTGAATGTAATAAGTAATATTTGGACGTTGCAAAAAAATAAATTTCACTGAAGAAAATAACCATGGAATTTCCACAGGTCTCTACTAGTAAATAGGTTCATAACTGTTGATAAATTGTCTGCAATGTTGTAACTTTAAAATCAAACAAAACATAACCGTAACATTTTTGGAATTTATTGGTAGGGCCTTTAGGTCCTTTGAACTAGGATGAAAGTGTAGTATCTGTTCTGATACTACACTTCATCTTTTCTGTCCTCGGTCAGTGACGGAGAAATCCTTCTAGACTGAGGCATTTTTTTTCTCATTCAGAGTGCCTCTTTTTTAGAGAGCTGGATTTTCTGCACATTAAACTAACTGGGCCCTTGTGGGGAGGCAAGTAAATAGGGACCCTAAGGTATCTTTTTTACCAACTTTTGAATTAAAAAAAAAATCAGTTCAGATTTGGTCTTTATTTGCGCTTTGATTTCCATCTATTTACCTCTGACTCTGATAACGAGTCAAACATACTCCCAATAAGTGTTGCTTTTTGTTTTGTTTGCAAGCGGTTGATTTTTAGCATAAAGATGTCATCTGTAGCCTTTTATGAAACAACCAAAATTGCAATCTCTCTTGCCTCCTCGCCCTAACTCCTCTTAATGTGACCGTTTCATTAGTTAGGCCCCATTTTTGTTGGACACCTACACATCATGCCAGTGTGAAATGTTGCTTCATTGAACTAACTTCTTGCAGGGCTTTTACCATTAAGTATACTATTGAATTAGTCAAGGTGAACAGGCTGCACCTGAGATTGGATTGGCTTGATACACAAATCATTAATTTATGATTTAACATCTTCATTGCCAGCAGCAATGTTCTCACTTTCTACTTTTAAGTCTCTCTCTCTATCTCATTTCTCTATCTATCTCATTTCTCTCTCTATCTATCATTTCTCTCTCTATCTCATTTCTCTCTCTATCTACCAATGTCATTTCTCTCTCTATCTACCAATGTCATTTCTCTCTCTCTATCTACCAAAGTCATTTCTCTCTCTATCTACCAATGTCATTTCTCTCTCTATCTACCAATGTCATTTCTCTCTCTATCTACCAATGTCATTTCTCTCTCTATCTACCAATGTCATTTCTCTCTCTATCTACCAATGTCATTTCTCTCTCTCTCTCTCTATCTACCAATGTCATTTCTCTCTTTCTCTCTATCTACCAATGTCATTTCTCTCTTTCTCCCAATGTCATTTCTCTCTCTCTCTCTATCTACCAATGTCATTTCTCTCTCTCTCTCTATCTACCAATGTCATTTCTCTCTCTCTCTCTATCTACCAATGTCATTTCTCTCTCTCTCTATCTACCAATGTCATTTCTCTCTCTCTCTATCTACCAATGTCATTTCTCTCTCTCTCTATCTACCAATGTCATTTCTCTCTCTCTCTCTATCTACCAATGTCATTTCTCTCTCTCTCTCTATCTACCAATGTCATTTCTCTCTCTCTCTCTATCTACCAATGTCATTTCTCTCTCTCTCTCTATCTACTAATGTCATTTCTCTCTCTCTATATATATATACTAATGTCATTTCTCTCTCTATATATATATATCCTAATGTCATTTCTCTCTCTCTATATATATATACTAATGTCATTTCTCTCTCTCTCTCTCTCTATCTACCAATGTCATTTCTCTCTCTCTCTCTCTCTCTCTCTCTATCTACCAATGTCATTTCTCTCTCTCTCTATCTACTAATGTCATTTCTCTCTCTCTCTCTATCTCTCTATCTACCAATGCCATCTCTCTCTATCTACCAATGTCATTTCTCTCTTTCTCTCTATCTACCAATGTCATTTCTCTCTTTCTCCCAATGTCATTTCTCTCTCTCTCTCTATCTACCAATGTCATTTCTCTCTCTCTCTCTATCTACCAATGTCATTTCTCTCTCTCTCTCTATCTACCAATGTCATTTCTCTCTCTCTCTATCTACCAATGTCATTTCTCTCTCTCTCTATCTACCAATGTCATTTCTCTCTCTCTCTATCTACCAATGTCATTTCTCTCTCTCTCTCTATCTACCAATGTCATTTCTCTCTCTCTCTCTATCTACCAATGTCATTTCTCTCTCTCTCTCTATCTCTCTATCTACCAATGCCATCTCTCTCTATCTACCAATGCCATTTCTCTCTCTCTATCTACCAATGCCATTTCTCTCTCTCTATCTACCAATGCCATTTCTCTCTCTCTATCTACTAATGTAAATTCTTTTCTCTCTATCTCTTTCTCATTTCTCTCTATCTCTTTCTCATTTCTCTCTATCTCTTTCTCATTTCTCTCTATCTCTTTCTCATTTCTCTCTATCTCTTTCTCATTTCTCTCTATCTCTTTCTCATTTCTCTCTTTCTCTCTCTCATTTCTCTCTCTCATTTCTCTCTCTCTATCTCCTTTATCTCTCTTTCTCACTCTCCCCGATCTCGCTCTCACATCTCCATCTCTCCCTCTCACATCTCTATCTCTCCCTCTCACATCTCCATCTCTTCCTCGCACATCTCTATCTCTCCCTCTCACATCTCTATCTCTCTTTCTCTCACATCTCTCTTTCTCTCACATCTCTATCTCTACTTCTCTCACATCTCTATCTCTCTTTCTCTCACATCTCTATCTCTCTTTCTCTCACATCTCTATCTCTCTTTCTCTCACATCTCTATCTCTCAGTTCTCTATCTTAGTCTCTCATTTTTATATATGTCTCTGTATACTACTGTATCTTCCTACCCCTCTCTACCTCTATATTATCTCTATACAGGGCCTTTGGGATAAATTTGATATTTTTTATTATATTTCATCTTAGAACTATTTGAAGTATTTAATAGTGGTAAAGTACAACGGATAGCCGTTTCTGTGTACTATTGGTGGAGTTAGAACAGGAGACTCTAGACGACTGGAAAGCACCGGAATATTGTAAAAAAGTGACTGTGTAAATCTTACTTGCAGCACAGTGTTCCTTGAAGGCCATGAGATGTGAGCTGAAGAATTACGACAAAGATGTGGAAGCAATGGCTAGCAGAAAGCATCATGGGTATCTCTATTTGTCGACACAACAAAATTTCATAAGAAGCTGCAAAAAACGGTGCAGCAAGATCCAGGCAAGGCAATGTGGACCTGAACAAGAGAAATGGACGTCAGAGTGGTGACTATGAAGAAAGTGCTGAATGAGAATCTTTGCTGCTACTTATACGAGAGGTGCAAGGGCCACCTACTCATTGCCAAGGCCCTAAAGAACTTCCCTACGAACCGGTTTGACTGAGTGTTTGACGTTGTTGAGTTTCTTGGCTTTCATGAGGCAGTTCTTTTGGCCCTTGTCGCTGAGTGTTTGACTTTGTTGCGTTTCTTGGCTTTCATAAGGCAGTTCTTTTGGCCCTTGTCGCTGAGTAGTTGGCTGTTGAAACTCTTGTATTAGCGTTTTCTCCATCTCACATTTCACAGCCTATTTTTAGAAGAACTGAGCTGCAGGTAACACTCTACCAATAATCCGATGCTTTCCAGTCACCCGTGGTCTACAGCTCTCGAACCCACTAACACAGAAAAAGCTATCCGTTGCACTTTAGTGCTATTAAATAATTTAAATGGTTCTGAAATCAAACAATATCAAATTTGTCTCAAATACCCTTTATTTTTGTACTTTCTTTGTTTACATATATTTTTGCATTACACTATTAGTAACCAGGAGAAATCTATTCTTTACAGAACATATATATATATATATATATATATATATATATATATATATATCTGGGCAGCATATTTTCTTTAAGACATATTTTATTAAATATTATGGACAACTTGTGTCTGCATACCTTTTCTTTAATCCTTTGTATTAGTTTTTTAGTTTCGAACTGGAACTGGTCGATGTATTTGCCGTACTCGTTGTGTACCCTAGTACTTTTGTATCCTTGAAATACATCAGTCAGTTCAACCCTGAAATTCCTGGTGATACCAGATCAGGCTGCCCTGTGGCTCCCTGAGACGAAATTCACCTACATTGACTTTTTTTTTTTTGTTTTTTTTTTGTAAAACTTAATTATGTTCTACAAAACCAAAAACAAAAACAACAGCCCCTCTCCCTTTCTCCCTCCCCTTTTTTATTTTATTTTTAGAACTTGAAGCATAAATCTTTTACTATAATGACCAGATTCGGCATTAAATAACCCAAAAAGGGTTGATATGCCGTAAAACAAAACTACCAAACCATACCAACCCTGAAATTCGAAAGCTAATAAGGAACTTAGGAAAGATCATCGAAAAGATATGCAAACACAAGTTGTCTGTAATATTTAATGAAGTATATTTGATATCCGCATATACTTCATGTATAAACACACGTGTGTATAATTGACCTATGAGAAAATCAAAGCAAAAACAATAAAATACAGAAATCTGCAACTCCTTGTTTTGGTGACCAATGTCTGTTGGGCCTTTTGATAAAGATAAAATATACACTTATCCAACTACCTTGGGTAGTGTACTTTCAGAATATATATTGTTGGGGGGGGGGGGGTCTCTATCTCCAAAACCTTTGTTCACAAACAGACAGGAATTACAATTTGATTATATATATATATATATTAGATATTATATATCTTCTATTTATATATAAAGTCAGTGTTTGCTTGTGTGTTATCGAAATCGATAACAGAACATTCAAATAAGTTTCAATAAGGGTTAACTTTTTCACAGAATCTAAGGGCACTAGTGAAATTCCTCTTTGATTTCATCTGGGGTCACTAGGAGAAATTATTTGTTAAGTCAATAAAATAAATGAAATATATTAGAACGTAAAGAAACAAAAGTCATTTTTGTTAATAGATTTTCTTTGTTCCATAAAATAAATAATCTTAGTGATGAATATAATTTTTTTTTTAAAGTTTAAGCATTTAAAATTATTTTGATCAGTATTTAAAAAATTTAAACAAATCAAAAAGACTGTTACTGCCGAAATTAAATTCAAGCAGTTAGCAGGATTTTTTTCTGAGTAAAAAAACTGTTCAAGCAAAGTAATGACTTGATAAGTGTTATTCGGACTCTGCTCTGTCGGAAACAACTGTTAAGAGGGTGTATTCTGTATTCTGATTTTAAACGTGTTCATACAGACACAAATGATGCTGGATGCTGAGGTCGGCAAAATTCGGCAATTGTACCAGAAAACATAAAAAGCTCAAACTCGCTTTGGCCGAATCTAAATTGAAGTTCTATGAGATAGCAGAGGAGTTGAAGATATATGAAAGCAGTGTATTCACCATTTTGCATAAACATTTTTCAATGAGAAAGCTGTGTTCAAAGTGGTTGTCGCGGTTGCCTCAGTCGAGTTAAAAAAAAATGGAAAAAAAAAGCCTTGACAGTTCAGTGTTGTTTACAACTGTTTCAACGCAACAAAAATAAGTTTTTGCATCAATATGGGATAATGGATGAAATCTGAATCACCATTACACTCTTGGGTCAAATCGGCAGTCAGCTGAGTGGACAGAAACAGGTGAAAGCCTTTCAAAGCAACCAGACGCAAACATCAGCAGGCAAGGTTTTGGAATGTGCAAGGTATTTTGTTCATTTATTACCCTGAGAAATGGAAGAACAACCATCAATAGCATTATTGGTGCATTTGAAGGAAGAAATTGCCAAAAAACCGGCCACAAAAGAAGAAAAAAATCTCTTTCACCAAAGTAACGATGGCAAAAGTACATGAATTGCACTTCAAATTGCTTTCACACCCATCCTAGTCTTCAGATTAGACGCCCAGCGACTACTGGCTATTTGCAGACTTCAAAAGAATGCTCCAGGGAAAGAGATTTGGCTCTAATGAAAAAGTGATATCGGAAACAGGCGTATTTTGGGTCCAAAGACAAATCGTTCTAATAAGGGGCACTCTGGATTCAAACAAAAAAAATTTAAATTTCCTCTGTCTAGAAGGATTCCTCCTTCACTGACAGTAAAGTTGAAATAGAGTATCAGAATACTACACTTTGCTCTTTGGTCAAATGGCCAAGAATTCACAGATTGGAATAGTTCATTATAAACAAAAGGAAATATCACCAGAAGTAGTAATATTATTTAGCTCATCGCTGTAGAGAGAGCAGAAATATACTAATTTTGGAATTTGTCTTTTTACTTTTTTAGATTTAACTGGCTTTGCAAATTCACTTTTACCCAATTCAAACAATCTAACCAGAGCTCAATGGGCGACCCAACAGGTCACTTTCTTTTCTATTAGCATTAAATGGCTAAATGCATGGATTGAATGGACACTTAACAATTCCTTTTTTCGTTTTCTTAAACATTTGTTGCTGAAATATTTCTTTCAAGCAACAAAACAATATAAACTGGTCCAAAAAGATGCGGCCGTTTGTGATAAAGTAACATTTAATTATTTAAATGAAAACTTTTTAGGATTATTATTTTTTCATAGACCTGTCTTAGACATCGGCCGAAACGTTAGAATGTTTTGTGAAGCATACGTTTTTACCCGTATTTCACCATTTTTCTCAATAGTTTATAATGTGCATGGTCCAAGCTTCTTGGCGCTGAATCAATGTGGTTACTCGCACATTGAAATTTGTAATGACCCTCTAAACGTCTTAGTCACAATGTTATTTTCTGTCCTGACTGACCGTAGATGACCACTGTGACCTTCAATCTTATCCTGTACACTTCCCATCTCCCTGAATTTGTCCAGGAGACACTTCCTGGTTGGAGCATTTCTCCCTGGAAAGTCCACCCAAAATTGTCATTGAGTTTGGACGACTGATTTCGTTGCAAAGTAGACCTTTACAATCTTGTTGATCCTCTCTTGCACTGAATATCCTCTGGATTAATTTTAATAGAAATGATAGCAATAATTAAATGGAGGCATCTTTTGGAAGACCCTGTTTTTTGGTTATTATTCTTGTCATTGTGTATAAAGATGTGACACATGAACGGTTTTTGGTGATTCCCGAGGAAAGCGGGCTCAAAATAGCTGACGTCTCCTCTGTAATATCTCACAAATGAGAATGGCTTCGGCAACAAACAATGAACCTACTACTTCCTGTTATGCAATGGAGGGGGTACTGCCTGAGAAGAAGGCCATACCGCTCTGAACTCAGGTTATGAAACATTATAAATATCAATCTAACAGGAAATTAAGAGAAATCACCAGCTGCCATTAACGATAATGCAAAGCTCTTTATAAACGAATAGAGCGCTTTTCAGCAGTTGATATTGTTTATATAAACAGCAAGATTGCCATTCCTTGTGACATGCTGATGAAGTGGATATAATCTCTGATTATCACAAAAGATGATCGTATTTCTCAGCTTGAAACACTTTGCTTTTTAGCCACTCTAAAGAGCTGTGATACGGCTGTACAGTCTGTAGATAACTATATTTCATATAATGGATGACACTCCACACACCTCCGTCACTGCATCATTCAATCCATCCTTGAGCCTCTTTCAGTGCTCTTCAACACTCACTGCCTGTGTATCCCGATGTGAAGAAACAAATCTCTCAGCAAATTTAGCCTGAATGATTGGATCCTTCAGCTTCCACAGTTTTATGTGTGGTGTAAACTTGTTTGCATTTGCGGGAAGCTTCTGCCTTGAGATCACATAATAACAGATTGTGTTGAGATACACATTTTTCACCCAGGCTGACTCTGACATTTGTGACATGTCTCCTGAAGCTGCGCCGGAATAGTATGTAGTCTATCTGGGTCATGATTCCTCCAGATTGGTATGTAACTAGGTGTTTAGGCCTCTTTTCGAACACCGAGTTGCCAATCACTAGATTATTAGCAACAGCAAACTCGAGTAGTCTTTCTCCTCCAGCATTCCTCATACCAATAGTATGTCCACCATGTACTTCTTCATAACCGCAAGGAGTGGAACCAATATGTCCATTCTAGTCACCACACACAAACAGTTCCTCAGTACTAGGTACAGTCGCCACTAGGCTCTGCAGCTGCTCGTAGAAGTTGTCCTTTGCTTCCTCGCTGAGTCCAACTTGTGGAGCGTAGATGCAAACAATGGCAAACACTAACTTTCCAACAACAAGACGAACAAATATTATCCTGTCGGATATTCGCTTCACCTCAAAAACTTTCTCCCACCACTTCTCTGCCACCAATATTCCCACTCCACCTGTCCCTTTATCATTCCCAGACCAGTAGAACTTGCAGTTGGTATCCCTCCCGACTATTTTTCTCACACCTTCATTTCTCTATCTCGTCGCTTGTAAACAACACAAGTCAATCTTCTTTCTGGATATTGTCTCCACCACCTCATTTGCCTTACTTCGCATGGTTCCAACATTCAGAGATCCAATGCGAAAAAGTTCTGGATGTTCGTATGATTTGCCATAGCCAGGCCCTGAAGATCCACACATCCTGGGATCTACGAAGCCCAAGACACTACCAGCAGCATTAGTGCTACTGGCACTGCCTTTCTTTTTTCCTGGTGTATTTCGACTAGACATTGTATTTAAGGCAATTTTACGGCTGGATGCCTATCCTTTACCAACTTGAACACTTTTGGCAGTCCAAGACCTCGGTCGTTCCCATCTAACTTAAGCATGTACAAATGTCATACATTACCTGTGAGTTGCTTATCAAGATGTTGTTGGTGAAGTATAAAACAAGAATTCCACTTGTATGAACAAAATAGTGACACATTGTGTAAAGCTGAATTAACTTGAAATAGGACCTTTCACATTAAATCATTTAGCTATACCCGTCCTAAATTAGTTAATCGCATACACATGATCAGTGTATAATGTTCTCGCTTGTCAATTGTTATGTGAATCTATTAATATTCGGCTGGCGACTAATAGATACTTATACATACAATGCGAAGCGAGAACGTAGAATGAATAAGAAAGAGAGACATGGTTTGATGTTTACGCTTCCGAGACCTTCTTCTAAAGAGGGCGATCTTCGTCAGCTTTCGTTTATATACAGAAGAGAAATATACAAAGGGAGACAATTATACAATGTAAGTGAGGTAATTATGAAACACGTTGTTGTCTCTAAATGCAAGACACTACACCTCTCTCCACCTTAATTAAGTGTACGCGTGCGTGCGTATGATAAGTGGGGGGAGTACAGTCCATTATTGTCCATCACTTATGTATGCAATATGTCCATGGTGATTCTCTGATTTCAAGGGGGATCACCGATTATACAATTGTCTCAGTCAAGGAGGAAATCGTTTTTTCTTTTTCTTTTTTCTTTGCAAGATACATAATTGAAGACCAACTTACGTCGTCTGCAGGATGAGGGGGGGGAGGGAAATCGACTTTCGACTCTTTTGAATCAATCTGTTTTTGATTCCTATTCTCTCTTCTTCAGACACTACACAGTGTATTAGAAAGCTATTCTTCTTCTATCTTTAATATGAATTTGGCGTTTAAATCTCACTGTCAGTGCGATAAATAGCCCAACTTGATAGAGATGACTACACAAACTGCTATTGCATTGTGGTCAATATTTATGAAAGTAAATTCTTTTTAACATTGGATTTTTAAATGTTTTCTTTTATTCTGTAGAATCTGATATCAATTCATATTCAAATAATAAAATAATTGAATGTAATAGTTACAAGCATCTTTTTGCTTTCATTTTTTTATATATATTTTTTACCGTTGAGCGGTATCGTTTAGGGAAAAGTTTAGAAAGTGAAACTATTTTTTTCTTTTAAAGGGGATTTTTAAATGTAATTATTACCATATTGTTTGATCATTAAATAATTAATTGAATTGAACAGAACAGTCGATGATTTGTCACTATATAAAGTTATGTATATGTTTATATATTGGTATATACAGGGTTCACTCCTAAACTAATTAACCGATCATTATAAATTTGGAAATACAGCTGCTAAGAAAAAGGGGTCGTAATGTGGGCTATATTTAGTTTAGTTTCATGCAAAGGTGGTAAAAAAGGGTTGGAAGCCCTTTTTGAAAATTCAGATACTAAATTAAGATATGAAATTTTAACAATAGGTATTAGATATCAATTAATTAATTCCTTAATTCCTTAAATTTCAGTTTCTTTTGAATATTTGAAAAAAAAAAATTGGAGGAGGGGGGGTTATAATATGGGCACAATCTCCCATTTGAAAATTCAAATATTTCAGATCTGCATTGAATTTGATTCATAGTAATTCGACATCAATTAAACAAGGTTCCTTGAAATTAAATTTTTTAATACCCCTTTTTAGTTTTAAATTTTAGACATTTTTTTAGAATCAAAATAATGTAAAGGATTTTGATCAAAATTGAAATAAGGATTATAGACATAAGGTTTAGTATCATTATGTCTGAATTTTAATCCCTGTAAGGGGACATAAAAGTTGTACGATTTCGATAAGGGGGGGGGGCTGTGGTGACACTTTAGTGATCGTCTCATCAGGAACATAATTTTGAATGGGCTTCATACTCACTGGAGCATACCCCCCCCCCCCGTTTTTTATCTCTGAGTTATCTCAAAGATAATGACTATCAAAACAATCCTCAGAATATTCCTGAATTGAAGAGGGCCATCACAGTCCCCCCCCCCCCCCCAAATCGGGGCAGTGCCAAAAGAGGAGTGTCAGTTATTGACAATTTAGCTCGTTGTATCCAGATTTGCTTGCAACGCAGATGCACATTTGGAGCATGTCATTGAATGGCGATCAAATAAAAACTGTTGGACATGACATTCATGACTGAAACTTGGTGGACAAGTCACGCATAGACTGAAGTTTATTTGTCCCAAATATGGTTGGATTGCAGAAAGGATTGTGAATTTTAACGATTTCATGGGTGATATCTATTTTAAAGGGTAGGAGGATCACCCTGTACTTCTAAAAGCTGGACCTAAATAATATTTAAGCTGACTTGTCAAACTTTGATTCTGATGAGCCAATTTTCATTTGTTATTGTTGTACCATGTTATAGGCACTATGATAACATACTTCACTACAGTTTATTTAAACAATTATGTAGTCCCACTTGAACAACTAGTAATATGGAAACATTTTTCAATCATGACCGAAAAACTCCAAATCAGCAAAGGGAATAACTCATATTTATATTTGAAAGATATAAAAATAGTTGTTTCCTTTGCAATTAAAATTTTCTGTATAAGTTTTAAACATTTGCCAACAAATAAAAATTAAAACCTAAAATAACTTCACTGCGTTTCGGGCAACGTCCGGTAGATACAGCTAGTGTATTGTATATAAGAAACTATCAAAAAAATTATTACATTTCATTTCATTGAAATAGAAAGCAACCATGGAATTTCCACACTCCTGCTAGTATGTTGTTAAATTCATATTCAATGATTTTTTTAAAATTTATTTATAATATTCTTTTAAATGTAATTTTCTAATTGTTATCTTTTTATTTTATCTGATGAAAGACTAAAGTCTTATAATTAAATGTTTCATATTTGCAGTTGTCTGGATCGGACTAAGTAACTTTTAAAACAAATTGTAGCGAATAACATTATATTGACAATAACATGGTACAACAATAACAAATGAAAATTTGCTAGTCAAAAGCAAAGTTTGATTTGTCAGCTTAAATGCTATTTGGGTCTGACTTTGAAAAGCAGACGAGATAACTTTATGTGAAATTGTTTGATTCATTTAATTCAGTGAATTTTTTTATTTTTAATATTCTTTTTAATGGGACGTTCTAAATGTTATCTTTTTATTTCATCTGATGAAGGACTAAAGTCTGATAATTAAATTTTTTTTTTTAATTCTTTGATTAATTTTTACCATTTTTTTTCTTTTTTCTTAATTCTGCTTTCTGCAAAATTTGTAATTCTGATATTATCTCTCCTGAAAGACATTTAAATCCAAGCTAAAAATGATCACAATTCTTTTTTTTTCTTTCCTTGTGGCAGGAAAAAATGGTTGCCCTATTTTTAACTAGATGGACGTTTTAGCTGCTATGTGCAATGCAAGAATTGTTTGTACAATCAGATTCATTTTCCTCCCGACTATTTATATTACAAGTGTACCTGTACTGTCAGAATTGATGGAGAGAAATGTTACATTTTTTAAACAAATCAATCAAGTGTATTATTCAGGGTTGCGAGTTTTCCGCTTTTTAGCGGAATTCCGCTTTTTTTATTCTAGAAAAGGCGGAATTCCGCTTTTTTTATTCTAGAAAAGGCGGATTTCTGCTTAAATCGCTATTATATCCCATGGATGGGAGTTATCCGCTTTCAAAATTCGCTTCTTTTTTTTTTTTCAGAAAAAGCTTATTTCTGTCAAATTGCTAGAACCTTACCTCCTAATTTTTTCGTTGCTGTTTAGCTGGATTTTCTCTCTCTCTCTCTCTCACTTTATTTTTCTTTCTTTTTTCCTGTTTTTTTCTTTTCCTCTTCCTGTCATGTCTTGCCTTCCTTTTCTCTCTTATGCCAGTTTTTTCTGAAAATATTAAGTTTGCCATGAAAGCTAAGACTTCAAACAATTCATGAGGTGGGGTACAAGAGTTAGATAACTTGTTTCATTAAAGAATGACTTCCTGTCTCCTTCCCTTCACATGCCCACGCAGTCTCTTTCTTAATCTTGAGTTTCCTAGTTGAAACTGATTGGAGTTTAGGAAAGTGGGGTGGGTGGGAGTTTTTAAATTCATCTCACTTTCAGCTTTTTTTGCCATTGGCTACTCACATACCTGTGGCTAAGATCAAAGTGTAGTATCAAGTGTAGTGTAGTTTATTGCTTACTGTCTGAGGCGCCCCGACCGGGGAATGCCGACGAGGCTGCCCAGGCAATTTTTAAACCCCACTTTCCCGACCCGACCTTGGGTCACATCTTACTTGTGGGAGTAAGATAAAAACTGGCCTTGTGCCTAACTCCTGGAGAGGAGTAAATCAATACTCACATACCTGATTCTTTGGATTATTGTTCTCATCTTGCATCTTATTCTCTTGTTTTGGCCGATGTAATCTTGTTGAACTCTGGAATATGTACGGAGAAAAATCTACCATCCTTGCCCCCAATCGTTCATTGAGCTTATGTAGGACTCGATTTATCAAGCGTTTTCACCTTTCTAATTTGCTTTAGATGGTCGGACATCATTAAAATACATTAAATCAAGTGCCGTAGACATTTTTTTATGAGTTTTCTTCAACAATTGCTTTCCAGCGTTCATTGTCAAGGGTGCATAGCCATCCTCTACCTTCATTTTAAAAGCTCTCATTAGCACGACAGAAGTTCTGAAATCACCTTCATATTTTCCCTGTGGACCCTTTTCTCTCTTGATAGTGGCGTTTGTTTGGGAAGCAATATGATGAAGTTTGAACTTTTCCAAGAAAAGTATATCAATTTCTTTCTTTTTTTTTTTTCATCTTCATTATTAAGAGCTTCAATAACCAGCCCATTTGGCATAATGGTTAAGGTGTTCGTTAATGGGCCGGGAGGCTAGGCTTCAATCCTCGATCGATTCATACCAAAGACTCAAACTCAAAAAATAGTACTTGATGCCCTTTTTCTAAACACTTAGCATTATAGGATCAGGATCAGGGGTAAGTGAAGTATTCATGGAAAAGAAGTGTGGCTCTCTTCCCTCAATGTAGTAGCTAATGTAACAGGAGCCTTCAGGTCGCCCTCGACGATGGTCGACCACTTTTACTTCCATTTCAGAAAAAATTCTTGGAAATTTATTAAAGAGTGCACCTAAATTATTAAGCAAGCAATATTGTATATAAAACACTTAAAAAGACAACTTTTTTTAATGGAGTGCACAAATCTGATGGTATTTTTTGAATAACTTAATATAAAGTAATACTGTTGCATATCCTAGCTGTAACACGTAGCGGAACTAATATGAACAATTTGCAAATGACATTAAATTAATAGCCTGCATGGGTCAAGATTGACAATCTCTAGTCTCGCCTTCAACGTGCCTGGAAATTATCTATTGAATTGAACTTCAATGCCGATAAATGCTACCATATTGCAGTGGGTTCTTCTTACTCAGCTCTTACTTTTAGCAGTGACACAGCTCTGCTCAAGGAGATGAACGAGACAAAAGATCTTAGCTTTCTGGTTGACTCATCCTTCAAGCCATCTAAACATTGCTTTCAGGCTGCAAAGCAAGGTGCACCCTATTTCTCATTCGATGCTCCTTCTGCAAACTCACTCCCGAAATATTTCCCCCACTTTATGTTGCCTTTGTCAGACCACTGTTAAAGTATGTTGTCCAGGCCCCTGCTACTGGCCACTCAAATGGTGCATAGACTATAGGATCTGCCCTATGAAAGCCAACTCAAGAAGGGTAACTTTTTCTCTCTTGAGCGCCGACATTTACGCGATGATCTCATTTTGGCCTTCAATCTCCTTCAATAAATTATCATATTGGGAGGACATTTGGAAATTGGGATTTAACCTAATTAAATGTAAAGTACTACATGTAGGATCCAGGAATGTCGGAGTTGAATATTTACTGAACAACAGAGAAATCAAAGAAGTAGATCGAGAATGCGATTTTGGAGTGGGGTTTGATAATACATTTAGGGCAAATAATCATATTTTGACCATTGTATTGAGGGCAAATAGAATGATCGGGTGGATAGTTAGGAATATTATTTCGAGAGAGACAAATGTTGTGTAAAGGATATATAAAGCTCTAATAAGACCTCATATAGAATATTGTACCCAGGCCTGGGCTCCAGCAACTAGACATCGAAATTGGAATGTAATATTGAAATTGGAAGGCGTACAAAGAAGGGTGACAAAACTAATAAGTAAAGTAAAGGAGTGCAGTTACAGGGAGAGAGTTAACTAGTTAAGTTTTTTTGCTCACAGAGTAATGTTTTTGGAATAAGTTGCCAGATCGGATTAAGAACAGCAATAGCGTGGATCAGTTTAAGATGAAGTTGGATAAATTCAGAGAAAGTGGTAGAAGGGAGAAATTGAGAGGGCACTTTTGGGAGTTGTCAAATGAAATATTTAACAGAATTTGATCTGGATATCGATACTATACAAGGAGTTTAATGTTTATTTTTTAAACAGTTGAATTAAGAAGATAGTTAATGGGGAGATGCCCAAGGAGGCATAACAAACAAATAAATAATAATAATGGCCGTTATGATCTCCTTCAGAACATATTAACTCCTGCACCAGGAAAAGGTCTGCCCAGGCATTACCATTAACTGTTTCACCGCTGATTTTGATTGAACCATAGGAGAGCCGCTTTCTCAATCAGGATCCCTGAACTTTGAAACGGACTTCCAGAAGATGTAATAAATGTGCCAACAATGCAGCAATTTAAGGCAGAATTAAACGGGTGCTGGTCTACTGTATCCTGCTATATAAATTTCTACCATCTTTTCCCTACTTAGCAATTGAAGCATGCTTGTTGTATTTTTTGCCAATTTTATTCAATTGAAAAAACGAATTGCTCACTGTCCCTTGTGATAAAGGCCGCTCATGCCAGTTGAAGCACCGCCAACTGGTGTGCTATGTCCGTGTTAGAAAGGAGACAGTAGATATTTCAAACGAGCAGTTTTAAAAGGACATTCGATATTTGGTTATGCAAATGATTTGTTTTGTTGACCAATTAATAACATTTTGGGCTTGATATAAGCAGACATATTTTGCCTATTCAGTCGGTTAGTCCGGCGACTAGACTGCTGCTCAGTTCTTGTCGGTTTCAGTTGTACGCTCGCTCTCCATTGCGATACAACTGGTGTTTGTTAAAGACAGTGTTCGTTGAAAGTCCTCTTTATTGAAGATTTATGGCCTTTGTTTTTTGTCTCCTCGAGTTTAAGTCGGCTAAATGCTGGTCATACTTTAGCTTTCTCTTGGTCCTGTGCACAGTCTTGAGAGTCGAGGTACAAGCAGTACCCTAATTCAGTTTCGTCTTAGTGTGATGACAGATCCATGATTAGATGGATTTGCAATGTGAAATCTGACCAAAGCCAACACATTAGGTCGAAGAATTTGTTAAAAGCACTACATTTGCCCAACATAAAGGTTATCCTAAAAAAAAATCTGTTACACTTTATGGTCATGTGGGGTGTTAATCCTTCTGAATAAACTGTTGCAGAAGCATGGATATCTTTAATTGCAGGAAGTCTGGCCGGTCAAGGAAAACTTGGAAGCAAGTGATTAGATAAGACCGTACAGGTGAAATTTGGAGACAGTTGATCCGCTGAATCCTGAGAACTGGAGTGAGCTTGCGAAATATCAGAAAACGTTTGACCTAAATAAGAAAAAAAAGTGACATTATATATATATATATATATATATATATATAGGTTCATTTTACTTCAGTCGAAGTTCTCAGTAATCAAGGTGCCCATTCCTAGGGCTAACACTTGATTTCTATATGAAATACATAGATGTTCGAATATTCCATTAAAGTTCTCTTTTACATGTCAACCGTTGAGTTAGTAAAGAAGTTAAGAATATTAATTTTCCTCTCACCAATTGACCAGTTAACTATGTTATAGTATATCTTTATTGTGGTCTTTTAATTTTACCGGATTCCAGGACAAGAATTCATCTAGTCTGGTGGAGTATCCAGCTTAGTGCTGTTACTAGACGCAAACTTACTAGGAGAAAGTGCACTATTCTTCATATAAGCCAGTGTTGGTTAGCCATACCGAGGGGATCTGAGTTTGGCTTCGAACACTATGTTATTTTGAATATTTCGTCAGGGTTTACTTGTAGAGCGAAGTATCCTCATGTCAGGCTGTCCTGACAAACCCTTGTACAGAGAGACCTTAGACACTCAAGGTAAGTGTCTAGTAGGCATTCAAGTTCTCTCCAGTATATATGTGTGTGTGTGTGTATGGATTTAAAAATGGCATTTAAATCAAGTTTCAGAAGTAATAATTCCTGTAATAAGGCTGGTTTAAGCATGTTTAAAAACATACTTTATTAATAAAAGACTGGCACATGGCAAAACATAAAATGAAGAAGAAGGATACAAGAATAGTTTGGACAATCGGATTCATTCTCCCTATTTATTTCTACACGGTTTCTACAGATTCATTCTGCTGTCATGTAAAATATCTGTGGAAAATAGAAATAGCGAAAACCATGTTTGTAATTGTTCTGCAGAATTGAAATGTAATTCCTTAACAAGAACAAGCCAATATAACAATCAGATGCTCTGTGGTGTGAGTGTTTTGCATCCATGATACAATACAAATCTAAAAGGACTCACCAAATTTACGATGTGTGTCTTCCAGGGATACCTAAATTCTCTCCATGGCTTGGTTGTGTGAAATTTTGTTTTGATAAGATATAAAAACAAATGTTATTAAAAAATAAAAAATAAAAAAAAAAGACCTGGCATATGTTGGTCAGTTGGTAACGAGAAAATGCATCTAAATTATGAATTGATATTGTGTAAATACAAAAGTGAGATTTTCCTTCTTCTCCCCACCCTACCCTCCCTCCCTTCCCCCCTCTGTCTCTCTCTATATGTATCTTATTTGCTCTCCTCTCTTCCTCTATCTTTTCCTCATCTCTCTTCTATCTTTTCCTCCTCTCTCTCTTCCACTATCCTCCTCTGTCTCTCTCTCTTCCTCTATCCTCCTCTCTCTCTCTCTTCCTCTATCCTCCCCTCTCTCTCTTCCTCTATCCTCCCCTCTCTCTCTTCCTCTATCCTCCCCTCTCTCTCTTCCTCTATCCTCCCCTCTCTCTCTTCCTCTATCCTCCTCTCTCTCTTCCTCTATCCTCCTCTCTCTCTTCCTCTATCCTCAACTCTCTCTTCCTCTATCCTCAACTCTCTCTTCCTCTATCCTCAACTCTCTCTTCCTCTATCCTCAACTCTCTCTTCCTCTATCCTCAACTCTCTCTTCCTCTATCCTCAACTCTCTCTTCCTCTATCCTCAACTCTCTCTTCCTCTATCCTCAACTCTCTCTTCCTCTCTCCTCAACTCTCTCTTCCTTTCTCCTCCTCTCTCTCTTCCTTTCTCCTCCTCCTCTCTCTCTCTCTCTCTCTCTCTCTACCTTTCTCCTCCTTCTCTCTCTCTCTACCTTTCTCCTCCTTCTCTCTCTCTCTCTATCTTTCTCCTCCTCCTCCTCTCTATCTCTACCTTTCTCCTCCTCCTCTCTCTCTCTACCTTTCTCCTTCTCCTCTCTCTCTCTCTACCTTTCTCCTTCTCCTCTCTCTCTCTACCTTTCTCCTTCTCCTCTCTCTCTCTCTACCTTTCTCCTTCTCCTCTCTCTCTCTACCTTTCTCCTTCTCCTCTCTCTCTCTCTACCTTTCTCCTTCTCCTCTCTCTCTCTACCTTTCTCCTTCTCCTCTCTCTCTACCTTTCTCCTTCTCCTCTCTCTCTACCTTTCTCCTTCTCCTCTCTCTCTACCTTTCTCCTTCTCCTCTACCCTTCTTCTTCTCCTCTCTCTCTCTCTCTCTCTACCTTTCTCCTCCTCCTCTCTCTATCTCTCTACTTTTCTCCTCCTCCCCCTATCTCTCTACCTTCCTCCTCCTCCTCCTCCTATCTCTCTACCTTTCTCCTCCTCCTCCTCCTTCTATCTCTCTAACTTTCTCATTCTCCTCCTCTCTCTTCCTCTAACTTTCTCATTCTCCTCCTCCTCTCTTCCTCTAACTTTCTCATTCTCCTCCTCCTCACTTCCTCTAACTTTTTTCTCACCCTCTTCCTCCTCCTCCTCTCTTCCTCTATCTTTCCCTTCCTCCTTCTCTCCTACTCTATCTTTCCCTTCCTCCTTCTCTCCTACTCTATCTTTCCCTTCCAACTTCTCTCCTACTCTATCTTTCCCTTTCTCCTCCTCTCCTTCTTCTCCTTCTTCTTCTTTTTCTCTCTTCCTCTATCTTTTTCTCCTCCTCCTCTCTCTCTCTTTCTCCTCCTCCTCTCTCTCTCCTCCTCTTCTCTATCTTTTTCCTCCTCATTATCTTTTTCCTCATATTTTTCCTTCTCCTCTTCTATCTCTCTCTTCCCCTCTCTCTCTCTATCTTTCCCCTCCTCTTTCTCCCTCTTCCTTAATTTTTCGACCCCTCCTATCTCTCTACATCTATTTTTCTTCTTCCCCCGTCTCCACTTCTCTTTTTCCTCCCCTGTCTCTATCTCTTTTTTTTCCTTCCCTGTTTCTTTCTCTTTTTCATCCATTCAAATAAAAAGTAAATGGTTGGTGTTTTTTTTCTTTAGGTCATCAGAAATGATAATTATATATGAAAAATTAGATGACTAACATAGTTCTATGATTTTTTTTTTTTGAAGCATAAGTTTTTTATTTTTATTTTTTTGACAAAAGGTATACACTAATAACAAAATGTATTCACTAATAAAAGTAATAATTATCAGGAAGCTTACATGAAGTAAAAAAAAAGGCACAGAGAAAAACAACACGCGTTCTGGAACTAAGGCTAGAAATGACACAAAGTCCTGCTTTAATGCGATGTACACAATGACATAAGCATCACGAAAGCACCCAGTGCCTATTTGAAACAACCTATAAAAATTGCCTGAATTGGACCCGTCAGCATTCTCCAGTAGGAGTACCTCAGGTGATCGACGATACTTCCCTCTTTAAACGAGGGAATCAAAGTGGGTAATTGACGACTTTGTAGCTGTTTTCATACGCCGAGATTTGCCTTTGCATACTTTTGGCTAACTTGACAGCATGAAACCTTTTTTTGCCAGAATGAGGTATGATTTGAGGAAAACTTGGAGGTATACTGTCACAGGTATTACCTCCTCCTTCGAAGGGGAAGAGGTTGATTTAGTGGCGATTGTCTGAAGTACTTCTACCAGGGAATGCCGACAGGATCGTTCTCAGCTATATTTAGACTCTAGCAGAGTTCCTCCCTCAGAGATGCTACATTTCTCCACTTCCTCCTGCCTTGTGCCATATCTTTTTGCTGTGGGATGCAAGTAAATACAAACTAAACCGGTTTCCTTGATCAAAAGCAAAATGTTATATCTGTTCTGATATTACATTTCATCTTTTCTGTCTTCGGTCAGTGAATGAGAAATCTTTCTAGACTGAGACAAATTCCATGCCGGACGTCCATAGAAAGGATATATGTCATAATCTCCTACAATGGTTTTGGAGACAAATCCCCATAACTAGTTATATTCTGAAACTACATTAACCAAAATACTTATATAAGTTTGTTTCAGTTTGAACAAAGGTGGTACTATGATATTGTGGGGGGGTCTTCATTCATGAATATTTTTAATATACAACAGATAAAGGATACAACTGTAGAATTTCCACAAGCCCCACTAGTTTATATAATAATGCGCGAAGGCATACATATGTTATCACTTTTCACGCACATTTTTAAAAAATGAGATCGTCCGATCAGCAAGGATGTTGATTGATGTTGTTAGGGTAAAAATTCTGACTTTAATCATTTTCAAGTGAATTGTTCCAAAATTAAATTATCTCTGACGGTTGACTAAAACTACAATTTTAAATAAATAAATTTCAAAAATTGATATTCGTTTTATTGATTTGAAGAATATTTACCTGATGATAATAATTATTTTTACGGAAGAAGTTATTTCTTTTTCCTTAATAGTATTGACCCTAACAGTTATTATTTCAAAAGGAATATTATTAACAGTAAATTATACCGATTGATGTAGAAAGCACCATGGAATTTCCATGGGGTCCCGCTAATAATAATAATAATTTTGAACATTTTTTTCTTTTTTTTTTCTTCTTTTTCTGTCATTCAGAAGGTCTTCTTTTTTTTATTATTATTCTGTCTTTGCTGAATTATCTTAATTTTCTTCATAAATCTTTCCCAAGATAGAAAAATGCTCTGGGGTTGGCACTTTTTTTGTCTTTTTTAAAAGATTTGTTTAAGTCTCTCAGGAAATTAAACTATTCTTTGTTTTCAGAAGACTAAAATAAATAAAAGTAAAGTAAGGGAGGAGATAATTCTTCCCCTGACTTACCCCCCTCCCACAAACAAATTTTATACACTTCAGTGTAGGGGTATAGTTAGTTCTTACTTGAAAATGAGTAATCTATATAAAGACCCCCCCCCCCCCCCCCAAAAAAAAATACCATAATGGAATCGTGAATAAAATTCACAATCCTGTTTACAATCCAACCATATTTGGTACATATAAACTTCAGTCTATGCCTGACTTGTCCACCAACTTTCTCATAAATGTCCAACAATCTTTTTTTTATCACCGTTCAATGATAACACACACCTAGATATGATGTGCAAAATTGTCAGTAACTCTGACGTCACACTCCTCTTTTGCCATTGCCCTGCTTTTCACTGTGATGATCCTCTTCAGTTCAGGAATTTCATTAAGATTGTTTTAATAGACATTATCTTTGAGGTAACCCCACAGATAAAAATCTGGATGGTTAAATGCCAGTAAATAGTTACGTTGACACACCGGTTCTCGTTAGATCACCAAAATTAAGCAACGTGGAGCATTGTCAGTATTAGATGGGTGACCATTTGGGAATACCAGGCGTTGTATTTCATCTTCCTATGACCGAGATATACCTGCAGCTGGGGATCGCTTGGGAATTTGATATTCCTTGTGAACTTCCTCCTTAGGAGAAAGCCGGCATAGCCCGCCCAGGGCTAATACCACACCAGGTATTACCGGTTCCTAAAATGTGAGGCCTATTCAGGATTACACTTCTTACTGATGAGACGATAACCAAAGTGTTCCTGCACATTATTTAGTAGCGATAAGACTGTTTGAGATTCATAACTGAAATTTGGTTGCATCCCGGAATTTAAATTATTAACGTTTCTCCTGAAACTGCACTGGTTCATTCTTTTTATGTCTAACTGACTTCGAATGCGCGTTCTTGGCTGCTTTTGAAATTCTCTTTTTTTACAGTTTTGTGCTCATGTGTTTTTGACACCTGAAAATGATTCTACAAAGAATCGAAAACGTTTGTGATACATATGAAACATACATTAATGTTTGTATTTTGACACAAAAAAGATCATAAAATTTTAAAAATAAAGAAAAGTAGAATTAAAAAGTAGAATTAAAAAGTAGAATTCTGTTATTTTTAACAGTATTCGCTTAAATGAGAGAATGCTGCCTTAATACACACAATATATATATATAAACACACACATACTTACACACATTTTAACTGGCCTTTAACCTAAGGAAGGTTCATTTGATATTTGAAAATCTGGTACTGATATAGAATGGGACCCAATTTCCGCCAACTTTACATCGGCATCT
>OY744548.1:39685125-39712625 GCA_963556195.1 Sepiola atlantica
TAGTGTCTAATGTAATGACTGATTCAATGCAAATCTTAAATATTTAAATTTCCAAATGGAAAATTGTGCCAATATTATGTCACCTAAAAACTCTTTAAAATACTCCAAAGAAACTAAAATTTGGGGACTATTTATTAATTGTTGTCTAATACTGTTTGAAATTTCACAAAAATTGGAGGTATCTGAATTTTCAGAAACGGTTTCAACCCACTTTTTACATCCTTTGAATGACATTAAATTAAACTAAATATAGCCCACATTTGAACCCCCATAAGCCTACCATCTGTGCTGTAAAATTCATATAGATTGATTAATTAGTTAGGAGTGAATCCTGTACATACAATATAATTTTCATTTTTGCATTCGTACTGAATAGTTGCCTGAAGAAGTTCAGCTGATTTCCAGCTAGAACTGAAACATGTCTGCAAATGTGTAGCCAAAAATGTTTGTATTAATAAGCTTTATACTAAATATGTATATATGTGTATGTATGTGTGTGTGTGTGTGTATGGTGGCAGCAAACTCGATATCGAGTGTTGCCATCGCTTGTTAATTCAATCCACATGTGATCATGTCAAATACGGCTTTTTAACCCTGCCAAACTCTTATAGTTTCTGGCATAGTAATTGCAGACATGTTGTCCTATGCAACTTATTGATTGAGCTCTATTTTTTTGTTTCTATTTTTTAGTTTTTAGTTTTTGCTGAGGCTGAGACATCTTACCAGATGCCAGATATTCACCCGCTTTTTTAGGGACTCTAATAGAGAGATCTTTTTTAGGATTCTGACGGTCCCTTTAAGTGCAATTGTTTGTAGCTCTGTTACATTTGGTTCACCAGATATATTCACCAGGTAGTTTTTTGAAGTCCTTTTTCATGAGCTCCTATGATTACTGGAATGATGGGAATCTTCATACGGTTCCAGTTTTGTTTCATGTCATACATAAGACCTTGGTATTTACTTCTCTTCTCCCTCTCAGCTCTGTTTACGCTGATATCATTAGGAAGACTGACTTCAACTAGGGTTGCTACTCTCTCACACTTCTCCCATATGACTACGTCAGATTAAACAGCTACGTTTTCTAAGTATGTAGTTGTAGGGATTGCATAGTCATAATGGATGGTGTATGACTTATTTCCAACAGTTCTTTCTAGTATATGTTGCCAGAACCTTCTGGATGTTCAATTTTTTGCAGATGGTCTAGTGGAGATATTTACACTCCATTATGTCGCATTATGTATTGGCCGTCCCCAGTAGAACCTGACAACTGGATGTTAGGTGGATCACGCTTTCCACTCTACGTGTGGTAGAACCTGCATTTGCTGTTGTCGTTGTTGAGGTGACTCATCTGAAAATCATTCGTAATCCGGCCTTGATCTTGGGCAGCCATTATCCTCCTCTCCTTATCATAGTGGGCGATCCTATTTTTTTGCTTCATTTTACTTCAGTCGAAGTTCTCAGAAATCAAGCGGCCCTTTTCTGGGGCTAACACATGATCTCTATATGAGATACATAGATATTCGAATATTCCATTAAAGTTCTTCACCTGTCAAACGTTAAGTTAGTAAAGAAGTTAAGAACATTAATTTTAATTTTCCTCTCCCCAATTGACCAGTTAACTATGTTATATCTTTCTTGTGGTCTCTTGGTCTTACGGGATTCCAGGACAAAAATTCATCTAGTCTGGTGGAGTATCCAGCTAAGTGTAGTTACTTGAGTTAACATTACTTGAAGAAGATGCACCATTCCTCATGTGAGCCAGTGTATAGTTGTGTCGAGGGGATCTTATTTGGGCTTCGAATACTATGTTATTTTGAATGTTTGGTCAGGGTTTATTTGTAGGGTGACGTATTCTCATGTCAGGTTGTCCTGACAAAACCCTGTACAGAGAGACTGAAGGATGATGTCTAGTAGGTAATTCAAACTCTTCTAGCTTTGTGAACTGTCATATATCGTTTCAAACCTGGCACAGATTGGCACTCTTTACCACATAGGTTGCTACCCCTTAAAGAAGATACTTTTTGGAGATGACTGACTTGTAAGATCTACTTTGCACTGGTATACTTTGTTATGGTATCTCAATACATATTAAAGACAAGTCGAACAAACAACATAGAATTTTAGTGTGCCTCAATGGGCACTTTTATTGAACTGCTCGAGGGGGGTGAGTACACTTTCTTAGTTCTCCATAATTGAAGAGTTCTAGTGGGGGATGCTACTGGGATTGTAACATATCATACTTCACCTCAGTCCCCACAGACCCAATCACTGAGATTCCCAACCATTTCATTTGTCATTTCTAAGCTCCCATTCCTAACGGCTTTCTTAAGTCTTTCATCTGGTGATACCAGATCAGGCTGCCCTGTGGCTCCCTGAGACGAAATTCACCTACATTGACGTTTTTTTTTTTTTTTTTTTTTTTTTTTTTTGTAAAACTTAATTATGTTCTACAAAACCAAAAACAACAGCCCCTCTCCCTTTCTCCCTCCCCTTTTTTATTTTATTTTTAGAACTTGAAGCATAAATCTTTTACTATAATGACCAGATTCGGCATTAAATAACCCAAAAAGGGTTGATATGCCGTAAAACAAAACTACCAAACCAAACCAAGTCTTTCATGTTCAATGCGTATTCATGCACACAAATACTAACGTCTCACCTTCATGTTGTTCTATTTATTGCACTTCGTTCACAATTACTGTTCAAGATCCCACATTTTGTGAGAGGTCTTTATATGTATATAACTCTCTGGGAATTTTTTTACTCTGTTTTGCATTTGTTTTTTAATTTTAACATTTGGTTTTATCCAATTATTTTCTTTTTTGCAAAATAGGATTAAAAAAGTTCAATTTAATTATTTCGCTATTGTTAGGTCATTAAATTATGAATCAAACCAAATTGTTATAAAACTTTAACTAATTTTGTAATGGTAATGTTGTTTTATTCTCTATAAGATTATCAGATGTAAATAGCTTCCAAAACTTTTTTAATACATAAGGATTTGCTAAGAATTTTAAAGTCAGTTTAAATGCTTTCAAATTTAATAAGTCACAAAATAAACTAATAACAAAAGATTAAAAGAAAGAAACCTAAATGCATTATGGATGAATTTTTATTTCGTAATGGGATCTTTAAAAAGTTTGTTTTAGTACTTTGAGCTATTTCCATAAATAATCGATTAATAGTAAATAAAAAATAATTACGCGTTTATCTCGTAAAAGCGAGAAACACGCAGACATGCAAGAAGTGGTCACACAATCTCGTAGAAGCGAGAAACACAGACATGCAAGAAGTGGTCACACAATCTCGTAAAAGCGAGAAACACACAGACATGCTAGAAGTGGTCACACAATCTCGTAGAAGCGAGAAACACACAGACATGCAAGAAGTGGTCACACAATCTCGTAAAAGCGAGAAACACACAGACATGCAAGAAGTGGTCACACAATTTCGTAAAAGCGAGAAACACACAGACATGCTAGAAGTGGTCACACAATCTCGTAAAAGCGAGAAACACGCAGACATGCAAGAAGTGGTCACACAATTTCGTAAAAGCGAGAAACACACAGACATGCAAGAAGTGGTCACACAATTTCGTAGAAACGAGAAACACACAGACATGCAAGAAGTGGTCACACAATTTCGTAGAAGCGAGAAACACACAGACATGCTAGAAGTGGTCACACAATCTCGTAAAAGCGAGAAACACACAGACATGCAAGAAGTGGTCACACAATTTCGTAGAAGCGAGAAACACACAGACATGCTAGAAGTGGTCACACAATTTCGTAAAAGCGAGAAACACACAGACATGCAAGAAGTGGTCACACAATTTCGTAAAAGCGAGAAACACACAGACATGCAAGAAGTGGTCACACAATTTCGTAAAAGCAAGAAATACACAGACATGCAAGAAGTGGTCACACAATTTCGTAAAAGCGAGAAACACACAGACATGCAAGAAGTGGTCACACAATTTCGTAAAAGCGAGAAACACACAGACATGCAAGAAGTGGTCACACAATTTCGTAGAAGCGAGAAACACACAGACATGCTAGAAGTGGTCACACAATCTCGTAAAAGCGAGAAACACACAGACATGCAAGAAGTGGTCACACAATTTCGTAGAAGCGAGAAACACACAGACATGCTAGAAGTGGTCACACAATTTCGTAAAAGCGAGAAACACACAGACATGCAAGAAGTGGTCACACAATTTCGTAAAAGCGAGAAATACACAGACATGCAAGAAGTGGTCACACAATTTCGTAAAAGCGAGAAACACACAGACATGCAAGAAGTGGTCACACAATTTCGTAAAAGCGAGAAACACACAGACATGCAAGAAGTGGTCACACAATTTCGTAAAATCGAGAAACACACAGACGTGCAAGAAGTGGTCACACAATTTCGTAGAAACGAGAAACACACAGACATGCAAGAAGTGGTCACACAATTTCGTAGAAGCGAGAAACACACAGACATGCTAGAAGTGGTCACACAATCTCGTAGAAGCGAGAAACACACAGACATGCTAGAAGTGGTCACACAATCTCGTAGAAGCGAGAAACACACATACATGCTAGAAGTGGTCACACAATTTCGTAGAAGCGAGAAACACACAGACATGCTAGAAGTGGTCACACAATCTCGTAGAAGCGAGAAACACACAGACATGCTAGAAGTGGTCACACAATCTCGTAGAAGCGAGAAACACGCAGACATGCAAGAAGTGGTCACACAATTTTATTAATATAAAGATTATATAATTATATTTAAATATACTAAACCATATGGGTATATGCAGAAGTATTTATTTCCAAAATGCTTTAGCATCATAAAAATAAAATTTTGAATGACTACACAAATGCTATACGATTATATACAGGAATCAGATGGTATTTGTTTGATAGATTATGAAAAAATAGTAGTTGGATTTTTTTATATTTATTAATCGAACATGTTCTGTTGATTTTATTCACTTTAATGACGTCTATGCGGCCTAAGGGATTTGTCATTGTCTCCTGACTTCGGACACCAAAAGCTCTGGTTATCCTGTCCTTTAGCCGTTCCTTCGTTTTGCAGCTGGATCAATTAGTTACACGTTCCCTACACAAATAAATCAAGGGGGTTGCAGTCGGGCAAGCTAAGGGGTCAGATGTCTGGTGAAATGTGGTCGATGAATTTCTTTGACAGCCAGACCTGGGACTTCCTGTTGGTATGGCAGAGCGCTGACTCTTGCTGCCAAATGTGCAGCCTACCTGCAGCTACCTGATCGATCCAGGGTTTCACTTCCTCACTCGGAACGTCGATATAGTTATTGATGTTTAGCCTGAGACCCTCACGGGAAAAGTGGGGTGGCACTGCGTTATTCTGACAGTATCAGATTGTTGATCATGTGTTTTTCTCTCTGATGTTGCCTCTTATACGAATCCTGAATCCTTCGATTACTTTCTGACCTTTTCTACCATTCATCCTGCTGAAGTCTGAAATCTAATTATTTGTCCTTTTGCCGCAGACTCCAAGGAGAATTCAATGTTCTTTACACAAACATGGCGATTTAAAATTGTCCATGATCAATTATTCTGTAAAAATGAATGGAAATATAGTCACTGTTTTTATGAAGACAAGACTGACAACAACAGTAAAAACAAAAATTTAATTTTAAATGCATAAAATTACCAGTTAAAAATTGCAAACAAATATCGTCCGCATCATGGACTAGCGATTATACTTGACTTTATCTGACATCAAATATGACAGCAGATTAAGAAGTGTCTTTTAATTCAAATATGTATACATTAGGTTTCTTAAATATATTTATAAGAACTCAATTTCAACTGATTCAGGAGAGGTGCAGTTGAGATTGTGCAACCCTTGCTTCACTGTAGACATCCACATGTTTGTCTGTTCTTTTTCATGCTGTCTCTGCAGTAAGTATGAGTCGCAGTGCACCCTGGCAGATTTTTGATGCATAAAATCTTGACATCAATAGATATCTATTGTTAAACTGTTTTCATTTATAATGTGACCACAGGTCATTAACTTTTCATACCAATTACAGACATTCTGAAAATTGACATAGTTTTCTATAGAAACTGTTTATTTATGCAAGTGAATTATTATTGCGTTCCTAATAGAAAATAATCGCACAAAGGAGAGGTTTTTACAATTTGTAGACATTACCATAAGAAGGAAAGAAAGAATCCAACCACTTGCCGGATGAATTGTGTCTAAACAGTAACCTGTTTTGATGAATGAATGCGAAATTTTTTTTTTATCACTCCTATATTACCATCAAAATAGGTTACTGTTATTCAAATCAATAAGATGTAATATTTTTAAATACTGTATATATAGTACAAATAAATGATTCAAATGCAGTTCTTTGAATACCTAATTTGCATAAGAATTTTTAAAACAGTTCATAATAAATTAATGTTTTGTGTTATTCATTTGTAATTTTATTGCCCTATTTTTTACTATCTATATGCAATAGTTTCTTTGATATTAACAGTAATTAAAGTGATTTGATTAAAAAATATAATGGATAACTTACTAAAATCCTTTTCTTAAACTAACATCGCTCACTACAATTCTCACTAACAGGCATAAGTGAGAGGAGAAAAGGGAGGGTGGCTGTCTGGCTAGCCGGTTGTCTTGCCCACTTCTGCTCTCTCTCTTTCTCTCTCTCTCTCTCTCTTTCTCTCTCTCTTTCTCTTTCTCTCTCTCTCTCTCTCTTTCTCTCTCCTATTTCTCTCTATCTTTCACTCTCTCTTTCTCTCTTCTTCTTTCCTCTTTCTCTCTTCTTCCTTCCTCTATCTCTCCTCTTCCTCTCTCTCTCTCTCCTCTCTCTCTCCTCTTCCTTCCCCTCTCTCTCCTCTTCCTTCCCCTCTCTCTCTCCTCTTCCTTCTTCTCTCTCTCTCCTCTTCCTTCTTCTCTCTCTCTCCTCTTCCTTCTTCTCTCTCTCTCTCCTCTTCCTTCTTCTCTCTCTCTCCTCTTCCTTCTTCTCTCTCTCTCTCCTCTTCCTTCTTCTCTCTCTCTCTCCTCTTCCTTCTTCTCTCTCTCTCTCCTCTTCCTTCTTCTCTCTCTCTCTCCTCTTCCTTCTTCTCTCTCTCTCTCCTCTTCCTTCTTCTCTCTCTCTCTCCTCTTCCTTCTTCTCTCTCTCTCTCCTCTTCCTTCTTCTCTCTCTCTCTCCTCTTCCTTCTTCCTTCTTCTCTCTCTTCTTCCTTCTTCTCTCTCTTCTTCCTTCTTCTCTCTCTTCTTCCTTCCTCTCTCTCTTCTTCCTTCCTCTCTCTCTTCTTCCTTCCTCTCTCTCTCTCTTCTTCCTTCCTCTCTCTCTCTCTTCTTCCTTCCTCTCTCTCTCTCTTCTTCCTTCCTCTCTCTCTCTCTTCTTCCTTCCTCTCTCTCTCTCTTCTTCCTTCTTCTCTCTCTTCTTCCTTCCTCTCTCTCTCTCCTCTTCCTTCCTCTCTCTCTCTCCTCTTCCTTCCTCTCTCTCTCTCTCTCCTCTTCCTTCCTCTCTCTCTCTCTCTCTCCTCTTCCTTCCTATCTCTCTCTCTCCTCTTCCTTCCTCTCTAGTTAACGACGCAATGTTTGTTTTTGTTTTTAAATTCAATGATTGTTTTGGTCCCCTAGACAAAACATTTTGCATTTGTATTTAAATGTTCTTTTTCGGCCATTAGGGGTACTGACTTGATTTAAAATGACCAAAATGTTAATGCTTGTTTATTTATATGAATACATTTAGAACTTTAAGTCTTGCATTTGCAAGAAACCTTTGAAATGCTTATTTATTTTTATTTAACATAGTAAAAAAATGTCAATAGTACAAACCGTAAAAATCGCAAGAAATTCCAAACGTCCAAATCGTTTTTTTGGGGGAAAAATAGGGTTCAGTGGTCATGCAATTTTGTCAAATACTTTTTGGACTTGCCCTATGCTAGACACTCTCACCAAAATACCACATTAACTTTATGGTCTGATCCTACTTAAGTGATCCCCAAATGGTTTTTAAAAACTTTTATTTGCAAAAGAAAAAAAAAATTCATTAATCGTGATGGGGGGTGGGGCAACTAATAAAAGCCCAAAAAGCAAAAAAATAATAAACAAAATGCCTGATGGGGCAGGTTAGCTAGCTGGCATTTAAATATATATTCAAAAAGGATTTTAGTCATTTATACATGGGGGAAAAAATATGATATACATACAAGTAATTTTCTTATGAGAGAAATTGGACCCTCTCTGGTGACGTTTCCTTTCTTCTGACCTCATCTCATTACGTAATGACCCTTTCGTGTCATTAAGTTAGTAATACTTGGTTTAAATGATCTTATAACTGTAAAACCTTCCAACTCTGTGAGACATACATTTTACTACAATTCCCTGCTATATATTGAGTTACCGCAATTTTATAATTAATCGGCTGTAAATTTCATTTTCATTTCTCTGCAAATGTCACTGATCCGACAACAGTTTGTTAATGATCTTGGATGACCTTATGAACAAGAAATGTTCGACAATTTTCTTATTAGCAAAGTAATGTTGACACTATGATGAATGCACTCCAATTCCTTGGGGCAAAAATGAGTCATTTAAGAAGTGCATATTTCTATGCGTTATTATTACTAAAACAAAATCTACTGATGGTCAGTATCTGCACGCAACTGTCTGTCCATTCATAGCAACAAACTTTTATTTTAATTGAGACTTGACGATTAGTTGATGAGGAACTCCTTTTTGTTTGTCGCTTTTGTTATAAGAGAACTCCCCAGTACCACAGACAACACGAGGGGACTTATTTTCATCTGGTAAGTCGTTATTTTCTTATCTATCATTGCTCCCCCCCTCTCGATCTTATGATCACAAATGTTTAAACTCCTTGGCCTGACATTTTCAGGCAACATGAATCAGAATAAGTACATGGAAGATGCTGCCAATCAGATAAGTTCCCTCTACTGTTGTAGAAAATTCTCACACCTACCAGTATCCTATATGGCTATAAAGCCACCATTTACCCGTGCACGGAGTATTGTTGTCACATCTAGGCTGGTGCACCAACCCTCTTGGACAGGATCAAAAAACGATTTTCCAACCAAGCTCCATCCCCTATCACATCACTGCGGTGTTGAATCCCTGTGCTTGTACCTCCTAACTGCTATTGGATATAAACTAATGACGAAACAAAGAAAACATTTGTGGCAATGTCTGATCAAAATACGGTTATTTATTTACATTTATCTTATTTTGTGTTTTATTCATGTATTCCTTTTAATTCCATTTTTACGTGTTTTAAACCTATTTGTAAACTTCAAATTGTTTTTTTATTTTTTTTATAAATAAATTATTTGTAAATCTGACAACTCCAAAACTGTGTCAAACTAATCGTTTATTTTTCATTTTACAACTGTTTCATTTTAGAAAGACCTATACAGATTGAGTCTGCATTTTACAGTTAAAAAAAGATTTGTCAGAAATATAAATGATACGTTTACACGGTCAATGTTATGTTTTTATCTTTGATGAGTCTTTTTTAACTGTAAAATCCAAACTCTACTTGCATAGTTTTTCCAAGATGAAACAGTTGCAAGCTAAAAATAAACGATTAGTTTTTCACGGTTGAGAATTATTGGAATTGCAAATAATTCATCTCTGCTCTAGAAACACATTAATGACCGAATCAAAATGCTTTACTTGTATTCTGGAAACTGAAATTCGGAAAATCTATTAAGCTTACCATATGAAAGTTCACATTGGTTGAATTTTGATTGCATTATCAAACAGTAATATATATATATATATATATATATATATATATATATATATATAATTTTCACAATCAGACAAACTAGGACTTCCGGTTTGTTTCTTTTATAGGTTGTGGACTGCGGCGTTGTCTGATTGTAGATATAATTATATATATATATATATAAGAATTGTTTTTCATATTATCACGCACACACAGATATATGTGTGTTATGATATAAAAAAAACAATACTTTTATATAGTTCAGATCGATTCTTATGAAAATTAATTTCCTAAGTAAAATGAAGCTCAATATTCAATATTTCAACTTTTAAATAGTTATTTAAAAAATTGCAATAGACCTCATATATATATATATATATATATATATATATATATATATATATATATATATTTAAATATAATGTTTTTTCATGAAACTATTTTATTAATTCCAATGTTTTAATTTCTCTTTCAGGGATCGTTTACGCCAGCTTAGCTGTTCTCACAGCCCTATGTAAGTTACCATTTCTCTCTTCTACAGCAACAGTGAATGGTATTACGATGTTGTTGGTTATTAGGTTTTACGGCATGTCAACCATTAAGTCATTTTATACTGAAATCGTACCATTTTTTTTTCTATATGATTGATTTGTAGATTAATTTGAATTTGAAGAGATTTTTGTTACATAGAGCACATTGTCCTTTCAAATGGTCACTCGTTTAGTACTGGGCAGGTGCAACTTAACTTAGGTGATCGGGTGAGGAGGCAAGTAAGTAGGGACACCGTTACACCCGCCATTAACATTGGTTTGTCAATCAAATTTCTCCTTGCTTTGAAATGACAGGTTACCCTCTAACGGTCAGGTTGTGGACCTGGTGATAGAATACTACAAGTGTCTCTTGTTCTTTCTTTTTCCCTTTATTGCCACGGGAGAGAAACACGGCAGTCGATGAGATTTCGTCACACAAACTGGACGTATGTCTGGTTGACTATTCAGGTTTTATATTTTACAAAATGCAAAAATAAATTTTATTTTGTTATAAAATGCCTTGTTTACTTTTTTACCCAGTGTTCTATTTCCAGCGATGATGGTTTCTTTCCTGAAGTTCAGATAATTAATTCTCTGCAAAAATTAATAACACCTTACTTTGACGGTTTTTACTCATTCTATCAGGCAGCAGACCGCGGCTTTTGAGGATGTAAAACGTAGGCTCAAGAAACAATGGTCAACCGCTGTTCTCAACGGGGATTAATAAGACTACTCGCAAGTTACTATTGTGGCTCCCAGGACCTTGTGCCACCATGCCAGGATAATATGACTAGACCCAAGAAACATCCCACATATTATGATAGTGCTACAATGGTCCTGTCCCCACCATAGTATCCCAATGTGACTACTTCTTGTGTATCTGTGTGTGTGTTTAACGCCTCTACTTGACTTGCACATTTTTTATAATAACTATTGCTTATTTATTGAAATAAAAAATGTAAAATATTCAAACGAATTACATCGAATAATTTAATAAATACCGAGCTATAATCACATTGATGCACCTGTTCCTGTAAGATCACCAAAGTTAAGCAATGTTAAACCTGATCAGTGCTTAGATGGGTGACTATTTGGGAATACCAGGTGCTTTATGTAAAACAGTCAAGTGGTCTTGTAAGCCAGCTACTAATATAAAACAAGCAGTCCTGGACCATTATGATCTGCACTGACTAGACACTGGCCGGTGATACCAGAACAATTTCAGAATGTTATAGAGATTAAAATATTATCTTAACATAATTAGTTTTATAACAATTTATTCCCTTTAATAATTAACCCTTAAATGCTTTATTTGTTATATTGGTTTGACATCAAAGATACTGATTACCTATTTAGTGGGTGTTCTGATGCAACATCATACTAATACCTACTTACACTTGTCAACAGGCTTATTGCAAATGTGAAGCAGGTTGCAGTTTGACACATTTTCATTGAATATTATATTAAATAGGCATTTTGTTGGAATGTGTCATATTTGAAACAAAAAGCTTTCAATAGTCCAGTCAAAATGTGGCTGAACCTCAAACAAATTGCTTGGATATTGGGTGTGAAAAACCTCTTTTAGATAAAAAAAAAAAAGTTTACCAAAATTAGCCTTGCGGAAAGGGGTCAACGGGCGCCATCTTTAAAATCCAACTTAACAATATTCAAATTTCGAGACAAAATTCCTGACATGTATTTCCATTATTCCTGACAATAACTGACAAAAATAAAGTTTTTCCTGACAAAAAAACTTTATTAAATTAGAAATACATGCCCCACCCCAAGCCAGCTTGACATTTTCTTGGTGTTTTAAATTGTAATTATAGGTAGCTATATGCTTAATAATAAACTAACACCAGAAAATGAGTAGCCCCTGCCATTGTTGTGATCTTTTTTTTTATTTCTTATATGAATATAAAAGGTACAAAAACAGACTAAGTAGCCTTTTTCAAGGCAACAATTGTCACATTGATTCCTGACATTTAATAAAAAAAAATAAGAAAATAGTTACAAAATATGTACAATTTACAATAAAGGAATGGTCAGTTGGTTGAATGCTGGGGCAAGGCTCTTGCATAACCACCACATAACAAGTTCATGAACGGACCAAAGAACATTTCTTGTCAAGAACTAGTCAAAGGTAACTCCATCATCATCAAGATCTGGCTGTGTTGAGTTGCCTTTGCAAATACCACACAAGTTTGAACAGTCAATGCCATGTTTCCTGCAACTGCATCTTGCTGTAGGACACCCTGAAGTACAGTTACACCTAATTATAGCCAAGAAATTTACAGGACGAGCTGACAAGTCAGTTTTGATTGGTTGTAATTTTACTCGTCAGGTTTTAGCTGGTTTCTACATTTCCATTCCTTAATTTGGAAGTAAACTCAAAGACTGTGAAATTTTGTAGCTGCTTTTATTGGTAGCAATGATTTGGCCTAACAGACTTTGAGCTTTTTACAACCTTCTCCTTAAAGCGCCTCAGTCGGAGATGATTGATGTTTTCCCCATCATTACCATTGTACAGGCACACTAAAGCCTTCTACCCGGCTTCAATAACGTCTTCTGCACTGCTATGCTTGCTAAACACTTCTGCCAGTTTGAGGAAGTTTATATTGTTCATCACCTTTCGAAGGGATGCTGCCTTCCCAATTCCATAAACACTGGATGTAGAATCACAACCCAGTAGTGAATGGATGAAAAGAATGTTGGAACAGACCAACATCTCTCAAAGATTTCCTCATCTCTTTGATGTTCCAGACTTTCACACTTTTTGCACTATCCTTTGGTTGTGGCGTGAAGATGCTGTAACCATCATCTCTATTGGCATGATAACATAGAAGGACCAATAGGTCGGTCATCTGCTATCAAAATGGTTTCTCTTGTCTGCAAGTTCTAGAGCAGTCTTCACAATCAATACGTCAGCGCCTCCAGATGCATGGACTACTTTAAAATCTGCTTCCTCCAAACTCTTTCCCAGCAAGTTGATGAACAATTGTTTTTCTTGATTAGCTAGGTAAAAATCTGTTTTTTAATTTGAACACCATTAAAGGGGTCAGTGACACATTAATACCAACAGAGCCCCCTGCTCGGCGTCGGTAAGTTGCATCTTTCATGGATTGACCACTTTCATACCCATCAAAGACAATGCTTTTCCATATCTAGTTGTGACATATCTGCGGTATTGGGCACAGATCTCATCAAATGCCTGATCTTTTTGCCATGGGAGACATTGAAGTAGTACTCCACCATCTAAGAGATACTGTGGACCTGATTGTACAGTTCCCATATTGCGTCTGCCAAAGCCGTTTTTTTGCCTTTCGCGGTAGTCCAAAAGAATAAAAAAGTGCAGGTGGGTAACCACAAAGCTCATACTGGAAATGGTCTTGCTGCTGCTGAGTTACGGGTCTATTGGTAGATAGCATACACAGTCTCTGGAATAGGAGTTGTGGATCAGTCTCAACTGATTTATCTTTGCTGAGCGAAACTTTTGACCCAAGTGTAATTGTAATCTTTCGTGAAAAGGTCATATGGAGAAACGCAAGAAGCTTCCATGTATCCCTCACATCTCGCTCTTTTCTTGCTGAAGTAGCCTCCTACTGTTGATCACTAGTGCCATAACGAATGTCTGCTAGTTCTTACATTGTAAACTTGATTTCAGCGCACGCTGGCAGTGATAGTGTCCAAACCAATCGTTGAATTTCGTCCATTCCTCTGCCATAAGTAAGACCTCCAGACGTCTTCATGCTTCTCATTAGCACCTGCTCAATAACCAGATCCGTCGACATGCCAGCCCAGTAGCAATCACTCTGTCTAATCACATGGAATCCTTCAGGAAATTTCTGGTACAGTTCAGGATGGCTTTTCAGCAGCCCCTCCATTTGCTGCAAGTACAAGTAGGTCGACTTTGCATATAGGATGTTTCCTACTGCAGCGAATATTGACAGCATTTTTCTTGCAGCATCAAGGTGCAATTTCCAGTTACCAGTGCGCTCTGCCTTGATAAACAATTGCAGGATCTTCACCATATCAAGGTATTGAATCCACAATTTTGCTGTTCGCTGGTCAACCATCGCATCCTTCACATGGTTGATTCTCTGGGCAATCCTGGACATAGACTCTGATGACAGAACATTATTCAATGTCTCAGTCTCATCAAGGAGACCTTTCAATAGCCCCTGAGCTTCCTTCAGGTCTTCATTTTGTGGAAATGACTCTTCTGCATCAGTGTTGAGTTGATCATCCTCAGTGACATGTGAAACTGACAAATCATAGGCTTTCGCTAACAAAATAGCATTCAGAGCAGCATCAACTAAGAAGTGAGCACGAATGGCTCTTGCAATTGCTTTGCCACTTAACATGTGCTTGACTGTGTTTTCAGCATACACAAGTTCAAAAAGTTATTGCAATCAGAACCTGTCATCAAATGACCAACTGACCCCAGAAAGCTCATCTATGTATGGAGCCCACCAAGTCGCAAGACAAATGATTTCAGGGGACTGGAACAGGGCTATGACTCGACTATCATCATTGCTTTGTACCAAAGTGGTTGATCGAATGTTAGAATTGGTGTAATGTTGTTTTTCCTGGCTAAATCACTAATGTAACATAACGTTGAGTACATGCAGGTTGGGTTACCAGGGTCCATGTCGATCATTGGTAAAAAAACTGTGGTTGATTTCCCAGGATATGTTCCTTTGTTCACTGATTGCATAAGGCCTGATCATGCGGGTCTGGGCGGATGTGAAATTAGTGAAACCTCCCAAAGGATGTCAACATTAGCAGTGGAATCGACAACTTTCTTGGGCTGGAGCTCTTTAAATGTCACTGGTGGGTTGTTGGTGTGCTGTGAATCTAGGTACTTGATGTTGATCCTTCCAATCCTTATTATATCTTCTGAAAGGACCTGAATCTTTGGAACTGATTTTGCTTTAACTTTCCCGGGCGTAAAAAAATGCTATGATGCCCATACCGTGGAATGTGTTGAATCGATCAATACTCCTTACATTATGGTCCACATTATCAGCTACGAACTGCACAAATTCAGTTTCAACAGGGGAGAGAATTTCAGCACCATGAACAAGAGCAGCACTTCTTTACAATTTCTGCACTTCCGAGTAAGATGAAGAGAAGCCATGCTTATTCAGAGTGTAAATTAAGAATCTCGATCCAAATTGGTCATGCATTTCCACTGCTAAACCAAATTGCAAAGGTCTAGCAGCCTGCATTATCGCTTGACCAACTGATGCAAGTTTCAAATCATTGTCTTTGCCTGCAAATATCTTTCTGAGAAAGATCAATGTTTTAGGAACATATTCAAGAATCGCATCCTGTTCAAGGTCATTCTTAAACGGGTAATATTCTGAACTTGTCTGGATACCATTCTTGATAAGCTTGGCTGCCGTCTCTATGAGTCTAATGGCCTCTGATTCTGAATTGTCTGTTGAGCGGCTCTATGCATAGAATTCATGGAGAATACATTTTGCTGTACTTAAGAATGTAACATTATGTTTCCCATTAATTTCAGTCAATGATTTTGTATTTGAAATGTTCTAACAATCGAGATTTCATGTATGAGAGACTGTATGATTCAAAGCCAGTGTCCTGGAGAATTTCTTCCATCTTTTTAACAAGATCGACAATGGTGAGTTTCTCCTCGTCATTTTGCTGCAAATATTTAGCAACTTCCAGAAATACCTGCTTTCTCTCTGAATTCTATGGTCTACCAAGATTTTGTTACTTAGAAGAATCAGCAGAAGAGAATGCCTTAGGAATGTTTTTATTGGAATCAAAGTTTGCAAAACATGTTCTGTGATAACGAGCTTCTTCTGAAACAAGGTCAGCTACATAACCTATTCTACCTTTAACAGTGGATGCCCAGCCATCATTTTTTTGGACTTTCTTACAAACTTTTAACACTCTGTCCTTAAACTCAGTTGTTTCTACATGGGAAACATCAACACCTCTTTTCTATCAGATTTTGCTCCAGAACCACAAAAAAGACAATGTTCCTTAAAGTTAAACACACACAAATAGCGGCTTGCACGGGATAGCATTTCATCATGGGTGGACCTGTTTTTACGATCAATTTCTATGTATTTGGGGTTGATCCAATACGGTCTGCATTTCTTGTGAAGATGTTGACCAATCTGAATTATGATCTTCTCTCCATATTGTTCAGAAGCTCTGTTAATGGAATCGATGCCCTTCTGGCTTACGATGAATGTTTATTCATTACTGGACAGTTCATTGTTAGAAATAGCACACTTGTCAGCATCCATAATTATCAGTACTTCACTGTGGCCAACCTAAAATTAGAATATGACAGAATATTAAGCTCCTGCAGTAATACATCAAAGGAGACAAAAATAAGGCATAAGAAGTTATAATTATATTTAACTTTATGAAAACCGTTGGTTTTATCCAATTTCACATTGCTGTATTTGGTATTTTTGAAGATGAATTTACAGAAATAGAGTTGAGAGAGGGGAGGCTAGAATCGGCAGCAATCTTTAAAGATGGTGCCCATTGACCCCTTTCCGCAAAGCTAATTTTGGTAAACTTTTTTTTATCTGAAAGATAGGTTATTCATGCCCAATATCTAAGTTAAAAGCCTTTTGTTAGCAATTTGTTTGAGGTTAAGCCAAAAAATCAGCTAGATTGACTGGACTATAAGGGTTAGATGTAACTTTAAAAATCCTATTTTTTTAAATAAAAAAATTGGTTAAAAAAAAAATGGCAGAATAAAAAGAAACAAAAATGAAAGTAAGAAGACTCCCGAGCAACATCAGGCTGGTAGAGCGAGTGAAACAATGGGTTTTTTTGTGCACATTCTTTTCGTACATGTCAGGGTGTTGCTCGCCTAACCTATGGTTGAGCTGAGGCTCATGTGGATGGCGCCCTACTTGATGTTGAAGCCACCTTCTACTATTTAGTTGACATGTTTAATGCTGGTGGTGGTTGCGAATGTGTTATCACTGCATGCTGTTGCATTGCATGGAAGGTTTAGGAAGCTGCTACCAATCCTTACATCTAGGCACATTTCTTTCAAGATTCAGGGCAAAGCCTTTGGTCACTCTGCCATCCTGCATGGCAGTGAGACTTGGGCCCCAAACACTTCTGATCTGTGACAGCTTCAGCATAATGATCATGTCATGATTAGATGAATGTGCAGCTGCAAACTGAAAGAAAGAAGCCCATCAATCGTACTTCATCAGAAACTTGGTATTTGCGGCATTACGGATGCCTTACGTGCTCAGCATCTCAAGCAGTTCAGCCATGTATAGCATACTACGTCTTGCAACAATTCTCTAATGCGTCTGGATATCATCTGGCATTATGAAGTGTGGTATACTAAGGAAAACCTTACTCTAGTGCATAAACAATATAACTGCATGCAACGTAACTGATGAGATCGGATCGCACAGCGAGCGGGCATAAAACATTGTCCACCCCAGAGTCTGCGACACTCACAGCAACATAAATATAAAAACCGAATGAAGAAGAATTTATAACACTTCACTTGTAGCATAGTGGCCTTATATCTTAAGAGGCATCAAATAAGGAAATGTGCCCTTTATTTATTTACTAAGAGGTTCTCACATAAGTTTTTAATGTAGACGTATGTTCAACTCTGTAGTGTAATGTTGATTCAAATCTTTGTGATATGGCTTTTATCTTCTAAGGGGAGTCCACATATGTATGTAATGTACTTCAAATGGTTATGTGTGACATTGTTTCTCATGGTTATGTGTCATGTAGCCATTATCTTTGTTTAGGGGATTCGCTTGTAACTCGCCAAAATGCTACGTTACATAAAACTGAAAATTGGCACTTGGTATTTTTCGGCAGTTGATTGTTAAGTCATTCTAGGCAGCATTTTCACCAGCAGGTTAGAACACAAGGACGATTTGGAACGAAAACGATTTTACATTGTTTAACTTTCATTGCTTACTCACAGACTCAATTCTCTATGTTTAGCTGGCTCCCTAACAGTCCGCTGGAATATCAAAGCACAGACGTTCTCACTTATCAAAATCAAATAAGCCTCACTCATTTTCCGATTAGCTCACCGTATATATCAAATACTGTTTTTATTTTAAAACATTCTTTTCTAAACAACAAATACAAATGTTTATTTTAATAATTAAAACACCACAGCCTTGAATTTAAGATGCAACCAAATCTCACCACACACATTTCATTTTCTAACCTATATTTTGCATAAACTACTTATGTCATGTTAAATTTTGTTACACACAGGCTGCAAAAAAAAAAGAAAAAAAGCAAAGCATTCTTCATGGGATAGGCTGAATTTTGTCACTCTTCAGACTTTTCTCCACCACTTTTTTGACATCTCTCTCTCTCTCTCTTTCGACACCTCTCTCTCTCTCTTTCGACACCTCTCTCTCTCTCTCTTTCGACACCTCTCTCTCTCTCTCTTTCGACACCTCTCTCTTTCGACACCTCTCTCTCTTTCGACACCTCTCTCTCTTTCGACACCTCTCTCTCTTTCGACACCTCTCTCTCTCTCTCTTTCGACACCTCTCTCTCTTTCGACACCTCTCTCTCTCTCTCTTTCGACACCTCTCTCTCTCTCTCTTTCGACACCTCTCTCTCTCTCTCTTTCGACACCTATCTCTCTCTCTTTTTGGACACCCCTCTCTCTCTTTCGACACCTCTCTCTCTCTCTCTTTCGACACCTCTCTCTCTCTCTCTTTCGACACCTCTCTCTCTCTCTCTTTCGACACCTCTCTCTCTCTCTCTTTCGACACCTCTCTCTCTCTCTTTCGACACCTCTCTCTCTCTCTTTCGACACCTCTCTCTCTCTCTCTTTCGACACCTCTCTCTCTCTCTCTTTCGACACCTCTCTCTCTCTCTCTTTCGACACCTCTCTCTCTCTCTCTTTCGACACCTCTCTCTCTCTCTCTCTCTTTCGACACCTCTCTCTCTTTCGACACCTCTCTCTCTCTCTCTCTCTCTTTCGACACCTCTCTCTCTCTCTTTCGACACCTCTCTCTCTCTTTTTCGACACCTCTCTCTCTCTTTTTCTACACCTCTCTCTCTCTCTCTTTCGACACCTCTCTCTCTCTCTCTCTCTCTCGACACCTCTCTCTCTCTCTTTCGACACCTCTCTCTCTCTTTTTCGACACCTCTCTCTCTCTTTTTCTACACCTCTCTCTCTCTCTTTCGACACCTCTCTCTCTCTCTTTCGACACCTCTCTCTCGCTCTCTTTCGACACCTCTCTCTCGCTCTCTTTCGACACCTCTCTCTCTCTCTCTCTTTCGACACCTCTCTCTCTCTCTCTCTTTCGACACCTCTCTCTCTCTCTCTTTCGACACCTCTCTCTTTCGACACCTCTCTCTCTCTCTCTCTTTCGACACCTCTCTCTTTCGACACCTCTCTCTCTCTCTCTCTCTTTCGACACCTCTCTCTCTCTCTCTCTTTCGATACCTCTCTCTCTCTCTCTTTCGACACCTCTCTCTCTCTCTCTCTTTCGACACCTCTCTCTCTCTCTCTCTTTCGACACCTCTCTCTCTCTCTCTTTCGACACCTCTCTCTCTCTCTCTTTCGACACCTCTCTCTCTCTCTCTTTCGACACCTCTCTCTCTCTCTCTTTCGACACCTCTCTCTCTCTCTCTCTTTCGACACCTCTCTCTCTCTCTTTCGACACCTCTCTCTCTCTCTTTCGACACCTCTCTCTCTCTCTCTCTCTCTTTCGACACCTCTCTCTCTCTCTCTTTCGACACCTCTCTCTCTCTCTCTTTCGACACCTCACTCTCTCTCTCTCTTTCGACACCTCACTCTCTCTCTCTCTTTCGACACCTCACTCTCTCTCTCTTTCGACACCTCACTCTCTCTCTCTTTCGACACCTCACTCTCTCTCTCTCTTGACACCTCTCTCTCTCTCTCTTTCGACACCTCTCTCTCTCTCTTTTTCGACACCTCTCTCTCTCTCTCTCTTTTTCGACACCTCTCTCTCTTTCGACACCTCTCTCTCTCTCTCTTTCTCTCTCTCTCTTTCGACACCTCTCTCTCTCTCTCTCTCTCTTTCGACACCTCTCTCTCTCTCTCTCTTTCGACACCTCTCTCTCTCTCTCTTTCGACACCTCTCTCTCTCTCTCTCTCTCTTTCGACACCTCTCTCTCTTTCGACACCTCTCTCTCTCTCTCTCTCTCTTTCGACACCTCTCTCTCTCTCTCTCTCTCTTTCGACACCTCGACACCTCTCTCTCTCTCTTTCGACACCTCTCTCTCTCTCTCTCTCTTTCGACACCTCTCTCTCTCTCTTTCGACACCTCTCTCTCGCTCTCTTTCGACACCTCTCTCTCGCTCTCTTTCGACACCTCTCTCTCTCTCTCTTTCGACACCTCTCTCTCTCTCTCTTTCGACACCTCTCTCTTTCGACACCTCTCTCTCTCTCTCTCTTTCGACACCTCTCTCTTTCGACACCTCTCTCTCTCTCTCTCTTTCGACACCTCTCTCTCTCTCTCTCTTTCGACACCTCTCTCTCTCTCTCTCTTTCGATACCTCTCTCTCTCTCTCTTTCGACACCTCTCTCTCTCTCTCTCTTTCGACACCTCTCTCTCTCTCTCTCTTTCGACACCTCTCTCTCTCTCTCTTTCGACACCTCTCTCTCTCTCTCTTTCGACACCTCTCTCTCTCTCTCTTTCGACACCTCTCTCTCTCTCTCTCTTTCGACACCTCTCTCTCTCTCTTTCGACACCTCTCTCTCTCTCTTTCGACACCTCTCTCTCTCTCTCTTTCGACACCTCTCTCTCTCTCTCTTTCGACACCTCACTCTCTCTCTCTCTTTCGACACCTCACTCTCTCTCTCTCTTTCGACACCTCACTCTCTCTCTCTCTTTCGACACCTCACTCTCTCTCTCTTTCGACACCTCACTCTCTCTCTCTTTCGACACCTCACTCTCTCTCTCTCTTGACACCTCTCTCTCTCTCTCTTTCGACACCTCTCTCTCTCTCTTTTTCGACACCTCTCTCTCTCTCTCTCTTTTTCGACACCTCTCTCTCTTTCGACACCTCTCTCTCTCTCTCTTTCTCTCTCTCTCTTTCGACACCTCTCTCTCTCTCTCTCTTTCGACACCTCTCTCTCTCTCTCTCTTTCGACACCTCTCTCTCTCTCTCTTTCGACACCTCTCTCTCTCTCTCTCTCTTTCGACACCTCTCTCTCTCTTTCGACACCTCTCTCTCTCTCTCTCTTTCGACACCTCACTCTCTCTCTCTCTTTCGACACCTCACTCTCTCTCTCTCTTTCGACACCTCACTCTCTCTCTCTTTCGACACCTCTCTCTCTCTCTCTCTTTCGACACCTCTCTCTCTCTCTCTCTTTCGACACCTCTCTCTCTCTCTCTCTTTCGACACCTCTCTCTCTCTCTCTCTTTCGACACCTCTCTCTCTCTCTCTTTCGACACCCCTCTCTCTCTCTCTCTTTCGACACCTCTCTCTCTCTCTCTTTCGACACCTCTCTCTCTCTCTCTTTCGACACCTCTCTCTCTCTCTCTTTCGACACCTCTCTCTCTCTCTCTTTCGACACCTCTCTCTCTCTCTCTTTCGACACCTCTCTCTCTCTCTTTCGACACCTCTCTCTCTCTCTTTCGACACCTCTCTCTCTCTCTTCTGACACCTCTCTCTCTCTCTCTCTCTCTCTTTCGACACCTCTCTCTCTCTCTCTTTCGACACCTCTCTCTCTCTCTCTCTCTCTTTCGACACCTCACTCTCTCTCTCTCTTTCGACACCTCTCTCTCTCTCTCTTTCGACACCTCTCTCTCTCTCTCTCTTTTTCGACACCTCTCTCTCTTTCGACACCTCTCTCTCTCTCTCTCTCTCTTTCGACACCTCTCTCTCTCTCTCTCTTTCGACACCTCTCTCTCTCTCTCTCTTTCGACACCTCTCTCTCTCTCTCTTTCGACACCTCTCTCTCTCTCTCTTTCGACACCTCTCTCTCTCTCTCTCTTTCGACACCTCTCTCTCTCTTTCGACACCTCTCTCTCTCTCTCTTTCGACACCTCTCTCTCTCTCTCTCTCTCTCTCTCTCTTTCGACACCTCTCTCTCTCTCTCTCTCTCTTTCGACACTTCTCTCTCTCTTTCGACACCTCTCTTTCGACTCCTCTCTCTCTCTCTTTCGACACCTCTCTCTTCATCATCTTTCTTACTTTGCTAAAAGAAAAGAAAAAAACGCTTTTTAATTCCATTTTGAAGAACGCATTTTGAAGAACGCCAGTCTTTCAATGATTATTCCCCTTCATTTTGGTAAATACAGCTATTAGTCTGGATACTTTTTGAACGCAATACTTATGCTGACTTTTCTAAGCTGATAAAACAAGCTTATCTTTTAAAAGGAAAGGTTTCTGTATGTTATTTTCATCCGCCTCATTTTTCCTTTTTAGAGCTTAGCGTGGTTGGTGTGGGAATCCTTAAATGTGTCCATTTCTGACCACCATTTAAAAAATAAAAAAATAAAATTTAAAAAATAAAAAATTAAAGTTAATAATAGTTTGCCTTTTAAATTTATGAGCAAGATTTCTGATAATCTTCGGGAAGATTGTAACAGCATTTCTAAAATGTCATTACGAGGTGTTTAGGAATCAAAGCTAAAAATGGTTGGAGGATGATTTGAATTTGCAATTAAGTTTTTATCGAAGCAATAAAATGTGCATCCTTTAAATTATGAGACTTTTTTTGCGACCAAAATATTTTTGCTCTGACTTTGAAAATGCGACCGCAATGCATGGATACCAACAACCAGACTGATAGTAATGTTCTTTCCTTTCAATATATTTTGTACCATCATCCATATCTAACATATAAAGTTATCTTGTCGGATTTTCAAAGTCTTACTCAAACAGCATTTAAGCTGACATATCAAATATTGTGTCTGACTAGCCAATTTTCATTTATTGTTGTGCAATAATGCAATACTAAAATTTATTTAAAAAATTAGTTAGTCCGGCCTATACGACTGCCAATATGAAACATTTAAAAATAATCACCTAAAAACAAAAATCAGTAAAGGATAACTCATTTTAAATTAAAGAATATAATAGTTGTCTACCTTTAAGTTTTAAAATGTGCAAACAAATAGCAATTAAAAACTAAAATGTCTTTACAGCATCCCAGGCAACGTCCGAGAAGATACAGCTAGTCTACAATATAAATATAGTCCCTCTGTCCGGGGATGCAATTGAAAATAAAGCCCGATACTAAGATCAAACAAATTTTCTTGAATAAAATTTTATGAGAAATCCAATGGTGGGGGCTACAACAATAGTGTGTGGTCTATATTTATGCCGAGCATCCATGAACCAGAGTTGCGGAGTCGGAAGGATTCCCAAAATTCTGACTTCGATTCCTTATTTTAAAGTCTTCCAATATTCAGTGAATTCAAATCGTTCGACTGTTATATAAACCACACTGATGATCATTAGTAAACATGAAACATATGTCTGTGGATAACAAATATCTATTTTTTAAAATAATTATATAGTTATCCAGGGCTTTTCAGCATGGCTAGACCTAGCAAGATTCAAAACTGACCCCAATGACTGACGGCCGACACTACCAGTGAGCCACGAACCCCACTCGTAGTACCAGGGGTGTATCATATATAAACGTTGCCATTTATTTATTTATATTTTTTAATTTTCTGCGATACTGATAATTGAATTCAATTATTTTTATGGAAAAGCATTTACTTCAATGCTAGGTGGGAACCATTGTTCCCTTCACCAGTGTGATGCCCCCCTAGGGGAGCATATATATCTATAAAATATAGTTACTCACGGACATGTTTCATTGTCTCTACCACTCTTCAGCATGGCTAGATATAGGTGTGTGTGTGTGTGTGTGTATATATATATATAGGTGTATATATGTGTGTGTATGTATATAAATAATTTAATTAAAACTCTTAATAAAACTCGCTTGGAGCTATCGATACAAATTTTTATTCCTACCTGCAAATAATCAAAGCTCAATATCTTATCATTCAGTAAGGTAGAGCTATTACATAATTGTTTATGGATTTAAAATGCATTTGAATCAAGTTTCGTAAAGGAAGACTCATGTAAGCAAACTTTACGTGCATTTCAAAACATTTATTCATGGTTGGTACAAGGCAGTAAATTAACCAGTTCTTTTCCTTTATCGATCCAAACATAGATGCATCTCATCAGAAAGTTAGAGAGAAATTAACACATACCCAGCTATAGTTTACATTTAGTCAAGCAGGAAAACGATGAAAGAGTTATTTGAGATAAGTATTTCCAGGAGAAAATTCAGGCATTGTTCAATTTTAAACAAAAATTCAAAATCGATACGGCTAGTGTGTGAGCGTAAGTGATATATATATATATATATATTACTAGCTGTACCGACCCGGTGTTGTCTGGGATCCATTACGTTCCAATATGTTTTGTAAATATTTGTTCTATTACTACGCTTTTTTGTTTGGTTCGCTATCTAAGCTAAAAGCAAATAAGGAACACTTACTCTTACTAAAAGATGACTTATTCCCTTGAGATAATTTTTCTTTTTAGGTGTTTATTTAAGAATATCTTCATATTACAAACTCCCAAACCAGATCAAGTATTTTAAAAATAAATTGTAGCAAAGTGCTAGTTTATTGCCAATGACATGGTACAACAATAACACATGGAAATTAGCTAGTTAGACGCAAAGTTTGATTTGTCAGCTTAAAGACTACTTAGATCCAACTTTTGAAATCTGACTGATATAATCACATATATGAAGGTTCAATCCTAATTACAGACATTAATAACTAAAAATAACATAAAAATTAACACTTCTAACACGTCATTGCTGACGGAATTCAGATAATTTCTTACAAAAATTGACTTTTTAACTTGACCTTTTGAACTTGACCTTTTGAACTTGACCACTTGCAAAAAAAATGTTGCAATAATGAAGACTGTAACCCAAACAAATGATTGATCAAAACAACAGAATGTCTATTAATAATACATATAACTTTATGAAGCAATTTTGAAGTTTAAATTCATAAATTTCAAACAAAGAGGAGCGTTTGAAGTATAGATGGCTTCTTTGCAAAGTTCAAAATTAATTTCTAAAATTTCCAGGAATTTTGCAACCGTTTGAATTGGTGATTATTCATCTTTGTATCATAGAAATAAGGTCATTCCCTTGCCAAAATTGTAGAAATTCTGACTTTTTACTTAAAAAAAATGAGTTGGAGCTCAAAATAAATAAAATAATTACATACTGTTTCCTGAGAGCTTTGCCACATGATTGAGAACTGAAATTCTGTCTCTGGGCCGTTGTTCTCCGTTTTCAACACATGTGTGATTTTAGCAGGTTATACTGAAGTACATGCTAAAGGAACCATCAGGATTTTTTTTTCTTTTTGCAAGGTTTCGCCGTCCTCCCACATGCAGCGCCTGGTATTCCAAAATGGTCACCCATCTCATACTGACCAGGCTCAACGTTGCTTAACTTTGGTGATCTTACGAAAACATGTGTGTCGACATGATTATGCAGCATATATTTGTCATTGGCATGCTCCAAAATGCCCTTGTGGAGCTGGGCAGGCAACATGAGACATTAAACTCATTCCGTGGCACAGACGAGCTGACTGGAAAGGAACACTTGCATAATGCTTCCCACTAGTTCAGCCGTACTCTAAACACGAGTTGGCAGCCATTATATATATATATATATATATATATATATATATATATATATATATATATATATATATATATATATATATATATATATATATATATATATATATATATATATATATAGAGAGAGAGAGAGAAGAAATAAGAGTGATAAATATGTGACGATTGTCTAAATTTATTTCAAATTTCAATTGTTCAATGCAAGGTGTATTCAGTAATAAACTAGTGTTTATTATTCTTTCCTTAAGCCAAGGCTTTTCAAAGATCGAAATCTTATCATCAGAGGAGAAATACAGATGGATAAGTTGGCTTTCGGAAAAACCAAAGTTCAAATATTTGAAAAATATGAAAATTATTATTAAAAGAATTTTTGTTAAAAAAACGTAGTGAATGAAAAGAAAAAAAAAAAAACGTAGTGAATGAAAAGAAAAGTTCCGTGAAAAAGATATGCAAATTGTCCGGGTGGTAAATTTCCGTTTAAAAGAAGTCCGATGAGTTGTAGAATGAGAAGAAAAACTCTTTGCGTGGGAGCAGTTTGGAGAAAGTGCTCAAAATATAGGTAAGTCCAGACGCACTTAAAGGGGGTTGAGAAGAGAGAAACTGGCCATTTTTTTAAATGTACTTCCAGGACCAAATAAGGCAGATGATATCTCATTCAAGGTTTAAATCCAAATGAGACAAAAAGGCAGAATGGTTATATATATATATATATATATATATATATATATATAATTTTAACAGTTAAAACATTCAAATAAGTTTCGACAAAAGACACCATTGAAATCTTCCTTCGATTCCATCTCGGGTCAATAGAAGCAATTATTGGTTAGGTCCATTAAATAACTGAAATATATAAGAACGTAAAGAAGTGAAATTCAGTTATTTTTTAAATAGATTTTCCTCACTGGATAAAATAAAATTAAACAAATATATCTCAGTGAAGAATGTATTTAAAAACATGTTTAAACATTTAAATAATTATTTTTATTGGCATTAAGATTTAAAATAATTTGCTTTTTTAAATTAATTCGAATTTGTTTCGTAAATACATTTCCATAAATAATTTTTTTTTTTTTTATAGAAAAAGTTTATTTCATTGAGTCTCTATTTAATTGATTTCACAAAAGGGCAAAGTTTTTTGTTTTCTTCAAGATTTAGATGTTGTGGGATGACGTCATAATGGACATGGCATTGCCTCAGATGATAGCTAGGGAGATGTGCTGGTAAGTTATCGACAAAAAAACACTTGAATATGGCCAAACCATTTTGAAATGCTGCCAACCAAGATATGGAAAACAACCCGTAACCCGTAACATGTAAATCATCTCAGAAATAATTAAAATTCTTGTTTTTACTAACTCAAGACTCCTGCAAAAATTCCCCTCCCATATCTGCCTGTTAGGTTGTTTTTTTTACTATCGGGGATTACTTATTACGGCCAAGAACCACTCTAGGATAAGGTTTAATGAAACTGGAATGAATGCTAGCCGAAAGATGAGGAACACTATGGGATTACTAACATTCATCAATGGTATGTTTAT
>OY744548.1:39720125-39877625 GCA_963556195.1 Sepiola atlantica
TCTAAGCCTGTCTTTAAGAATTGCATTACACATTCATTGTATCATTGTCATATCATTTATCTCTATGCAACACATATCCTCAACCTTCACTGGTTTCACTTCCATACATCATCACGCTGCGCACACATGCTGGATAGACAGACAGTGGTAACGCTCTGCTAGTTAGTAATGGCAGAAGTTCCTTGAACTTTTGTTTGTCGAGTCTGAGTGTTGATACAGTGGGGAAATAAGTATTTCATCCCACCTGTTTATAATTTTCAGGGTAGGTCAGTCTTGAAAATGAGATAGAATATTAAAAAAAAATTCTAGAAAATCATATAATTATTTCTGAATATTTATTTGCTTTTTATTTCCGTATTTGCGGTAAGACATTTTATAGGCAGGATGCCCTTCCTGATATGATAGATGTGTAATGTGAGTCTTAAAGACAGGCTTAGTTCTGATGATGTCAGAGGAAGATTAAATCTGGACAGTATAGGGAGATGTGTGTGCAGAAGAGTAGACTTCGATGGTATGGTCACATTAAAAGAATGGATGAGAGTTTTTGGATTAGTAGATGTAGAACCGTTTAGGTAGTAGGTTCGGTTCACAGGGGGAAACCAAGAAAACCATGGAAGTGCTAAAAATTAACTTGAGAGAGAAAGAGGGATAAAGACCTTACTAGAGATAGGTTCGTTTGGAAATCAATTTCTAAAAGCAGTCCAACGTGTGCCAGCATGTAAAACGGACGTTAAGCCGAATATGATGAGACTGTGCTCATGTTCAGAAGAGCTGGAGAAATGTACAATACAGGTAATTAGGGATTTCTGTCACTAAAAATTCTTTGAGTTTTATCAATACTTCTACAGTAGAGGTAATCTAAGATTTTCAAAATCCGCTTGTTAAACTGTCAATTCATTGGCTTTATTGCAAATTCATCTCATTAGAAACTTTTTTGTTAATTTATTTTTAAAATGTTCATTGCATATGTTTATATACTCAAATGTATGGGTACACATACATTAAAACTATACTGTCTATCCTGACAAATTTATTTTTCTATATTTTGCTTTTTTTTTTTAATTATAAAAAAAATGAAGCAATAGAAAAACAAATTTTGTTTCTCAATTTACAGAAAATGTGTCTCGGCCACAACTTCAAACTGTCACATATGGCAAGTAAACATTTTTGTTATTTAGCACTTTTAAAATCTTTTTGACTATTTTAGCACTTTGATGCTTCCATACACTTCTCAAGATTTAAGAGCTTCCAATTAATAAGCATGTTGTTCCGTTTTTGGTTGGTAGATGGACAATTGCTGCTTCCATACATAAAAAGATTCATTTATCTTCGTTTTTTTTTTTTTTGTCTTCCGCTTTGGATGTAGATTGCTTCACGCAATGCACACTTGCTTTTTCTTTCTTTCTTCTTCCGATATGCTTCTTGCTTTTTTAAGCGCTGCGTTTTCATAGGTCAAAGATCGGAAAGAGAAAAAAATAACAACAGGATGAAATGTCGGGTTTTCGGAAAATCGAGCAATTTTAAACTAAAGATCAGATATTTGTCTTTATTTACCGCTCAGTAGCCATCTTATTCGGCGTCACGCTGTTGCTGCGATTAACACTACTACCGCTACCAAAGTCGAATTACAATTAAATAATAGAATTGCAGACATTGCCGCTTTCATGCTTCTGTGTTGTCAGTTTTACAAAATATAAACCATTTTGGGGTATTTAATGTTAAAATGCTATACCGATTGAAAAAAAATTGTTAATACTCTTATATCTGGCAACGTTCCCGTGTGGTAACATAAAATACAGGTTGACCCCCCCCCTCCCAACAAAATGCCACCTATGGAATTGTTCATAATATTCAATCTTTTTCTGCAGTACAACCATATTTGGTAAAAATTAACTTTAGTCTATGCATGACTTGCCCACCAAGTTTGAGTCATGAATACCCAACAGTCTTTGTTTGATCAGCATTCAATGATAGGGGGCACTTTGGTGATCGTCTCATCAGCAGGGAGTGTGATCCTGTATGGGCTTCACACTTACCTGACCATAACCCCTCTCCTAGATTATATGTGCGGTAATCTCAACGATAATGTCTTTCAAAAATCCCCAGACTATTCCTGAACTGAAGAGATTTATCCTACCCCAAATCAGGGCGGTACCAAGATAGGAATGTGTCAGTTATTGACAATTTTGCTCGTCGTATACAGGTCTACTTATCATTGAATGTCGATAAAGCAAAGACTGTTGGACATTCATGACTGAAACTTGGTGGACAAGTCAGGCATAGAATGAAGTTTATTTGTACCAAATATGCTTGGATTACAGAAAGTATTTGTGAATTTTATTGTCGATTTTATGAGTAGCTTTTTTGGGGGGGGGGGGGGCATCCTTTACTTAACTTTTTAATTTGTAGAAGTCTGTCGCTTTATCTGTTAATCATTCTGTCCAAAATTCAAACAAACTTGCGTAAGTTAGATTTTAAGATAAATAATTTTAAAAAAAATTAATTCCAAAAGACATGATTTTAACATTATTTATTACCTTCGCCAAGGAGGTTATGTTTTCGGTTGAGTTTGTTTGTTGGTTTGTTACTATGTTTGTTTGTTTGTTTGTGTACAGCTGAGCATCCACATCGTTTGACCAATCATCTTCAAACTTAGTCAAAATATCGATCATGGTCTAACGTGGAACTGATTTAATTTTTTGTATATATATAGGTTACAGAAAAGGTTAAAGTCATACTTTTGGCAATAACTTTGGTTCTGTTTATCGTATAGACTCTGTACTTGGCCCATATTGTAGCCAATGAAGTCCCATATCGTATATGACCTTGACCATAAACATTTCGGTTATGGTTAAAATTTTAACGGAGTTTCAACTTCCGAATTTTCAAAATTTGCTATAGATCTGATGCTTTTTGATAACAGTAACTACGATGCCAAATTTCAGCCTAATCAGATAAATAGTTTTCGAGTTATCAACGTTTTCATGGCATAACTATGGGAATACTTCATACAATATGGAGAAGTAAGGCTCAGATAAGACTTTGGCTCATCTTTAAGTCCTAGGCAAAGGTATAGAGTCTCACTTACATTTTAGTTTTTCCTTTTTTTTCTTCAGCTTTTGACTAACTTCAGTCATTTTTAGTCAGCAATTGTAAACATGCTTTTCGTCCGATTGAATACGAAAAGCTAAAAAATTACGACAACATAAAACAACTTCTAATAAACATACATACACATACACACCCACTTTATTGTCTTATTTTCCTTGGTCAGGAGTCTGACATTTTCCTATAGCTTGTAATTCCAGTCTCTAAGCTTCGTGGTTTTAAGGATTGATTCCATTCAAAACCCATTGTCGAAGATCCTTGTTGATGGTTTGCATCCAAGTTTCCTTGGGTCGTCCCACTTTCTTCCAGTCTTTCACTTCAAGATCTCTTAATTTTTTTATCCAATAATCGTTTCTCTCAACCACAAAACATACATAATTGACTAATCGTCAGAGCTCATCCAGCTTTGGTATATTGAACCTCGCCTACAGTGTATCAGAGTTGATATGCCAGGTTTGATATGACCCGACATTACATATCCATCTAATCATTGCTCTGTTATTATGCTGAAGATGGGTTAGTGAAAACTGGCTGGGTGGCCAACATTAATCATCATACAACATCACGCTCCTAACACCCTTCCGCTGGTAGTGAGAAAGGATAAACAATTCTAAAATTCTTAGCAAATCCTCATGTATTAAAAGATTGAAAATGTTGGAAGCAATTTCTATCCAATACAGTCTTCTTGGAACAAAATTAGCTATAACTAGGCATCCAAAACTAATAATTTTATTTTCATTATATCTAAAAAAAAAAATTAATGTGGCCGCATAGGTCTTTGCAAAATATAAACAATGAAACCAAATTTATTTTCGTAGCACAATTAACCACCAAATTATGATCGTTCAAAATTTGTTGGATATTAGAAAATTTGCCGTCTTGGTCCAGAAGCCAAATTTCACAGTGTATAAGTAAAAATACAAGCTTTGAACAAGTGAAAAACCCTTACAAATGTAATGTCATCTTGTGGTAAATGAAAATTAATCATAATGGAGACAACAATTATTAGATGAAGCCAGCCTAAACATTGGGCAAAATTCCATTACTTCTGAAAAAACGTATAAAAATGACATGGAAGTGCAAATTTGACTGTTCATATAAAATTCGTTTCAACAGCTAACACTGAATCTTAATATAATTTATAGCACAGTAGAGATAAAGCTAGATTTTTCTTTTAATAGTAAATTTAAAACAAAAAACTCATATTTGAACCATATAACAAAAGATGGAAATACAATTTGATAATAGGACAAAAATTTAATTCACTAAAGTTTTCAACTGTGATTTTTATTTTTGTGAAAGACAACTGAAAACCCTAGATATATATATATTATTGCTTTAAGGTGAAACTGTTTTTATATGCATAGAAACACACAATATCGTGTGCATTTAGTTGAAAAACACCAACATTAAAAAATAAATCGCCCGTCACTGAAAATGGAAAGCTGACTTGAAGTAATCTGAAAAAAAATCTATTAATGACACCAGTGAAAGAGTTGTACATTTATAAAACATAAATTTTATCAAAATAGCAAAAAAAACAAAACGATATTTTAAGTTGAAGGGAATTTCACTATATTTCCCCATTTCCCCATACTAAGATGTTTTAAGTTCAAGAGAATTTCACTATATTTCCCCATTTCCCCATACTAAGATGTTTTAAGTTCAAGGGAATTTCACTATATTTACCATACTAATAGTTTGAATGCCTACTAGACACAATTCTCGAGTGTCTACAGTCTCTCTGTACAAGGGTTTTTCAGGATCACTTAACATGAGAATACTTCGCCCTACAAGTAAACCCTGACCAAATATTCAAAATAACATAGTATTCGAAGCCAAAATAAGATCACCTCAGCATGGCTACACACTGGCCCATATGCTGGACTTGGCCTTTTGGCTAAGATCAAAGTGTAGTATCTGTTCCGATGGATACTGCACCCCATACTGGTATTGTCTTGTCCTTCGGGACTTGATTTACGCCGGTCAATGGGTCTGTCCTGTGCAGTTCTAGGAGGTCCACCTTCCCAGGTTTTGCCTCCCCTCTTTGGGGAGGAGTAAGTTTATTGCTTACTGCCTGAGGCGCCCCTACCGGGGAATGCCGACGGGGCTGCCCAGGCAATTTTTAAACCCCACTTTCCCGACCCGACCTTGGGTCACATCTTACTTGTGGGAGTAAGATAAAAACTGGGCTTGTGCCTAACTCCTGGAGAGGAGTAAATCAATACACACTGGCCCATATGAGGAATGGTGCATCTTCTCCTAGTGATGTTAGCTCAAGTAACAGCACTAAGCTGGATACTCCACCAGACCAGATGAATTCTTGTCCTGGAATCCGGCCACACTAAAAAAAGACCACAAAAAGATAAACTATAACATACTTATATAGGCAATTGGGGAGAAGGAAAGTAATATTCTCCACTGCTTTACTAACTAACATTTTTAGAGGTAAGAAGAATCTTAAATGAACACTCAGATATCTATGTATCCCATAAAGAAATGGCGTATTAGCTAAGAAAGAGGCTCCTTGATTTCTGAGAACTTCCTGAAGTAAAATGGAAAATAAATCGGCTGGTTTGTTATACCTATTAAGTTTCCACACACTTGAATGTTACTAATGGACATTTGAACCATAAATGCTTTCAAACTGTCATTAACTCATCTGTGTGTGATTTTTAAACTAAATTGTGTCACAAAATGTCTTTCAAATTTTACTGTTCCGTTCAACATCAAAGATTACTTCCTGTATTTAATCTAAATATATGCATATGTTTACAATCTCTTTAGATGAAAGGAAAATTAAAGAAAGTTGAAAACATGATTTTTGGAAACATTCTATTTACTTTACATAAATAAAAGATGTCCCTAAAGATAGTCGGGGGGGGGGGGGTTACATTGGCCCAAACGGCGTAAAAATAACATTAAAGCTTCTTCTTTTTTCGTGTGAATCAGATGATTCTGGTGTTGGCATTAGTTTCCCTGATGTTTTTCTAGTTAGAAGACTTTCTGGAAAGACATCGAGTACTTACGGGAAGAACCACGAGAAGAGTGCCAACATCCCTAAGTGAAAGTGGTACTGTGAAACCGACTGGATTCGAACTTGGAACACCCAGGTCTTCAGTCCATGTCGTTATCCACTTAACCACCGTCACCTCCCCACATTAAAGCTGAGATTAGTAGATGATTTGGACTACTATTCTCATCTTTGATGTTATTTTTACACCGTTTGGGCCAATGTAACCTCCGACTATCTTTAGGTGCATCTTTTCGGACTTGGGACTCTATGCCAACTTTTGAACTGAGCCCTTTTAGTCTATGGGGGGTAGATTGTTCTCGTTCTGTCAGCCACGACCAGGTAAAAGCGTCAATCATGTTATTCTTTGTTATTATCGCCCGCACTGAAGATTGAACCTTCAACTCCAGAAGACTGTCACTTAAAACTGATTGTTAGTCAACGCCTTTTATCCATTGCACCACGGGCCCATAACTGATGGAAGAGAACAATCTACCCCCATGGATTAAATAAAGGGTTCCATTTGAAAAGATGCACCTGAAGAAAGTCAAGGGTTACATCGGCCGAAACGTAAAAATACCAACCAAGATGGGAATAATAGTCTGAATAATAGAATTAGCAATCATCATCTTAAAAATTCTGAAAAATAATTTTATAAATTTGTTCGAATTTTAGAAAGAATTATTCACAGATCTAAATACACCGAATGGTTGTGTAAAACTTCTTTTTTTTCATAAATAAGGCTTTTTTTTTTCTTTTTTTTCTTTTTCATAATCTTAGATTGAAATGATTATTATTAACAAATAATTAGTTTATACCTGCTTGTTGAGAGGTGTTGGTTATGTCAATTTCCATCTTTACCTAGTTTCTACCGCTTTATAAAATATATTTTTAAGCAAAAATAATTTGTTTTGAACTAATGCCGAATACCTTTTATCGAAAAAAAAAAAAAGTTACTTAGTTAAAATATATATATATAATTTGCTTTGAATTAATGCTGAATACCCTTTATCAGAAAAAAAAAAAAAGTCATTTAGTTAAAATATATATATATAATTTGCTTTGAACTAATGCCGAATACTCTTTATCGAAAAAAAAAAAGTCACTTAGTTAAAAAAAAATATATATGTCGTGTTATGTTGATTTCTTAAAATTTATAAAACACATATCCTGTTAAAAAACTCCTTTAGACTTACGTGAGATTCGAACTCGGGTATGGTATGTGTAAAAAAAACTTGCATTTAATTGTGTTTTGACGATTTTACATTGTTAAAACTACTGCCTTAGTAATGTGTATTCTGCTAATTCATTTTTGTCAACCAATCACGTTTCTATTTGTATACGAACAACCTTGAAAAACCATAACTTTTTAAACTAAATGAATAAATGCGAAAGTATTTTTTCATTTATCACTCTTATATTACCATCAAAACAGGTTTTTGTTATTTCAATTAATAATACAACATAATATTTTGATATTCTGTATATATAGTACAGATGAACTATTAAGAGAGAATCATGCGGATGCCTAATTTGCATAAATATTTTTAAACAGTTAATAATTAATGTTTGGTATTATTAATTTGGAATTGCATTCGCTTACTTTTACTATCTATATGCAATAGTTTTGTCGATATTAATAGTAATTAATTAAAATTATTGAATAAATAAATTGGATAAATGACTAAAACACCTAAAGTTTAAACTATCAGCACTCGCTACAAGCAGGGCATAAGCAAGAAGAGAAAGAAGTTGCAAGACTATGGGTGTCTTGCTGTGACCTTCTGTAAACTTTTTTACGACGGTCACGGTTTTGCTAGTTTTCTCTCTCCACCTCTCTTTCACCCTGTTTTTGCAGTTTTTACATTTTTTGTGAAAAAGTAAATAACTATTTTAATTAACTAACTAAATGTCTTATTTTAAAGTTAAATAAAAATGTTAACAATTGTTTAATGTGTACAATCAACTTTTCACTATTCTCATTGACAAATGGAAACAAAAGTTTAGTAGCACTGATCTGTCCTAATTATGAGAAGAAAAAAATCACCCAACCTCTATCCCCCCCCCCCCCCTAATTAAATTCTACCTTTTTTAGACGATTGTGTGTGAACACTCTGAAAAACTTGATAGAAAGAAGAAAAAAAACAATTATGATCCTCCATTTCCGGGCCATCTAGGGTATTATGACATTAACCTTTTTTTTTTTTTTTTTTGCTATTGAATATGTATTCTGTGTATTATTTTGGTGGGAGGTCCACTTTTCTAACCGATTATGTGTGGTTTTACGACCTTGCCAGTCGAACTTAGGGTCAGTGTTAAAAAAATATTAATTAACTACCCTAATAAGTTAGAATGATTTTAAAAAGTATAATCTCATTTTTTTAAGAGTGGGTTGTAATTTAGCTGAGGGTGTTAATCTACAAATTTACCACAGTTTAAAATTTTCGAATTCTCTGAGTAAAAACATTTTTTTAACTATACACCCCCCCCCCCTCCCCACAGTGGGCTGGGAGCGGCTTTTTTCGGACATTTTTAATTATTTCAATATAGATTGGTGCTCTTGCTGAATTTTTGGATTTGTGTGCTGATTATTGTTAGTAGAAAATAATGAAAACCAAAAAAGTAAAAAAAAATCTATTTTGGGGCCCTGGGGGCCTAAAACAAGGAATTTCAGAATTTAGGCCCGAATGTTGAAAAACAGTTTGTTAACATAAAACTAGCCTACAAATGATGCTGTGATACTGATTCAGGGCTTGTTGGAAGCCTATGAGTGAAGGGAATATAATATAAAATAAAAAAATCTAGAATTCCAATTTTGGGGCATTTTAGGCCTAAAAATCTTAATTTTCAAGTTTCGGCTCAAAAAACGAGAAAAACATAGTTTTTGGTTTATTTAGCCAAAAAATAACATTATAGTACTGGTTCAGGGCTCATTAGAAACACATTAGTGAAAAGAAAGAAGTGAGGTCCAAAAATAACCCATCAAATCTATTATTTTGGGCTTTTGGGGCCTAAATTACTTCTTGATTGAATATGGGCCTGGAAGCTATCTCAACATTTTTTCTCGGTCCCGTGCGATGTCATAGAAAATACTCTAACATAAAACTATACTATCAACATACTATCAAACAATGCATCATCATCAGTGAGTGGTCCAGAAACTGGTTTGTTTATGTTGCAGTATCGAGTAGAATGACCATGCTCCTTGCAGTGCTTACAATATGAGCGAGTTTTTAGACGAATGTTGTTGATCTTCGGATCGGATCCGACCCACATTCTTCGAATCGTGTCTTCCAAATTGGCTTCCTGTGATGTTTTTCTTGCAAGGTTTAATCGAATGGAACGGAGGATTTTGTTATTCCCTTCCAAGCCAGATTCATCCAAGTTTTTCAACCCTCGACTATCATTCGATTCAATCAACTCCCAGGAGTGTCCGAGAAGTTTATGCAGCGATGGAGTGATGCTGACCCAAGTTCCAGGCTGTGAGTTCACACGAGGGAAGCTTTCGAGAATGAACACATCAGTGCATAGTTTCTTGTACTCGTGGACATTGATAGACTTGGATGAACAGAACAAGCGAAGAATAACTGACAGATGTTGACCAAATCGATGCATAATATTCTGATAATTGTCAGGAACTAAATTGATTACAACATCTCTATGTTGGTGAAGTAATCGCCGTGCAGTGTTGCCTGTAGTCGTCGTTCCTCCTTTCCCTGTTCCGTCTGGGATATCCCACTTCTCACCAACAATTACTTCGATGTGGGCTTGAATCTGTGCCTTAGCTTCCTTCAGGAAGAGATTATTGACGCTGGTTGGACTCTCTGACCAATCAAACACAGCAGCTTTCAGATGAACAGCTACTTTCATGAAGTGGTCGAAGCACCGGAGAAGAGCGTGAAGGACCTGCACTGATTTCGTTTCGTTGGTTGGGACAGGTTTTGATGTCAATCCGGCTCTTTCTTCGTAATCGTTACGAGATTTGTAGACGGACCCATCTTCTTGGACCAAATCCTCAAAAAGATTGTGCAGACTTTCAACATGGCGGGATATGTCGAATCCTTCTTTCACTCGACTTGGATCATGTGCAAGTTCTCGAGGAGTGTCGCAAAGATCACAATATGCTCCCCCAAGCCCGAGGTAGAGATGAGCAGCCTTCATGTCCATCATCGTTGATGCATTGTTGACTTTCAACAACATTTCCGCTCCACCAACTTTGATGAGACATCCATTCGTTTTCAGCTCTGTCTGTTCATCGTTGAATATTGCAAGGGAAACGATGGATTCATGGGATTCTTTCCCCATCTCTAAAAGAAGAGGGCGATGAGTCAACGGATTGTTAGGGGTCTTCTGTTCCCACAGCACATCACCTTCATCGGTTTTCAATTTCAACGGGCAAAACATTGTCATCACCATGTTGTTAGTTTGAGCGTTGTTAACTTGCCTGTAAATCGCATGACTTCCGCTTCCGTCACATCCAAACTTAATGTCCAACACAGCTGATGATGGCAACCTGCTGGGATCTTCATCCTCAACGATTCTCTCTGTGGTCAGCACCATGGATTTTGTGAATGAATAATGAACACCAACTTTTGGGTATGTCAACTGCTGTGTTTCTGGCGTTATTTTTCTCTCTTTCGCAACAAGATTCGTCCACGGTGGAAGGATATCATGACCTTGATTTTTCAAGTTCTTCCGAAGGTGGTAATACTTTTCTCGACCAAGGTTACAATCTGACTTGATGGAAAGGGCAGCATCAACGGAGATCAGTTTGTCCTTCTTGGTCGAATCATTACCTTCCATCCATACTTCTTTGCCGAATTGTCTTGCATGTTTGTCACCACATCGCTGAAGAAGCAAAGAAAGTATACGGAGTGGTGTTTCATTATTCTCTGCAGAGAACTCTTGGACCATGTTCCACAGATCATCAGTACGTCGTAGCATCTGTTTTTCACCAAGCTGATCAATGGATTTTGTCTTTCGTTTCTTTGGTGGTTCAGTAGCAATGATGGTGTCCGACGGAGACAAATCTTCACTCCTCAGCACAATTTCATCATTGTCCTCTGGACGATCTGCGCTCCACTTCTTTTGACTCGATTTCTTGAGTTTGAAATACCTCTCACGCAACAGCCGAACATTTTCATGAAGAAGTTCATTATTAGGAACACCCAAGCGCGTGGACAACTCCTGGTACACATCTTCCCACACTGGATGTTTGAATGGGCTGGGCTTCTTGTCGTTGCAAATTTGAACGAAGGCGTTCCATGTCACTTCACTCATCATGTTTGTTTTGCTGTTTGATCTAAGGTGAGAAACAGATAATGCTGGCAATGACCAAAACTGAAACTAACAGAACCAAGGAAACGAAACTGGAACTGAAAGAACAAAAGAAACAAAAAAGAAACAAAAAAGAAACTGATGTGAAACAGTGTAGTAAATGGCATTTGGATATATATTTCTTCAAATATGGCCTAAAAGTACTCAAGGATTAAAAAAAACACCTAAGGCAAGTTTTTTTGTTATCATGTTAGCTAAAACACTGATATCTTCTATTTTTTAGAAATGTATGGTGATCAAAATCTTGCTTTAGGTGTTTTTTGCAATTTGGACCAAGATTTCAAGTAAATGTCGGAAAATGTGGCAACATTTGGCAAAAAATAGGCCTTTTTCGGGAAAAGATTGTCAAAAAATGAGAATTTTAACCAGAAATATTAAATTGACGGCACTTTTTAGGCTGAAATACTTATTTTGGGCTAGTCCTAAGGCAAAAAGTGGGGATTTATACTATGAAGGTTCAATTAAACACACTCACAGAATGAAATCTTCAAAATCCCGATTTCTGTCCTTAATTTGGTTGTCTGCTGCGCGCGCAGTCCAAAAACCGAAAATGTCGGGTACGCAAAGTTGAATTATTTTTCCGCCGTTTTATCTTTTGATCTACTTTTTTTTTTGTTGAATCAGAAATTTAATCTACTTTCTAAAAACATTAATGTTAAGTAATTTAGAAGACTTTCTTTTTTGCCTGATGTCCACCCCCCAGCCCACTGTGCCCCCCCCCCCCCCCCCCCCCCTAGAGTTGGGCGGTTTTGAAATTTTGGTTTCGGTATCGGTTTCGTTTTTTTCCCCTTAAAACCTCGGTTTACGGTTCGGTTTTTCGGTTTTTTTGAAAAAAATTTTTTACTATGGAAGCTATTCATTCTCTTGTGTGATGATTAGTTATTAATATTTGTTTTTAAGACAGGGTAATAAAACTTTATAGACATGCGTAAAAGACTAGTAGTACACCCGAAAACCGCGCCAAGGGAAAAGGAAGGATGGTTAAAAAAAAAGTAGAGATTATTAATTCACCTAAAGTCATTTTTTAAGCTTTAAGGTAATTTTAGTCATAGAATTCATGACTTGGATTAAAGTTTAATAATTAAACTTTCGAATAAATTGTCAACTCTAAATAAATACCATATTAACAATTTAGTAAAATATAAATCGTTGCATAGTCTACTTTTTGAATAACCCATTTTTGGGAGAGAAAACGGTATAGTTGAGAGATAGTTCTCTAGAAATGACAATTTATGTATGAAGTGGCTTTTACAAAAGTAAACAATGAAATGCCTAATGTTTAAAATAATTTTAAAAATCCGAATAAAGTGATACTATCATTGGCAACTACTTTTTTTCTTTTTAAATGTTTATACTCGCTCGCTACTTTTCGTTTATTTACTTTTACAAGTTTTTTTTTTAATTTCATTTTAATAACTTATTTTTTTAGATAACTCTGAAACAAACATAAATAATTATTTTACAATTTTGAGTTGAATCAAATAGATTTTCGACATCATACGGAACGCGTTTGGTTTTTTCTTTTTCATTTGAAAATAGTTTATGCTAAAAATACGATGTCATGTTGTCTGTCGTATTTCTCTTTTTTTTTCCATGTGAAAATTCAAAATGTTAATTATAAACAAACTGTAAACAAAGATTTCTTCCTACAAGTCAATTAAATGTTTTTATCATATATTTGTTCAATCTGTCCTCTTACTAATATAACATTTTTTGTGTAATATTCAATTTTATTCAAATCGGAAAATCTTTTCAACCGTGTTTCCTTGTATATGGTGGCTTACTGTAGTAAAAACACAATACCGAACGGTTACGGTTTAAAAAAAAAAAACGATTCGGTATTTGGTATGGAGACGAAACCGAAAAACCGCGGTTTTTCAGTAAAACCCCCCATCTCTAACCCCCCCCCTCCCAAATAATTGCTGCCTGGAGAGCGGGTAGATTTTACGAGTAGTATATAGATTCAACTGCAGTTTTATAATGGCATTTGATGTGTCATGACCTCATTAACCGCATTTTATTAACTTCCTTTGCCTTTTGGCTAGGAGAAAAGTGTAAAATGTGTTCTGATACTGCACTTTTTTGTCCTCGGTCAATGATGGAGAAGTCCTTCTAGACTGAGGCATTTTTTATTTTTGTCATAATTCAGTGTGTTCTTTTTTGTGGAGCTGGATTTCCCCCACATTAAAAACCGACTTTATGTCAAACTCTGCCCTCGTGGGGAAGCAAGTAAATAGGAACTGCATTTTATTTTTGAACAAATTTTTATTTTAGATCAATTTTTTTTATTATTACTTAATTCATCATTCAATACCAATGCAAACCCTCTCTCAAAAATGACGGGGAAATTATTTTTTGCCAGTGTTCACATTAATCTTCTATATAAAGTTAAGACGATTTTCCCCTGTACCTTTGTCAAGAATAGGAAAATAACCACATGCATCACAGACTACCGCTTATTCACTCGAGCATGTTATAGTAAATTTGTGATTCTTTTCTCCAGCTAACATTAAATATTACTTTTGGCCCACTATCTTCGACTATCTCCAAAACATACTTCATATAGGTGGTAGAAAAAACTTTTCCCGCTAACACTTTAGTACTAACACTCTCCCTATCTACACCAGGAACTAATAAATGTCTACTTTTTGAAAACATGACCCTTATTATTTACTATTCGTCTGCTATTAATTTACTGCATAATACAATACATTACGCACACATTTAATGGACGCTCCCTCTAATTCTGCTGATTTTCGAGAATATCAGATCACGTTATTTCTACCTATTACGTATACAGTTAGACTCATTCTGGTTTTTAGAGAATACAATTAACGAACATAGGTCCTCATAGTGTTTCATTATTCAACATGGCAACTCCAATTTCTTCAGCGACTCGACTAGAATTAAGTCAGTATACGCCAAGATACTCGACAATCACTCATAAAGTTGACATTTTCTGAATCCTACACCTTTCACATGCATAATTTCCAAAAATTGGGAAAAAAAAACCATTGATTTCTTTGTATAGAAATGACCCAAAACGTGTGACTGGTAGGCCCTACATTTTGTCGCCTTCTGGCAGATCGTAAAATAAAACGCATGCCAGCTACATGCTTAGTTTAAGTTACTTATTTTTCAAGAGATTTTCTACTCACTTTTATGGCCAGATGGTTATCGACGTACGTCCAAGACCGAGAGGCTTAGCATTCGATCCCAGTCGACTCACAATTTAAAAATTTTTTGTTAACATTGTTAAACATTTGCCTATAAGGGAGGGGGAAGGGAGGACTATGAGCCGGGTTTTTTAAATTCAACGTTATTATGCAGCAATTTGAAAAGAAATGTAATATGTAGTACTTTAACTATTGTGAATATCATCATTTCTCTTCAAACGCACATGGTTTATTAGTGCTCTGCAGGCCTCCTTAATTATATTTGTATTTCAGTAGTGCTCATGAGGCATACTCATTTTTCTTTTTTCTTTCCTCCCAAAAAAGGGAATTTCTATACAAAGATAACACTCTGTAGGTCTCTTTAATTTTAAAAGTGCCCATTATCATAGATAGAGCGGGTGTTTAATCAAAAAGAAAAATTCTGAGGAAATACCGGTACCATGGGATGGGCAGGAAGACTCTTACAATTGTCTCCTTCATTCCTTTCTTCCTCCGTCCACAATTCCAAACTGACAATTATTGTAAACATTACAATGTTGACAAATTTTAATTCATTCTTTTATATTTCTCCCGGGCAACGCCGGGCGATAGGTTCAGCTAGTATTTATATAAAATAACATCTCAATCGATGACGTTAAAAGAAGAAAAGAAAAAGCGTCTTAGATTGGAAAGTTTTAAAAAAAGAAGAAAAAATATTTTATATGAATATTAGTGTGAACATTGGCAAATTATATATATTTTTCCCCTGTCACTTTCTACGGAAGGTGTACACTCATATATCATGTATATATATTTTTAGCATTTACTTCCACAGTGCTTAATATGTAAGTATAGCTTAGTAGAGCAATTATCCTGATGATTTCCCTTGGGAATGAAACCTTCAAAAAGATGGTGCCAGATTATTTGACATCTAAGATGTATGCAGAAAACAATAAAGAAGATATGAAAAATAAAAATGAAAAAAGAAAAAGAAAACGTATCATGGAAATAGTGAAGGCAGAGGGAAGGGTTTATCTGATTTGCTATTTGCGTTCTACCTTCCCTTATTCGTCAACCAGTTTTGTACTCGTTAACTTTTGTGTGATGGGACGCATGATGTCAACAAATCTTTGTATGCTAGAAAGAGATATCTGTATAGATATTTGTATATATATACAAATACATACACATTTCTCTTGATTATATAGTGGAGGATTTTACAGCATTCACATATTGGAACAAGCCCTGATCTCAAAAACGTTTTATAATATCAGCATGATATCCTCAGGATATCTATTCTAGCATACAAAGATTTGTTGATGATGCAATTGTCTATAGCAGCACTTTGAAGAGCATCGGTTATCAAGATCTTGCTGATTCTCTCTCTTCTGATCTGGAGCACGTAATGCAATAAGGAAAGTGGCTTGTAACTTTTAACAACTCTAAAACCAAACTTCTCTCCTTTCACCACCAACACTCAGATCCATATTTTGCCCCAGTTGAAATGCATAGCTCTCTCATTGAGAAAGTCCCTTGGCTTTGAATAAGTTCCGAGGACTGACATTCCAGATCTAAACTGGAAGACTTCCATATATCCAATTTATTGCTAAGGTTGCTATAAAAAAGTGGTTATATCATTCTACCACTCCAGAAAAAGTGGTTATATCATTCTACCACTCCAGAAAAAGTGGTTATATCATTCTACCACTCCAGAAAAAGTGGTTATATCATTCTACCACTCCAGGAAGTACATGACTTCTGGTGCAATCCTTTACCTATATGAGTCAGTCATGTTCTAAGATGGAGTGCTGGTGCCACTCAGAGAACTCTTTTTTTGCCTTGACAGAGTAAAAATCGATTTTGCAATCTAGTGGGAGATGTTATCCATAGCTCCTTTCTCACAGAAGAAACATTTCTAGTTTCTCTCTACTCTGGCCTTTTGGCCAAGATCAAAGTGTAGTATCTGTTCCGATGGATACTACACCCCATAAACTGGTATTGTCTTGGCCTTCGGGGCTTGATTTACGCCGGTCTATGAGTCGGTCCTGTGCAGTTCTAGGAGGTCCACCCTCCCAGGCTTCGCCTCCCCTCTTTGGGGAGGAGTAAGTTTATTGCTTACTGCCTGAGGCACCCCTACCGGGGAATGCCGACGGGGCTGCCCAGGCAATTTTTAATGGCCAGAGTGCTCACTTTCTCGGCGCTGGCTTTTCAAACCCCACTTTCCCGACCCGACCGTGGGTCACATCTTACTTGTGGGAGTAAGATAAAACTGGCCTTGTGCCTAACCTCCTGGAGAGGAGGTAAATAAATACTCTTTGGCCTTTTGGCTACGATCAAAGTGTAGTATCTGTTTCGATGGATACTGCACCCCATACTGGTGTTGTCTTGGCCTTTGGGTCTTGATTTACGCCGGTCAATGGTCTGTCCTGTGCAGTTCTGGGAGGTCCACCTTCCCAGGCTTTGCCTCCCCTCTTTGGGGAGGAGTAAGTTTATTGTTTACTGCCTGAGGCGCCCCTACCGGGGAATGCCGATAGGGCTGCCCAGGCAATTTTTAAACCCCACTTTCCCGACCCAACCTTGGGTCACATCTTACTTGTGGGAGTAAGATAAAAACTGGCCTTGTGTCTAACTCCTGGAGAGGAGTAAATCAATACTCTACCATTACTTCATGGAATGTGCTCAACAAAGCTCCAATCTCTCGTTCCTCCTTTTAAGACATTTACATAAATAACTCGTCTTCCTATCACAACTACAAAAAATTTTCCTTTCTTTTTCTGTGTGCCGAACATGAGACGGAATTTCCATAACCAGAGTTTATTTCCTAGAACTTCCCAAATATAGAACACGTTGCCACGAGATCGCTTCCCTGCAGACTACAACATGACTGTCTTCAATTCCAATGTCAACAAATACTTGTCGAGCCGTCCTCTTAAGTAATCAAATTTTGTCCATTCTATTCATCGTTTTCAATCCTCTCACAGTATTGTTCATCATCTAATTAACAATCTCATTGCCCCTTTATCCTCAAGTGGCTTCTGGCCTTGGTAAGTGGTTACTCGTTAGTATAAAATGCATGACTTCACACAAATATAAACACATTCAAATAAGTATGTAAGTCTATTTACAGACAAGTCTAATCATTAGAACACCAGATAGTGTTGTTAAGATGCCCTGCAAAATGAAAGTCTATTTTAGTCGGTATCACAAAAAATGTCACGTTTCAAGTTCATAATTTTACCTTGTTAGTTGCTTCCTCCTGTACACACCTTGTTAGTTGCTTCCTCCTGTACACACCTTGTTAGTTGCTTCCTCCTGTACACACCTTGTTAGTTGCTTCCTCCTGTACACACCTTGTTAGTTGCTTTCTCCTGTACACACCTTGTTAGTTGCTTCCTCCTGTACACACCTTGTTAGTTGCTTCCTCCTGTACACACCTTGTTAGTTGCTTCCTCCTGTACACACCTTGTTAGTTGCTTCCTCCTGTACACACCTTGTTAGTTGCTTCCTCCTGTACACACCTTGTTAGTTGCTTCCTCCTGTACACACCTTGTTAGTTGCTTTCTCCTGTACACACCTTGTTAGTTGCTTCCTCCTGTACACACCTTGTTAGTTGCTTCCTCCTGTACACACCTTGTTAGTTGCTTCCTCCTGTACACACCTTGTTAGTTGCTTCCTCCTGTACACACCTTGTTAGTTGCTTTCTCCTGTACACACCTTGTTAGTTGCTTCCTCCTGTACACACCTTGTTAGTTGCTTCCTCCTGTACACACCTTGTTAGTTGCTTCCTCCTGTACACACCTTGTTAGTTGCTTCCTCCTGTACACACCTTGTTAGTTGCTTCCTCCTGTACACACCTTGTTAGTTGCTTCCTCCTGTACACACCTTGTTAGTTGCTTTCTCCTGTACACACCTTGTTAGTTGCTTCCTCCTGTACACACCTTGTTAGTTGCTTCCTCCTGTACACACCTTGTTAGTTGCTTCCTCCTGTACACACCTTGTTAGTTGCTTCCTCCTGTACACACCTTGTTAGTTGCTTCCTCCTGTACACACCTTGTTAGTTGCTTCCTCCTGTACACACCTTGTTAGTTGCTTCCTCCTGTACACACCTTGTTAGTTGCTTCCTCCTGTACACACCTTGTTAGTTGCTTCCTCCTGTACACACCTTGTTAGTTGCTTCCTCCTGTACACACCTTGTTAGTTGCTTCCTCCTGTACACACCTTGTTAGTTGCTTCCTCCTGTACACACCTTGTTAGTTGCTTCCTCCTGTACACGCCTTGTTAGTTGCTTCCTCCTGTACACGCCTTGTTAGTTGCTCCCTCCTGTACACACCTTGTTAGTTGCTTCCTCCTGTACACACCTTGTTAGTTGCTTCCTCCTGTACACACCTTGTTAGTTGCTTCCTCCTGTACACACCTTGTTAGTTGCTTCCTCCTGTACACACCTTGTTAGTTGCTTCCTCCTGTACACACCTTGTTAGTTGCTTCCTCCTGTACACACCTTGTTAGTTGCTTCCTCCTGTACACACCTTGTTAGTTGCTTCCTCCTGTACACACCTTGTTAGTTGCTTCCTCCTGTACACACCTTGTTAGTTGCTTCCTCCTGTACACACCTTGTTAGTTGCTTTCTCCTGTACACACCTTGTTAGTTGCTTCCTCCTGTACACACCTTGTTAGTTGCTTCCTCCTGTACACACCTTGTTAGTTGCTTCCTCCTGTACACACCTTGTTAGTTGCTTCCTCCTGTACACACCTTGTTAGTTGCTTCCTCCTGTACACACCTTGTTAGTTGCTTCCTCCTGTACACACCTTGTTAGTTGCTTCCTCCTGTACACACCTTGTTAGTTGCTTCCTCCTGTACACACCTTGTTAGTTGCTTCCTCCTGTACACACCTTGTTAGTTGCTTCCTCCTGTACACACCTTGTTAGTTGCTTCCTCCTGTACACACCTTGTTAGTTGCTTCCTCCTGTACACACCTTGTTAGTTGCTTCCTCCTGTACACACCTTGTTAGTTGCTTCCTCCTGTACACGCCTTGTTAGTTGCTTCCTCCTGTACACGCCTTGTTAGTTGCTTCCTCCTGTACACACCTTGTTAGTTGCTTCCTCCTGTACACACCTTGTTAGTTGCTTCCTCCTGTACACACCTTGTTAGTTGCTTCCTCCTGTACACACCTTGTTAGTTGCTTCCTCCTGTACACACCTTGTTAGTTGCTTCCTCCTGTACACACCTTGTTAGTTGCTTCCTCCTGTACACACCTTGTTAGTTGCTTCCTCCTGTACACACCTTGTTAGTTGCTTCCTCCTGTACACACCTTGTTAGTTGCTTCCTCCTGTACACACCTTGTTAGTTGCTTCCTCCTGTACACACCTTGTTAGTTGCTTCCTCCTGTACACACCTTGTTAGTTGCTTCCTCCTGTACACGCCTTGTTAGTTGCTTCCTCCTGTACACACCTTGTTAGTTGCTTCCTCCTGTACACACCTTGTTAGTTGCTTCCTCCTGTACACGCCTTGTTAGTTGCTTCCTCCTGTACACGCCTTGTTAGTTGCTCCCTCCTGTACACACCTTGTTAGTTGCTTCCTCCTGTATACACCTTGTTAGTTGCTTCCTCCTGTACACACCTTGTTAGTTGCTTCCTCCTGTACACACCTTGTTAGTTGCTTCCTCCTGTACACACCTTGTTAGTTGCTTCCTCCTGTACACACCTTGTTAGTTGCTTCCTCCTGTACACACCTTGTTAGTTGCTTCCTCCTGTACACACCTTGTTAGTTGCTTCCTCCTGTACACACCTTGTTAGTTGCTTCCTCCTGTACACACCTTGTTAGTTGCTTCCTCCTGTACACACCTTGTTAGTTGCTTCCTCCTGTACACACCTTGTTAGTTGCTTCCTCCTGTACACACCTTGTTAGTTGCTTTCTCCTGTACACACCTTGTTAGTTGCTTCCTCCTGTACACACCTTGTTAGTTGCTTCCTCCTGTACACACCTTGTTAGTTGCTTCCTCCTGTACACACCTTGTTAGTTGCTTCCTCCTGTACACACCTTGTTAGTTGCTTCCTCCTGTACACACCTTGTTAGTTGCTTCCTCCTGTACACACCTTGTTAGTTGCTTCCTCCTGTACACACCTTGTTAGTTGCTTCCTCCTGTACACACCTTGTTAGTTGCTTCCTCCTGTACACACCTTGTTAGTTGCTTCCTCCTGTACACACCTTGTTAGTTGCTTCCTCCTGTACACACCTTGTTAGTTGCTTCCTCCTGTACACACCTTGTTAGTTGCTTCCTCCTGTACACACCTTGTTAGTTGCTTCCTCCTGTACACACCTTGTTAGTTGCTTCCTCCTGTACACACCTTGTTAGTTGCTTCCTCCTGTACACACCTTGTTAGTTGCTTCCTCCTGTACACACCTTGTTAGTTGCTTCCTCCTGTACACACCTTGTTAGTTGCTTCCTCCTGTACACGCCTTGTTAGTTGCTTCCTCCTGTACACGCCTTGTTAGTTGCTTCCTCCTGTACACGCCTTGTTAGTTGCTCCCTCCTGTACACACCTTGTTAGTTGCTTCCTCCTGTACACACCTTGTTAGTTGCTTCCTCCTGTACACACCTTGTTAGTTGCTTCCTCCTGTACACACCTTGTTAGTTGCTTCCTCCTGTACACACCTTGTTAGTTGCTTCCTCCTGTACACGCCTTGTTAGTTGCTTCCTCCTGTACACGCCTTGTTAGTTGCTTCCTCCTGTACACGCCTTGTTAGTTGCTTCCTCCTGTACACGCCTTGTTAGTTGCTCCCTCCTGTACACACCTTGTTAGTTGCTTCCTCCTGTACACACCTTGTTAGTTGCTCCCTCCTGTACACGCCTTGTTAGTTGCTTCCTCCTGTACACGCCTTGTTAGTTGCTCCCTCCTGTACACGCCTTGTTAGTTGCTCCCTCCTGTACACACCTTGTTAGTTGCTTCCTCCTGTACACACCTTGTTAGTTGCTTCCTCCTGTACACGCCTTGTTAGTTGCTTCCTCCTGTACACGCCTTGTTAGTTGCTTCCTCCTGTACACGCCTTGTTAGTTGCTCCCTCCTGTACACGCCTTGTTAGTTGCTCCCTCCTGTACACACCTTGTTAGTTGCTTTCTCCTGTACACACCTTGTTAGTTGCTTCCTCCTGTACACACCTTGTTAGTTGCTTCCTCCTGTACACACCTTTTCTGTGATCCCACCAGACTGAGGAAATTCTACCTGCAAATAAATTCTTTCATACCTCGAAAAAGAACTAAGACAAAATTGTTGGAAGACAAAGGAGGTTTATTTGACTAGATCTTCGTTCCAAATCACTGACTGGTGGAGGGTGGGGGAGACAGAGATCGATAATCACCATTTAATCACATCTTATCAGCACATTTTTTCAAACGACATGTTCACACTTCTAGTGCTTCCAAGGAACTGAAAACTTCACTCACTCACTCTCTCTTTGAGCCATGTGATGTCACATACATTTCTATTAATTTTCACAGCATCAGAAAATCTAATCTAAGAGTTCATCAAGTTGATCCTGACTGACCTTCTATTTCCTGTCTACTCACTCAATATTTAATACTAGTTTAGACTGGCTAATACAATGTAATTCCTTCCAATTTTAACTTGCGATATCTCATTTATTTTGAGGTTATTTTCATAAAATTTGGATGTGAACAAAATTTATCTCTATAAATGCACAATTCTTTCTCTTGTGTCAGTAATAGTTTTTTGTTCCAGACTACTTCGAGTTAGATTACTATTTTCAGTGATTGGCGATTTATTTTTACATGAAATAAATCTTTTCAAGTTCCGTGTGCTAGATATTATGTGTCTGTATAATAGTCGCATCTTAAAGAAAAAAGACCACTCGTCAATTTGGTCGACTTAATAGAGGGATTTAAGTTGTCTTTCACACAAAAGAATCTAAGTTGAAAACTTTGGTGAATGAAATACTAAAGAAATGTTTGCCTTAATATCAAATTGTGTTTCCGTCTGTTTTAACATCGTCCAAATATGAGGATTTCTTTTATTGATTTACTATTAAAAGAAAACACTAGCTTAATCTGTAATGTGCTATGAATCATTGCGAAGATTCACTGTTGAAATGAATTTTATATGAACGCTCAAAACTTGTACTTCCTTCTCATTTTTGAATGTTTTTTTTTAATGGGAAATGGGATTTTGCTCAATGTTTAGGCTGGTTTGATCTAATAATTATTGCTTCTATTATGATTAATTTTTATTTACCACAAGATGACATTACATTTGTAAGGGTTTTTCACTTGTCTGAAGTCTTCAGTTTTAGTTATACACTGTGAAATTTGGCTTCTGGACCAATAACACACAAAAATTAGAATTTGAAGGCTACACAAATAAATTTGCTATCATTGTTTTGCAAAGAACTATGTGCCCACATTAAAAGTTTTTAGATATAATGAAAATAAAGTTTTAGTTTGTGATACCTACTATTTCGCTTGGTTTTAGCCCAAATTCTAGATGCAATTGATTGTTGGTTTTATATTGTATTTGTCCTTAAATACAATTCTAATTAACTTTTTAACCTGTATAAATTTGTACTTTTATTGTCTTAACCATAACATGTTTCAAACTTTTTAATTTTTTCTTTTAAATTCGTTGAATTCAGTTAAAATATTTTTTTTTGTAAAAACAATGTTCAGGTTGTTTATTTTGTGTGCATAACATAACATAAAAGGTGAAAATGTATGTTTGGTTGGCCATTTGAAAGTCTTAAAAAACTTGAGTGGAAATCTTCACAAATAATTGATGCTTTGTAATAAGTTTAATACTCCTCCCCCTTTCGAAACAATGGATCAAGCATTTCAAGGAAATTAGATTTGGCCATTAAAAAGACCAAGAGAGGGATGATCAACAACAAATGAAGAAACTTTGGCTCAAGTTTAGACGTCGGCTGAAGAAAACTGAAGGATTCGGATTGATACAACAGCTAAGGAAATGAGGTTCTCATAGTTCAGCATTTTCGATTTTGCATGAACAACTTGCTCTCAGATTTCTGTTCGCTAAATGCCAAGAGGATTATTTTTGTACTATTGAGTCACCACTTATCAAGGCCAAGAGCCACTCAAGGATAAGGGTTAATGAAGCCGAATGATTATTATCAGCAGAAAGATGAGGAACATTATAGAAGTACTAACATTGGTCAATGGTATGAACTGAGTTTGATTACTTATGAAACAGTTTAGGATAAGAACTTGTTGACATTGGATTTGAAGACAGCCAAGTTGTAATCAGCAGGAAAGCAGTCTTGCGGAAATGTGTTCCACAGGTGGGAAGTCTGTACAAAGAAGCTCTGTCTATGTAAAATCCACCTGATGCTAGGAACATGTAGGAAGAAGAAAGTATTTTACCATTGTGGTAGCAATACAAGTTTTTATTGTGAATGTCTTGTAAGTTACAAGGAGTAACCAAAGATTGGAGCTCAGTCGAGCACCTTCCAGGGTAGAAAGAGACTAGCAATGTCTCTTCTGTGAAAAAAGGAGCTGTAGGGAGGAGAAGAGGTCATCCCTCCACAAAATTTTCTAGTCAATTTTGCACTCTCTCAAGGCAGGAAAGAGTGCTCTGTGTGACACCTCCCCAGATGTGGCAGCAATATTTCATCTTAGGACATACCTGGTTCTTATCAGTTGGCTCAAAGGATGAGATTTTAAATAAGTTGAATTGAAGATTTTATGGAATGAATCCTTACTGGAAACAAGATTTGTATTTATAATATAACCTAAAGAACAAGATGCGATCAAACGGTTTACTTCAAAGGGGTTCTCTTGAACAACTCCGATTAAAAGTAGAGAGGTCAGATGAGAAGATTATGGTTACTGCTGTTTTGTTTTTTTCTTAAATTGTAAAGAGATGATATTGATAGATTTTCTCTTAAGATCAAAGAATGATGATGGGAACATATTACGATGTTTTGATGAAAAAGATAACCAGCAATGTTGTATCACATAATTTTATTCAGCATGACGATGCATTATTAGCACATTCTCTTGTAACACTAGAGATGGACACTTACCAGCATCTCTACACGTGCAACTTAGTTTCAACTATAAAAATCTGCAATTATGAACACAAGTTCTTTTCTCTCTGGAAAACAGTCGTCTTGTTGGATAATGGCCCTATGGGAATGGACGTACCTGTTGGAAATCGTTGGTTTGACTTGCGCGAGTTAACGCGGGTGCAGTCAAGTGCAGAATAGGGCTTGTTCTCACAGTCAGAGCTAACAGACGTGACAAGGTTACCGTGTGATGAGACCCCAGATCAAGGGTCAGTCTGCATCTGCGAGAGGTTTTGTGTTGTCACTCGTTCTCGTGAGAAGCGAGTTTTCGTCAGTCTGATTCGGAAGGCGAACCGAGCAGGACGTGCGATTCACGATGTAAAAATAAGGGAAATATTTCCCTTAAGGGAATACAAGCGAGAGAAATCTTTTCCCCCCCTCTCTATGAATGGTTAAGAAAATAATTGTTAACTAACTACGATAAAGTAGTGATTTGCTCTCTCCCTCTCTCTCGACGTAGTGAATGACTCCCAGTTGAAATAACAACGCTTGTAATAAAATGAATTAAATTTAAAAGAGTTTGTCTTCGGAGTGCGTCATAAGGCTTTTGTTGCAGACACGGACAGCGTGGTTCACGGCAGGAAAGAAAGAACAAATAATTCATCCACTTGACGACACACCACCACAGATAAGGGAGAAAATTAAGGTATGCAACAGTCTGACACATGGAACATCTGATATGCTATGAAGCTGGTAAGTATTTGTCTCTAGTGTTACAGAAGAATATGCTGATGCAAAAAAAAGACTGATTAAAAGCAGATGGAGAGTTGAATTTTGGACAGCTGATAGAAATTATTGGTGTTGGAAATGTTGTCAGTGTTCTTAGAGTGTTGGATGAAGAGGAGTTCCTTCTGAAGTTTGAACCGTCATTGTGTCCTTATTACAGCTACAGAATGATTTAGATGGCCCCTTAATTTTTGGTGTTCATCGCTGGAACCGAAAATGGCTGAAGTATGCTGAGATCTCAGCTGCTGATCAGCAGAGGTGGACCGCCTTGACACGGGATGCGGTGAACTTATTTGGAGCTGATTCAACCCACCCCGTGTAAAATGCCGTTACAGTTACAGGAGATTTATATACATCTTTGTTTCTTACATCTTCAAGGTTAACAAGAATTGTTCTACAACAATTTTGTGGAGAAACATGTCATTTAACTTGCTCTTTAAACTTGGTATTTTCTGACAGCGTTTCTGCTACTAGGACTCAAATCAAGAGCGACAAAAAGGTTAACATCACCAGGAACGAGGAAAGAAGAATGCAGCGAAGAGACGCGGTAACCACAGGACATAAAAAGCACAGACATGACTTAAAGGAGAGCTAAATAACAACACGTCTTCATAAAGCACGCAGCTGACAAATGTCTGTGAGAAAATATGTCCGCTTTAATTTAGATCAAAACGTCAATGATTGGCAAGTGAGACAAATCGTTTTCACTCCATAACAGGGTCATGGTTTTGACTATTTCTAGATGTTCCTAGGTTGATAAACAAAACAAAACAACCTTCTATTGCAAATATTTATTACTAAACATTATCCTTTGATCAATGAGGATGGGTCATCATCATCATATTCGGTTTAACATACGTTTTACATGCTGGCATGTGTAGGACAGCAGGGCATCACCACTGTCAACCAAGAGAAGGGGCCATCAAACATATATGCATGTATGGAAGGGAAACCTGGCCAGTGAGGGTTGAGGACATGCATTGCATGGAGAGAAATGATGAAAATGATACAATGTATGTGTAATGTGAGCCTTAAAGATAGTCTTCGATCTGATGACCTCAAGGAAGATTAAATGTGGACAGTATAGGGAGATGTGTGCAGACTTTGAAAGAATGGATGAGTTATGTTTCTGAATTTTTGAGATGCGGATTGATAATTTGGATTATTTGGACTACTGTTCTCACAACGTTTCGGTCGATGTAACCTCTGACCTTCTTCAGATGTATCTTGTCGAACTCAGGAATCTGTACGGATTTCGAATGGAACCGTTTATTTAATCCACAGGGGTAGCATGCTCTCATTCCGTCAGCCATGACCGGGTAGAAGTCTTAAGTAATTTGAAATTGTATCACCCGCACTGAGGATTGAACCTTCAACCTCCAGAAGAGTGTCACTTAGAACTTAATTTTTCTTAGTACTTTATCCGTTACGCCACGGGTCCTTGTGGATGAAAGTTATTGGGTTAGGTGTAGAACAGTTGATGTAGCAGGGTCAGTAAGGGAAGGCCAAGGAAAACATGTGAGGAAGTGATAAGAATGGACTTGAGAGAAAGAGGAATAAATAAAGACCTGATCAGAGATAAGTTAGTTTGTGAGTCAATTCTAAAAAGCCGTCCAACATATGCCAGCATGTAAAATAGACGTTAAACCAAATATGATGATGATGATGATGATGATGAGACCCTGACAGGTATTACCACTCTGGGTGAGTGGACCTAGAAGTACTGATAATAAAAGGGTTCAGGCCACACACCGTGGCCACCGAGAGTTACTACAGGCCGGTTAGCTAGAAAATGACGTCACTGACTTCCGTGTCAAAACAAGAACCGTAGTAATAACAATAAGAAGGCATTTCGACTTCTCCATTCACTAAATAATCCATCAAAATTCAGGAAATCAACCAATTTTAATGAAATTTTCAGGATTTATTAATTAATGATCACGGAATATAATAAATCCATTACTTTATTATAAAGCTTGGTGCAAATGTATTATTTCTTGTAAACAAAAAACACCTTTACTAAAGTTATTCAAAATATCAAAACATGTTGACCATACGATATTGTAAATATTTAAAACAAAGCATTAGACAACTTTAAAAATTGCATGTAAAAAAAGAAAAGAACCCGATTCGATTCATCTTGAAACTGATCTTTATCCAATATAAATTTAAAGAAAATAATAATTCACGATCAAATACTTCAAAAAACTGAATTATGAATTACCATTATTTAAACTTCTTCTAACCCAATCAACCGTAAGTAATTCAGACTTTGAAATTTGTTTAAAAATTATACAAAAAAAAGTTCAATGTTAACTGTCTGTTTAATAATGGAATCACCAACTCCTATCTTGCTATTAAGAGATAGGTACGTGCAAAATCAAAGGCCGATCCCCAAAATGTAAAAACATTTTGACCCTCCCATCACTTAAAAATTCACCAAAATTCAGGAAATCAACCAATTTTAATGAAATTTTCAATATTTATTAATAAACAAGCATAGGAGATATAGTGAAACATTTTTTTAAAATCTTAGTGAAAATGTATTATTTTTTTTTAAATAAAATACACCTTTACTAAACGTATATTTTTATATATATAAAAAAAATCCATGATTTTTTTAAAATGAAAATAAGATCTGTATATGTTTAAAATATTTTTTTTTTTAAAACTATTTCGTATATATTACGGAAAATGCCCCTACACTCTTGTTAATAAAATCAGTATAACTCGAAGAATTAACGATATTATCATTGAATAAAGCATTGTTTAATTAATATTTTTTGTGAAAATTTTGATTAAATATGATGTTATTATTTCATTTATTTAATCTACAAAAGTAGAGAAAAGATAAACTATGCTACACTTAAGACATCGAAAAAAAGTAATAAAAAAAAATGGAACACTACTTTTTTATCAAATAATGAATAAGTAATTCAGACTTGATTTTTTATATAATTAAAAAAAATTCAAACTTACTACACTATATTTAGTCGGTGTAAACATTACGTGTATCCATATTTGCAGTAATTATTTCTCTTTTGGAAATCCAAACATATGCAGTAGGCATTTTAACTTTGTGAATTATGAAATGAAATTTTAAAAAGCGCGAAATTATTTTAAAATTGGTTGATTTCCTGAATTTTGATTCCATTATTAAACAAACAGTTAACATTGAAATTTTTTTTTGTATAATTTTTAAACAAATTTCAAAGTCTGAATTACTTACGGTTGATTGGGTTAGAAGTTTAAATAATGGTAATTCATAATTCAGTTTTTTGCAGTATTTGATCGTGAATTATTATTTTCTTTAAATTTATATTGAATAAAGTCAGTTTCAAGATGAATCGAATCGTGTTCTTTTCTTTTCTTTTTTACATGCAATTTTTAAAGTTGTCTAATGCTTTGTTTTAAATATTTACAATATCGTATGGTCAACATGTTTTGATATTTTGAATAACTTTAGTAAAGGTGTTTTTTGTTTACAAGAAATAATACATTTGCACCAAGCTTTATAATAAAGTAATGGATTTATTACATTCCGTGATCATTAATTAATAAATCCTGAAAATTTCATTAAAATTGGTTGATTTCCTGAATTTTGATGGATTATTTAGTGAATGGAGAAGTCGAAATGCCTTCTTATCGTCATTACGACCGTCCTTGTTTTGACACGGAAGTCAGTGACGTCAGAGGGGGGCAGGAAGTTAGTTGCTTGGCCTGTAGTAACTCTCGGTGGCCACGCACACACCCCAAAGCTCTCAAATTGGGGTATCATTGCCAAATGCAGTTTAAGATAATTCCCAGAACCAGATAAAAAGTAACCAAATCTGAGATTCCTCGATTTTAACATCGTTCAAGGGAACAGAATAAAATAATTGTTATTTAAAAATGCATAAAAAATGTTTGTTGGCAAAATTGAATATCTTTACAAATGTAATATTAATCAATTTTTAAAATTTAAATCTAAAATGTAACGGCATAAAATAAAATAAATTTTTAAACATACTATCAAAAAAATTATGAAATTAAATCCACCAAAATGCTTTTCTGTTTCTTCACAAACAAGTCAGTCGTTTTAATCTATTTGTTTAATAGTTGAAAAACAAGAAATTACTTCATAACTGGTCAGTTTTTTAAAAGAATTTGGAAACCTTTAAGCTGTCAAATAGAAAGTAATTTCTGGCTAAAAATTCTAAAAAAAAATTTATTTAAAAAAAAAATTTAATTTTATTTTATTTTTAAAAAAAATTTAAATTTTATTTTATTTTTTAAAAAAATTTAATTATTTTATTTTATTTAAAAAAAAATTAATTTTATTTTAAATAAAATAATTTTTTTTTACTGATGGGTCACCACTTATCAAGGCTCGGGTGACCTCTTAAGGATAAAGGTTAGAAGGATTGCATGTTAAATGATGATGGAATGAGCAGCAGATTACTTAAGAGGAATTTATTATCCAAGAAGACGGCTCAACAAGTATTGAAGACGACCCTGCTTTGATCGATTGGGAAGCAACGTTGTGGTATCTTGTTCCACAGATGGGATGTTCTAGGAAAGAAACTTTGTTCATGGAAATTCCGTTTGGAAGCCAATTTCTAAAAGCCGTCCAACACATTCCAGCATGAAAAACTGACGCTAAACCGATGATGATGATTATGCCACTAAGACTCTTAAAATGAACTTGCAATGATAATCTCTGACAGTTTTATATCCTCGGATTTTCAACTACGGATCTGTACCTCCTTTCACAGATATTTTATCTCTGATGGATCTGAACCTGAAATCCTTAAATAACATTTTACAATACATTTTAAATAGTGCTCAATATTTTTTCCCCACTCTGCTTTTTTATTATTAGCATTTTATCTTTGGAATTCAGTTATTTTCATTTATTTTTGTTTATTTTTTATTTCCTATAAAACTGGATTACGTGTGTAAATCTGAAGTAAATCTAAGTATGTGAAGCTTTTTAAATTATCTGCAATACCTAAATGAGATCTTTTTAATAGATTCAGGAGACCAGACCCCAAATTACTTCACAGCAATAAAAAAAACAACATTTCTATGATAAACAACATATGAAAATAGACATTACACAACTGCAGTTGTGGACTTTTTTTGTTTTTTAATGGAAATCGCTCCAGATAAGGTATGTAGCCACTTATTACAATGAGGTGTCAAAACAGCGAATTGATGGAGACCACTAGACCAACAAGTCAAACGAGCTGGAACAAAGGAAGCAGGGAATATCACACAATTCTGAAGAACACATGCCATAATAGTATTTATAGAAAAGACTAGCAACATCACATCTGTGTGAGAGAGAGGGTGCAGAGAAGAGAAGAGAAAAGGGTGGGACCAATCAAATTACAGATACATTTCTGCACCTTATCAAGAACCTTCAAATGGGATAGACATTCACCAACCCAAATATGACAACAGTACTCCATACATGATCTGATAATAGATTTGTAGAGATAGAGAATAGCCTCAGGTGTGAGAAAGTGTTTGGAGCGATAGAGGGAACCGACTTTACGAGAAGCAGAAAGAGCGATGGATCTAATGTATGAACTCTGAGAAAGATTTGATGAGTAAAAAAGGACCAAGAAGTTTCAGAGTCGATTTCTCTTTAGAAAAGTTTTAATTTTGTGTTGTTACTTCATCATTAGTATATGTGTAATAAACAAATATATATATATATATATATATATATATATATATATATATATTTGGAATTAAAATTTTTAATAACAGAGACCAATAAATGAGGTAACTGAATGGATAGTCAGAATCAAATATCAATGTGTCAGATACAATGCTATATAGATCTCAAATGAAAAATTTGACCAACTTAATTTTATATATGTGCTATATATACAAATCAATATCTGTGTGTGTGATGCTTGTGTTTCCTTTAAAAAGAAATGTTAGAGAATCTACATAAGATCTAAAAGTGTATTCTCATGTAAAATTTACCGGGGAAGACAATGGAAGTGTTCTCGAATCTCTAAGCGTGCCCCTAAGTGGTCTATGAGTATATAACCTACTTAAAACTTATGAAATTTAAATATGTATAACATTTTCTGGGGCAGACAATGGAAGTGGTGCCGAATATCTACGTGCCTCCCACCTCTAAGTGACCCATGTGGACAGAACTTCAAATACGTATATCCGGTTTTATGAAATTTAAACCATATATATAAGACGCTAATTAAGAGTTTTCCAACATTTCAGCTTCTTCCAAGTATATTAGGGGGCGAAACAGGAGGAGGGGACAATAAAAACAAAATATAATATAGTGTTATGAGCATAGTGAAAAAGTACATAGTAGTGATCCCCATTCATTCCCAAGCAACATCGAGTCTTCTTGCTAGTTAAATATATAAACCCACCTGAAAGAAGAATCACAGTTGAGTAGTTGGATTCTACGTTTACCACAGAAAATGATTTTCACTGTCAGCAAAACTGCTTGATGAGCCCGATTTGTGTTGGCTTCTTCTCTTTGCCGTGGATTCCTGTTTGCTGTTCAATGTATTTCAAAGACTTCAACATCTTGAGAGACCAGTTGCCTTCATTACTTGCAATTTAGTGCAATGTCCTCTATTTTAGGAGTTGATATCACATTTCTTATTTAAGATTCCATTCAAACGTGTCTTTGTAGGATATATATATATATATATTTTGCTTTGAACTTTTGAATTGAATTTTGATTTGGCTTTTGCTTTCTCTAATTCCTTTCCATTCTTCTTCATTTCTACCTGCTCTATCCTGGATATTGAGCTGTATACTCTTCACAATAGGTTTTTACCTTTCCTAAAAGTTCGCTTTTAGTACACCTCTTTATATATATATATATATATATATATATATATATATATATATATATTTGTGTGTGTATTTAGGCAGCATTTTTTCATTTAAGCAAACATTATTAAAAATGACAGAATTCCACTGCTTAATAATACCTTTTATATTTTTTCTAATGATTTTTTTGTGTTAAAATCAAAAAATTAATGTATTCTGTCTCACGAACGTTTTCGATTCTTCTTTTCTTCAGTTTTTTTGTTCATTTGATTTGTCACCTGAAGATGATTCGATGAAGAAGCGAAACATTCGTGATACATAAAGAACATACATTAATTTTTTTTTTTATTTTAACACAAAAAAAAACATTAGAAAAATTGAAAAAATAAAAAAGGTATAATTAAGCAGAGGAATTCTGTTATTTTTAATTAACAACGTTTACTTAAATGAAAATATGCTGCCTAAATACACAAATACTACTGCTGGAACAGGGTTCCACTATATATATATCCTCTTCAGAAGTCCAAAAATCGTGTCCAGGAATATCAGAAAAAAAAACAAAGACAAAACTCACATTCATATAGGATTCACAAAATACAGTTTCAAAAAAGGAAACGTGAGTTTACTAATAGTTATTAGACACCATTTTTATACGAACAGAGCTAGGAAAAGATATGTATAAATTACTTAAGTATTATGTCGTAAAATAGCCATAACTTAATAAAAAGAACTATAAAATAATCATAAAATGATTATAAAAAATGATTTTAAAATAATCATAAAATGATTATAAAAAATGATTATAAAATAATCAAAAAAGAGAGAGAAAATATAATGTGAGGAGTAAATATAATTATTCTCGTAATCCAACATAACACTGCAACTCAAAGCTCATAGATATAGCGAGCACTGGTATAGCGAGCACTGGTGGTGGTTATTTTATTATCTCTTTTGTCAGGTTATTCATTTTCTTTTTCTATAAATTTGTTTGAATGATTTTCGTTAAAGTCCATTACTGCAGCATCTCCAACTGTTGGGTATTCTTGAAAGTCTTTATTTATTTTAATTCTTCCAGTGAAATGGAACCACAAGGTCCTAATCCTGTCACACCCTCCACAGACGTTCCCCAGACAACAAGCAACATGGAAGAACAAGATAACCCTTCCTTCACAGAGGATGAGGTGTTTGGGAATGGTAATTCCGCACGACCAGCGGCCAGCACAAATGGCATCAAGGTAGATATGATGCTGGATACGAGCAACGATTCATCAGCACTGGACAATTACAGGAACCAAAGCTCCAGTACACTCGCAGACATTGATGTCAATTCACCAGGTAAGTTGAGCCATCTTATCTTTTCCTACCAGCCTTTCTTTTAGGTAACGTCTTTATGCTTTCAAAAGCTCTGAAATTTTCTAAAACAAATCCTCTATCAAGTGATTATGACTAATCTATAGGAGTACATCTCTTAAATTTATGTTCAAAGCCTTAATACACTTATGATTAATCTTTTATTAACTAGCAGATTTATCCAACGTTGTCCGGGTGTCAAATATCATGAACATAAACTCATATATTAAGGGAGGCGCGAGAGCGCTCTATCCCTTAATAGACCCCTATGAATGGCCTATGCTGGAAATCTCATTTCTTTGATCAATCATAACTCATAACCAATAAGCCAAATTAGTTAAAACTTTGCACAAAATTTTTATTTGATAGGTTCTATAAGTGTGTAGAATTTCAGCATCATTAGTCAAGGCAACTCAGAGATCCAGAAAGTTCAATCATGAAATCATGTTATCTGTGTGTATGTACATACGTATGTGCCACCCTGTATATCATCAACTATTTGATGGATTCAGCTGATTTTTGGCAGAGATAGAGGTTCTAGGGTCTAGTTGATGGCATTTTAATTTCAGTTTACCATATACCTTAGTTTTCCAGAAAATTCAAAAAAACCTTATGAGAAGGCATTGTATTGAGGCATAGCCTTTACAAAAGTAGTGACATTCCATGAAAAGTATACTGAAATCATATGCCCTTAATAGGGTTAAGATGAAAATTCATATACACTATATGTACAAAAGCAAGGAAATTCTCAAATTTTTACACTTTTATTGTCATTAAGGGTATGATTACATATCAACGAAACCATTTCATTATCACATCACTACAGTATAAATCTCTATGCATGAGTGGATGAAGTGTGTGAGGTGCGCTGAAGAAAAATTTCTACCAGTAAAATACATAGCCCTGTTGTGCTTGCATACCCTTAATGACAATAAAAGTGTAAAAATTTGGGAATTTCCTTGCTTTTGTACATTTAGTGTGTATATGAATTTTTATCTTAACCCTATTAAGGGCATATGATTTCAGTATACTGGCATTTTTTATGGAATATATATATATATATATATATATATATGATAAATATGGTGTCAATCTTGGGATAAATATGCACGTGTTTTGGGTAAAAAACTGATCTAAAGGAGTGTTTTCTAAAGTAAGTTTTCGACTTTTGAGAGATGTTTTTCTTTATTTGTTTTTTTTACGAATCATTGTTCTCGAAGATTCAAGATTTGGTTGAAAACTTTCATTGTCTGAGCAATCAAAGAAACTGATATTAAAATGAATCCCTTTGCTGGAAAATGAAGATATCATCGTTGGAATCTGTTTTTTCTATTGTCTATTTATAAATGCTCTGGAATTATACATTAATATCTATTGAGCTTAAACACTGAAGTTTTGACTACAAACAATATATATATAACTATAATTAGGTAAATCCAGAGTTAGTATCTTATAAATGGTAACATAGGTAGTGTTATTAATATATAGATCATCTATCTGGGTATAGAATGTGGGACTCTAAAATATTAGGTTTTTTTTCATCATTAGTCATATGAGTTGTTGTTGGCTCCATCGATCTCGGGAGATCATGGGGGATGCGCGTCATGGTCTTGGTCAGAATTGTACCCAGGGCTGCAACAGGCTGTGTAGTCTTTTTTTTTTTTTTTTCATCTTTCTGTTTTTTTAACAGTGAGCATGTGATAGGGCGACTCTTGTCTTTTGCGCCCTGCGTGATCGCTTCTCCCTCCATCGGGTGTTTCTCCTCTCCTCAGCTGCACTGATGATGTTCCGGATGACGGTTCGCCAACCTTGAGTACAGATATGAATTCCATACTAAGAAATAATAGCCCCAAAAGATGAGAAAATGTAATGTCTATTGATATGTTTATATGTCTGTACATACAGGTTTTGCTATTTGAAAGCCATTGACTAAAAGCCAAGATCTGTAGGAGGCGGCGGCAAGATTAATCTAGTTTCCATAAATAGTGCGATTCCTAGAAGCTTAAAATGAAAGAATGTCTTTTTGTTTAGTTGGCAGTGTGAGTTCCTATCAGGATTATAAAAGGAGAGAAAGCGAAAACACAGGTGAGACCAGTTTTTATTCAATCACCCATCAGCAAACAAATATACACATTTTGCAATTTTTTTCCCCTGTTCAACTTGTTTGTTTTTCTTCATTCAAAACGCCATATTTTCCTGATGGTCATTATTAACATTACTACCAAAAATATGCTCTCCCCCCTCCAGTTGCATATTATTGCTAGTATGTATAAGTGTTGAGTTTGTTAATGAATAATCAATTGCAACAATTTCTTGTTGACATATGCTACCCCCTCCCCCCAAAAAAGGAGGAAGTAATGCCTGGGGCGATAGTCTCATGACAACAAAAAAGATACACCCTCCCCCAAGAAAGAGGTAATCCCTGGGAGAATGATATCATGACCGCAAAATCCATACTATCTGGAAGGATGGTATCATGATGAACTAACATATATTACACTGTCTCCCCTAAAGAGGAGGTAATGCCTGAGAAGATGGTTTTGTGACAACAGAACAGATACTACATTACCCCCTCCCTCTTAAATTGAGCGCTAAAAGATAGTATGATATTAAAAGAAGTAATAGTATAGGTCCAGCTTCAGACACACAGATACCAAATCTCCATTACTAATAGATTCATCTGTTCTTCCTCTTTGGGGAATTATCTCCCTTTTTAACTATCTTTTCAATTCAACTTTAAAAAAAAACGTTGCTCAGGACATTTGCACTATCAATGATCAGATGGAGCTGCAATGTGGTATCTGACCAAATCGGAGGATTTGCTGAAATCACTACATTTAACCAGCATAAATGGTATCCTATGGATGAATCGGTTGTGCTGGTATGGTCATGTGGAGTGTTCATCCTTCTGAATAAACCGTTATAGAAGCATGAATGTCTTAAATTGCAGGAAAGCTGGCCAGCCAAGGAAGACTTAAAAGCAAGTGATTGGACAAGACCGTACAGAGTAGAGTTTAGAGACAGTTGACCTGTTGAACTACAAGGACTGAAGAGTGAGCTTGCAAAAATCAAAAAATAAATTTTTTAAAAAATGATAAAAAATAACATTTGATCTATGGGCAAGGAAAAAGTGATGTTAATGAATATATATGTAGAGAGAGAGAATACAGTATCTATAAATAGATAAAACTCTGTTAAATATTTCATCTGATAGTCCTCAAAAATGTTCCTTTAATTTCTGTTGTTTTTTTTCCATTATGTTTCATGAGATTTCTATTTTTAATTTGATCTGGCAACTTTTTCCATAAGATTAGTTAAAAAAAAAAAAATTCAATTGGTTAATAGATCCAGTTTTAAAAATATGGCTTGACCTTGAAGATTGGGGAGAAATATTAGCCATCTTGATGAAACTAGTTGAAATTTAAAAAAATGAATAATTGTATCTTTTTTATTTTTATTTACAAAAAAAAATTAATTATACATAATGCATGTATACTCGAGTAAATCACTATCTCTCATTCTCTCTCTCTCATTCTCTAATTCTCTCTCTCTCTCATTCTCTAATTCTCTCTCTCTCTCATTCTCTAATTCTCTCTCTCTCATTCTCTAATTCTCTCTCTCTCTCATTCTCTAATTCTCTCTCTCTCATTCTCTAATTCTCTCTCTCTCTCATTCTCTAATTCTCTCTCTCTCTCATTCTCTAATTCTCTCTCTCTCATTCTCTAATTCTCTCTCTCTCTCATTCTCTAATTCTCTCTCTCTCATTCTCTAATTCTCTCTCTCTCTCTCTCATTCTCTAATTCTCTCTCTCTCTCATTCTCTAATTCTCTCTCTCTCTCTCTCTCATTCTCTAATTCTCTCTCTCTCTCATTCTCTAATTCTCTCTCTCATTCTCTAATTCTCTCTCTCTCTCTCATTCTCTAATTCTCTCTCTCTCTCTCATTCTCTAATTCTCTCTCTCTCTCTCATTCTCTAATTCTCTCTCTCTCTCTCATTCTCTAATTCTCTCTCTCTCTCTCATTCTCTAATTCTCTCTCTCTCTCATTCTCTAATTCTCTCTCTCTCTCATTCTCTAATTCTCTCTCTCATTCTCTAATTCTCTCTCTCATTCTCTAATTCTCTCTCTCATTCTCTAATTCTCTCTCTCATTCTCTAATTCTCTCTCTCATTCTCTAATTCTCTCTCTCATTCTCTAATTCTCTCTCTCTTTCTCTCTCTCTATCTCTTTCTCTATATCTTTCTCTATCTCTTTCTCTCTCTCTCTCTCTTTCTCTCTATCTTTCTCTCTCTCTCTCTCTCTTTCTCTCTATCTTTCTCTCTTTCTTTCTCTCGCTCTCTTTCTCTCTCTTTCTCTCTCTCTCTCTCTCTTTCTCTCTCTCTTTCTCTCTCTCTTTCTCTCTCTCTCTTTCTTTCTCTCTCTTTTTCTGTTTGTATTTCTCTCTTTCTCTTTCTCTCTCTTTCTCTTTCTCTCTCTCTCTCTCTCTTACTCTCTCTCTCTCTCTCTCTCTTTCTCTCTCTCTCTTACTCTCTCTCTCTCTCTTTCTCATTCTCTCTGTAATTCTCATTATGATTCTCTCTCATTCTCTGATTCCCTCTCATTCTCTGATTCCCTTACATTCTCTGATTCCCTCTCATTCTATTTCTCTTATTCTCCGATTCTCTCTCTCTTTCATAGTCTTTATCTCTTTCCCATTCTCTCTCTTGGTCTTTGTTTCTCTCTCCCTCCATTACACATAGTTATGTTAAGCCCTGCCAGGCATCAAGGGTCTTGTCTGCAAAACACTTCACATTTTATCTGATTCACTCTCAACTGCTAACAATGGTCTTGTGTAGAAATCAGCCAACAACAGATTTCAGTAGGTGACCTCATCACTTTTGAATCGTCTGAAGCTGTTTATTCTCCGGCACTAGTTGACGAAAAAGGTCACATAACATCATCGGTCAGCCTTTGTTGGTCATCAGCATTTCATGGCTCTTGTTAGTGTAGCCCAGTGATTAGAACCAAGGAATAGAGGATGGCCATTCTTTAGTTTTTACGGCTATGATTCACGACAAAATAAAAGAGTAAAAAGATGTGTAACATCTTTCGTTTAAAACTTCCTTCTTCTATCATCCCTTTCTATCTCTCTCCCCTCTTGCCTTCTCTCTCCCTACCCAGTCAAGAAGGATTCCCCTTACGCTGACAGATACTACACTTTGATTCTAGGCCGAAGGTCAAGAAAGTGTATTTTAGTTTTAAACCAATGGTTGATGAAAACGAAACTGACTCTAAATGTCGACGCATGCCCCCCCCCCCCCGACTAATGTTGCTCCTGGTGACCCCTAAAAGAATGATTATATTTTTAAAATATGCTCATATTCTGTAAGAGGCAATGCTGAAAAAGGATATATCAGCTTTGTGGATGTGTCTTGTGTAGTTCCTGACTTTTAGCTGGACACACACACACAGATAGTTGCCCTTTAGATAATAGATGGCCTAAATGACCTATCATTTTTCTCCATCTTTCATGAATTCTAACCCAGTCTAATAATACTCAACCAACAGTGACAATAGAATATAGGATATCGGTTTAAATAAAAGACGCTATGACAGGGTCCGTAAACTCATTAGTTTTTTCTTTTTTTCCTGATTTTCTGAGTGCCCAGACGAAGGAACAAAGAAAAAAAATGGGGAAAAAAAGGAACAAGTGAAAAAGACCTAGATAGAATGTTGAGGCTAAACACATGTGTCATGGGGTCACTGCTGGGTTAGTATTGACTGGACTATGGATTAATGTTTGTGGGATCTGAGGAAATGTACAAGCTTATTATATAGGTTACTTGCAGAAAGACCCGATGTTGCTCGCAATTCAATGAGGATCACTACTATGTACTTTTTAACTCTGCTCATAACACCATATTACTTTGCTTTGAATTTACTTCCCCCTCCTCCCGTTTCGCCTCCTCATATAGTTGGAAGAAGTGAAATGTTTGAAAATTCTCTGAATGTCTTATACATATGGTTAAATTTCATTAAAATCACATATATATATATATTTGAACTTTTAAGGAGGTTCTATCTCAATGGGTCACTTCGAGGTGAATACATGTAGATATTCGGCACATTCGGACCACTTCCATTGTCTTCCCCAGAAAATGTTATACATATGATTTAAATTTCAATAGGATATATTTTAAGTTTTAAGGGGGTTATGCTTTCATAGCCCCCTTGAAGATGCACTTAGAGATTTGAGAACACTTACATTGTTTTAACCCGGTAAATTTTACATGAGAATACAATTTTAGATTTTATGTAGATTCTCTAAACTTTCTTTCTGTAGGGAACACACAAACACGTGCACACAGACATTGAGTTTTATGTATGTATAGATTAGGATACTCAGTTCGGTTTTCATGAATAAATACTTTGAGAGTTAATTCCTTTTTACTACAAGGAACAAAAAGTATACATAGGGGCCCATGGAAAATAATTTCGAGTGTAGGTATAATCACCCCATGATAATATTAAAAAATGAAAAATGGTTTCAAGTGAAGGTATAATCACCCCATGATAACATTAAAAAATGAAAAATATTTCAAGTGAAGGTATAATCACCACATGATAACATTAAAAAATAAACAATAGTTTCAAGTGTATGTATAATCACCACATGATAATATTAAAAAATGAAAAATGGTTTCAAGTGAAGGTATAATCACCACATGATAACATTAAAAAATAAACAATAGTTTCAAGTGTATGTATAATCACCACATGATAATATTAAAAAATGAAAAATGGTTTCAAGTGAAGGTATAATCACCACATGATAACATTAAAAAATAAACAATAGTTTCAAGTGTATGTATAATCACCACATGATAATATTAAAAAATGAAAAATACAGAAATGGCATTGCACTGTCTTAATATATATGGGAACAAAGAAAAACATAAAAATATATCTAATATCAATTGCGAAACAAAATAAAAGTGTGCTGTCCGTCTACCCAAGAAGAAGTGGAAAACTATTGGAGGCCACTCTATGAGGACCCCAAACAATATTTGAAAAAATAATGGATCAACACTATCAAAGAGGATAACAAGGAGAAACCAAAGATGCTAGCTCTGGGAATTACCAAAGAAGTTGTCTGCAGGAAAGTAGCCCAGTATAGTAATTTCAAGACCTCAGGAATTGACAATGTCCCAAATTTCTGGCTGAAAAAACTGACAGCACTTCATCATCACTACGCCAAGGCGTTCAATAGAATCATCAGTGGTGATGAGGAGCCACCGGAATGGCTTACTGTAGGCAACACATCCCTTATTCCCAAAAGTGAGGAGACCCATTTGGTTAACAAATACAGGCCTATCTGCTGCCTAACAACAACCTACAAGTTGCTAACAGGGATTATTGCTGATGCAACATATGAACATCTAGCTGCCGGCGACTACCTTGAAAGTGAGCAGAAGGGATGTACCAGGAAAAGACTTGGCACAAAAGACCAACTCCTTGTAAACAAAACAATCCTAGAGGACTGTAAAAAGAGGCAGAGAAACCTCTCAATGGCCTGGATTGATTACAAAAAGGCCTTTGATAGTATACCTCACTCCTGGATACTTCGCTGTTTGGGCCTGTACAATGTCCACAAAGATATTAGATCATTCCTCCAGATGCAAATGACCAGATGGCGCACATCAATCACGCTTCACCATATGGAAGGAAAAATTCAGACTCCAAACATTAAGATTCAGTTAGGAATATTCCAAGGAGACAGCCTCTCACCGCTTCTTTTTTACCTCACAATGGATCCACTGAGTAAGCTACTTAAATGATCCAATGCTGGATACAACCTTAGCAGAGGCAGAAAGAAGGATGAAGATAAAACAATAAATCATCTTCTCTTTATGGACGATCTCAAACTCTATGCAGAATCTGAGAAACAACTCGTCTCTCTGATAGAAATTGTAAAAGATTACACAGAAGATATCTGCATGGAGTTTGGATTCGACAAATGTGCTAAATCCACAATAAAGAAAGGGGAGAAGACAGCATCAAAACATCTTAATATTAACACTGGCTCTATTGAAGACCTAGGAGAAGATGCTTTCTATAAATACCTTGGAGTAGAGGAGAATGAGACACTTGAACACGGAAAGATGAGAGAGAAGGTACAGGGAGAATATATAAAGCGCCTGAAAAAAATCCTCACATCAGAACTCTCATCAAAAAATAAATAACTGCCATAAACCAACTGGCAATACCTGTCGTTTCCTACGGGTTCGGCATTATCGATTGGCCACAAGGCTACATCAATAACCTTGACATAAAAACTCGGAAAATGCTAGCACTACATAAAGTTATTTACAACATCAATGTATGGACAGGCTGTACTTACCGTGAAGAGAAGGTGGTCTGGACCTCATTGAGATTAACCACGCATACCGAGCCTCAATGGTCAGTGTGAGGCAATATATAAAGAGCTCCTGTGATCCAAAAATGAGAATAGTGAAGGAACATCACACCAAATACCTTCCTCAGCAGACCGCAACAACAAAACTAGCCGATAATTTTAGTGGAAACATACTGGAGAACATTACCGAAGATTATAACAACCCAGCAACCCTGATCGCGTTCAAGAAGAGGGAGGAGTACACGAAAAAGGAGCTGAAGACCAGACTAGAAGGATGGCGACATAATAAAAGAGCCAGAAAGTTCATTGAAGAACTTAACCAGAGCTATATCGACAAGATGGCTTCACTACAATGGCTCAAGAGTGGCAACTTCCCGTTTGATGAGGAACGGATATTAATAGCTGCACAAGACCATGGTTTACTTACGAATGGATTTAAGAAAATGGCTGGTCTACAAAAAACTGACCAGTGCAGGTTCTACCATTCGGCCATTGAAAGTCCAAGCCACCTAATGTCTGAATGCAAGATCCTTTTGGCTGATGGTCATTACACTGGCCGCCACAACAAAGTATGTAGATACCTACATTGGAAGATCTGCGGAGAGATGCAGCTTGAAAGATCACTGAACATCTGGGAACATGAACCCATAACATTGAATGGAAAAGTGACAGTGTTCTATGATAAAGACATACAGGCGGGCAGGTACATAAAAGACACGGCCATCAAACCAGACATTGTCATCTGGAACAAACCAGAAAGGACTGCTCTCATCATTGATGAAATCGTCCCAAACGACTATGGCCTCAATAGAGCCGAACGGGAAAAAGTAATCAAATACCAAGATCTCAAAAATGATTTAAAAATAACATGGTCCCTCGATGAAATAAACATCATACCGGTTGTAGTGGGGGCAACTGGTCTGGTGAAAAAAAATCTAAGAAAATACTTAGACACAATCCCCGGAAGACCAAATTGTAGAGAAGTACAGATAGCAGCCCTAAAAGGGACAACATCTATCCTTAAGAGAGCCCTCGGATATAAGTTTTAGTCATTGGGAAATCAAGTGCTAGATAAACTGAATTAAAATTATGAAAAAAATAAAAACTAATTAATAAAATAATTCTGAAGTGGGTCAAGTGATTTAAATTAACAATATCACATCGAAATTGAAAACGACGGGACATTAATGGCATGAACATTTGTTTATAAACAAGGATATAAAAATGTTGTAATTGATTGGGGGTTGAGAACATTCACAAATTTGTCAATAGAATAAAAGAAAACTCTAATTACGAGAAAAGATTTCAGCAACGACCTGTGATGCAACGGATAAAAGTGTTAAGTGGTAATCAGTTCTTAGTGACAGTCTTAGGGTTAAGGTTTCAATCCTCAGCACGGGTGATACTAAGAATACAATTAAGAATTACTTAAGACTTTTACCCGACCATGGCTGATCAAATGAGAGCAAGCTACCACTGTGGATTAAATAAAGGGTTCCATTCAAATTTTCTACCAATTCCCCAGTACAAGACATGCCTGAAGGTCAGAGATTGCATTGGATGAAACATTGTGAAAATTGTGACTCACTATTATTTTCAAGTGGATATCTGGGTGGTCTTTCTGGAGTGATCTCAGGAATGTCTATATATATTCCAGCAGATAGGCAGGGGAGGTCAGTTGGGCATATCAAGGGTAGTTTGTTTTTTTGTGGTCTGAAAGTTGGTTGGTGTTCGGTGGCCGTCTGAAAAAGAATTCTGTTATTTGGTTGGACTTGGGTTTTGATTTGGTCCGGCTAAGAATTCTCATTTGTAAGTCTGATGTTCAGTAGAAGTAAACGAGTATCAATGTAACCTCCAAACAATGAACCTTTGTTACTTGTTTTAAATTGGAGTTATGATTTTATTTGGAGGGAGACAACTTCTGTTGCAGCACTGACTTAGACCACATCGACACTGTGACCGGTATCTAAATCGAGTCACGACTTTGTACCAGCACACCGAATAGACGATCATGGTGTGTGCAGTAAGTGCACACAGACGCACGTTCATCCAAATAATATAAAGAACCCAATGCTTTTTAACAGATTAAAGTATGAATTAGGTTTGTCTCCTCAGTTTCATGATCAAGGAGTTGATCTCTGCACACTACCCATCACGTGACAATGATGATCAAACCAAAATCTAGAAATATATAAGCTATAAAATAATTGTGTTATCAAAATATGTCTACAATAAAAACAGAAGAATTGCTTATGGTATTTAATACTTTTCATTAACCAAAACAGAATGTGTTTCTAGGTTTATTATCAAAACTAACTGCATGTACCCGGTATTGCCCGGCAGTCTTACTTTCATTTTGGTTTCGCTTTTTTGTTTTTTTTAAACTAACATTTTCCTTTTTTTTTTCTTTTTTTACCAAATAATTCATTTTTAATATTTGTTATCATTTGTTCAAGGGTCAGACGTTTTCTGATATTACACAAGCTCGCTCTCTCCTGTTATCACGGTTCAGCTGTCTCCAAATTCCACTCAGTGCGGTCTTGGAAGCAAGTGATTAGACAAGATCGAACAGAGCGGAATTTGGAGACAACTCAACCATGAGAACTGGTGAGTGAGCTTGTGTAATATCAGAAAATGTCTGACCCCTGGACAAGGGAGGAAAAGTGACGTTAAATGAAGAAGTTTCGTAATTAAATCATTAATTGAACGAAATTGTAATAAAACTATAACTATTTTTTTTTAAATAATGTTGTTTTAATCTTTATTTATAAAAATATTAGATGTAAATAACTTCTAAACCAACGCTCGGATTTCCTCCCAGTCAAAATGAATAAGATAAGCTTCTAGGTCTGATTTTCACCCAGGAGCTGAAATGCAAGACTTTCATGAAATCTGTTGCTGAAGTTATTGGAATAATGGTTGGATCATTCTATCACTCTAGAAAAGTACCTGATTCGTAATGCAATCCTCTACCTATAGAAGAGCCAGATTTGTCCTAAGATGGAGTGCTGTTGCCATATCTGAGAGGGTGTCGTTCTGAGCACCCTTTCTTGCCTTGACAGTGCAAAACCAACTTCACAATCTAGTGGGTGATGATGTCTACTCTTCCCTGCAGCCTCTTTCACACAGAAGAGATGTTGCTAGCCTCTCTCTACTGTATCGTTATTTTCAGGGTAGGTGCTTGACTGAGCTCCATCCCCCCATGTAAAACATTCACAGCAAGAACTCACCTAGCTGCAACAATAACAAAGAACTTTCCTTTTTCTCTCTCTCTCTCGCTCTCTCTCTCTCTCTCGCTCTCTCTCTCGCTCTCTCTCTCTCTACCAAAAACCAAACGGAATTTCCATGAACAAAGTTTCTTTCCTAGAACATCCCATCTGTGGAACAAAATACCACAACGTTGCTTCCCAATCGATCAAACCATGGTTGTCTTCAAGTCTAATGTAAACAAATACTTGTCAAGTAATCTTTTGCTTATTCCACCCAATCCTCGAGTGACGGCAATCATCATCCAACATCCAATACTTTTAACCCTTATTCTCGAGTCGCCCGGGGCCTTGATAAGCAGTGACCCATCAGTAAAAAAAAAATATCTTTTTAATAAAATAATTAAATAAGGATGTGTTAAGGATTTTAAGTCTGTTTGAATGACTTTCTATTTGACAGCTTAAAGGTTTCCAAATTCTTTTAAAAAACTGAACGGTCATGAAGTAATTCCTTTTTTTTTTTCCAACTATTAAAAAAATTGGTTAAAACGATGAAAAAATCAGTTTTATTTTATGCTGTTAGACTTGACTTGACTTGACTTGGTCCCTTAACCCCCTCCTGGGTCGTAGAGGCGCTGCACCAATGAACTCCACACCAGCTGTCTCCACTTCTGACGGTCATGGGCAATGGACTGCGTTGTAGCGAAGTTGTAGCCCGTCCACTCTTTGATGTTGTCCGTCCATCTTTTGTGTTGTCTACCTCTCCTTCTCTTGCCTTGCACTGCTCCCTGCAGGATGGTTTTGGAGAGACCACTGCCCCTTGTCACGTGACCATACCATCCAAGCTTTCTTTTTCTTACAGTTGTCAGCAAATCTTCGTAGTTGTTCAGATTTGCGTTGATGAGCGCGCGAACTTCTTCGTTTGTGACACGGTCTGAGTACGAGATGCCAAGCACTCTTCTGTAGCATCTCATTTCTACCGTTTGGATTTTTCTTTGGAGCTCGGCTGTCAAGGTCCATGACTCGCATGCATACAAAAAGATGGATAATACTAGTGTATGCAGCAGCTTCAGTTTGCAACGGAGACTAATGTTTCTGTCTTTCCAGATTGATTTCAGTTTTGCAAGTGCTGCTGCCGTTTGTGCTGCTCTTGCCAGGATTTCAGTCTTGGGTCCTTTGTTGCTGAGTATAGCGCCAAGGTATTTGAACTGGTTTACGGTTTCCAGTTCTTGGCCGTTGGCTGTTATCGTTGTTGATAATGGTTGTCCACTATTCGTCATCAGCTTTGTTTTTTCAGCATTGATCTCCATTCCGTACCTCGTGGATGTTCTGTCGAGACGGCTCACTAGATTAGAAAGTTCTGTTTGATTTCCGGCAAGTCCGTCAATGTCATCGGCGAATCTGAGGTTTGTGATGGTTCGTCCACCAATACTGACTGTGCCCACGTGATCATCAAGGGCATCTGACATGATTCGTTCAAGGAGGATGTTGAAGAGTGTTGGCGACAACAGACAGCCCTTGCGTTAAATTTTAGATTAAAAAAATTTTAATTGATTAATCTTGCATTTTAAAGATAATTCAATTTTCCTAACAAATATGTCAGAAATTAACATTTTTTATTCATTTTTAAATAACAATTATTTTATTGCATTCCCTTGAACGATGTTAAAATCTAGGAATCTCAGATTTGGTTACTTTTTATCTGGTTCTGAGAATGACCTTAAACTGATTTGGCAATGATACCCTAATTTGAGAGCTTTTAGGGTGTGTGGACTGACCCCTTTTGCTATCATTATTTCGTCGGTATATCTTTCTTTCTAGCTAACTAAGGTATATTAGTTTTCATTTGAATTACTTCCCTTAAAAATTAATAGACATAATATTTTAAAGGTTTTGGTAACTTTTTCTTTTTTTTTATAGATTAAATCAGGTTAATTATTGTTAATATTGACAAAACTATTGTGTATATATAGGAAATAGGACAACAAAATTACAAATTAAACACTAAACATTAATTTAATATAAACTTTAAAAAAATAGTTTTGTAAATTAGGGATACAGATAGCTGTATTTGAGTTTTGCTTTTTACTATATATACAATATTTCAAGAGGCTGTTGTATTGATTTAAATGACAGCCGTTTTGATGGGAATATACGTGTGATAAATGAAAATTTATTCAAAATGAAATTCATTTAGATAGAAGATTAGTTTTTACAAATTTAAACAAAAAAAAATGCATTTTGTCCTTCATGCCCTAATGTTTAAGGGGTCCAAGAAGGCATTTTCTACTCACCCTTCTCTGGGGCCTAAATCTATCTCTGATGTAATATGCAAAATTCTAATCTTTAGTGAATCTAAACGTGTCGAAAGAAATAGTGAAATGTTGTTTAAGCTTTGGTTTCGTTGCTGACCGGGTTTTTTGCGGTGTTAATATTCTGCCGCTAGTATTGTTTTACAAAGAAAGTCAGTAATCATTGGTGCGTGCAAATATTGTTTTATTTGCTCGAATGCTGAAGCTGTCCACCTTTGTGTGTTTGAGGAAAAGAAGAAAAAGATCCCAAAACCTCAAGAAGGACATGAGCATAGATTTTTGGTCTGACATTTCATTAAAAGTTGTTAATAACAAAAGTGTGCGGTGAAGCTTAAAGTTGTAAAGCCGGGAGAGATGAGGCGGGAAGAGAGGACCTGCGCGTGTTTACGAATCAATAGAGAATAACGAGTTTTAAAAGAATCCTGAAAATATGGGCCAGTAAAGTCTGATGATTCTCTACTTATCTGAAGAAGGTATATAGTGTACCAAACCGAATGAAGCCTTTTTCACAGAAAAAGACTTTCTAGTAATTTGTGCAGCATACTGTCTGGTAGTTTACCATTTTTCTACACACAAAACTGAACAAACATTTTGGACAAAACTGTCTCACAAATGAGACAGAAACACCACCAAGCAAGCCTACCATGGAAATAGGTAAAAAAAGTCACCAGAAATACACCAAGACCTTGCAGAAAAATGAAAGAATGGGACAACTAACAACATGCCAAATATTTTCTGAATGTACTATCCCAGGAATATATAAATAAGGAAAGCTCTGTATATTGGCTCAAAAGGGGATTGCTCCACTATGATCTTGAGAGGATGATAATAGTTGCCCAAAATCAAGTCTTAATGACCAATGCTTTTAAGATGAGTGGTTTCAGCAACGACAATAAGTGCAGGTTCTGCCACACAAATGTAGAGAGTGTGAGCCACCGTGCATCCAATTGTAAGATTCTGCTGGGGGACGGCTACTATACAATGCGACACAACTGAGTGAGTAAATATCTCCACTTGACCATCTGTAAAAAGTTGAAAATCCTATGTAGCAGAAAGTTCTGGGAACACATACTAGAAAGAACTTAGAAATAAGTTGTGCACCATCCACTATGACTGCAATTCCTACAGCTACATACCTAGAAAACGGAGCTGTTAAACCTGACATAGTGATATGGGACAAGGGGGAGAAAGTAGCAACCCTAGTTGAAGTCAATATCCCAAATGATGCTGGCTTAAGCAGAGCTGAGAGAGAGAAGTAAACGAAATACCAAGGTCTTATCTACAACATGAAAAGAAACTGGAATCTTAGGAAGATCTCCATCATTCCAGTAATTATAGGAACAACCGGGCCTATGAAAAAGAATTTTAAAAACTACCTGGCGAATATACCCAGTGAACCAAATGCAAGAGATACAAACAATTGCACTTAAAGGGACGGTTAGAATCTTAAAAAGATCTCTTGGTTGGAGTCTCTGAACTAGCAGGTGAATGTCTGATATCTGGTAGGATGCCCCATCCCCAACAAAGACAAAAAGATTTTTAAAATAGAAAACAAGAATTTGAATGTCTATGAGACACCATCTTCGAGTGTCTTTGGTCTTTCTGTACAGGTTTTTTTTTTTTTTTTCAGGACAACCTGACATGATGATACTTCACCCTAAAAGTAAACCCTGACCAAATATTCAAAATAACATAGTATTTGAAACCCAAATAAGATCGACCCGACATGTTTATACACTGATTCATACAAGGAATGGTGTACCTTCTCCTAGTGATGTTACCTTAAGTAACAGCACTTAACAATTATTTTATTAAAAACTATACATAAAAGTATCAGTTGGGTGTACCTGGACTTTGTCGATATGGTGATGCTGGATTTGAGGTAAAATCCGGTTGGTCAAATCAAATCGATTCATCAGCATCGTTATGTTGTTGAAGATTCAGAAAAAAAACAATCTTCGAAAACAGAAGGGTGCTGGCAAATCAATTTGATTTGACCAACTAGATTTTACCCCAAATTCAGCATGATCAGATCGATGAAACCCGGATATACTCAACACACTGCAATGTATAGATTTTAAATAAAATGATTCATATTATCTCTTGTAGAACCTACAATCAAGCACTTTTTTTTCAACTAATTGTGATAAATGCAATATATATATATATATATATATATATATAAGTTTGGTATATGTATATGTTTATCTAAATTAATTAATTGATCATTATGAATTTTGGAACACAGCTGCTATGCGTAAGAGTTGGTAATGTAAGCTATATTTAGTTTTCTGCGAATGGCAAACATTCAATCAATGTGTTCTTTTAATGGTGGTATAGTCACAATCTGAGTGTGTCTAAAGATTTGTCAATCAACATTTTCGGAATAACTACAATGAGTATTCTTAAGCAGGCATACAACTTTCTTATATCTTTCCCCACCGTGGAGACATTCCAAAGTTTTGGAAATGTTATTCTGATGCATGATTAAGAGCCGCTTTCTTCGGACCAAACTTTTATAATCTGCTCGAGATAGGGCATAGATAGCTGCAAGCAAAGATCATAAGTATTGGCCCGTATTTTGATAAATATCATTAACTGGAGAAATATGTGCGCAATAACCCACTTCAGTGCGCAAGTGCAAGCGCATTTCTTTTATGTCCAATAGACGAAGTGGAATGAAGCTGACATCATAATGTTAGTATCAGTAGAAACGAGGACGGTCCTGGTAAACCTAAACCTATGTTGGATGTTTTGAATTTTTATTCTAAAGTAAACTTCAACTCAGAGAAACAAATCATCTTTGGATGGTTTATTTGCAATTTTCACCGATTTGTAGAAAAGGTACAAAATGTGATTTGTAGTGCATGATATTTCAGTCAAATAAGTTATTAATGGATTGTTCTCATCTTAGCTGTTATTCTCACAATGTTTTGGTTGCGTCTTGTTGAACTTGAATCTGTACAGCATTTTGACCGGAACCCTTTATTTAATCCACGGGTATAGCCATGACCGGATAGAAGTCTTAAGTATTTCGTAATTGTATTAGTATTGCCTGTACTGAGGATTGAATCTTCAACCTCCGGAAAACTGTCACTTAAAACTGATTATCACTTAGCACTTTTATCTGTTGCACTATGAATCCTTACGAGTTGGAAAAGATACACCTGAAAAAGGTTAAAGGTTACATCGACGGAAACATTGTAAAAATAATATCTAAGATGAGAACAGTAGTCTGAATAATTCGAATTATCAATCCTTATCTCAAAAATTGTTCTCATCTTGGATGCTATTTTCACAATATTTCGACTGCTGTAAATTGCAACCTTCTTCAGGTGCATCTTTACCAATTCGGGAATCTTCTATTCAAACCCACAAACCTTGTATTTTGAATAGAACCTTATATTTAATCCACGGGAATAGACTGTTTTCATTCTGTTAATTCATTTGACTCAGTAGCAGACAAAGGTGGGGCCCGCGGCATCTGTGCGCCAAAGATCAGGAGCAGCAAAGTGCTCTCCCATTGTGACCAAGCCTCTATAGAACCACGTGCTGCCCCATTCGGCGACCGTCGACCCCAACATTGTGTTTCCGTAGTCTTCTTCTTTGCCTTCATCGTCTAGCCGAGTCGTCTATCCACTGACGAATCGTCGAGGGCACAGCACTGGTCCACAAGTTAAATAAAAGAAACACAACTCTCGAGAAAGAACACGAACACATATACGTTGTGTATAACTTAGTTTAAACTATGAGTGTGTGTGACACCGTCCTGTCGAGACCCCCATTGTCGTTGCTCAAGTCGTCAGCTCATCTCATCGTTTCCCCGGTCCGATCTGCTCTCTCGGGAGGTTCGATCCTAACTCTCGGGAGTTTCAATCCTAACTGCTCGTCTTCTCTCCGAAACCTACACTCAACTTTTGCCATAAACTTTACTGTCGTCAAAGTGTCATAAAACTAACCTACCCCACTGTCGAAAAACGCTGTCACTCCCAAATGTCATGTCCGGTATTTTTCTGAGTAACCTGTCCTGAACAATGGAAATTGACCACTCCCGTATTTCTTTTGTCTCTGTCGATTAGTCACTTCCTATCCTGTCGGTCTTCATTGTATCACACCTCCAAAGTGCACACATAGTTTAAAATAACATTAACTGGGCACTACATTAGTTGACATTTCACAAATTGCAGATTCAATTTTTATCGGCCATAACATATGTTTTCGATTGACTTACGCAGTAATTTCAGGTAAAATGGAATTTTCAATTGTTGACTAAAAAATGCTGCCGTTCTGTCTTTGACAGTTTACCGAAAGCATTAATTTTGCAGCATATGCCACCAGGAACCTACCGTTCTCCAACACGTCTTCCCATCGGGTGTTTTCGTTACCGAACATGATTGGGTTATTTGATATGAAAGTATTGTGTGTGTCCTTAGCAGCCTCTGTTTATACCTTGCATACCGTCTCCAGATTTGCCACTTGCAGCTCAGCTAACCTGACTTGAGCACGCTGCCCTATACACACTAAATCTTTTTTGATTCAAATTACAACGAAGACGATGTGGCAACAGTACTCCATCTTAGGATGTATTTGACTCCTATACAGATAGAGAATTGCGTCAGGAGTGAGATACTTTTGGGAGCAGTAGAATGATCCAACCATTTTTCCAGCGACCTAAACAGATTTGATATAAGTCTTCCATTTCAGGTCTGGAGGTAAGGTCAGTCCTAAAAGCTTATCTGTTCCGCTAGTCACCTAGGCCAAGTCATCGTGCATGTTTCCAGAAAATGTGTTCATTTCGTTGCTTTTCAAAATTTTGTACATTTTCTTCGGGATAGCTGTTTCTCCCAAAGAAGATGGCTGACATTTTCACTCTGATACGAATATCTACTCCCACATCCTTCACATTCACTGGGCAATTTTCTTAACAGATAGAATTTTGGTTAAATCACCAAAATTATTTAATTTTTTCCTTCTTACTATTGTCTACATGCTACACTAGATTTTAAATCTAAATAACGAACGCTCCGTTGTATTCGAGGAATATTGGACTTCATTCTTTTGTCTGTTCTGACTGCCTGTTGTTTGTACATTCTGAGTCAGCGGAATAACAATTAACGAACATATGGCCGCTTGCATGGACTGAATCACAAATGCCGACACATAAGTTTATTTCTGACGCACTTTTTCACTGATGTTTTGAATTTGCTTCATTTTTCTTGATAACTTCTTTGGTTTACGTTCATCGAATACTATCCTATTGATATAAAGTCTTTTAAACACGTCGTCTCCCAATCTATGCAATTTCAGAATTGGACACAAGGTCGTTTTTTGTGTAGGGAAAATCCTACTCCCAAAAGAGGGTCACTGGATTAGAACAAAATAAAAATTGCCTCAGTCTAGAACACAAAAAAAAACACAAAAAAAGTTTGCCAATAGCGAAATGCAAAACAACTAATGATAATTTTGGTGACTAAACTATCTTAGTCGGAAGTACTGATTGATTCTGAATCACCAGGGGAAAAAATTGACTTTACTTTATTAATATAGCGATTAACAATACCCGTACTTCGCTTCCTAATGACATTTTTTGTGTTCCTTTTCCCCTTTTCCTTTAAACAATTATAGACTCACTCTCGTATTTAAATGTTGGGGCCTGGAATTTCTTGATTAAATAAAAAAAAAACAGATCAGCAACTATTCTACATCATCAACAAAACAAATACAGACTCACTCTCTGCAGAAAAAAATGTTAACGTAATGTGTGGTTGTTTATTTTTATTAAACACAATTTATATTTCAAACTGGGTGGAAACAAACACACACACACACACACACACACAAAATTACTTATGAGGGATTAGTTTATGTTGTTGTTGTTTTTTATTAATTTACAAAGTATTGCATTAATTTGCTTCCTAATCATATTCTTCAGGGTTTTTTTTCCGTTTTCCTTGAACAAATTATAGACTCACTCCCATAGTTAAATGTTGGGACCCAGAATATCTTAATTAAACAAAATTACAAATCGGCGACTATCACCAACAACAAAATTATAGATTACCTCCTGGCGGAAAACACACACACACACACTTATTTATTTTTAGAATTTACAGTGAGGAATTAAATTATTCTCGATATTTTTAACACGATTCAATTATTCTCGATATTTTTAACACGATTCAATTTTTCTCGATATTTTTTAACACGATTCAATTTTTCTCGATATTTTTAACACGATTCAATTTTTCTCGATATTTTTAACACGATTCAATTATTCTCGATATTTTTTAACAAGATTCAATTATTCTCGATATTTTTTAACAAGATTCAATTATTCTCGATATTTTTTGACAAGATTCAATTATTTTCGATATTTTTTGACAAGATTCAGTTATTCTCGATATTTTTTTAACAAGATTCAATTATTCTCGATATTTTTTAACAAGATTCAATTATTCTCGATATATTTTTAACAAGATTCAATTATTCTCAATATTTTTTTAACAAGATTCAATTATTCTCGATATTTTTTTAACAGGATTCAATTATTCTCGATATTTTTTTAACAGGATTCAATTATTCTCGATATTTTTTTAACAGGATTCAATTATTCTCGATATTTTTTTAACAGGATTCAATTATTCTCGATATTTTTTAACAAGATTCAATTATTCTCGATATTTTTTAACAAGATTCAATTATTCTCGATATTTTTAACAAGATTCAATTATTCTCGATATTTTTAACAAGATTCAATTATTCTCGATATTTTTAACAAGATTCAATTATTCTCGATATTTTTAACAAGATTCAATTATTCTCAGTATTTTTTAACACGATTCAATTATTCTCGATATTTTTTAACACGATTCAATTATTCTCGATATTTTTTAACACGATTCAATTATTCTCGATATTTTTTAACACGATTCAATTATTCTCGATATTTTTTAGCACGATTCAATTATTCTCGATATTTTTTAACACGATTCAATTATTCTCGATATTTTTAAAATGAGTACCCGATGAAAACTGAGTGATATTTTTAACAAGATTCAATTATTCTCGATATTTTTTAACAGGATTCAATTATTCTCGATATTTTTTAACAGGATTCAATTATTCTCGATATTTTTTAACAGGATTCAATCATTCTCGATATTTTTTAACAGGATTCAATCATTCTCGATATTTTTTAACAGGATTCAATTATTCTCGATATTTTTTAACAGGATTCAATTATTCTCGATATTTTTTAACAGGATTCAATCATTCTCGATATTTTTTAACAGGATTCAATCATTCTCGATATTTATTAACAGGATTCAATTATTCTCGATATTTTTAAAATGAGTACCCGATGAAAACTGAGTGATATTTTTAACACGATTCAATTATTCTCGATATTTTTTAACAGGATTCAATTATTCTCGATATTTTTTAACAGGATTCAATTATTCTCGATATTTTTTAACAGGATTCAATTATTCTCGATATTTTTTAACAGGATTCAATCATTCTCGATATTTTTTAACAGGATTCAATTATTCTCGATATATTTAACAAGACTCAATTTTTCTAGATCATTTTTAACAAGATTCAATTTTTCTAGATCATTTTTAACAAGATTCAATTTTTCTAGATCATTTTTAACAAGATTCAATTTTTCTAGATCATTTTTAACAAGATTCAATTTTTCTAGATCATTTTTAACAACATCTAATTTTTCTAGATCATTTTTAACAACATTCAATTTTTCTAGATCATTTTTAACAACATTCAATTTTTCTAGATCATTTTTAACAAAATTCAATTTTTCTAGATATTTATTTCTAACCTGCAACACTTCCTTATGCTAGTCTCTGTTTTTTTTCTTACATCAAAATGAGTACCCGATGAAAACTGAGTGATATTTTTAACAAGATTCAATTATTCTCGATATTTTTTAACAAGATTCAATTATTATCGATATTTTTTTAACAAGATTCAATTATTATCGATATTTTTTTTAACAGGATTCAATTATTCTCGATATTTTTTTTAACAAGATTCAATTATTCCTGATATTTTTTTTAACAAGATTCAATTATTCTCGATACATTTGAACAGGATTCAATTATTCTAGATCATTTTTAACAAGATTCAATTTTTCTAGATCATTTTTAACAAGATTCAATTTTTCTAGATATTTATTTCTAACCTGCAACACTTCCTTATGCTAGTCTCTGTTTTTTTTTCTTACATCAAAATGAGTACCCGATGAAAACTGAGTGATGCAGCTTACCGCAAATTAAAGGCTATCAGAACGTGAGAAGAAATGTGCTGGGTCTTTAAATGGTTTCCTCCTCCAAAAGAAATATGTCGCTAAGAAAAAATGCAGCAACGAGGATGCTAATCGTCTGGGAGTAGAGAAAGATGGAGACGATGCGATCATGATATAGACAAATGTAAAAAATGTAGAAGAAAAAGTTGGAGAAGAATTCCCGGAACAAATTAATGTTAAAGAAATAGATGACACAGATGATGTTTTAATAGAAAAGAGCTTCGATAGATAGGTATTAATATGAAGAAATTGATGAAGTTCTTGGAAATGTCGAAATGGAAGAAGTAAAAGTAGAGAATGCTGCATATGAAGACATCGCATTTTGGCCTGGAACTTCCTCAAGACAATTGCTGGTTGATCTTATGATGTTAGGACCTAAAAAATTTTAAAACAAAAATGAATAGTTTGTTTCGTCCTGTTCGGATCGAGGGTCGTGTCCCTCGATTATTTACGTGTTCAGTAAATCAAGCAATGTTGCATGCAAAAGACAGAGTAATAATTAATAAACAAAAATGAAGTAGTTCAAATAAGGTTTATTGAACGTGTGTGTACGTGGAATGATGAAGTGTGTGATGTATGCATGTGTGTCGATGGAAAAACAGTTCTTGAAAAGGTATAAGAAGAAATGAATCCGGCGTACACAAAGAAAATGAGTTGTTAACTCTTACCGTTGTTTGCCCACGTGTTGACGGAAGAAACGTGTGTTGGTAGTTGTTTTGCTGAGACCAGTTCAAGAGAAAAGCGTGATGCGAAACGCTAGTGTATTAGCGTCGTTCTGTCGAGGCCAATCGACCAGAAGAGAAAAGTGAGACGGAACGCTAGTGTCAGCGTACTCCTGTCGAGGCTGGTGAAGAAGAGAGAGAATTTCCGTTATGCACCTGGTTTTATAGTCCGAAGGGCAGATAACTCTGGTGTCGCTTTACAGCGCCACCTGTCGGTGAAAAAGCGCCACCTAACGGCCAACCGGTGTAGTTATGTTTTGAAAGGAGGAGGTAACTGCTACAGTCTGTTAGACCGAGACAAAAACGTACTTAAAGGACAATGCCACAACACTGGTTTTACAAAACTATGAAGAACGGAGAAAATGTTTTGAGATCATGGTTGCTGTACTCAAATGCAAGAAAATTGCTATACTGTTTCTGTTGCCGGCTCTTCCTGAGGACACAGCAACGCAAATGAAGCCTATTAAGAAATCCAGGATTCAATAAGTTCTGGAAGCTTAATCCAAACATTTCTAATTAAAAGTCGTCTGACCACCAAATAGGGTTCAATGATTCGAAGTTGTTGGAAATGACCCTCAATAAAGGTAAAACCATCGACAATAAATTCAAAGAACAAATTAAGAGAAAAACAAAATTGGAGACAGATGTTAACACGGTTACTTCATGTCGTAAAATCTCTGGCGAAGCAGAACCTACCTTTTAGAGCGCTTAGAGATGTAGATTCTTTCAATAAAAGTAGGGGTGGGACGTAATGGGTGAAAATTTCAGATTCATGCGAGTAGTATTTTTTTGTGTTCATTTATACATAAATAACATTTTGAAAATTTTGCAAAATTCAGAAGGTGCAGGCCACTAGTTTTTGGCTATTTTACATTCATGAAAACCCTTTCACAGCCTGAAAATGGTCCTAAATTAAAGTACTATACCAGATTTAACCATCTATATCCATCCATAGCTTTTGAGGATGTTTTAGGACCTGCAATGTCGCATGAAACCACTTTTTCACCAAAAAAATGATGGATTTTTGAGTCCCGTGGAGCCCTAACGGCTATTTTTGGCCTGCACCTTCTGAATTTTGCAAAATTTTCAAAATGTTTGATTGTTTAGTGTTCTTTATGTATAAATGAACACAAAAAAATACTACTTGCATGAATCTGAAATTTTCACCCATTACGTCCCACCCCTAATAAAAGAAACTTTATAGAACTGGTCGAGCTCATGAGTTAGTATGATCCAGTTCTTGGAAAGAATGAAGTATTAACTGGCGGTACTTGTCACCGAAAATCCAAAATGAATTCATGGGAAAGCATGTGAAGGAAAGTATATTGGATCGAATTCGAAAAGACAAATATTTTGCGATCATACTAGACAGCACTCCAGATATTTCTCATGCTGACCGATATGTTATTGACAGTTGAAGACAAAGAAGTGGAGAGGGGGGCATTTCTTGGTGTTCTCCCTGCGCAAGAAAAGAAAGCTTGTGATTTCAAGAAGTTCATTTTGGATTGAGTGGAGGAAGACAACCTTGATTTCGAAAAATGTCGAGGGATGAGATTTGCTACTATGGCTGGAGTTCGTGGTGGTGTTCAACGTCTCCTAAGAGACATAAATGAAAAAGCTGAATTTGTCCCATGTTGTAATCATAGTTTGAATTTGTGTGTGTGTGTGTTCATGTATCAACTGTGAATACAAGAGCAGTATCATTTTCGGGGTGATTAAAAGACTTTTCACATTTTTCGCCTCCCCTACTCACAGATGAGAAAACGTTCTTGGCCTTTTGGCTAAGATCAAAGTGTAGTATCTGTTCCGATGGATACTGCACCCCCATAGACTAGTATTGTCTTGGCCTTCGGGGCTTGATTTACACCGGTCTATGGGTCTGTCCTGTGCAGTTCTAGGAGGTCGACCCTCCCAGGCTTCGCCTCCCCTCTTTGGGGAGGAGTAAGTTTATTGCTTACTGCCTGAGGCGCCACTACCGGGGAATGCCGACGGGGCTGCCCAGGCAATTTTTAAACCCCACTTTCCCGACCCAACCTTGGGTCACATCTTACTTGTGGGAGTAAGATAAAAACTGGCCTTGTGCCTAGCTCCTGGAGAGGAGTAAATCAATACTCACAGATGAGAAAGCTTATCTTCGCATATGAATGTGATGAAGTGTTTAATAACTACCTGTTGGAGCGCTCGTTATGAAGTTATGCTTGCAGTGAAAATAGGATTTGAAGGAGTGATTCAAGCACTCAATTCATTAATCTCTGCTTCGCAAAATCTTTAAACGAGAGGGGATGAACAAATCATTCTGCAGACAATTGAAAATTTCTCCTTCGTGTCACATTTGCATTTCTGGGAAGAAATACTGCAAGAAATAAATCTGATCCAAAAGCAAGTCCAATAACCAGGCATTGATTTTGATGTTTTCAGAACTCACATGGAAGCAGCAAGAATTGTCTTTAACCGGTGTCTGAATTGATTAATCTAAGTAAAACCAAGTGCGAAGAAATGGGAATTCCAGTTGAAAAACGGATTAGAAATCAGAAAATTACCTGGGGAAACTGAAGATGATATTGATCAAATGCTGGAGCAAGAAGTTAAAAAGTCTATACTGTTGTTATTGAACTGGGAGCAAGATTTAACTCCATGTCTCATTTGCAAATGGTATTCGCTGGATTATCGTTGTGAGCAATCCTTAAAGACACTTAAGAGGAGTTGCGACAAAAATGTAATAGTCTGGACAAAGAATACGCTGGGGACTTGGATGTTTCTATGTTGCCTTCGGAAGTCCTTCGTCTTCGGAACTTTTTAGGGCAACTTCAGAAGAAGAAAGTGGTACAGGCCTAACACTGATGACCAAATCATCGCCTATTGAATGACAGATGGATCCATTGGTTGCAAGTGCAAGAACCAGTGCCAAATATTGTTATTGCTCTGCGGCTGTTTTTTTACTCTTACAGTTTCTGCTGCCATCATAGCGAGCAGCTTCTAAAATCTAAAGCTTATTAAAACTTATTTAAGATCGAGAATGTCACAAGATCGCCTTTCGAATTTGTCGCTCTTATTGAGTATGTAACTCTCGAGCTGATGGACTTTGACAAAATAATAAGTGACTTTGCTTCTACAAAAGCTTGCAAAGTCAAAATTCAATAAATCTGTTTATCAGCTAATTTAAAAAAAATATTTTTATTCTTTTTCAAATTCATTGTTTTTCATTTTCAATCAGCATCATTATAAATCTTTCATTTCTTTTTGTCCTCCAAGAAAAAGGGGCGGAGCTTATGAATACAACCTCGAGCAGCACTTTGTCTCGATATGCCACTGATTATTCTCATGGTACAACGTATTAAGACATTGATTAACAATCAGTTTTACGTGACATTCTTCTAGAGGTTTATAGTTCAATTCCTACTACAGGCGATAATAAATAAGAATAATTTAATAATTAATTGCCACTTCAAGCTGGCCATGGTTGACGGAACGAGAACAGTCTACCGTCCGTGGATTAAATAAAGATTCACAAATTCGAAAAGATGCACTGTGAAAGGTAACACCGGTGGAAACCTTGTGAACATAACTAAGATGAGATGCTTTCTTGGCCTTTTGGAAAGGAGCAAAGTGTAGTATCTGTTCTTATACGACACTTCATCTTTTTCGTCTTCGATCAATGAAGTAGAAATCCTTTTAAACTTAGGCTGTTTCTTTTTTGTTCCAGCCCAGAGTGCCATTTTTTGGAGAGCTGAATTTTCCCCACACTAAAAAGCGACCTTTTGTCTAACTCTGCCCTCGTGGGGAGGCAAGTAAATAGGAACAACTAAGATGAGATTAATAGTCCATATAATATAAATTGTATTGACAAAGAAGTCTTGTAAGTTTGTTCCTAAATGATAAGCTGTACAGGTAATGGGTCACCTTCAGAAATGCGATTGGTATCTATAACAATGCTCTCTAGCATGCCTCAGTAACCATTTAGGCTGTTTTGACGATAGTTTGTGATTGCTGTCAAAAAGGTAATCTACACTCTCGCAATATAACTTTTGTAATGTGTTATATAAATGAAAACAAATTAGAAACTGCTTCACTGAACGTTTTCTTTTCACCTATTATATAAAGGAGAACTGTATTTACAAACATTACATCGTTGGATGATTCAGGGTGACCCCGAACTGGTTATGGTAAAAGAAATACTGGAATATTCATTTTCTTTGGGGTTACCAGCTTTTCCTCGTTATTTCTTAGTATTCATTCATTTTGTATGAATCAGATGATTCTGTTGTTGGCATTGGTTTTCCCCGATATATTTCTAGTTAGAATTCTTTCTAGACAGAAATCGAGTACTTACAGGAGGGACCACGTGAAGGTTGTCAATAACCTTAAGTGAAAGTGTTTCTGTGGAACGAATTGGATTCGAACTTGGCATACCCAGGTTGTCAGTCCATATCATTAACCATTTCGCGACTGTCACCTTCCTCTTAGTATTAATATAAACAATTTTCCAGTGATTTTTTTTGGTCCCCCGATTTTATAAATCGGGGGACCTCTGTTTTGAGGCATTTCCGTCCGTCCGTCCGGATTTTCTCCGCAACTATCCATTGAATTTCTCTGAAATTTTGCATGAAGTTGTAACTTTGGTCAGGTTAGAAAGTGACATTCTCCGATTTTTGAAAGAAAATCTGGTTAGCCCCCCAGGGGGTCAAAAGGCCCCAAAATAGCAAAAAAATGACATTTTTTGCCCCATAACTTTTCATCCATCCATTCAATTTCTCTTAAACTTGGCCAAAAGGTGGAGGCAATTGTTCCTAATAGAAAACAAGTATCGCTGACCTTGGAAAAAATCTGGTTCGCGCCCCCAGGGGGTCAAAAGCCCCAAAATGGCAAAAAAATGACCCTTTTCTCCCATAAAGTTTGATCCATCCATTCAATTTTTCTGAAACTTGGCCAACATGTAGAGGCAATTGTTCTGGATATAAAATGAGCATCCTTGACCTCAGAAAAATTCTGGTTCATGCCCCCAGGGGGTCAAAGGGGGGGTCAAAAATGCCCCAAATTTATTGCATTTTACACTTGTCACATACAGAGGGGGACCACGCACGCGCGGCTTATTTTATTTATTTAACTTTTGTTCACCGCAAACCCAAACCAGGCATATTGATCATTTGGATTATTCTGAACTACTATTAGTATCTTGGATGCTATTTTCAAAATATTTTCGGTCGCTGTAACTTCCAAGTTTAAGAGACTACTGTGATAGGGGCAAGATTTATAGTGGAGCAACTTGGGTGGGGAGTTAGGCAGCAAGACGTTTGCTCACATTTCATTTTAATTTCTGCACATTGGTACGGTCCGGGGAGAAGTGAGGGAATTTCCCAAAACAAGTTAACCAGGGAAAGAAGCTATTAGTAGGAAATTTCCCAGCATTTAGGGAGGACCTCTACAGTGAAGGGGTGAGTTTTTACTGCTAGTCAGGTGGGTCGAGGGTATTTATGTTGAGAAGGTACAGATGCAGTAAGTTCATTGGAGCACATTCTGTGGAAGTACTTATAAAACAAGCACAGGGATGCAACACTGCGGTGATGCGACGGGCTGCAGCTTGGCAGACCTGTTAGGTTAGAAATTCTTTTTTGAACTAATTTTTACGTTTAAATTTATTGTATTGGCAGTTTGCTATTTGAATTAAATACGAATTGATCACTCATCACAGATTTTTTCAATAATGATCGTTGTTAATGTTACCTAAAGTTATCACTTTTATTGTAAGTGCTTGACTGAGGTCCAATCTATGGTTATCCCTTGTAAAACATTCACAACAAAAACTTGTTTAGCCACAACCACTGAAATAATTTTCCTTTCTTCCTCTGTGTACCTAAAACTTAACAGAACTTCCATGGGCAAAGTTTCTTTCTGAGAACTGTCCGTCTGTGGAACACAATACCACAGAGCTGTTTCCCAGCTGATTACAACATGGTCGCTTTCAAGTCCAATGTTAACAAATTCTTGTTCAGCCGTCCTCTGAAATAATCAAATTCTGCCCAGTTTAAACCATTGTTACCAAATCGTCATGTTGTCTCACTGTACACCTGATAAACTCATTAACCCTTATCCTCGAGTGGCCTTTGGGTCTTGATAGGCACTGATTCGTTAGTACATGATTTTTTTTTTTTTTTACTCCCTCCCTTCCCTCTCTTTTAGATTGCCTGGGTAAAAATCATGCCTGCCAATACTTGTCATGCGGGATAAATTTAAATAGGAAACTGGATTAAAAGGACAAAAAAAAAAATGAGTTTGAAGGTAAAATAACCTCAAATCAATAAAAGAAACATAGAAAGAGAAAAAAAACTCAACTTTTCAGTGAAATGGAGTAAAATAAAAAAAAATGTATTATATATTAAGAAAAGTTGAACAGATTCCTTTCACAACGTTTTCATTCTGTCTTCATTTAGTTTAGGATTTTCCATTGTGAGATCCTAAACTCCATTGAAAAATGTCATCAGAGTTTTGGAAAAAAATTATTTTAAGAATTTCTGACTTATCCGTGGGTGTACACAAAGAATATGTTCTCCTAGTGACCTCCCTGTGTCATAGTTAAGGAGTGGGGAACTATGTTTGCACAATGAACATGTCTCCTGTCTCCAAAAAAAATAGACTAAAACATTTTTTTTCATTCCACAAATTCTTTAAATTCTACAAATTTAAATCCCAGGCAATGCTGAGTAGCCCTGTTATTCTTCCATGCCGGGGCATTTTTTAAATAATATTTTCTATTGTCTTAAAAGTTAATGTTGATTTGTTTTTATTTTTAATCAAACAATTCTTGAGAATGTTTGCTAAAACAAAATAGTTTCACTGTAATTGGATGATTTCAACACTTGCATAGATGCTTCGTTACTGAAAGGATTGGATTACAATGTCAGTAAGCAAATCAACTTCTTTCTCAGGTTTTAGACCTGTGTCTTTCAGAATATGAGATCAGATAATAAAGAAATAATCAATAAAATAATAGTAAAAAAATCTATGGAAAGATGTGATAAAAAAAGTAGAATAAAAACGATTCTTTCAATTATGGATGGGCGAAAAGATATAAAAAGAATCGACTTCTAACAAATTGTGTTGAAGGCACATTTAAGACGACAGCACGTTTTCGATTGCGTTGTTTTTTTTGTTTTATTTTATTTTCCAAAGCCTTTGCAGCCGGTATTGATTTTTAATTACTTTTCAATTTCAAAAATAGTTTCTGAACTAAAAATTCTGTTTTTAAAAAGTAAAAAAAAAAGTCTTGTTTTTCACATCGAATGTTGGAGACTTTGTTCTTTTACTTCCTTTCAACGAATTCTCTAACCAATCAAATTAATTTGACTATATCATGTGGTCTACTTGGAGATGTTTCAACCTTAGGCAATAATCTAACATTATAATATAGAAGTGTCAGAAAATGGCTGCCCACAGATTAGCGTTTATTCTTGTTGTACAAGAATGCATGTGTGTGTGTATACATTATGGATGTGCAATTCGTTCAGTAGTAAAATTGTGGATGACAAAGGAGTCGGATAACCTCGTTCGAATCAGCTGTCAGTTTCACTTATACCTTTGGAAAGAGTATGAACCTAACTGTTCTCCTATCTATGGATGGAATAGTAGGATAAACTAGTCACTGGGGGGGAAACTAATTGAGGAGAAAGAAAACTCTGGACAAAAACTTGTTGGCATTCCATCATCAACAATGTTCATAAACGCGACCTGAGACGTCAAACTCATTCAGTGGCACAGACGAGCTAGCTGGAGAAAAAACAATTGCATAATACTGCCAACTAGTTAAGCCGTACCCCAAAAACTGGTTGGCAGCCATAATATATATATCTATTTATATATATATATATATATATATATATATATATATATATATATATAATCTATTAATAATGGAGTTTATGTGTCTGTCTGTCTGTCTTTCTGTCTGTCTGTCTGAAGCCGAAACTCCATCAAAGTAGCATGGCTATTTACTAAGTCCGCCAGCTTCATTATATACTACTAGAAAAACCGCCAGAAACACTATGCGCATTTCGCAATTTACATAATCAATTGCTTTTCAACTTCTAATAAATTACTATTCGCAAATATACACTCATGATTGTTTTCTTCAGATTTCCACATGTATTTACGCTATTTTGCACGCTAATAATCTTACTTATAAATTACAGACAGATACATAAACTCCATTATTAATAGATTTATTTTATTATTTACATATATACATACATACATGAAATGCGTTACGTAGTTAATATAACTATGACGAAACTGATTAAACAGCCAGCGTTAATCCATTGAATTGGTTCCCTTCCTCCCTCTGTTAATTCAATATGGACGCAAGACGGCACGTTATTTAAAATGTAAACAAAAACGCTGGTATTCACCGTGATACTTTTACTCTAATTTTTTTTATTAAACCGTTCTAAGTTTGTTTATTTTAACTTTATTAGCCATTATGTTTTAAAACACAAATTCACTGAATATGTTCCGTTTCAGATATAGAAGTAAAAGTATATGTTCCGCTTCAGATATACATGTAAAAGTATATGTTCCACTTCAGATATAGAGGTAAAAGTATATGTTCCGCTTCAGATATAGAGGTAAAAGTGTATGTTCAGATTAAGATATAGAAGTAAAAGTATATTTTAAGCTTCAGATATAGAAGTAAAAGTATATGTTCTGCTTCAGATATAGAGGTAAAAGTATATGTTCGGCTTAAGATATAGAGGTAAAAGTATATGTTCGGCTTCAGATACAGAAGTAAAAGTATATGAACATATACTTTGTCTTCAGATATAGAAGTAAAAGTATATGTTCGACTTCAGATATAGAAGTAAAAGTATATGTTCCGCTTCAGATATAGAAGTAAAAGTATATGTTCGTCTTCAGATATAGAGGTAAAAGTATATGTTCGACTTCAGATATAGAAGTAAAAGTATATGTTTGTCTTCAGATATAGAAGTAAAAGTATATGTTCTGCTTCAGATATAGAAGTAAAAGTATATGTTTGGCTTCAGATATAGAAGTAAAAGTATATGTTTGGCTTCAGATATAGAAGTAAAAGTATATGTTTGGCTTCAGATATAGAGGTGAAAGTATATGTTTGGCTTCAGATATAGAGGTGAAAGTATATGTTTGACTTCAGATATAGAAATTAAAGAATATGTTTGACTTCAGATATAGAAATTAAAGAATATGTTAGGCTTCAGATATCGAAGTAATAGTATATGTTCGACTTCAGATAGATATCATATCTTCATTATTAATAGATATTGCTTCAGTCAAGCAAAAATTTTCCTATCAACCAAACATCAGCTGAAGCTCTTATGTCAGTAAGTGTTAATTTGATTCTATTGTCCCAATCTATGGAATTGGCTATACAGAGTTCAAATCCTAATGGATCTACTGAGGTTGTTTAGGCACTAATATTGTTGACAAAATTATGAACCCACATTATAATGATTGATGGTATGTTCAAAACGTTTTGGCAGTTGTAGTCTCCAGCATTCTTCGGGTACACACTGGCATAGTTAGTAACTTTTAGTTCATAATTCCCAGCAGGTTATCAACTACAACAAAAGTACCTGAAGAAGGGCGAGAATACAATAGCAAACTAGACGTTGTGAACGTACCAACAACCAGCTATGAATAAAAAGAAAATTCGGTTCCGTTAATTATTTTCAAATATTGTTTTGATATAAGAAAAAAAAGTAAAGTGGCCGACCATTGTCGAGGGCGACCCAAAGGCTTCCTTTTCATTGGCCAGTACACCAAGGTGTAGGGGAGGGTGCCACTCCTTCCCCAGGATGACTCCACTTACCCTTGAACTTCACCTGATAATGCTGACTGTTTAGCAAGTGAGCATCGAGTATCTTTGGTATGACTCGACCAAGGATTGCACTCGCTCATTAGCAAACACTCTAACCCTTATGCAAATGAGCCGGCATTAAATAACCTTAAAGGGGTTGATATGCCATAAAACAGACAATCCTAATCTTTCAGGACCTTTGCTCTTGGGCATGGGAATTGTGGGAAATATTTTTGCTCATATTAACCAAGCTCATTGAATTGTTTACTTTTTGTTTGTTTTTTGTTTTGTTTTTACTAATGAGTCACCACTTATCAAGGCCAAAAGCCATTCGAGGATAAGGGTTACGTTTTCTTTTCCTTCCCCCTACTTTTGCATGTTATTACTAATTGTTAATTAATATTACTTATTTTGTATTCACTAATATCATTTCTAATATGTTTTTGTTACGTTGCCTTGTTCTTATCGTTTGCTGTACATTTGAAACTATTCATGTGTTCTTATATCTACTATTATACTAAAGGTGAGTATATCAATGTGTTTTTCCATCTATTTTAACTACACAAAATACATGCTAAAATATTCCTCAGTTTTGGGAATTTTGAGTTATGTTTGAAAAAACTTCTATGTTATTGTTTTAATTAGCCGTAATTTTCAATTAACTCACAAAGCGACCCATCTCTTACTAAGTTTCTATCTATCACTCTCACCCTTCTCTCACTGTGTGTTGCTTGACCCCCACCCTGTTTTTCTATACATCGGCTATCACTCTCGCTTCTCTAACTCTCTAATAAAGAAAGGAAAGAATAAAAAGATTGGAATAGTACATTATAAACAAAAGGGAATAACACCAAGGCACTAATACTATTTAACCCATAGGTGGAAAAGAAAAGAAAGAAATGTATAGCGAGCAGGAAGAGACTAATTTTGGATTTTATCTTTTTATATTTTGTTTCTATATTCATATTTAACTTGCTTTGCCAACTCACTTTTTCCTGATTTGAACAGTTTAACTCAAGCTCAATGGGTGACCCAACAGGTCACATTTTTTTTAAATTTCAGTATAAAAAAAGATGAAATGTCATAGCATCCCAAAATATGAGTTTGTTTGGAAAATAATGACTGATTCCATCAACACACTTTCTTCATTCTTTGAGCTTTTGCAAGACAGATTCATCAATCTTTTTTTCACCTATTTCTATGACATTTGATGTGGCTCTTGTTCGACAATTGCTCTCGAATGTTCATCGTCAAGAGTGCATTGCCGTCTTCTATTTTCATCTTAATGGCTCTCATTACCACTGCAGAATTTCGGAAACCACCTTCATACTGCCCAATCACTAGCATTCTTGACAACGTTTGAAAGCAATTATAGAACAAGACCCATGTGAAAATGTCATAGAAATGTCTAAGGCTCTTGATGTCGGTATTTCAACAGTGTTAGATCTTCTGAAGGAAATTGGTGATTAATCTTGTAACTTGTTACAATTCCATTTCCCAAAGGAAATCAAGCTAATTACATGGATTTACATTTTAGGGTTACTTTTATAGTTAAGCTATGTCTACTCTACCTAAAAAACAATGAGTCATGATTATATATATATATATATATATAATGTGTGTATGTTCATATTTACTTGCCTCCCCACGAGGGAAGAGTTAGACACAAGGTTGGTTTTTAATGTAGGGAAAATCCAGCTTCCTAAAAAAGTACATTTTAGATGAGAACAAAAACAAAAATTGCCTCAGTCGAGGAGGATTTCTCTTTCACTGACCGAAGACAGAAAAGATGAAGTGAGTATCAGAAGCGAGAGTTTCCTCCCAGGTCAAAATAGCAACTTGCGTTTACTGAATCGTTTTCAGTAGGTATTGTTTCAGTATTACTTATGTGCTTCGCCAAGTGCATGAAAGCAAAATTCCACCAGTGATCGTTCTCTTAATCTTTTTTCAATGAAATCTTCTTGGTGTGATTTCTTTACATAGCTGGAGTCTGGTAGACTGGGAAACATAGCTGGAAGGACTTTTTCTTTCTTTGGCTTTTTGCATTAATTTATATGTGTATGTCAATATGAAATAAAGTGTTGATATGCCGTAAAACTGTTAAAAAAGGGTTAGGTTTTAAACTGTTATATGGAATTACTCCAAAAGGGTAGATATGCCGTAAAACAAAGCAAATGTTTAAAATGTACTAAATGTGATTTCTTTTTTACAGTGAATGAAGAAGCAAATGGAGATTCCACAATAATTTATTCAAGACATGATGTAAGTTTCTCATTTTCTATGGCAAAATTCTAGCTGCTTCTTTGTGAAAACCCTTTTTCGTTTCAACTCTTCATTTTTGCTGAAGGAGGGGCCATCACCAAACACATTTCCATTTTGGGATCAGTAAAAGAACAGGGTATAATGCAACACGAGTGATTCCAGCGAATGCGATCTGACTGTGTGTCACATGCTTCTTTTATCGTACACCTTATCGATAGAAGTGTGAGAATGCACATATGAAATTGCAGATTTGTGACTGGAGGGACGTATGAGTTTCGACCTCTCTCAAAAATATTATGTAGATGTGTTGTATATTAACAGACAAAGGAAGGGGGGTCTCGTATTGCTGTGATGTCACAAACAAGAAGGACAATGCTTGACTGTCCTCTTTTTCCTAACTTGACTTCAGAGAGAGCAGACATCGCAAGTGCCAAGACGGCGCACATACCCCAGTCTTGGGAGAAGGAGGTTTGGATATATGAAAAGTTTGTATGCAAAACGCGATAAACGCCATTGACAAAATTACAAAACAGTCACTACAAAAAGTCTTGTATTTCAACACTCGACCACATCCCAAAATTATGTTTTACATAATATCGGCATAATTTTTTCTTTTTTGCTTTCAAATAAAACAAGCTTATAGTTTGAGTCTAGATTTGATATATTTGTCCTTTTATTGTTTTATGTCGCTATTTAAACACATTGGATTTAACGCATTTTGCATTCAAACTCTTTATATATTAATGGCGGTTTGGTGCCACAGTTCACAAAATGTTTTCCCTGGCCAGAGTGTAATAAAAGAGTAAACTCTAAATTCTTCTTGTGGTATTTTACAACAACACTGGTCTGTACCGTGCAATCACACAAAGATGACTAGCATGCATATGTAGTACACTTGCAGATAACAACATCAGTAGAAAGACAGAAGGAATGCAAGAGATGAACATAATAGATTGGATGTTACTTGTATTCCAGTCTGAGGCAATAAATATTATAGCCATATTTGATCAGTGACAGGGGCTTAAAAATAGGTTGTTTTTTTTCTAGAGGAATTCTTTCTTTTGTAAAAAATACTAACTGATAAAATACTGATTTTTATGAAACTGTTGGTGTATACTACAGCACTATGAGTAGAATGTTTTGGGCAAATGAACAGATTCTTATTTTGGTTTTATAAATTAGTTCAAATCTAACATACAAAGTAATGCAGACTGTTTGTGGATCTCTAAACGCTAAATCCCCTCACTCTTCCTACAAGCTCAGTATTGAAATATTTAATTCAGTTTCGCCATAAACAAGTGGCACAGATCAAGCCATGTTTTGTAAAAAAATGCATTTTGTAATCATTTTTATCAAAAACATTCCTTATCCGGTTCCACATGCTATTATTCTTTTTTCTTAGTGATATTAATAAGCAGTATGGGTTAATATTCTTCTACACAAATGAGTACTCTTTTTTTCTATTCTTCAAATACTGTGAATTTTTCTAAATTTGTTGTCCACAGAAATTAAATCCACTAGAATGTCAGCCATTTTAATCTTTTGTTAATAGTTGAAAAGAAAAAGAATGAATTACTTTGACCTATCGAAACTTGAAAGAAATTTTAAAGCATTTAAACTATTTAATAGAAAGTCGTTTCTGGCTTTAAAATTCTTTGCAATTCATTATTCATCAAAAGATTGGAAGTTTTGGAAGCTATTTACATCCAATAATTTGATCAATAGAGATTAAAACCACCTTGGCAACATTAGTTATAGTTGGTTCAGTTAATAGAGTATTAGAGATAAATTTGTACACTTTTTGAAAAGAAAAAATGTGATATCTTGACCAATAGTTGATGTATTCTCAAAATCCAAAGTGCATGCTCTTTACAATGTGTGTTTGAAATGATTTGAATTAAGCACCAGTTTTTATTATCGCAAACAAATTGAGCATCGGTTTTGAACTTCAAAGCTTCTTAAATTTTCTGATTTACGTCTTTATCCATTTTTTTTTTCCTTTTGATTCACTTTTCTTTATTTTTCTTTTATGTCTGTGTCCCAGAAAGTTTTACCAAAAGACTTTCTGATTTATGTCTTAATCCATTTTTTTTTTCATTTTGATTCACTTTTCATTATTTTTCTTTTATGTCTGTATCCCAGAAAGTTTTACCAAAAGACTTTGCAACTGAGGTTCGTGGGTCCATGGACATTCAAAGATTCATCAACCAGTCGGTTCTTCTTTTAGACTCGAATGAAACTAATGTCGACAAAATCATGGATGAACTTCTAAAAACTCTGCTTGGTACCGAATTGATCGCAGAAGCAAAATCGCTTCTTTTTACTCATGATAGCAGTAAGTCTCATCTACTTTTTGGGTCTTTCTGTGTATGCTATGTGTATAAATGGTTTTCAATTTTATTTTTTATATATATCTTTTTTTTTTAGTTTAAAAAATGTTTCTTTTGTTATATTTTCAATCTTTATCCATCTTTTTTTACTAATGAGTCATAACCTAAAGCCACTCGAGAATAAAAGTACATGAGATGGATAAATTTACAGTTGAATGATGATGAATAATATAAGAGGATTAAAAATCTCCACATACTACCAACTCAAACTAACAAGTTACCCAGAAAATAGCAATTCTTCCCCCTTTGTCAGAAACATCGCTCATGGAATGTGAGGACAAAAGGATAAAATATGGGGAAACACGAGTGACTTTGTTTCGCAATTTTTGAGATGAGGATTGATGATTTAGATTATTTGAACTAATGTTTTCATCTTGGATGCTATTCTCCCAACGTTTCAGCCGCTGTAACCTCCGAACTTCTTCAGGTGCATCACGTCGAACTCAGGAATCTGTACGGAATTTGGAATGTCAGCCATGAATCTGTATAAAATTTCGTTCTGCCAGCCATGACTGGGTAGAAGTCTTAAGTAATTCATAATTGTATTCTTATTATCGCTTGTACTGAGGATTGAACCTTCGACCTTCAGAAGGCTGTCACTTAAAACTAATTATTACTGAGCACTTTTATCTGTTGTGACACAAATATGCAGACAATTCTAGTAAGAATTTTAGGAGCTTTAAACCTATTCTTGTTTTTGTAGATGTGTAGTCTTACTACTTATATATATCAAGGGAGGCGCGAGAGCGCTCTATCCCTTAATAGACTACACGAATGGCCTATGCTGGAAATCTCATTTCTTTGATCAATCATAACTAAAATACCAATAAACCAAATTAGTTAAAAATTTGCACAAAATTTTTATTTGATAGGTGAAGTGTGTAGAATTTCAGCATCATTAGTCAAGGCAACCCAGAGATCCAGAAAGTTCAATCATGAAATCATGTTTTCTGTGTGTACGTATGTGCCACCCTGTATCTCATCAACAGCTGATTTTTGGCAGAGATAGAGATTCTAGGGTCTAGTTGATGGCATTTTAATTTCAGTTTACCATATACCTTAGTTTTCCAGAAAATTCCAAAAAACCTTATGAGAAGGCATTGTATTGAGGCATAAGTAGTGACATTTCATGAAAAATGCCAGTATACTAAAATCATATGCCCTTAATAGGGTTAAGATGAAAATTCATATACACTAAATGTACAAAAGCAAGGAAATTCCCAATTTTTACACTTTTATTGTCATTAAGGGTATGACTACATATCAACGAAACCATTTCATTATCACATCACTACAGTATAAATCTCTATGCATGAGTGGATGAAGTGTGTGAGGTGCGCTGAAGAAAAATTCCTACCAGTAAAATACATAGCCCTTAATGACAATAAAAGTGTAAAAATTTGGGAATTTCCTTGCTTTTGTACATTTAGTGTATATGAATTTTCATTTTAACCTATTAAGAGCATATGATTTCAGTACACTTGTATTTTTCATGGAATATATATATATATATTAATGATGTTCTTATTTATAATCTAAACAAGCAGAAGCCCTACTAATACTGTCACGAAAGAATGGCAGATTGCATTGGGCTTGATTTTAACAGAAACAAAATGAAGCACATTCTCTTGAACCAACATAGAAATATCTCTTCTCTAAGTGGGACTTGTCTCAAAAATGTTGACGAGTTTACCTATCTTGGTAGAAAATTTGAAAACCAAAATTCCACGGAGTGAACTAAAGGTGCGAATCAGCAAGGCCTGGGCAAGAATGGACAAAATAAAAGCGATCTAGAAGTCAAATCTTCCTACCAAGACAAAACGTAACTACTTTGGAACTATTGTTACATCGGTTCTTGTATATGGAAATAGCACATGGACTTTAACCAAAACATTGGAGAAGAAAATTGATGGTGTGTACACGAGAATGCTAAGAGCTGCTCTTAACATCTCTTGGAGACAGCACCCTCATGAGAGAGCAACTCTATGGACACCTTCCTCAGATATCTCAGCCGTGATCAGAGAGAAGAAAACCAGAGGGCTAAGGATGAAATCGTCAGCGATGTTCTTTTGTGGATGCCAAAACAGGGATGTGGCTCAGTGGGGAGACTGCATAGAACCTACATCAAACAACTAGCAGAAGACTCACAATGAACCTATAAAGACTTACCTGGTGTGATGGAGGATAGAACAGAATGGTGTGATAGTCAGGAAGATCTGTGACACGACGACGACTAGATGATTATGACAACAACAATTAATATGATATTGAACACAAGGAAATTAATGATAGTCTATTATTTACGTACATGGCATGATCACGTTGACACACCGGTTCTTATTAGATCACCGATGTTAAGCAGCGTTGAGCCTGGTCAGTACCAGATGGGTGACCATTTGGGAATACCAGGCGCAGTATGTATAGGAGGACGTTGACACCTCCCTGCGAGAACCTAACGTCGTCATCTCCCCATACCGGGATATACATGCGACTGAGGACTGCTTGTCAATTTGATATTCCCATGGAACTTCCTCCTGCACAGAACCTACATCAAACAACTAGCAGAAGACTGACAATGCACCTATGAAGACTTACCTGGTGTGATGGAGGATAGAACAGGATGGCGTGAGAGTCAGGAAGATCCGTGACACCACCACGACTTGATGATGATGAATCTATTATAATTAATGGTTCCCATATAGTATTGAATTCTGTACTAGGTCTACTTGGCGACCATTGTCACCCAACATATGTGCTACTTCTTTGAGTCGTCTTACTCTCGACCATTTTTCTGTCTATAATTTTTACTCCGTTTTGCACCTGAAGAAGGTCGGAAGTTACATTAGCCGAAACGTGCGAATAACATCCAAGATGAGACCAATAGTCGGAACAATCCAAATAATACAAGTTACTTCATGTATTTGATTTTGTATACCAGTTAACCTTGTAAAGTGACAGAATCACTCAAACTCAATATTACAAAAATAAACTGTTACCTTTTTGTCTTTACAGTTTATCTGTTGGTCTGTGCTTAGATCTGATGACCTCAGAGGAATATTAAATCTGCACAATATATGACGGTGTGTGCCTAACAGGAGACTTTGTTGGTTTGGTCACATTGAAAGAATCGATATGGGTGCTTGGGTTAGTAGATGTAGAACAGTTGAGGTAGCGGGGTCAGTTCACAGGCCATGGAAAACATGGGAGGAAGTGATAAAAATGGACTTGAAAGAAAAAGGGATAAATAAAGACCTGGCTAGGGATAGATTATTTTGGAAGTCAATTTCTTAAAGCCGTCCAATACATAACAGCATGTGAAACAGACGTTAGACTGAAAAATGATGTTTTTCTGTTGAGCTATGGTGGAATGAAGAGAGGGCAGATTTCGACAGAATCTGTTCAAAATATTAGTAGTGGACAAAAGATTTTGTCGCTTTGAGGATTCAATTGAAAAGGGGAAAACAGGAAATGGACTTAGTTGTACATCACACCTTTTATATGGGTGACTGTAGTTAAATCAGCTAATGGTTGACTGCGTTGTCGTCATGTGATCTGGGACTTTATGTATTAGTATAAAATCCACCCCAGTAAAATTAATGAATGACAGCTACAATTTGGAGTTTGGCCCTACTTTTTATTTAAAAGAACTTTTGTAATTCTCAATTTTTTAAAACTAAGAGTTTTGTGATGATTCTCAGAAAATATACTTTAATAGAACTGTGTTTAAATGACTGATTTTTTTTTTGTTTTTTTTTTAAATTTATTAATTTAACTAGCTGTTAACTGTTCCTTTCGATTGCATATTTTTGCTAGCTACGGAGGATGGTACAACCGAACATAAACTACACTGTTTCCCTCCTCCCTCCCTAAAGAAGAAGGTAATGCCTGGGAGGATGATCTTATGACAGCAGAACATATACTATACTACCCCCCCAAAGGAGGAGGTAAAACCTGGGAGGATGATCTTATGACAACAGAACAGATACTACACTACTCTCTCCATGAAGTGAGCATTGAAAGCTCGTAAAATAGTACACTTTAATAGAAGTAATAGTATAGTTCTGGCTTCAGATAGACTGATACCAAATCTCCATTAGTAATAGATTTGTTTTTTTATCTTTTGTTTTATCAAAATAAATTGTTCGGTCAATTTAAGTCATTTGAGAGAAATACAATATTTTCCCAGGGATCCGTTGAAATCACGATCTGTGCATTCCGGGAACTCACGATATTAAAAACCTATCGCCGTTACTCTCTCATAGTACTTAGTTGTACTTGTATCGGCTATCACCCTGGTCAGTTGAACCGGCTCTCTCCCGAGAAATACACTGTTTCTGACCATTGCAGCTCTCTTTCACTAATCCTGACCTAGGTCACACGATATGGCTAACCAATTCTGATTCCATGGTTAAAGACTGGATTTGATAGTGCTGGCAGGTAGCCTTTGATTGTCACCGCCCAGATTTTCAACTGCCCACCAACCCGTTAGGACCTCATGGATGAGCTCTCCCTCCAAACGCCAAGCTGCATGCTTGAACCAACTTAGGTGGCATTTAGAGAAGGATGGACGGTAAGAATCAGAAATTCAGTCATTGACGGAGAACTCGAGTTAGTACTCAATCCACACGGTGGTACTCACTCGTAGAATCTGAAGGAAATTGGATTTAAGGGAGATAAATCGTAATGGATTTTTTTGCAGAAAAGAAAGCACTGATCTCTATATTGATAAAATTGCGTGATTACTTCTGGTGTGTGTGTATTTCTAGTGTCACCGTAACTTGATAATTACGTTGTATTCCTTTTCTTTATTTACTATTAAGTGAATTCATTTTTTTGTTTGCCATTAATCGCTTATTTATTGAATAAAAAAAATGCAATAGTGTTAAATGAAACAAAATTTTAAAAGTTCTGTTGAAAAAAAATTAATTTCAAAATTAAATCCACCGGAATGCATTTCAGTTTCTTAAGCAAGTTAGCCATTATATTTTGTTAAAAGTTGAAAAAAAAATTTGCAACCCTTTGAAATTTAAAAGGATTTTGAAAGCGTTTAAACTGTCGAATAGAAAATCATTTCTGGTTTTAAAACCTTTAGTAAATCTTCATGTATTGAAAGTTTAATTACGAAATTAAACCCATTACTTTTCAGAATGAATCCTTTGGGAATGAAATACAAACGTTTCTGTGTAGCTCACTTGCCATAAGTATATTGATATATTACTACTAAGCTCCATTCGTATATTGAACATGTTTGAGTAATGACTGAAACAAAAATATATACATAATATATTATCTTTTTCTGGTGAAGTTTTGTTCATAAGTTTGGTAATCAATCCTGTGAATCCTTACACTGTTTATATAATAGTGCTCAATAACAAGTAGAGCTTTATTCAACCAGGGGTTTTTACCCCTGCCTAATAAACCGGTATCGTCTGGGCCTTTGGGTCTGGATTTACGCCGCTCTATTGGGGGTTGTCAGTCCTGTGCAGTTCTAGGAGGTTCACCCTCCCAGGCTTTGCCTCCCCTCTTTGGGGAGGAGTTAGTTTATTGCTTACTGTCTGAGGGGTTAGTTTATTGCTAATCGCCTGAGGCGCCCCTACCGGGGAATGCCGACGGGGCTGCCCAGCCAATTTTTAAACAGTCAGAGTGCTCAAATTCTCGAGCACTGGTTCTTTCCCACTTTCCCGACCTTGTGTCACATCTTACCTTGTGGGAGGAAGATAAATAGAAACAAGTAGAGCTTTATATTTATTTAGTATAAATTGTCATTTATACAAACATTTTCTAGCTACATATGTGCATACATGATTTGGCTGCAGACTTATTTAGACTGAGCCTCCTCAGGAATGGAATTGGTGAATAAGCATATAAACAGACTAGTTAAAATAATAAGAGACACATCTCGAAAGCCAACTGATATTTTGGTTATGTAACCGACCTTAATCTGTGTTAGAAAGGATTTTATTGAAAAGGGCCTTTTTATACACAAAAAATGTCTCCCTTGTCAGATGACTGTTAGAGTATGGTGTTCAGGCCTCTGCTCCATATCTAATACGTGATATCCAGAATCTGCAGAGAGTTCAAAGACTGGTGCAGAGACTATAAGATCTGCCGACTGAAGAAGCTTAATCTTTTCTTCATTGTGCGCCGACGATTACGCAGTGATCTAATTTTGGTCTACAATCTCCTCAATGACCATTATGATCTGCCTCAGACTTATGATTCACTCCTGCACCAGAGAGATGTTTATGCAGCATCACCAGAAATTGGTTCACCGCCGATTTTGATTGAACTGGACTGGAGCGCCGCTTTCTCAATCAGGATCCCTGGACTTTGGAACGGACTTCCAAGAGAGGTAGTAAATGCACCAACGACGCAGCAATTCAAGGCGAAATTGGACAGGTGCTGGGCTACTGTACTCTCTTCTGTGTAAATTTCTACTACTCTTTTCCCACATGACAACTGAAGCCTGCTTGTTTTATTTTTTACCAAATTTATTAAATTGAACTGAAAATGTTGAAGTACAAAAAAAATGGAGGAGGATATAAAACTCAATTTTGAGAAGGATAGGTTAAATTTACTAAATATGAAAAGAAAAATAAGGAAAAATGGGAAAGACAAAATGGGAATGAAAAATTGTAAAAAATTGAACAATTTTCACAACATGCCGATAGTATGTCCGTCTCATAATTTATAACTTTATAAATTTTTGATGAAATTTGAATAATTTTTTTTCCATAGATTTTCTTCCATTCTTCAGGGTTACATGTTCTAATTGCTGAAGATTTTTTGCTGACTGACGATTTATTCGACCTTTCAATTCTTGCCATAGATTTTCAATAGAATTCAAGCGAGGACTCATTGAAAGCCATCGCAGAAGTATAATGTTTGTTTGTTTGTTTGTTTTTTTAAAGTCATTCAGTCACTGATTTAGACGGAAAGTAAATTAGCAATCAAGATTTTGCACTGATGATTGTAGATTTTCATCCAGAATATTTATATAGTCTTCAGATTTCATTATTCCTCTTGTTGCAATTAATTGTTCAGCCCCCATTGGGCTAAAAATAATCCCCCAAAACATCACTGAGTCGCCTCCATGTTTTAGTGTTTGCACTTTGGGAGGAAAGCCTCGCCTTTCTTGTCTCAAATATTCTGTACATGATTATGTCTAAAAAGCTCAATTTTTTGTTCTTGCACCCAAAAGCAATTTTTTAAATTTAATATTTGGACTGTATGGCTTCTAACGGCCTTATTTTTTTTTTAATTAAAATTTCAAATGTCAACAATGCTTTATAAAAAAACAAAAACAATCCCTAATTTGATAAACATGTGTTTAAAATAACCCCTACTTTTTAATAATTTTGTTGACTGTATAAGCTGCTATAAACATTGATGTCAGTATTTTTTGGTTGTTTTAATGAATTTGGTTTGTTTTTTGTGCTTTGCTCCTCGTTGTTTTTTTTTTATTTTGTTTTTTTCTGCATCTTAAAGCTTTTTCGTTTTTGTCCCCTTTTTTTCCTAGTTCATCAAATGCGCAGAACACTTCAGTCTAGCTGCCTGGGAAGTGGAGGTGGTTTTGATTACGATCAAAGCTGGATATGCGCTATGTAAGTATAACACACCTTTTTGGTGCTGTTTTATAATAACTACAAATATAATATTCATTATATACATAGAAGCAAATCAAAGTTTTTCAAAGTGAAAAATCTTTAATTTTTGCATTTTACAAATTTTCTCTGGTTATTTTCATGAGAAACTAGCAGTTGCTCAGTATTCAATGAGGAACACTATGCCCTTTTTTACTATGCCCTTTTTTACTATGCCCTTTTTTACTATGCCCTTTTTTACTATGCCCTTTTTTACTATGCCCTTTTTTACTATGCCCTTTTTTACTATGCCCTTTTTTACTATGCCCTTTTTTACTATGCCCTTTTTTACTATGCCCTTTTTTACTATGCCCTTTTTACTATTCCCTTTTTTACTATGCCCTTTTTTACTATGCTCATAACAACACCATATTACTTGCATTTTTTATACTGCCCCTCCTCTCCTCCCCATTTCGCATCCTAATAGTTGGAAAAAACTGAAACTTTGGAAAACTTTAAGAATTAGTGTCTTATAGATATGGTTTAAAGATGAAGTTTTAGAGGGTTCAGCCCCCATAGCTCCTTTAAAGGGTCATATGGAGATTTGGTATATTGAAGAGCAAGTGGAGATTCGGGCCCACTTTTTGAAAATTTTATATATATGATTTAAATTTCATCAAAATAGGATATATTTAAAGGTTTAAAGGAGGTTCCGCCGCCATAGGGGGAGGTACTTAGAGATTTGGTATAATACGTATTTTGGACCTGCTTTACAATAACTCCAATCTGGGGAGTGTAGAGTTACCTCCTTCTCCTGTTAGGTTCACTCTGTCCCGGAGTAGTAGTACTTATAAGCGTCCCATTTATGGGTTAAAAATAATGACACTAAACTCTATCGGGTAGTATACCCATGCATTTATATCATTAATAACTAGTTTTACGATGTTAACGATTTGAAATCATAGAGACCTTTCGAAATGACTGAATTCCACAAAGGGTTGTAATCTAGACACGCCCATAAGAAGAAGAATCGCAGCACATGTGGTTTGGGATAAGGCAGTCAGTCGGAGACACAGGCATAGATGCACAATAAATCAAACGGCACTTCCATGAATAGAACTTCTTTCTATCTGTGAAACATGTTATCGCAGAACTGCTTCCTTGATGACTACAACATGGTCATCTTCAAGTCCAATGTCAACAAATACTTGTCATTAACCTATATCCACAAGTGGCCTTGATAAGTGATGATCCATAATTAAAAAAGATTTAAAAATAAAATAAATTTTTTTTAAATATATCATAAAACAACCAACCAACAGTACAAACAATCTGAAAGAATTGTCTTAAACTACTAAAGCCGACACTAATATTCTTCCTAAAAAGCAAATGGAAAACATTTAACTGAAAAAAATACAAATAATATCAAAGTATATCGGTACAAATTGATATTTGAAAATGACTGAAATAAAGGAATTAGAGATTTACACCATGAATCAAGAACTTGAAGAATACAGGTCTTTAATTTAAGACTGATGCAAAAATTTATCGTGGAAGTAAAACATCAGATCAACAAACACTAAAAAAATGCATCAAACCTGACAGAGAAAACCTTGTCAACTAAAAACATGATTCATTAGAGTTATGAATGCTGTTAAGGAAACTACAGATATTAAACGGGCACAGGATGGCCTAAAATATTTTGACAGACCTGAAACCCCATATTTTCATGTTAAAATCAGCATCTTTGATTTGACGTCCATTTTTACATGCTGGCATGTGTTGGATGGCTTTTAGAAATTGACTTTCAAACTAACATATCTCTGGTTAGTTCTTTATTTATTCTAATTTATTTAAAATCCATGCTTATCACTTCCTCGCATGTTTACCTTGGCCTTCCCCTGCCAACTGACCCTGTAACCTCAACTGTTGTACATCTACTAGCACAAGCACTCTCATCAATTCTTTCAATGTGGCCATACCATCAAAGTCTCCTGTTATGCACACATTTCGCTATACTGTCCAGATTTTATTTTTCCCTAAGATCATCGGGTCTAAGCCTCTCTTTAAGTATCTATATCATGTCCATATCATTTTTCTCCATTCGAAAAATATCCTCAACCCTCACTGATCAGGTTTCACTAATGTAGGATTATAGGAGCTAATTTCGTATGGACTGTAAGATCACCTCCTATAATATTTTGTAACTAAAAGGTCGTCTAACAAACAAAAGGAAAACAAAGCCATTTTATAAACAACAACGATATGAAAGTTAAGACAGTGTCGTCACAGTGAAGGAAGTAATAAAGTAAAAAAGTTCATTAGTTGTTAAGTCTTCTTGGAGCAATATGTCTTCGGGTGAAGATAGTTTGCTCGGCTGTCCAGTGGGTAGAAGCAGGAGAGAGAGGGTGTCATTCTTCGTTGGTGCCAGGAAGCTCTCTCTGATGGCTGTCTAAATCCCCAAGGGTTTGGAAGTAATTCTTCAAAGATTCAATAGAAATTAATACGCCCTAGAGTCTGATTGGTCCTTGTGTGACCAAACCACCTCACAGGGCTGCCCTCCGCCAGAGGAAATAAATGTCAGTGTTTATGACTGCTGCAGGATACCTTAAAGTATTTAGACAGACTTGAAACCCAATATTTACAAGTTGTTGGCAATATGATATTCATGAATATGCAATGATAATAAAATTTCAGTATTATCTTAAGTGTAAATTCTGATGAATTAACATCAACAAGAATTAATGCAGATGTCCGCTTTATTAGACATTGAGTTATCAGAGTTCTTGGTTCTTATACAAATATCTTAGACACATGAAAATCGCATTTCAAGTAAAAACTCTTTGATATACTTATGTATTGGGCAAAAATAAGTATCCTCACCAAAAATTAGGGAAAATTATTGAGTAAAACTTTAGTTAAAAGTAAAAATGAATTTTATTGTAAATTGTAGTTTAATGATATTACGTAGAGCATGGGGGGGGGGTTGCGTTATCTGGGATTACGACCGTAAAGGAGACTTACCTCCCCTGTTTCGGGTAAATTTTCACAACAGACCATGGTGACTCTTGCAAAATATGTATAAGAACCGAGTTCTTTTAAGAGTTTAGTTAAAGGGAGATAATCCTGGAAATCTATCATAACAGGCACACAATTCATCAGTCAATTGTACTTGTGCATAAACGCGAACTTCAGAACAGAAGTTGTACTATTAGTAGTAATAGTAGCAGCAGAGATTTTTACTGCAATTGTCCTTTCTTTTTTTTTCTTTTTTTTTTTTTAGCTTATTTAAAATACAAAAAGTGTTATGGACTTGCGTGTGTAGCTATTCAATTTCATTTTCTTAGCAGGGAGAAGTTAGTGGAGATCATTTGTATAAAATCAGCTTAGTTAATTGGAATATTTTATGTCCAATCAGAGAGCTTGGTTATTTTCTTCTAAAATGAAAGAGAAACTAACCATTAATAAAAATAAAAATAAAAAAAATAAAAAAATTTTTTTTTTAAATAAATAAAATTTAAAAAAAGACATAGTTGCCAGGAACCTAAATGAATCCTTAAAAAGCCAGCTTCCAGAGGTACCCTCAATAAGTCAAAAATATTTAATTTGGCCTGCTTGTAAAACTACTGATTTATCCACATGCTTTCATCTGCTCATCATAACTACTCACATATATCACTCATGAGACAAAACAATACGTACAAATTGTGCGATGAATTACCGCAGAAATAGCAGCTTTATTAGACATTACAGCGCTAGTATTTTTATTTCTACTGTAGCATGTAAGGCAGAAGACATCTTGGAGTTATCAAGGGTTTTTTAAGTTCCATTAAAGGGAGATAATTCGAGAAGTTTATCATAACATTCATCCCAGCCAAATTAATTTCCCACCCGCATCGTTTCGATATATGGCTTATTCTCTGGGAACAACAAAGTGGTTGGCCTATGGCCGGGGATTGTTCTTGGACAAAGGAGTTAAACCCAAGTGGGGTCCCCCGACCAAAGGTTGTGGGAGAGATGCTTTTATAGCAGCATGTCATTCCCACTGTTCGAAGTGGCCCGACCACGTGTGGATAAAATTAACAGAATAAAACAAACAAAGGGAAGAAAGAAAACATTATTATTATATCTGAAATTATATTAGAAAGAAAGCGAAGGAATAATAAAGCTACATACAAGAATAGTATTTTGTAAAATATTTATATTAAACAAAACCATTTATTTGACTGCCATTTTGTAGAGCTATCAGTTAACGAGTTCGTTTTTAAGGAGTGAAAAGTTCCGTTTGTACGAACGTGTATGAGTGAAATGTTCGGTTTGTTTAAGTTCGTGTTTGTATGAATGCGTATATGCGACCGTGTTTGATGTATTTTTGTGACAATTGTAATGGGCGTGTGTTTGAAAGAATAGTTTGTTATTCCTGGTAGGAATTAAGAGATTACCTACTTTTTGACTTTTGCCTCCCCCACCTCTTCGGTCGAGTCGGTTGGGGGGGGGGGGTCGACGATCACCTCTGCGTGCGTTCGGCCGGAAAGCAGGAGAGAGAAAAGAGAGTGTGTGACTTGTTTTATAGGGAGTCAAATCACACATGGTCAAGCTGACCTGTTGGTCCCTGATTGGCCAGAATCTTCAGCCAACATGCTTTCATGAGCTAACCTCTTCTTCTCTATCTCAGAGACGAAGAAGGGTTGAGCAAAGAATGAAAGAAAAGAAGTCGCAACAAATATCCCTTGGCCGGTAGTAGCGTCTGCTACAGGTCTTCCAAGCTTGGTGCATTAACTGTTTCTTCAAAATCAGCATTTTCACAAGATGAGCATGGAATATCAGCATTATTTCTTTTCAGTATTATCTTCCTTAATTAATTCCTGTTATTGTTAATTCATCACAATCCATTAAACATTATAGTAATAGTATTTTTATTGCTACTGTAGCATGCAAGGCAGCCATCTTTGAGTTATCAGAGTTCTTTTAAGAGTTCTAAAAGTTTATCATGACATAAATCGTGAATAAGAAAAGCTTGCAGTATAAATATAAGGGTGAGCATTATTTTGTTCATTTTGATATTTTTTATTTACATTTGCACAGATACTATACTCTGATCCTTATTTACATTAGCAGAACTGCAATTTAAAAAATTGCTGTTTTATTTTTTATTCAATTTAATGTGTTTTGTTTTTTTTTGCTTTTGTTTTTTTTTTCTTACAGGTGTAGCATGCCTTCAATTCTGACGAGTAAAGTTGGTATTGTCCGCCTTCGCCAGCCAGCTAACTTTGGTACAACTGCTCAGGAAATTTACTTTGTAGTCTTAGTCGTGACACCAACAAAGGAGGTAAGAAAAAAAAAACTTTTTGTCAATTAAATGGGGGAGGAGCGCAGCAACCCATTTTGAAACTTTTAAAGGGATTTAAAAATAATTTTAAGTTTTATAATACTGTTGTTCAGGACCGTGTTCGATCCCAGTAATCAATACCTTCAAATTTTGGTCCTCCTTCTTCCCAATCTCGGACACAAAAGCGGATAAAGTGGCCAATAGTTTCCAGCTAAGAGAAGTGCAGAATTTTTACAGATATATTGCACTGACCCATTATATTCTTGAGAGATCTGCATGACTAAAAAAACGCACCGGAGTCGGATGAAATGTTTGAAAATTGAGAATGACATCCCCGATACATGCACATCTAAAAGGACAGCACTTGAAACTCCTCATCTGTAGGTAAGACAATGGAGATGGATGAGAACTCAGATGTGGAGAAAGTATATCTGGATTGCGATGATATTGATGTTGTTCAGAATCACTTTATCTTAGTGGCCTTTGGGTCTGGATTTACGCCAGTCTATTGGTGGTAATCAGTCCTGTGCAGTTCTAGGAGGTGCACCCTCTCAGGCTTTGCCTCCCCTCTTTGGGGAGGAGTAAGTTTATTACTTACTGTCTGAGGCGCCCCTACCGGGGAATGCCCAGGCAATTTTTAAACAGCAAGAATGCTCAAATTCTCGAGCGCTGGTTCTTTCCCACTTTCCCGACCTTGTGTCACATCTTACCTTGTGGGAGGAAAATAAATAGAACCATTGTAGCACAGAGGGGAGCAGCTGCTAGTGTAATAGCAAGAGTTATAAGTGGATAAAGTTAGGGTTAGGGTCAGGGAACTTGTGCCATTATTAATCAACAGGGCATTACCAGTGTCGACCAAAGGAAAAGTTTATCTACACAGTGTGATGTATAGAAGTGAAACCGAGGCAGTGGGAGTTTACGGTATGTGTTGCATGGAGAGAAATGATATGAGAGTGATATAATGGATGTCAACAAGAACAAAAGTAGGGATCAACATTTAGAGGTGTTTTTTTTTTCCATCAACCTTTGGTGTGAAATGATAGTTTTTGTCCTGACATTTAAAAAATTTAATATATTTTTTTACATATAGAGGGGGTGGGGGGTGGTTAGAGAAAAAGAGAAGTTTTAAAATGTGGTACACACACTTTGAACTCTTCTATCTTGTAACCTGTATCCCTGGCGATGCTGAGTAACCATGCTATATATAAAAAAAAACTTGTTTTTCTATAGTGAGTAACCATGCTATATAAAAAAAACTTGTTTTTCTATGGTGAGTAACCATGCTATATAAAAAAAACTTGTTTTTCTATAGTGAGTAACCATGCTATATAAAAAAAACTTGTTTTTCTATGGTGAGTAACCATGCTATATAAAAAAAACTTGTTTTTCTATGGTGAGTAACCATGCTATATAAAAAAAACTTGTTTTTCTATAGTGAGTAACCATGCTATATAAAAAAAACTTGTTTTTCTATGGTGAGTAACCATGCTATATAAAAAAAACTTGTTTTTCTATGGTGAGTAACCATGCTATATAAAAAAAACTTGTTTTTCTATGCTGAGTAACCATGCTATATAAAAAAAACTTGTTTTTCTATGCTGAGTAACCATGCTATATAAAAAAAAAACTTGTTTTTCTATAAAAAAAATTTTTTTTTTTTTTTTCCCTCAGAAATCAACAAAGACTGATTACGAAATTGGTCGTACGTTTGCCACTTTGTTTAGCAATTCCGAATTCCGACAAGAAATTCATCACACCTACAACGAGGAACAGTTCTTTGCGGTGATGAAAAAATATGCAGATAAATTGTCCTCCAAATCGACTGTAGATCTGCAACTTGATGAAGATATCCCAACAGTAAGTAAAGCAGTAATAACATCACATTATTTTATTTGGACTACTGTTCTCATCTTGGGTGTTATTCTCACAACGTTTCGGCCGATGTAACCTCCGACTTTCTTCAGGTGTCTCATGCCAAACTCTGGAGTCTGTATGGAATTTTGAACAAAACCCGTTATTTAATCCTTGTGGGATAGCTTGTTCTCATTCTGTCAGCCGTGATCAGGTAGGTAGCCCCATGGATTAAATAATGGGTTCCGTTTGAAATTCCATATAGATTCACAAGTTCGACAAAGATTCCTGAATTCGACAAGACTCACCTGAAGAAGGTTGGAGGTTACATTGGCCAAAACGTTGTGAATAGAACAGTAGTCGAAATAATCTGAATAATACAAATTATCAATCATCTCAAAAATTCTGAAACTTAATGATTGTATTTGACGATTTTGTAAAATGAAGCATTGTTATTGCATTTTTATGCGTCTGATGGCCAAGTGGGTATAGGCGTTGGTTAAAAAATGTTCTACAGTGAATTGTGAGTTCAATAAGGATTTTTTTAAATTTTTAAATAATTTACTGATACACGATTTGTAAAAGGCATGGAACAGTGAATGAGAACAATCTAACTGGGTGAATTAAATAAAGAGTTTAGTTTGAAATTGACAGACGGTTACAGACAACAGCAGAAGGCACCTGAACAAGGCCAGAATTTACAGAAATGATTTGCTATGACAACTGCAAGGAACTTTCCTTTCTTTTTCTGGAATTTCCATGAACAGAGATTCTTTCCATCCAAAAACTTTCCATTAGTGGATCACATTACCATGTGACTGCTTCTCTGCAGCCTATAACATGATCACATTACCTTGGAACTGCTTCCCTGCAGCCTATAACATGATCACATACCTTGGAACTGCTTCCCTGCAGCCTATAACATGATCACATTACCTTGGAACTGCTTCCCTGCAGCCTATAACATGATCACATACCTTGGAACTGCTTCCCTGCAGCCTATAACATGATCACATTACCTTGGAACTGCTTCCCTGCAGCCTATAACATGATCACATTTCCATGGAACTTCTTCCCTGCAGCCTATAACATGATCGTCTTCAAATCCAATGTCAACAAATATTTCTTATGAACCATCCTCATAAGTAATCAAATTTTGTTCATTCATCATTCAACTGACAATTCAGCCATGTCATTAAGCATAATCTTCGAGTGGCTTTTGACCTTGATAAGTAGTGACTCATTAGTAAAAAATAAATGAATAAAAATGTATTCCCTCTCTACCCTGTATCTACTGTTGAAATGTGTGAGTAAGGAAAAAAAAATGAAAAATGAACAGGACAGAGTTTTTAACTTTCCCTGTATCCTATGTTAAATCCTTTTGTTATACAGACATTAAAAAAAATTGAATTTCTTTCATTCCAAATTATAGTTTAAATTTAGCTCTGATGAAATTTCTTTGAAAAACTCCTCAAATTGTTTGACACTCAAAAAAAAATAATTTTTTTTTTTTGTTTAAGAAAACAACTAATGTGTAAGTGCTCAGGTTGCAAATCTGATAGGGTCGGAACAGCTTTTATTGGAAGTGAGGTACCTGAAGGACTCTCACTTACAAGACAAATGAAATGTGTCTGTTGTTAAGAAAAAATGAAATGTGTCTGTTGTTAAGAAAAAATGTACCAACAGTTGCATAAAGAAGTCTGTGTCTCAAATCTAGGTTAAGAAATCAACACTATAAAAGATCCAGAATCACAAGTCGAACTTCAAAAGTCTGGCAGGCAAATCAATCAATAAAATCTCTGTATCTGCGGCTTTTCGTAAATTACAAATAAGTCAACTATAAACTAATAATTAACCGAATTTGCTAATTAAGACTTCTGAAATATTTGGATCATCTGATCAGAATTATTAAGTTAATTAAAATTGAAATCTTTCTTGTTAATTTTGAAATAAATGTGCAATCAAATTTACGAATGAATGATTTTGTTTTCGACAAAGTCAATTTTTTTTCTTTTGTTCCATATTTCAATTCTCGAATCTTTTAAATGAAATTTGTTCTAAAAATTAAAATATTTAAAATGTTTTTTTATTTCTTTCTTTCTTTATAGCAGTCAATCTTTAAAAATTGTGGTTTCATGCATGGCCTCTTGGAAGATCTCCGAAGAAGAATTCCACATTATATTTCTGATTATAAAGATGGTGAGGCAAACTTTATATTATTCATTCTTGTTAACATTATTAAAAGAAACAATATTATATAATCAATCAGTGGTTCTTTAGAATTACTCTGCCATGAAAAAAAAAACTTCTGTTTTTTAAATGATCACATTTTTGACCAGCCGGTAGTTTTGGAAGGAGTCATTAAAATGATTGGAGTCAGATTTTTTAATCAACAGACTGCCTGAATATTGGAAGACTTTAAAATAAGGAGTCTGAATTTTGGAATTCTAGGAGTCTGAGTCGGAAGTTTTAGGGAATCTTTGAAGTCGGACCCTTTACCTTCCGATTCGGCAACCCTATTTTTGACGTGGGTACTCTATTACTGAGAGAGGCCAAAGTGATGATGATCAGTGATTGTTGTGTTGGAAATCTCCTAGAAAGAGGAAAATTCCCTGCTAAGTTTGAGGAAAGGAAGTCGAGTGCAGCTCAATTTTTTGTGGTACTTGCAAGCAGTGGGTACACAAGAACTGCAGTTGAATTACTTGTAGGTTGAAAGATGATAACCAGTTTGTGAGCACAGGGAGAAACAGGTACTGGTGTAATAGCAAGAATTAGGAGTGGATGGAGAAAGTTCAGAGAACTTTTGTAATTACTAACCAGCAGAGCGTTACCACTGCCAACCAAGGGAAGAGTCTAACAGGCATGCGTATGCAGTGTGATGATGTATGGAAGTGAAACCTGGCCTTAATTCACAAGCACCTGTGACGCAATGGACAAAAGTGCTAAGTAATAATCTGTTCTAAGTGACAGTCTTCGAGAGATTGATGGTTAAATCCTCATCGCGGACGATACTAAGAATACAATTACGAATCACTTAAGACTTCTACTCGGTCATGGCTGATGGAACGAGAGTAAACTACCCCCGTGGATTAAATAAAGGGTTCTGTTGGAAATTCCGTACAGATTCCCAACTTTGACAAGATACACTTGAAGAAGGTTGAAAGTTACATCGATCGGCCGACACGGTGTAACAATAACATCCAAGATGAGAACAATAGTCCGAATAATACAAATTATTGTATTTCGAGGTACTTCTTTACAATCATCCTACCGTGAAAAACACGTCTTTTTGCAATATGTGTGCGTTAATCTGCTTATTCGAACAACTATTTTCATCTTGGTTGTTATTTTCACATTTTAGACGATTTAACATTTCGAGTGCATCTTTTTGAACTTGAGAATCTCTATGGAATTTCCAACTGAACCCTTTATTCAATCCATGGGGTAGATTGCCGCCATTCGATCAACCATGATCGGATAGAAGTGTTAATTCATTTTTATGTTATTCTTAGTTATCGGCTGTAGTAAGGATTGAACCATCAACCTCCAGAAGGCTGATTATTAATCAACGACTTTAACCACCACAAGAACAATCTATCTCTGTGGATTAAATAAAGGGTTCGATTTAGAATTCCGTGTAAGTTCGTGAGTTTGAAAAGATGCACCTGAAGAAGGTCTGAGATTACATCAGTTAAAACATTATGAAATATGGCAACAACTCGTTCCAGTAATTAATTATTCTCTTATCCTAGACACAACACTAAACTGCCCCTGACACCCTTGGGCAAGATGTTCACGTCTACTCCACCGCACCATCCCAGCTCTTTCTACCTTTTGTTTGTCTGCCCCATGTCCCAGCCCAAACGTTCTGCGCATGACAAAAGAGCATCAAGTGCTGAGATCCCAATTTTGGAGCTTTGGGAAGTGTGGAGTCACTCCATAATTGCCATTACTCCCAGGTCCACTCTGACTGGGAGTGGTAGTACCTGTCATAGCCCCCATCTATATGTGTTACATTACCTCCCCTCTGAGAGGAGGTCTAAATGTCTCACAATTCACAACTAAATAAAATACATGGGTTGTTATCAATGCAATCACAAATCATAACAACACCATTCCTTCTATGATTGGGGCACCTGAAATTAATTGTTTACAACAGCACTCACTAATTGAAGAAGGACCCTTTATTGAGATGTTGGAGTTGCCTTTTCTTCTGCTAGCGGTGGAAAGGGGCATCCCGAGCTACAGATATTTGGCCCCTTAGTTTATCATCGATCATCTCTACTCGCCCGATTCGCTCCGATATTTCCAACAGAGTGCCCACTTCTCTCACTCACTCACTCTTTGAGCCATGTGACGTCACTGACTACGAGGTTGAGGTGACATTTGAGTACATACTCGCTGATCCCATGACCCCGATATCGTGTGGATACCGCCCTGGGACCCGAAATAATCAGTTATATACTGGCAAAATTACTATTTAACAAGACCTCTTAATAGAAAGTGTCATTTCCTCATAGAATGAGTCATTTAATGCCTAACTACCAGATAAGATTTTATTTCTATTTGTAAGAATTATTTATGCTCTAATACATTTTCAATAATAAATTAGTTCTCATATAGTTAATAGAAACCATCATTTCTTTATAAAATATCTGCCTACAAACCAATCATATACAAAACATGTGTAAAATAACTCAACGATTATTGATATGCCATAAAATCTGTAGAGATTTTGGGTGAGGTTCTTTGGAGATGTGTATCAAAGATAGCCATTCTTTAGTAGCGTCACTGCGTTTGTATTCATCTAACTCGGCTTGTTTAAGATGAAGAAGAAGAAAAAAAGGGTCACCTGAGTTCCAATTAAAACGACAAATTTTTTTACAATTTATGTTAACTTTATTTAACAGTTTCATCAACACAAGAATATAAGACAGGTTGGTTGGTATTAGAGAAAAGGAATTCAGTCAAGGTTTTTTGGTCTCTCCTCTTGTCCAAGTCATGACGAGAGGCGAGCCAGGGATATTACATCTTTTCATGTTGGCATCTCTACTGAAACTGTTTATATTTGGGTGCAAAATGGTTTGACCAGAAATGGGAAAAGGTGCGCAAAGTGTTCAAATCACTATGCAAGTCTAAACATGCCTGTGTCGACCAACTGAACCACATACAAATCACTGCGCGAGTGATTACATGTAAATACAAAAGAAAATAGATCTTAATCATGTAACTGCTACAAATCCAACAACCAACCAACGTAGTTACTCTCTCCATGAAGAAACCCAATATTTATTAGGTCGAGCGATCTACTTGCTTCTTTAAGAATACTTTTTTTTTTTTAAATATTTTTTGCTTTGTTAATCTTTGTTTAATTCTTGTTGTAGGAGTAATCGGCCACAATTCTATTCAAAAGACGCTTTCAACTTCATGTTTCCTGTTCTTTGCGGTTCTCTTACCTTCCATTGCTTTCGGAGTGTTAAACTCCGAAAATACACATGGAACGCTTAGTAAGTACTTGCAGATTTTCATTTCCAATATGTCTTTTTTTTTCTTTTCTTTTTAATTCAACTTTCACGTCAATTTTGTTTGGTAGAATTTTTTTTTTTTTTTTTTCCAAGAATTTAAAATGTCTAATGTCCATTTATTATATAAAGAGCAGTTATGTGTGTATGTGTCCACCTAAAAGTCAGAAACTGCACAAGACACACTAACAAAGCTGATATATTATTTTTCAGCATTGCCTCAGACAGAATATAGACATATTTTTGTTAATAATATCCATTCTTTTGGGTTTCAACAGGAACAAAATTAGGCAAGTGGTGGGGGTGGAAATTTAGTGATATTTTTTTTTTTGCCATCGACCTTTGGTGTGAAATGGTACTTGTGAAAAGTGAGAGAGGAGAAGGGGATAAAGAGAGAAAAGTTTTAAAAGAAACTCTTCTATTTTGTTGTCCATCCTGAGCAACGCCAAGTAATCATGCTAGTTTTAGTTGATGAAAAAGGAAGAGCAGTAGTTCAAAATGTTATGTGGTGATTGACATTTCTTTATAGAAGAAGAAAAAAAAAGTTAGAATTTGGCCTTATATGTCACTACTAACCAAGGCCAAAAGCAACTCGAGGATACTGACGGCAAAATCTTTGGTAGATTTGAAAAACGTGATCAGGCGTAGCCGTTACCATGAACTTGGTGTGTATAAACTGTGCATCTTGTCAATATTCCTTTATTCTTTGGAGACGTGGTGTGGACTACATAGTGTCGACACATCAAGACCCTGGAGATGTTCCATCAAAAATGTTTTAGAAGGATTTTAAATGTTAATTGGCAATCACTCACACCAGATACCACTGTTCCACAGCAAGCTTGTGTGTCTGGCATAGAAGGATGTGTCATATGTAGTCAGATACATTGGGATGGGCACCTTCTTAGAATGGAAGATGAAAGACTCTCCAAATATATGGAACTGCAGCATGGTAAATGTCAGACATATCAAAGACAATCTTAAGGCCCTTAGCATGAATGTGAACAGTTGGAAGAGAACAACTTTGAAACGATAGGTTTGGCAAGAGCATTTCTATGATTGCAGTGATAGATTTGAGACAAAGCGGCTAGAGTACTCCATCTTGAAACATGTTTTGCAGAAGTGGTCTATGCCAAACGTTCCAGACACATTTCAGTCTATGTGTGTGGTGTTTGTGGTAGAGCCTGTCTGTTGAGGACTTATGTAAGCTACGTAAGATCTCATGGTAGCAATCAACTACATCAACGACAAACAGGGAAAAGAAGCAAGGGATGTATAAATGGAAGCTGAGCCAGTGGTCTCATGTGTTATATTTGCAGAAGACTTGTAAAAGTAAACCTGGCCTTCTGTGTGCTCGCAACCTGGTATTGCAATCTTGTAGAGATGACCTTCTGTAAAGAAATGGCAATCACCATATATTATATATTATATACATACGAGAAGAATACCCATCCCAGAACAGTTTTGCACCACTGTTATGTACCGTTACGAAGATTAAAATCAAGATATAATGCTACAAAACCTTACATCTAGAATCCTTATTCCAATTTTGATCAAAATTCATTACATGATTTTGATTCTAGAAGTTGTCTAAAATTTAAAGCTTAAGCTATCTTAAGAAAATGAAATTAAGAGAATCTTGCTTAATTGGTGTCTAATGACTATGGATCAAATTTAATGAAAATCTGAAATATCTAATGGGACGTTATGCCCATATTATGGCCTCAAAAAACCTTTAAAATACTTCAAAGAAACTGAAATTTGAGGAATATATATTAATATCTAATACCTATTAAAAAATTCACAAGAAAAAACGGAGTATCTGAAATTTCACGAAGGGCTTCCACCGCCTCTTTGCCCCCTTTGCCTAAAACTAAACTAAATATAGCCCACATTACTCATCCTTATGCCAAGCAGCTGTGTCTCAAAATGCATAATGATTGGTTTATTAGTTTAGGAGTGAATCCTGTACATACAAATATATAAACATATACACATACCTAACTTTTTATAAATAGTGACATGATAGATAGGTTGTATGTGTGTGTGTGTGTGTGTTAATAAGTACACCATTTTAAAATGACATGAAACAACATTTGTTTGAATATTTATAAACTTGTCTCGTATTCGTATTTCGAACAAGTGTATTCATCTTATTTGGAAGCATTTTATAGTTTTCTAAATGTGTTTAGATTTTTATTTTTGAAGAAATTTCTCTTTCCTTTCTGTTTCTGTTTTCTTTTCTAGATGTCAAGAAAGTGATTTATTCTCAAATATTTGGTGGGTTGATATTTGCATTGTATGGAGGCACTCCACAAATAGTTCTACTCACAACGGCACCACTTGCTCTGTACATCAAAAGTAAGTAACGAAGAGAAGAACATAAATATTACGCATTTATAGCAAAAGATTTTAATATTTTAAACAAATGCAACACTAATTAATGTTCAAATTGTTCTCTTTATTTCTCTTTCTCGCTCTTTCTTTTTTGCTCTCTCTCGCTCTTTTTTTGCTCTCTCTCTCTCTTTCTTTTTTTGCTCTCTCTCTTTCTTTTTTGCTCTCTCTCTCTTTCTTACTCTCTCTCTCTTTTTCTCTTTCTTTCTTTCTTTCTTTCTCGCTTTCTTTCTCTTTCTTTTTTTCTCTCTCTCTCTTTTTTCTTTTTTTCTTTCTCTTTTTTTCTTTCTCTTTTTTTCCTCCATCTTTTTTTCTTTCTCTTTCATTTTCTTTTTCTCTTTTTTTCTTTTCGCTTTCTTTTTCGCTTTCTTTTCTCTTTTTTCTCTCTTTTTTCTCTTTTTTCCTCTTTTCTCTCTCTTTTTTTCTCTTTTCCTCTTTTTTCTCTTATTTTTTCTTTTTTCTCTTTTTCTTTCTTTTTTCTCTTTTCTCTCTTTTTTTTCTCTTTTCTCTCTCTTTTTTCTCTTTTTCTTTCTTTTTTTTCTCTTTTTATCTCTTTCTCTCTCTCTCTCTCTCTCTCTCTTTCTTATGACTCTTTGGAAATCTGTTATCTTAACTAATACTTCAAAAGTAAAATACTTGTAAATATGAGGTACACAAGAAATGCAATGGAATTACAGGTAGGCTAACAGATATAACTAATTTGTATGCAAGTGTGAATCTGCATTTATATATGTTCCCTGCACAGGCCGTGATCGTCCGCTCATTGTGTTCATCCAAATTTGATGCTCAACACCAGTCGCAGTGTCAATCCTGATCCCTGTCACTGCTGTAACAAAAGTATTCTACCTCCAAACAAAAACACAACTTCAATTTAAAAAAACGGACAACTCCAATTTAAAACAAGTTTTATTTGGAGAAGTCACCATGATCCTTGTTTTCGTCGACCAAACGACGTATCTGTAAATCAAGACAAACAAACCTTCCAATTGAACAAAAACAGTCCATTAGCTTAAGGCCCAAAGACTCATCTGTTTCTCAAACCCACGATTTAAAAGTTCACCATATTTATCAAGTCCGTACACATCGTACTCCTCTTCATGTGTTACATAACAAGGACCGTTATTTGAATGGAAAAATTTAAAGTACAGAGGTGACCTCTATTTGTCTGTCTCTCTCTCTCTCTCTCTCTCTCTCTCTCTCTCTGTTTCTCTCTCTCTCTGTTTCTCTCTCTCTCTTTTTCTCTCTCTCTCATGCATATGAAAATAACTTGTTTCTTTGATGCTTTCTCTGACTTTTCTTCTCTTTGTATAAACATCAACGTCCGAGTGGATTTATCAACAGGTGTATAATGGTTTATCAACAGGTGTATAATGGTTTATCAACAGGTGTATAATGGTTTATCAACAGGTGTATAATGGTTTATCAACAGGTGTATAATGGTTTATACACTCAGTGGTAAAAAATGAAAGTACAACAAATAGAGATGGCTTTTGACCCTTGTTGGAAGAAGTCCAATGTTTTTAAACTCAAAATTTCTTATCTCAAAAAAACATTGCCACCACCTTCTTTAAATATATTTTGATAACCAATTTGTCTGTTATGAAGAATTTTCTAATTTTATTATTTTTGTTTTTCATTATTTCTTTTTTTCTTTGCAGTCATTTATACGATTTGTGATGATTTTCAAATCGACTTTGTTGCCATGTTCGGCTGTGTAGGTCTTTGGAATACATTCTTTCTCTTCCTCTACTCATTCTTTGATCTTAGTGTATTGATGCGGTGGTCAACCAGGTATGTAACATCGCCTTTCAAATTTTACTTGTCTCTTCATAAAAGGGAAATAATTTTATTTATGTTTACCAAATGTTGGGCAAAAGTTTCATAACATTTCTTGTAAGAGTAGTCCTAGAATTAAGTTCAATCTACAAAATATGTACTTTGAAATCGCCATTTTAAATTGACATGTTCATTTTTTATTGTGTGTCGATTTTCCCATTTTTTATTGAATTTGAAAGGAAAAAAACTATTTAAAACAAAATATTAAAAAAATATTTCAAATTGAATAAATATGTGCATAAACATTATTTAAACACAATGTCAATGAAAAAAATAAAATAAACTCCTAGTGGAGGCTGGAAGTGAAGGCTCAAACTTTTCCTTGCACTTAGTAATGTTATAATAACAACAATAAAAAAAGATGTCAAACAATTGTTCCACATTTTAAAATTAACACTTGGCCGAATCTTGAAAATTGTTGGTTGGTGGACACATCAGTAAAACTCTTAAAAGCACACCTCATGCTCAAATCAATGGAGGCGTGAGTGAAAGAATTGGGTTTCTAGAATAGAAGTTTAAAGAAAATCAAAACTGAAATTCCAGGAAAACAATCATTACCGAAACAAATAAAACTTTTATTTTTCAACAGTGTCGTTACACTGTACCTGAAAGCAAAATCTTTGAAAACTTTAAGGAAAAGTTCTGTTAAAAAATTAAGATACTTTAAATAGTTGAGGACCCCCACAAACCCAAATATTTCCAATTGCAATTTTGCAGAGCCATCACCGAATTAGTACCAACATTAAATGAAACAACTTTTTTTCATTTTCCCTGACTTTAGGGTCAGTTTTATTGAAGTATCAAAATTAAATATAACAAAATATTGATAACTTTACGTGATGAATTTCTTAATAATTGACATTTTCTATTGAATTTGAAATGTAAAACATTACATTTATGTTACAAGCAGTGGTTAAAAAAAAAATGAAAATGTTTTATTCTTGTTAGAAAAAAATTCAAATCCTTAATTTATTTATTCAATGTTGCTCGGTAATTTTTTACTTTCATTTTTGTTTAGCTTTTTTTATTGTTTTTTCTACAAAATTATTATTTTTTTTTTTAAAGAATTGGATTTTGAAAGTTAAATTCAATTATTACATTATTGTTCGGTCATCTATATATTTATATATATCTATAACTCAATGTCTGCATGTGTGATGTATGTGTGTTCTTATAGAAACAAAGGTTAAATCTACATAAAATATAAAAGTGTATTCTCATGTACAATTTACCAGGGAAGACAATGGAAATGTTTCCAAATCTCTGTTACCCTCTATATGCCGAATATCTACGTGCCCCCACGTCTAAGTGACCCATGGGGACAAAACTTCAAATACCTATATCCAATTTTAATGAAATTTAAACCATCTGTGTAAGACACTAATTCAGAGTTTTTAGATATTTCAGCTTCTTCTGACTATATGTCAATAAAAGCAAAGAAAGTAATATTGTGTTAGGAGCATAGTAAAAAAGTACATAATAGTAATCCTCATTCAATCCCGAGGAATGTTGGGTCTACCTGCTAGTTAAATTATAAATTGAACAAAATTGTTATAAAACTAACTAATTTTGTTATACTAATGTTGTTTTAATCTCTGTTTATGAAATTATTGGATGTAAAAAGTTTCGAAAACTTTAACGAAAGAAACTATTGATTTTATCTTATATTTAAGTGTATTCTGTAATGTTGTTTTGGTACTTCTACACAATAGGGACCACTTTTTTTTAAACCCTTACCTAACCCTGTAAGTAAAGGGAAATGAAAAGGTATCCAAAGAATTCCAAGTGAAAAGTTTCAAAAGTAATAAGGGTATCCCTAAAATTATGTAAAAGTTGGAACTTGGTCTTTCTAATTGATTGAAAAATAGTTGCCGGGCAAGTAACAGCGCCTTTGTTATTTGTATATTTTGGTAAAAGTCAGAAGTTGATTCAGCTTTCTCCGTTCGTAGTCTGAACTGCTTACGTCACAACTGCAACTCTATGGATACCTATTCCTAAAAAGCACCAAATATTGATAACTTTACATGATCAAATCTCTATTTATATAAAGTTAGGTATGTGCATGTATATATATTTCTATGTATAAGATTAACTACTAAACTAATTAACAATCATTATGAATTTTGGAACACAGCTGATAAATGTAATGGTAGCCTATACTGATTGATTTGTAAAAAAAAAAAGTAACATTTTCTCTTATTCTTGACTGAACAGGTACACAAGTATTGTCAATGTAACATTTCTGTCGTTTTTGACAGAATGGATACACTTGGATTGCCTTTGTAATTACTATAGGATCATAAATAAATATGCCATTTATATTTAAATTTGTCTTAATAATTTTCAATGTAGATTTCAGTTCAAGATGTTTGTCACATTTCCAATGCGTGACTTACATACATTATTATTATTATTATTATTATTATTATTATTATTATTTACTATTACTCGGTTATAATAGAAATGTATTTTTTTTTTTCGTTTTCAGATCTTCAGAAGAAATATTTGCTCTTTTTATCTCCGTTGCTTTCTCTGTGGATGCTTTTAAAAGCTGTGCAAAAAGTAAGTTTTATTTTTCTTATTTAATCTAATTACTGTCTTCCCCCCCCCAATTATAAATAACCACATAAACTCAGGCATAACATTTAAATGACACCAGTTGGCAAGTTATTCGACCCTCACCACCACTACCACCACAACCTTGAAATCCATTTTTTCAGCCATTTCATTTCTTAATTTTTTTCTTGTTTCTTTTATTTCAAAACCCTATCAACTACTGTCAACCCAAACTCAGTCCTGTGTATGACCATAACTGCATCCAGTAATGAGGGCCCAATATATATATATATATATATATATATATATATATATATATTTATATGAGAAAGGAAGGATGATAATAATCCGACGTAATGGGAAATGAAAAAGGAAAAAAACAAGAGATATTTTTTATATATTCATCAACGTTTCGTCTTTATTGTAAGACTTCCTCAGGATGATAATTTGAAGGAAAAATGTCATGCAAGTACATCGAAATTTTGGGTAGACATGATGGAGAGATAAAGGAAAGTAGTAGCCGTGGCTACTGTGAGCACTGGAGGAGAGTCCAGGCTGTGAGAAGTCAGTTGTGGCGAAGAATAAAATGAATATGGAAAATTCTGAGTTGGTACCATTAAGGCAGCAGTGAAATGGGGAGGGGTAAGAGTATAATTGAACTTGCCTTAGGGTGGGACAAATGAAAGGGGGGGGCTGAGATTTTTGTCGTGATGAGGTGTGGCATGGATTTTGAGAGGCTGGGGAAAGAGGAGGAAAAGAGGAAAACTCTGTGATTAGCAAGTAGGTGGTATCATAGTTTTAGAAAAAGATTTGTAGAAATGAAGATAACTTGAAAATAGGGGAGTAAAGCAAATTTTGATAATATTAAGATGGTCCCCGGGGTCACAAGCCCCCACCCCCATCCACACACACATTGAAATTTAAACCATAGCTCCACCGAAAATTTAAATAGGTCCAATTTTAATGAAATGTATACCTTATTTAATACATATTAAATAAATATGATTTACATAATATATATATATATATATAAAAAAAATGTGAAGCGAGAGCTAGCAGGCGAAGCCAGCTAGTATATATATATTATTTACATGTGTGTATATATATATATATATACAAAAATGTGAAAAGTTTTTTCTATTGCTTCTAACTACATTAACATCAAAACATGTTAAGATTATTTAATTCTACTGATTCTATTTATCTTCCTCCCACAAGATAAGATGTGACACAAGGTCGAGAAAGTGGGAAAAAAACCAGCGCTCGAGAATTTGAGCACTCTGGCCATTTAAAAATTGCCTGGGCAGCCCCGTCGGCATTCCCCGGTAGGAGCGCCTCAGGCGATTAGCAATAAACTAACCCCCTCTCAAAGGGTGAGAAGGCAAAGCCTGGGAGGGTGGACCTCCTAGAACTGCACAGGACGGACAACCGATAGACCGGCGTAAATCCAGACCCGAAGGCCTGGACAATACCAGTTTATTGGGCAGGGTTTTATTTACTCCTCCCCAGGAGTTAAGCACAAGGCCAGTTTTATCTTACTCCCACAAGTAAGATGTGACCCAAGATCGGGTCGAGAAAGTGGGGGTTGAAAAGCCAGCGCTCGAGAGGTGAGATTGGGCGGGGTACCCCTCTAATATATTGAAATACCCTATATATCGGCATCTCCAACTCACTCAAATGAAATCCTGATTTTGCTCATTTGCATATCTATCTTTTTTAAAGTTTTTAATAAATTAAGATTCTGTAATATACCTTTCGACTTTTTGTTGTCAAATTTTCTTCTACATATGCAATCGTTTTATCAGTAGTACTATTATTATAATTATAAATAAAATAAGATAAAGAGATTTTATTTAAAAAATGATAGCGTTTAAAAACCTATTTAGAATTTCATTTTCAAGGGAGATAATTTACTTCTGGTAAAGTGTCAAATATCGCTGAGATGTTGAGAACAGATATTACATTTTGATCTTAGTCAAAAGGCTACGAAACCATAAAAAAAAAAAATTTTCACTAGGCATTTTTAAATTTTAAAAAAAAAAATTGATTAAATTGGAATATTTTTTAATGGCCGGTGTAGTGTAGTATCGGTTCTGTTGTCATAAGACTGTCCTCCCAGGAATTACCTCCTCCATTTTTAAGGGTGTGATGGGGAATCCTCCCAGAATGAAAAAAAAAAACCAAGACTTGATTAAGTCAGAATATCTTTATGGGGGGATGGGGGTAGTATAGTATCGGTTCTGTTCTCATATGACCGTCCACGCAAGAATGATTTCCTCCTTTTTGGGTGGAAAGAAGTAGTGTTCGTTCATCCTTCTATCATCCTCTCAGCCTCTCATTTGCATATTTATTTTTTTAATAAATTTGTTGCTGTTGTTATTTACTTCTTTCCACGGAAGCAGAGTTAGGCACAATGTCAATATTTAACGTGGGGAGAATCCAGCTCCCCTAAAATGGACACTCTGAATTGGAACAAAAATTTTAATTGCCTCGGTCTAGAAGGATTTCCCCCTTCACTGACACAGAACATAAAAACTAATTACAGATTCAGTCCAGATACTACATTTTGCTTCTAGCCAAAAGGCCAAGAAGTTAACATGTTGGTAGTGGTGATGATGATAATGATGATGATGATGATAAATTAAAAATTTGTCATAGAAAATAAATAAACCTCCTCTAATGTTTCTAAATTACAAAAAAAAGTATTTTTCTTTAATATTCTTTACATATTTTTTCTTTCTTTTATAATAAAGGTGAAAAGTACAAAGTACCCATTTCGAATTACTCAGTAATATAAAATTGGACTATTTGACCAATTGATGTTCCACCCTTATGTTTATTCATTTCATTACATAACCAGTTTTAATGGGGAATTCATTTTAATTTTTATGCTGAAACAAAATAAAATTTATCGACGTTGAATATCTTAAAGACAATATCAATTAACCTTTTTGTTGTTTTTTTCCTAAAAAACAAAATTTGATGATGTTCATGCACAGTATATTTCCCTCATATTGGAATATATCAAATAACACTACAATAATCATCATTTTTTTAAAAAAATTCTCTAAATTACCAAAATGTCAAATGAAAATTACTTTAGTTTCTGTAAAAAAGACAACAGTGTCAGTAATTGCCACCCGGAGAGCGGATAGTTTTTGCTAGTGTATATATATATATAATTATTAATATATGTATTAGAATATATGTATTAGAATATATGTATTAGAATATACTATCAGTGCCTTTTTAACTTTGCAGTCTCTTTAAAAGATTCAGCTCGATGATTGTCAATCAGTAACAACAGAGCATATATAAGTCAGGTTCATTTTATATTCCAATAATCATATTTTTATTTTTTTTATTTTTATTTTTTCACATTTCCAAAAAACCTAACATTTCTGTGAGATATATTTTTACGGTCCGTTTCATTTGTTGTGAGCTAAACAACATTTTTATGTCAATATCGTCTCTGCAACATTACAAAATCATCAGAAAAATTTACAAAGAGTAAAAAAATTCTTGGATTAAAGTGTCTTGAAAAAAAACTACACTATGCAGTGGTTCATTTTTGGGTGAAACAAAATAAAAAACAAAGAAAAGAACAAACTCACACGTGGGGGAATCCACTAGCACGCCATTTTGGAAATTTCTAGTTCAGAGCTAGTACATCCTAAAAGTTTTGTGGACATTTATAAATTTTAATTCAGTAATATTTCTTAAAATAGTTCATAAGTTTTATAATTTATTTATAAAATTTCGAATTCACTTGAGGATAATTTTTTACTTTCTTAAAGTTACATCAATTAGCCTTCAAATGCCTATTTAGGTCATTTGGATACGAAGCTGGTCTCTTTTAAGTTCATCAGTTGAGATTTATTTATTTTTATTTATATATATATATATAATGATGATTAGACATTTTGATGTTTTAACATTTCTCTTCTTTATTCTTTGTTCTTTTCAGGTTTCTCTCACAGTTACAATACTCCATACTGTGACAATACAACTGCTAAAAACATTACTCTTGATCCCATCGAATATGCATGTGACCGAGAAAACAGTGTCTTGTATCTATTTCTTATGTTCGGAACGCTTTGGCTTGGTGTGTCACTCTTTAACGTCAAAGACACGTAAGTCTCTCCTCTGCTGTTAGTAAACAATCTCTGTTGCTTTGCAGTCAAGTAAACAAAAAAAATGCCTATTTTTTTTAATAGACAGAAATTAATTTCCATCATTAAAGATACCTGTTTCTAATGTAGTTTGATCAATACATAAATTACCTCCCTTGATAGAGTAATTTAAAAAATTCACCCGTAACAAATCTTAAAAAAATAAAAAATGAGAATGGATAAATAAAAAAATATATATAAATCAATAAATAAAATAAAAAATATGAAAACATTAGATTTTATGTGGATCCAGATTTGGCTGCAAAATAAGTATTCAAATGTAACGGCAACTTTTGGACGTTTCTCAGCAATAAACAAAAAGAAACTTTGTTTTTTGAAACGGGTAGTGTTTCTCCTGAAATATCAAAATCTATATTTTCCACGCTTCCAGACTCTCTATAACAGTAAGTGAAAGAAATATTGAAAATTAAAAAGTAAATAAGTTTTATTACTCTCTTAAAGTGGCCAGCCAATCTCTTGGGTGTCTATTCTTTTAATTAAATATGTATTCTCATTGCAGACCTGCCGTTTGCAGCATGCATCTATGCACCCCATTAAACATGCATCTATGCACCCCATTAAACATGCATCTATGCACCCCATTAAACATGCATCTATGCACCCCATTAAACATGCATCTATGCACCTCATTAAACATGCAGTATTGCGCATGTTTACAATGTAACTTGTTCACGTCATTGTATTGTTGCATAGCCCTCTTACTTAGGGCCGCAGCATTTCTCGTTCTGTATACTCGTCCCTGAAAGGGCCGTGGCAGTTCACATTTAATACTCATCATTTTTAAAACATCATAAATCACATAGTTCATATATTGTTTGCATACCTTTAGATTTTTCTCTCGCCGTGTAGAGGGTTGCTGTCTCGATGTTGTCTAGTGGTTGAATTCTTTCTTCTCCCCTTCTGCCGTGAACCATGCCGTCCGTTGTCTGCAACAAAAGCTTCCTGACCGACTCACCAAACAACTATCCTTTTAACTTTCAATTCTTTTTATTACAAGCGTTAGTTATTTATCGGCTTGGAGACATTCACTACGTCGAGAGAGAGAGCAAATCACTACTTTATCGTAGTTACTTATCAAATAAGTCTTAACAATTCATGGAGGGGGAAAGGATACCTCTCGCCTGTATTTTCTTTAGGAAATATTTCCCTTATCTGTTGTAGTTTACATGGTAACAATCACGTCTCATCGGTTCACCTCCAAAACCCAGACTGACTAAAACTCGCTTCTCACGAAGAACGAGTGACGTCACGGATCCCTCTGTTTCCCACGCAAAGGCCTGTGACGTCACAGAGCCTCTCGCAGGTGCACACTGACCCTTGATCTGGGGTCTCGTCACGCGGTGAACTTGTCACGTCTGTGATTTCTGACTGTGAGAACAGGCCCTATTCTGCACTCAACTGCCGGGTCCACCCCCGCGTTAATTCACACAAGTCAAACCAACGATTTCCAACAGATACGTCCATTCCCATAGGGCCATTATCCAACAGTATGAGAACAATGTATTAATCATGTTTAATCTACACATATGTCTCGTTTTACTGTCTTCATAGTTTGAGGCAAACTATGAATAAATGCAACGTCTTTGTCTACCATGTTTACTGTCTTTTATTTTTCGACATGTGCGTTACTGCCAAAGCAACACTAAACATGCTCAGATAATTTAAATTCTCTACCCACGTGTTTCTAATCTAGATAAAATATTATTTTTCACTAATAAATGTGTCCCTTACCGTTTTTCATACATTTACATTGCCAATATTGAACTTGACCTCAACCCACCAAATATAAACAGGCAGTCCACCAATTTTATGGTCAAATGTTTACCTCCGAACCACCACATATTCTTTATAAGTTATCTGCGGAAAGTGTACAAATGTGCTTAGCAGCAATTTTTTTTTTCTTTTTCTTTTTTTTAAAACTCATATAAGGAATAACAGAAGTAAATATCCAATTTTTGTATACATTAAAAAACGTCTTGATAAGAACATTAATATAATTTTACATGATTACAGCTTGTGTGGAAGTTGATTTGTTTACGAAAAAACGAAATGCATTCTCGTAGATTTGTTGGTCCAATTTAATTATTTAAAAAAGAATTTTTAATAAGATTTTTGAAATTTTATTTAATTTTACACTATGGTAAAACTCATAGGCTATGAACTTCTTAGGCTATGAACAAAATTAAATATTTACTTCTTACATTATGAATTAACTTTAGCAATTAAAAAAAGCAAATTATAAAGTTAATTGATGTTCATCAACATCGAACTGATAACACCAAAAAACAAGATAAGGACTAAAAAAAAAAAAAAAAAGAAGTTATTTTTATATGTCTTTATTTTGAAATTCAGTAATTCTGATGATGAAGTATATCTTCGAAAATTAAATTGAAAAAAAAAAAAGTTAATAAAACTAAAATGCATTGTATGGCGTTCTAATTGCTTATTATTTTTAATCATTAATATAAATTAATATATTTTAAAATATTTTTGTCGATGTACTAACAAACGTACACCCTTTTTAAAATCACAGAAAGAAATACAGAATCATTTCCAACATTCTTGGAAGAAAAGAGTTGCTTTGATATAGAGATGGTTTGTGCTCTACAAAGAAAAATGTTCGTTAAGAGCAAAGTATCCAAATTTCAACAAAACATAAAAAACCCAATGAAATCATTGAACGAGGAATGATTTTTAAAATAATGAGGATATTCAATAATTTTAGTGCAGTGATATACATGCAGTATCTACTTTTTTAAATATTTAGGCATTCAATGTCTGTTTGCGTTGATCAATAGTCATTTTCCTAATAAATCCATTTTGTTTACATATAGTTTCTTGAATTCTCCTCATAAAATATTACTATAGTTGGCCAAACCTATACTCATTTTCTATATCTTTTAATGAAGAAAGATTTTTCAAGGTCATCTAATTTATCCTACGCTATGAACAGATCAAAGTTCACAGTTTTACTGTATTGCATTTTTTTATTACTAACTGGCCGTTTCATTTGCCAGCCTATCTCAGTCAAAACGTCAGGGGTTTTTGATCCCGATACTTCACGTTTTATAGGAGACATTGGACGAATGTTATCCACTTGTAGGAATGAGCTCCGATAGTGTGCTTGGATGTTCCAGTGCGTCTCCCCTGCTATAATCCGAGGCAACGCCATGTCTATTATGATGTTATCGTGTACTATCTAAAACGTCTTGTGTGTATTTCCCATTTCTACATGATTACATGATTTGTTTTTAGTTTTTACTATTGATCGATTGTTTATTGAAAGAAATTCCTACATTACTTTGTCAATAAATAACTGAGTTATTGTCCAAACTGCTGAATTCTTGGTTTTGTGTCTGTTTTTTGTTATTGAAATTGCTTCTTTTTGTTTTTTTACAGTCCATATTTAACGAGTGGCAAGAGAGAGATTTTCTCTGACTACGCTCTTCCTGTATCCGTCATCTTCATGTCCTTTGTGGGGGCCTACTTATTTAGAGATGTCAACTGTAAGTTTTATATTTTATTCATGACTGAATTAAAATTAAAAAATTTGTGTGAAAATCTCTCATAACCGTCAGGTAAACAGAGACTTGGTTGCTTGATTTAAAGATGCATCTGAAAGGACGTGTGCTGCATCTGAAAGGACGTGTGCTGCATAGGATGAAAACTAACAGCCTATACTCTAGCAGCACTTCCCCATTCTTGATTTGTTCTGTCATCAATCAGACGAGAAGAAATCCTGCTCAACTAAGACAATTTTTAATTTTGTCTCATCAAGGGTGTCCCTTTTTGAGGAGCTAGATATCCTTCACATTAAAAACTGGCTTTTCTACCTAACTTAGTCCTCGTCGATAGAAAAAAATCCTTGCACAAGAATGCAGCATATTTTCCATGTTGCTGTAAAGAGTTAACAACCAACCAAAAAACCAAACAACGAGAAATCGAAGCCCTCTACTCATGGACCTCCTAGTAAGGAAACCGGAAAAGAAACTTCAACCAAGGGACAGGGTTACAGAAAATCAACATCAGCCTCAAGATAAAAAAATACTCCAATGAAAAACAGATTTGAGACCCTGGAAACTGAGGAAGAGATCTTACGTATCAATAAAATTCAAACAAAAAAGAAATCTGACTCTAAAACAACACCCACAAAAAATTCAAAACATGGCTACCCATAAGAACACAAATATTCCGCAATGGAACTGCCGAGGAATTAAGGCAAACTATGAAGAAATCAAACATCTTATGATGAACAACAACTTAAACATAGTTTGCTTACAAGAAACGTACCTAAAGGAATCTGATAATATATCCTTTAAGGGATACAGTATATATAACAAAATAAATAGGTCAATGGCAGATAATAGACCTATAGAAGGCTCTTCGATCCTGATAAAAAATCAATACCTCATGAGATACTTCAACTAAACACCCACCTACAGGCAATAGCAGTAAAAGCTACACTCCACTGCACATTAACAATATGTTCAATATACATTCCACCAAAATATAAACTTAAAAAAGACGATTTAAATAATTTGATAAGCCAATTTCAGACACCCTTCCTTTTAGTGGGAGACTTCAATGCCCATAGTGAAATCTGGGGATGTAACGATTCCAACCCAAATGGCAAAATCATAGAAACAATACTTGAAACAACAGATATGTTTGCTAAATAACAAAAACTATACTTACATACACCCAGGAACAGGTTCAATGTCAGCCATAGACTTTTCAATCACACTTATATTCATAGATAGAAATAAACCAATAACAGAGGACAAAATACCCCAGTAGCAAATACACAAAGCCAACTGGCCCTAATTTAAAGACCTCTGTACATTCCTTATTAAAAAACGAAATTCTCAAAGAACAAAACCCAATCACAAGACTGACAAATATTCTAATACAGATAGCAACAGAAACAATCCTGAAATCCTCAATAATCTCACATACCAAACAAAAACCTTGGCTCAATACATAATGTAAAGAAGTCATCAAAAAAAAAAAAAGCAAAAAGAATGTTTGAAACAAAGCCTACCACAAGCAATTTACAAAAATATCAACAAACTTGCACGAACGCATTATTAAAAAAGCAAAAGTGAAGCATGGAAACAATATATCTCCAAGATAAACACCAATAAAGAAAGTATGGGACATGACTAGGAAAATGACTACATCCAAATTTAACTTTAAAAAAATAAATGGGAAAAATGTACAGAAAAGGAAGAATTTGAAAACAACTCCTCAGGCAAATGGTGCGATCCTACATTTCAAAAACTTTGGAACAATGCTGAAAGGCAAAAACTAAACTTCACATCAAACAATACAGAAAATTACAACCTCCCATTTACTATCACTGAACTGAAAGACTCTCTCAGAAAATCCAATGATACAGCAATAGGACCAGACGATATACACTATCAATTTCTGAAATAATTACCAGCAACATCTCTAAAAATACTACTAGAAATTTTCAATCAGATTTGGTACACAGGCAGCTATCCGGAAACATGGCGGGAAGCCATAATCATACGAATACCGAAATCAGGAAAAGACCCGTCAAACCCAACAAACTATTGACTTATTTCTCTAACTAGTTGTTTGTGTAAGACAATGGAGAGAATGGTGAATGAAAGATTGAAGTGGTATATAGAGAAATATCAGTGCACAGCCAAATAAGAAAGTGGTTTTCGACAAAACCGAAGCACCATTAACCAACTAGTACGACTTGAAACCTTTATCAGAGATGGCTTTGTACAGAGTCATCATGTTATCACAGTTTTTTTCTATCTCGAGAAGGCATATGACACTACATGGAAGTATGGAATTATGAAAGACATATACAACATAGGTCTAAAGGGTAGACTAACCACATTTATACAAAACTTTCTCTCAAATCGTATTTTCAGAGTTAGAAATGGATCAACGATGTCAAAACTACACAAACAAGAGATGAGAGTACCCCAGGGCAGCATTTTATCAGTGATACTTTTTATAATAAAAATAGTGTTATTCAGGAGGTTAATCCTGAATTTGAGAAAGCTCTATTTGTGGATGATTTCTCTATTGCCTGGTCATCCCTACACATGTCAACAGCAGAAAGAAAGATGCAAAATGGCATTAATAAAATTGAAAAATGGGGAAATGGATTCAGATTTTCTAAAAACAAAACAGTATGCATACATTTCTGTAACAAAAGAATGCTACATCCTGACCCGCAACTCAAAATTAATAATACCAACATGCTAATAGTTCAACAAACCAAATATTTAGGGATTATTCTTGATAGCAAACTGAATTTCAAGGACTACATAGAATATTTAAGACAACAGTTTATTAAAAGCTTAAATCTCTTGAAAATCATAATAAATTGCCTGGGAAGCTGATCGCAAAATGAAGCTACTCATTTATAGAGCATTGATCAGATCAAAATTAGATTATGTCAGTATAATCTATGGTGCAGCCCGTAAGTCATACCTCAAAAGACTACAACCCATACAAAATCAAGCACTAAGATTATGTCTGAATGCCTTTGCAAAGGAGAGGTCTCCTTTGCAAACTTCCATTACATCTAAGATGGGAAAAGCTTTCACTCCAATATATGCTAAAAATTAAAAATGACCCTCATAACCCAACATATAAAAAAATATTCACATCACAATCCATTTTTACACCAGTAAACCCTCAATCATACGTCCTCTAGGAATACGCATTAAAGAAGCCAGCTCCCAAATTAACAACAACCCTGACAACATGGCAAACCCAAATATACCACCATGGATGCTAACCAAACTGAAAATAGATCTCCCACTGAGACAGGAAAACAAAAAAGAACTAACCCCTGAAAATGAATACCAATAATGATTTGGAGGACTTAGAGAACAATACACAACACATATAGCAATCTATACAGATGGGTCTAAAGATGAGGAAAAAGTAGGAGCAGCAGCCACTACAGTCTATGTACAAAAAAAACTATAAGGCTACCTAACGCTGCTTCTATCTTTACTGCTGAAATGCAAGCAATAAACATGGCAATTACCAGAAAAACGGTTCATAATATTTACAGACTCCTTATCTTCCCTCATTACCCTAGAAGAAAGAAAATCGTACCACCCTTACATCTCCAACATACTGGAAAAACATCATAACTTAGTGAAAACACCAAAGGAAGTAAACTTGACATGGATACAATGCCATGTTGGTATTAAAGGCAATTAAAAGACAGAAAAATTAGCCAAAAAAGCTGTTAACAAAGCTATAAATAATATCAAAATACCATATACAGATTTTAATAGAAAAGTCAAAAGGCACATAAAATCAAAATGGCAAACAATATTGAACACCTTTCCTCGAAACAAGTTGTATGAACATTAACCTATAGTCGGAATAGAAAACAAAAATATGGCCACAAATCAAATGGAAGACACAGTATTAACCGTATACGTATTGGACACACAAGACTGACCCACATACACCTACTTGGAAGAGAAAATGAGCATCTGTGTAACCATTGCAATGAAGGACAAACAATAAAACACATACTAATCAAATGCAAAAAATATGCACATATATGCACATATATGCAGCAAATATTACAAAGCAACAAATATAAAAACATTTTTTGAAAATATAGCTCCGTCTCAAATAGTAGGATTTCTTAAAGAAACCAACTTGTACAAAAATATTTTTTTAAATTAAAAAATCCAGTATTAACAAAATAATATCAGACAAGAAAATACCAATTAACTTGATTAAGTTAATTATCTTGTCACCAAGCAGACAATATCAAAAATACTCTTCAAAAGAATGACCCAAATAATAGCTTCCTTCCCACTCGCAAAAAGCATACCAAAATCTGAAAATCAAACAAAACGATCATACATCAAGAATAGTCGAATCCTACACGCTAAAAACAAAAAACTCCTTAAAGAAGAAACATTGCAAAAACTGTCTGATTCAAAGAAAAAAGAAAAAAGTTTGACCTGAGATGATCTTATAATGGTTGAAAGGTCATTAAACACCAACAAACAAACTCTCTCTCTTTCTCTTTCTATCTCTCTCTTTCTCTTTCTATCTCTCTCTTTCTCTCTCTCTCTATCTCTCTCTCTTTCTATCTTTCTTTCTATCTTTCTTTCTTTCTATCTCTCTTTCTTTCTCCTATCTATATTTCTTTCTCCCTCTTTCTCCTTCTCCCTCTTTCTCCTTCTCCCTCTTTCTCCTTCTCCCTCTCACTTTCTTTCTCCCTCTCACTTTCTCTCTCTTTCTCTTTCTCTCTCTTTCTCTTTCTCTCTCTTTCTCTTTCTCTCTCTTTCTCTTTCTCTCTCTTTCTCTTTCTCCCTCTCTCTCTTTCTCCCTCTCTCTCTTTCTCCCTCTCTCTCTTTCTTCCTCTCTCTCTTTCTCCCTCTCTCTCTCTCTTTCTCCCTCTCTCTCTCTTTCTCCCTCTCTCTCTCTCTCTTTCTCCCTCTCTCTCTTTCTCCCTCTCTCTCTCTCTTTCTCCCTCTCTCTCTTTCACCCTCTCTCTCTCTCTCTCTTTCACCCTCTCTCTCTCTCTTTCACCCTCTCTCTCTCTTTCACCTTCTCTCTCTCTTTCACCCTCTCTCTCTCTCTTTCACCCTATCTCTCTCTCTTTCACCCTATCTCTCTCTCTTTCACCCTATCTCTCTCTCTTTCACCCTCTCTCTCTCTCTTTCACCCTCTCTCTCTCTCTTTCACCCTCTCTCTCTCTCTTTCACCCTCTCTCTCTCTCTCTTTCACCCTCTCTCTCTCTCTCTTTCACCCTCTCTCTCTCTTTCACCCTCTCTCTCTCTCTTTCACCCTCTCTCTCTCTTTCACCCTCTCTTTCTCTCTTTCTCTTTCTCTCCCTCTTACAGAAACTAATGTATAGTTTTTAATAAAATAATTTATATTAGCTCTCACAAAAATTACAATCGAGCACTTTATTGTTTTCTTTTCAACAAATTTTGATATGCTATTTATATATATTCTTTATTTCCTATGTTTTACCGTTATTAGATAAATTTTAAAATCTTCACTTTTTCTGAAGATGTTCGTTGATCCGAATGAAACCGGTTAAATATCTTGTTCTTTTAGTCATTCCTGTATTTAATTTATTTTTCCTTTTGTCTTTTTCACACATCGTGTCTTCATGGCATTTCATTTTGATATGTCATGCATTTTATCCTCATGTATATATATAAATGTTTAAAATACTAATAAATGAATTTTAATATTTCTTTTTCTCTTCCAGTGGGATTTAGTTTTCAACCAGAAGGTATGACTGCGACCCTCTTGCTGGTGCCCTTCCATAAACTAAGTGTGTCAGCTATTTTTGCTGGCATGGGTCTTGGATTCTGCCTTTCCCTGCTGTTTTTCATGGATCAAAACATCTCTGCAGCTCTTGTGAATGCTCCACAAAACAAGTGAGTATGTCTGAGGGGGGGGGGGGGTCTTTTTCCTTGATACTCAATACTTTTTCCTTGATACTTAATACTTTTTCCTTGATACTTAATACTTTTTCCTTGATACTCAATACTTTTTCCTTGATACTCAATACTTTTTCCTTGATACTCAATACTTTTTCCTTGATACTCAATACTTTTTCCTTGATACTCAATACTTTTCCCTTGATACTCAATATTTTTCCCTTGATACTCAATACTTGTTTCTTGATACTCAATACTTTTTTTTGTACCCCACTCCTCCAGCTTTCGTGACGTCACCAGTTCGGCCGTTCCGGGTTCGGTTGGTCACCCGGTACTGCTCGAGAAAAGTTGCCGTTCTGATGAAGGCTGCCGATGTTGAAATGCCTGGTCCAGCGACTACTCACTCCCACGTTGTGTTTGTTTAGATCAGTGAGCAATCAACTGGGTTGGGTCAGCAATCTTGTCTCGCTGTGAAGAGAACGGTCATTTCATGCAGAACAGTTGAATGGAAAGAATTAAGTCCATAACGACTTTGTTTGGTTTTCTTAGAAAAATAATTATTTAAAGAAAATAATTAAAAATAATGTACACAGGTTTGTTTACAAAGCCGTTCGATAATCTCAAAGTTTAACTGCATGTGTTAGTCAGATTGATGGGCGCTAATAATTCTGGGCGTCTTGATCGTTGTCAGCGAAAATCTGTTCTAAGTTTGGGACGAGAAAAAAATACAAACAGACTGATGTAATGTTTTCTTTAGGGGGGGTGGACAAGTGAGTCCTTTTGTCCGGTTCTCTCGCGAACCGTCTCACTGACTGACTGGCGTCCCTGTTTCTCTCTGACTGTAGCTGTTCTTCATTTGGCTTTTTATCAGGACATACGCCGCCCCTACCTAATTATAATTTGGCACTCCGAGAAAAGATTTGTATCTACATTGTCTACGGGTCCCTAAAAGCAATTTCGTCAACAGCTGCCAAACTCTTTTATGACCATTTATTTCTGCTGCGCGTCACTCAACATAACTCAATTCATACTAGTATCTCTTTTTTTGGGCAATAACTTTTATCCCTCCAGTCTGATTTCGACAACAGCTGAGAGATATCAGGACTGTCCTGATACCTTGATACTCAATACTGTTTTCTTGATACTCAATACTGTTTTCTTGATACTCAATACTGTTTTCTTGATACCCAATACTGTTTTCTTGATACTCAATACTGTTTTCTTGATACTCAATACTGTTTTCTTGATACTCAATACTGTTTTCTTGATACCCAATACTGTTTCTTGATACCCAATACTGTTTCTTGATACCCAATACTGTTTTCTTGATACCCAATACTGTTTTCTTGATACTCAATACTGTTTTCTTGATACCCAATACTGTTTTCTTGATACTCAATACTGATTTCTTGATACTCAATACTATTTTCTTGATACTCAATACTGTTTTCTTGATACTCAATACTGTTTTCTTGATATTCAATACTATTTTCTTGATACTCAATACTGTTTTCTTGATACTCAATACTGTTTTCTTGATACTCAATACTGTTTTCTTGATACCCAATACTGTTTTCTTGATACTCAATACTGTTTTCTTGATACCAATACTGTTTTCTTGATACCCAATACTGTTTTCTTGATACTCAATACTATTTTCTTGATACTCAGTACTATTTTCTTGATACTCAATACTTTTTCCTGTATACTCAATACTGTTTTCTTGATACCCAATACTGTTTTATTGATATTCAATACTATTTTCTTGATATTCAATACTGTTTTCTTGATACTCAATACTGTTTTCTTGATACTCAATACTGTTTTCTTGATACTCAATACTGTTTTCTTAATACCCAATACTGTTTTCTTGATACCCAATACTGTTTTCTTGATACCTTATACTGTTTTTTTGATACCCAATACTGTTTTCTTGATACTCAATACTGTTTTCTTGATACTCAATACTGTTTTCTTGATACTCAATACTGTTGTCTTGATACCAATACTGTTTTCTTGATACCAATACTATTTTCTTGATACCCAATACTATTTTCTTGATACCCAATACTGTTTTCTTGATACTCAATACTATTTTCTTGATACTCAATACTGTTTTCTTGATACTTAATACTGTTTTCTTGATACTCAATACTGTTTTCTTGATACTCAATACTGTTTTCTTGATACTCAATACTGTTTTCTTGATATTCAATACTGTTTTCTTGATACCCAATACTGTTTTCTTGATACCCAATACTGTTTTCTTGATGCTCAATACTGTTTTCTTGATACTCAATACTGTTTTCTTGATACTCAATACTGTTTTCTTGATACCCAATACTGTTTTCTTTATACTCAATACTGTTTTCTTGCTAATCAATACTGTTTTCTTGATACTCAATACTGTTTTCTTGATACTCAATACTGTTTTCTTGATACCCAATACTGTTTTTTTGATACCCAATGCTGTTTTCTTAATACTCAATACTGTTTTCTTGATACCCAATACTGTTTTCTTGATACCCAATACTGTTTTCTGTATACCCAATACTGTTTTCTTGATACCCAATACTGTTTTCTTGATACCCAATACTGTTTTCTTGATACTCAATACTGTTTTCTGTATACCCAATACTGTTTTCTTGATACCCAATACTGTTTTCTAGATACCCAATACTGTTTTCTAGATACTCAATACTGTTTTCTTGATACCCAATCCTGTTTTCTTGATACCCAATACTATTTTCTTGATACCCAATACTGTTTTCTTGATACTCAATACTGTTTTCTGTATACCCAATACTGTTTTCTTGATACCCAATACTGTTTTCTTGATACCCAATACTGTTTTCTTGATACCCAATACTGTTTTCTTGATACTCAATACTGTTTTCTTGATGCTCAATACTGTTTTCTTGATACTCAATACTGTTTTCTTGATACCCAATACTGTTTTCTTGATACTCAATACTGTTTTCTTGATACCCAATACTGTTTTCTTGATACTTTATACTGTTTTCTTGATACTCAATACTGTTTTCTTGATACTCAATACTGTTTTCTTGATACCCAATACTGTTTTCTTTATACTCAATACTGTTTTCTTGATAATCAATACTGTTTTCTTGATACTCAATACTGTTTTCTTGATACTCAATACTGTTTTCTTGATACCCAATACTGTTTTCTTGATACCCAATGCTGTTTTCTTAATACTCAATACTGTTTTCTTGATACCCAATACTGTTTTCTTGATACCCAATACTGTTTTCTGTATACCCAATACTGTTTTCTTGATACCCAATACTGTTTTCTTGATACCCAATACTGTTTTCTTGATACCCAATACTGTTTTCTTGATACTCAATACTGTTTTCTGTATACCCAATACTGTTTTCTTGATACCCAATACTGTTTTCTAGATACCCAATACTGTTTTCTAGATACTCAATACTGTTTTCTTGATACCCAATACTGTTTTCTTGATACCCAATACTATTTTCTTGATACCCAATACTGTTTTCTTGATACTCAATACTGTTTTCTATATACCCAATACTGTTTTCTGTATACCCAATACTGTTTTCTTGATACCCAATACTGTTTTCTTGATACCCAATACTGTTTTCTTGATACTCAATACTGTTTTCTTGATGCTCAATACTGTTTTCTTGATACTCAATACTGTTTTCTTGATACTCAATACTGTTTTCTTGATACCCAATACTGTTTTCTTGATACCCAATACTGTTTTCTTGATACTTAATACTGTTTTCTTGATACTCAATACTGTTTTCTTGATACTCAATACTGTTTTCTTGATACTCAATACTGATTTCTTGATACTCAATACTGATTTCTTGATACTCAATACTGATTTCTTGATACTCAATACTGTTTTCTTGATACCACATACTGTTTTCTTGATACCCAATACTGTTTTCTTGATACCCAATACTGTTTTTTAGATACTCAATACTGTTTTCTTGATACTCAATACTGTTCTCTTGATACCCAATACTTTTTTCTTGATATACACATTCTTTAACCTTTCTTTCTGCAGGGAATATACACACACACACACAGACATTAACATTCGTATATATAGATTATAGAAATTCTTTCATTCTCCATTGAGTTTTTAAAAATGATTGCATCAAGCCATTACAAAACACATTTAATTTCTAAAATGACATCAAAATATTGTAGCAAAGCTGCCCACTACATAAGTGAATTAATCACTAAACTTCAATGCTAAGAAAATAATTTGTTATTTTAATCATTCCATAAGTGTATTTTTGTTGTCTTGTTCAAGTAAGACGAGACGTGCTGGGCATTCAATTTTTATGCTCCCCATTTCACGTGTCTGTGTGTAGTCATTTGACCTTTCAACTCTTCACGGTAACATTCGGAGAACTGCAATGTTCTTAAAATGTCACTCTCATCATGCTTAATGACTCGGACATGTGTAAGCTATTCTGGCACATGGGTGCTAGCCCCGAGCACTTGCTTCATAACACTGAGAGTACTCAATATAAGAATTTAAGGATTTTTAAATTTTTTGGTTTAATCGTTTTCTGTGGAAATTGTCAATTTTATACACACATTATTTGTTGCCCACCAACAGTTTTCATAGTTTTAGCTGATGGATTCATCCGAGACAAAAGATCAAATAAATTGGTGCTTATTGACATAAATACACAGGTAAAATATGGCAGTTCAAAATAAATTAACAGGAAATCTCTTAGATATACTTACATATAAGGCAAAAATAAGTATCTACAACAAAAATAAGGGAAAATTATTCAGTAAAATTTTAATAAAAAATAAAAGTAATTTACTATTTGTAGTCAACGAACTTCGACCCACAACACCGCATGGCATCTTCGTATTAGGAGATAATCTTTCATGACGCGCTGGCTTATAGATGCATAATGGCATAGCTTAAACATATATGAGTAAGAAATGAATTTTATTTATTACTAAAATTCTACTCGATAATTCTCCGTAATTTTTGGTGTAAATTTTGGTGTAATATTTTTGCCTGATATCAAAGAGTTTGCCTGCTAATTTATTTTGAACTGCCACAGTTCACCTGTGTATTTCTGTCAATAAGTACAAATAAATGTGAATAAATATTTAACATCAGTGTGTACATGTACTACTGCTGCTGCTATCAATAAAACTTGCTACCGTCATGAAGGTGCTGTAGTGATGAGTGTAGTAAGACGATCAAAAGAGTTAGACTGCAAAAATTATTTCATCATGTAAAATAAAAATTATTTGGATTATTCGAACTACTGCTCTTATCTTGAATGTTATTCTCACAACGTTTCAGCCGATGTAACCTCCGACCTTCTTGCCGAACTCTGGGAATCTGTACTGGATTTTGTACCGAACCCCTTATTTAATCCATGTGGATAGATTGTTCTCGTTCCGTCAGCCACGACCGGATAGAAATCTTATATAATTCTTAATTATCACCCATACTGTATCCTTAGTATCGCCTGTACTGAGGATTGAACCTTCAACCTCCAGAAGATTGTCACTTAGAATGTAATCCGATAATGGAATTAAATTAGATTTCTTTCTGTGTCACCGCCATGAAAAATCTCAATCTCCACTATTCACTGTCAACTGCTCACTTTTCACTGCTTAGTGTTCACTGCCCAGAAATCTACTCAGCTCTTCAATATTCTTGGCCTTTTGGCTAAGATCAAAGTGTAGTATCTGTTCCGATGGATACTGCACCCCATACTGGTGTTGTCTTGGCCTTCGGGTCTTGATTTACGCCCGTCTATGGGTCTGTCCTGTGCAGTTCTAGGAGGTCCACCCTCCCAGGCTTCGCCTCCCTCTTTGGGGAGGAGTAAGTTTATTGCTTACTGCCTGAGGCGCCCCTACCGGGGAATGCCGACGGGGCTGCCCAGGCAATTTACCCCATTTTCCCGACCCGACCTTGGGTCACATCATACTTGTGGGAGTAAGATAAAAACTGGCCTTGTGCCTAACTCCTGGAGAGGAGTAAATCAATACTCAATGTTAAAAGATTAGTTTTCATAGTAATAAACCCACCACCTATGCAAATTGACTACTAGTCAGAGCCACCTATAATGATGGACTCCAAACAGCTAATCTGCAAAAGGCAGATATTGTCACCAAGGTAAATTATCATAGTATCTTAAATCACATAGAACTTATTACTTTGTCCATATGGACCCATGGCACAACAAATAAAGTGCTAAGTGATAGTGAGTTCTAAATGACCGTCTTCTGGAGGTTGAAGGTTCAATTCTCAGTACAGGCGATACGAAAAATATAATTAAGAATTGCTGCCTGTTCATGGCTGACAAAACAAGAATAATCTACCCCCATGTATTAAATAAAGGATTCATTTAGAAATTCTGTACAGATTCCCGAGTTCAACAAGACATACCTGAAGAAAGTTGGAGGTTACATCGGTTAAAACGTTGTGAGAATAACATTGAAGATGAGAACAGTAGTCCGAGTAATCCAACTAATACACGTATATTTTATATTCGTATTTTTATGTCTTTGTCGTGATCACATGTTTTGGGTTTCTTTCCAAGACATATGGTGGCCATTCTGTGTGTTGTGTTTTCTTAAGAATAGACGAGGTCGGAATAAAAAGAAAAATAAGATGAAGAAACTGTTGTTTTTGTTTATATGTTATTTCTCACATAAACAGTTTGTGAGAAACACACATAAAAGGGATATGCAAAACATGATACATGGAGGAGGGTGGGATAAAAGATATAATTACTAAAGGTAAAGCTACGTTGTTGTCCTAACCCAATCAAAATACATGTGTTACCAGGGTAAATGAACGGAGAGAGATATGCATGGACAGTGTATAAGTAAATATGACTTACTTTGTGGCTGATATCTCAGAGACTATACGGCTGCTACCAAAAAAGGCCATGCAAAGATAGTGAGCTGTTCTGAGAGTCTTGTCTGACTGAGACCAGAAGAGAGGGAGTCTGAAAATGACTATGACCGTGAAATATATCTCACGGTAACGGCCTCAGAGTTGTGAAAGCTATGGAAAGATGTTAGTCCAAGGGCTTCTGAGGTCTGGGCAGAAAAAAGCAAAGGCCTTGTTTTGAATTTTACACATGCGTAGAACAAGTCTTAACTTCTCGATAGGAGAGTGCATTCATTGGCTGGTAATGATTCAGGAGAAATAACTTGGATGTGATCCCTCCTTGATAATTCTGAGATCCAACAATCATGAAAATGCACCAACACATTTTTCAAGCTGTTTTATGAGAATTTTGTTGGGGAAACATTACCTCATCCACCCAAGTCCTCATATCTTGCTCCTTGAGACTTTTTTTGTTCCCAAAATTTGAAGACTATTTGAAAAGAACCTGATTCAAAATCATTAAGGCAGAAGCTGCTGCTTCTACATGGTAGAAAACAAAAGATATGACGTTCTGCAGAGGAGATTTAGTGGTGCTGAAACATTGTTTTGAAGTGTATTAAATTAAATGCAGGGTATGTTTCTTGCTTCTTTGCGTGTCTTTGAAGTAAGTGTCATGTGGTCATACAAGTTTCCCACTTTTTTACACAGTCCTTTACCTTATTGTTGTACTCTGCAAGATCTTTCAAGCTGCATCGGTTGGGCAATAGAGGGCATCCTATGGTCCTCCCCTCCACATTTTCAGATAGTTGGTCAGTTTTGTAGCCCCATCTGGCCATAGCAACTTTTGATCATCCCATTCCTGTTCTCAAGCGATTGAGTGTCTTCCGCTGAACCCAAGTGCTTCTGAGCCAGGAGGGAGGACTTCAGAAAGAGGGATTCCCATGTCAGTAGAAGAGGAGTCATTCTCTAGCCCTCTTGTCCACGGCTGCAGTCTGGTCTCTTCCTGAGATGTTGTTAGGGGCTAGACAGGAAGCTTTTACGTGACTTTGGTCATTGTTCGTTGGTGCACGTCTGTGAAGGATATGGTGTTCATCACTTGTCAATTCTCCAGCCTTACTGACGCAGCCGGCAACTCTACGTATAATTTCTCCTTAGTTCACTCCCTCTCTCAGACTGTCGATTTTCTGACCTGCATCCCCGATCGAGCAGACCAGCAAGCCTCACTTCTAGACCTATTCTTGACCTCAATGCTCGAGGTTTGTGTGACGAAAGCTCATAGTCCACTCAGGAATGCTGATCACATAGTGCTAATGATTCATATCACCCTAAAAAGTCGTCCAAAAGCTGATGAGCCGTTGCTCAAAATAATGAGATACTACGAGCAGGCTGATTTTGAGTCAATCAGAGATCACATCAGCGACGCCCCATGGAGGGAAACCTTTTCGCTCCCTGCTGACCAGTGTGCAAATGAGTTAACTGAATGGGTCAAAGCAGGCATTGAAACCTATGTCCCCATGCAAAAATTCTTTAGCAAGCCCCACTCTCCCCAATGGTTCACCTTGGAATGTGCAGCTGCCATTGCTGAGAGGCAGCAAGCATTCCGTAAATTCTGCTGCCATAAGTCAGCTACTAATAGACAGAAGTTTATAGAGTCAAGAAATAATTGTATGGCCGTGATAGGTGAAGCAAAGAGAAGGTATACTGAGTTAACAAAAAACGCGCTCAGTCACAGAAACTAGGTACTCGTGACTTCTGGAAAATCTACTAGTGTGGTGAACAATGGCCTATCAACGATTCCCCCACTATCAAACCACAATGATGTCGTTTGTAACAGCAACTGATAAGGCTGAACTACTTGCCCAGCGTTTCGCCTCAAACTCCACTTTGAACTCAGAAAACCACCCCCTCCCTGGATTCCCATTGAGGACCGATAGCCACACTTGATAACCTGGTCATCACCCCATCCCAGGTCAGAGACATCATAAAAAACCTTGACACCTCCGAAGCTTGTGGACCTGATCTTATACCTGTAATAGTAATACAGAAATGCTCTGCTGAACTGGCCCCTGTCCTCTCCAAACTCTACAACAAATGCCTAGCTGAATTTTGCTTCTCCGATAGCTGGAAAATTGCCTCTGTGGTACCAATCTACAAGAATTCTGGGGATAGAACCGATCCTCAGAACTACCGCCCAATCAGTCTACTCCCGATCTTTGCTAAAATCTTTGAATCCTTAATCAATCTAGTGATAGTCCGGCACTTAGTTAATGTTAAACTTCTTTCTGATTGCCAGTATGGATTTAGACAAGCACGATCTACTGCAGACATCCTAACAGTCATCTCTGAATGCATGTATCATACACTCGACAAGGCAGGTGAAGCTAGAGCAGTAGCGCTTGATATATCCAAGGCCTTTGATAAGATTTGGCATAAAGGGGTTCTCCTGAAAATACGCTCATATGGTATTACTGGGCAATTACTTAATATAATTAGATCCTTCTTAACCAAAAGAAAAATACAGGTTGTCCTCGATGGCCGTTCATCTAAGCAACATGACATAAATGCTGGTGTACCCCAGGGATCTATCCTTGGACCTTTATTGTTCCTGATTTTCATAAACGATCTCCCTGATGACATTGTGTCTGAGATTGGTATATTTGCTGACGACACCATGCTTTACTCTCGTCATGTGGGCAAAACGGACGCAATCATATCCGAGGCAATGGCTGAATCCTTAGAAAATGACCTCCAGGCTGTAGTGGATTGGGGTCATAAATGGTTGGTAACTTTTAATGCCGCAAAGACAAAGCTCCTTTCCTTCAATAACTACAAGAAACCTCTCCAACCACCGATTGTCATGGCAAATAACACCCTACCTGAGAGTTCATCATTTAAACTCCTTGGCCTAACCTTCACAGGTAACATGTATTGGAACAAATACATTGAAGACATTGCCAAGGCTGCAGCAAAGAAGGTTGGCTCCCTCTACCATGCTAGTAAACTCTTCACACCTGACATTATCCTATATCTCTACAAAGCCACCATCCGCCCATGCATGGAGTATTGTTGCCACATCTGGGTTAGTGCATCATCTACTAGTCTCTCCCTCCTAGACAAGGTCCAAAAATAAGTCGCAAACCTTATAGGTCACTTACTGTCAACCAAACTCCAGCCCCTGTCCCATCGCCGCAATGTTGCATCTTTATGCTTGTTTTACAAATACTTCAATGGATTGTGCTCTGATGAACTGGCTACTCTGGTGCCCCCTCGACGTAAATTCATTAGACCTACTCAACAATCAACTAAATCCCATCTATTCACTGTGGAGGTCCCAAGATGCCGGAGTGTGTTCTACTCCAATAGCTTCTTTCTTCATGCTGCTGGCCTCTGGAACTTCCTCCCTGCTCCCTGTTTCCCCCGACAGTACCGACACGCAGAGGTTTAAAACTAATCGCTACACTGCTCCCAACTTGGGGTGACACCCAAAACCCACACCAAAATTCTCAGTAATCATTTACTACAGTGGTGGCATGCCTTGTTTGAGGTGAAATATGTTTTTAAAAAATTTTTTAAATAAAAAAATAGACATCCTGGAACAATGCTTTTATTCTTATTAAGCGTGATGTTGTACTGTTTAGCTACCTCATAAAATCTTTAGAAGATTATAGCTGTGCTTTTTTGGGGTTTTTCCACAGATGTTAACGTTATCTAAATAGACAAAAGTATCTGATAATTTCTTCCTGTCGATAATGCTGTCAATGCTTGTTTTGAATGCACTTACTCCATTCATAATACCGAATGGCAGGTGAGTAAACTGGTACAATTTACCATCTACTTCGAAGGCTGTAAATTTACAATCCTCGTTAGGGATTTTATGGTAAGCTGATTTACGATCAAAGATAGTGAAAATATTATACCGGGCTATTTCTTCGACCATTTCAGATATATTGGGCATCTAGTCTCGTCAATTTGTTGGTTGTGTCGCTGTAATCGATTACCATTCTTGTTTTTTTGGTTTCCTTTAAATGTTACTCGAACTTGTGCTTGCCAAGGTGAAATTGAAAATTCTATTATATTTTCATTTAACAATTTTGCAGTCTCTTCTTATGAATTTGCTATCATCGATTGTGTCGTGGCGTGACTTGCTGCTGTTGGCAGTTGCATTCTTAGAGATACGAGAAAATAGTGGCGGAGGGGAAACGTTTATGGATGGAAAACAATTATTTTTGGCGACGGCTTCAATAATAAGTTTGTCCTCCGGTCCATCAAACTTAAAGGTTACTTTGTGTTATTTGCATAGAACGTCTTTCCCTATGGTAATGTTAACAAATAAATTCTTAATTACCTCCACTATCATGTCAGGGTGTGTACCATTGTACTTTAGCTTCTACAACAATTTCCGCACGCATGTTACGGTCGGCCAATGATATTGGTTTTGTTTTGGAATAATTTTATGGTTCAATTTTTTTGCAATATTGTCGTTAATAAAAGTTCTTACGCTACCACAATTTACCATGGCATCGACAGTGCACTCATTTATTTTACACTTATACGATGTAATGTCTTTTTCTCTTCCTAGTCATGCGAGGCTAGGGAATTTAACGCTGCTGATACGGAAGATCTGCAGACTTTGGCCAATGTCCATTTTTTTAACACTTTTTGTAGTTTGAGTCATGAGCCCGACAGAGGCGACATAGGTGACATCAATTCCAGCAAACAAAATAAATTTCCTTCGGCCTCGTAAATTATTTATGTGTCGCAGCCAGACTTACATTTTCTACTGAAGAAATTATTGAGGCACAAATCATTTTCCTGGTTTTAGTACGTAGAATGTTTTTCGGCTTGTTCAACAGATTTTGCCATCTCGTATGCTTCCTGAAAAATTAGTGAGGATTTCTCGAGAAGTTGTTGTCGAATTGAGGGGGAGGAGATACTGCTGAGAAAAGCCTCTCGCATATATTGGTTTTTATTTACTTTGGCACTCAAAGCCTGAAAATTGCATGATTTAGAAAGGTTTCCCAACTGTAACACAAAAGAATCCACTGTTGGTTGCTGTTTCATGGTGATAAGTCGGTGTCAGTTGTAGACTATATTAGTGGACTTAATGTATGCCACATCAAGAACTCTTATAGCAAACGTATAGTCGTTTGTCTCACTAATAATTTCAAATACTTTTGTTTCACTAATAATTTCAAATACTTTTGTTATCAATAATTTCAAATACTTTTGTCTCACTAATAATTTCAAATACTTTTGTTTATCAATAATTTCAAATACTTTTGTCTCACTAATAATTTCAAATACTTTTGTTTATCAATGCAAAGAAGTCTGTTTGGTTGCTTCCATTTTGTTCGGTGCACTTAACGGTGCAAAGATAAGTTATGAAAGTAAGTTTCCAATGCTTGTATTTTTTCTATGATAAGGGCTGTCGTCTCGGTGTTGAATCTTTCGGGACAAAGTACTCTGCACACTTGATCCAGGTTCTGTCTCATCACGTATGCCACAGGTTTCGATTAATTCGTAACGGAACCTTTTGACGTGATTGATTTTATTTTTTTATAACAAAACAAAGAAAATTATTTTAGAAATGCAGTCGCAATATTACTTATTTTCTTATTATTCCAGAATGAAGAAAGGCACAGCATACCACTGGGACCTTTTTGTGGTCGGCGTCATTAATGGTATCCTCTCCCTGTTTGCTTTTCCTTGGGTCCATGCTGCACTTCCCCATTCGCCACTTCACGTTCTGGCGCTAGCAGATGTCGAAGAGAGAGTCGAACAAGGTCATGTTTATCAGAGGTAAGTTTCGCATAAAAACAAAAAAAATAAGCAAACATTATGTCTGTTAGGTTAGGTTTGTTTTGTTTTTGTTTTATTCCAAAGATTTCCCTTATTAAAGAACCTCAGAATAATTTTCAATCAACAAGAATGAAGGTTACACAAATATATTGAAGTTATCAATTCCTTCAGACTGTCTAACAGTTGTTCCATATTGTACAGGGATCACATATCCCGTGTTTTGGGAATTAGAGTTATCTGCTCTTAGTTCTTTTTTGTCTGTTGTAAATTTTCTGTAGGGGGGGGGGCTACATTTTTAGTTAGTCTCTCTAATGTAAATAGAACGATCGCCTCGTATGTGTGTTACGTTAAAACGTGTCCTTTCATTGAATTTATCCTCCAGTTTGGAATATTATGTCCACACAAAACGAGATATGTTTTGATTTGATCGATCCTTGAATTTATAAATAGATTTTGTTGAAGATTCTCTGTTAAATCTGCAGCTTTTTCTTTCCAAAATTTTAGCAAACTTTCACGGTATATTGCTGCTGTGCTTAAATAAAGATTAGTAAAATGTAAGATTTATCATTATCATCATTATCTAGTCGCGGTAGTGTCATGGTCTTCCTGACTCTCTCACGCCATCATACTTTATCCTCCATTATACAATGTAAGTCTTCATAGTTGCATTGTGAGTACTCTATTAGTTACTTGAAGTAAGTTCTGTGCTGTTTCCCCACTGAATTACATCTCTATTTTGGCATCCACAGAAGAACATCACTAACAATTTCATCCTTAGCCCTCCAGCAGTGACCAGCAAATCTGATTCTTCTCTCTCTGATTAAGACTGAGATCCGAGGAAGTTGTCCATAGATTTGCTCCCTTGTGGGGTACTGCCTCCAGGAGATGTTAAGAGCAGCTCTTAGCATTCTGATATACACACCGTCAAATTTATTCTCCAATCTCTCGGTAAAACTCGCTACTTCCATATACGAGAACTGATGTAACAAAGAAGTCACGTCTCATCTTGGTAGGAAAGTTTGACTTCCCGTTTGCTTTCACCATGTTCAGTCCAGGCTTAGCCGATTCATACATTTAGTTCACTCTTTGTGCAATTTTCTTTTGCAACTTTACTGCCAAAATAAGTAAACTCATCGACATCTTTAAGACAAGTTTCATTTAGGGAAGGGATATTTTCATGTTGGTTCAGGAGAATTTGTTTTGTTTGCGTTAACAAAATGCTCAATGCAATTTGCCATTTCTCCGCGACAGTGAAGTAGTGCTTCTGCTTGTTTAATTGTATTTTTAAATAATTGCAAGGTGAACAGCATAACCTGCATCAGTAATTTTCTTTGCAGCATATCCCCTGCTCCTTGCAAGCCATTTTTATTTAACTTGTTGGCTGACATATGGAGGATGTAGTCAAGACAGATTATAAACAGGTCTTATTGTTCGATTATTGACAAATGAGTGAGAGTTGGAGAGGTTTGAAGTGCAGAAACAGATGTTAATGGGAGTCCAAATCACAAATTCCCTATTCAGTTGCTTTCTCCCAGATCGAAAATCAAACCGATTAATATAAAATTTTGGGATACCCACACAATCTCAAACTACTATGCTCCCTCTGGCATGTCGCTATGCAACTCTATGTAGCCACAACTTTTCCAGCATGTTGCCTACACAACTTCCTGTAGTAATGCCTACATCCAGCTGCACATTATTTATTTAGCAAAAGGGAGGTGGGGGTATTTCTTTCTGCTTTATACATGTGTCTGCAACCCTCCTGCTTATCCAGGTGGCCTCATTGTTTTACTGCAGCCACCAGACTTTATTCTTTTGCCCAAACAGGTGGCATCTTTGTCTTACTATAGTCACTAAGATGTATTGTTTGTTGGTGTTCAACGACCTTTCAACCATTATAGTAATACCAAAATTTTTCATTTTCACTAGTAAACGATAATGAGATACCGTATCAAATGCCTTGCTAAAATTCAAATATATGATATCCGTACTATCCTCCTCCATCAAATATTCATTTATAATGTCAATACTTTCCAAAATATTGTTGATTAGGCCACGTTGGTTACAATTTATATCATCCTTTATAAAATTTCATATGTAGTTTCTAATTATTTTTTCAAATACCTTACACAAAATACATGTTAGAGAAACTGGTCTGTAATTACTTTTTAAATGTATTGAACCTTTTTTATGTAGCGATATTACTATAGCTGTTTTCCAAATATATGGAATCTCTTCATATCCCATATCTAAACAAATTCGTTATTGCATAGATAAAGCCTTTATTTGATAAGTATTTCAATATTTTTGGATGAATTTCATCAGGTCCCATACTTTTACTAACATCGAACTTGGGTAGTAATAGTGTTATTTCTTTAGGTTCTATTTTTAGTTCATCTATAATTTTTGCTGTACCCTCCCCATAACAACTCTCCTGTAGTGGACCAAATTCTTCAAAAGAATGAACAGATTGAAAAAAAAAAACTTGCTAGTACACCAACTGTTTCTACTGGTGTGTCTGTTAAATCCCTGTCTCATCATCTCTTACTGTACTCATGCTTTTTTGAATTTCAGTTTTTGCTTTAACATATTTGAACAATGTTTTACAGTTGTATTTAATATTTCTAACAATTTTATTTTCGTATTTCAACTTTTCTTTTACTTCTAGTGTTTCATATTCATTTTGTTTACTTACAGCATTTTGATAATATTCCATACTTGGTATAATTCCAAATTTCCTCCAAGCTTTATCTTTTTCTTTCCTTTTACGAGATAGACAATTATTGTCCCAAGGTAATTTTTCTAATGAATTTCCTTGTTTGGATAATTTTATTTTCTATTATAGATTTTATCTTTCCATTTAATTCCTCCCACATTGCATTAACATCAGATATTTTCAAGCTATAATTCCAATTGATATTTTCTACTTTCTCTGACACAAAATCTTCTGTAATCTTAGACTAGTTCCTCTGTTTTCTGTTTATATAATCAAACTCTGCCTTCATTTTAACTTTGATTTCAATACATGCATAATCAGATTTACCTAACGGTGCTTTTAAATTTACATCTCCTATTATGCATTCATTATTTGAAAAAATCTGATCCAATGTACCTTTTTCTAATCTTTTTCCCACTAGTTTATATCTAGTATCTTCTTCTATATACCAATGCAAACCGTTTGTTGTAAATAACTCCAAATATTCGTTCTGCATTCTAAAATGTTGACTAATTGAATTCATAGGAGACACAACTAAACCCTTTGTCCAATTTACATTCGGCAAATTGAAATCCCCGATCATTATAATATCTTCAGATTCTTCTGACGTAAATGGTATCTCAATCATTTGTTCTTTTAATCTATAATCTTCCTCTATGGACAAATTCGGAGATCTGTATATACATACTACAACGAAAACTCTGTTATTAGCATCAATTATTCTTAATGCCAAAGATTCAGTTTTATCAAACCTATCCAATCCTTTAACATATTATGTACATAAATAGCAACCCCCCCCCCAAACTTTGTATTATTTTTCCTATCTTCCCGTATTAATCTAAAATTATGTATTGCCAATTCTTCCTCTTCTCGTAAACAAATGTGTTTCTGTAATACAAATTATTTTATAACTTAAAGAAAGAGGCAAAATGCCTTCAAAAAACCATGTGTTAGATGTGTTTAAATTTTAAAGATGCTTAAAAAAATGAACTTTCCCAAGTTATGTTTTTCCAGTATGTTGGAGATGTAAGGGTGGTACGATTTTCTTTCTTCTAGGGTAATGAGGGAAGATAAGGAGTTTGTAAATATTATGAACCGTTTTTCTGGTAATTCCCTTACAAGATTGCCATGTTTATTGCTTGCATTTCAGCAGTAAAGATGGAAGCGGCGTTGGGTAGCCTTATAGTTTTTTTTGTTCATAGACGGTAGTGGCTGCTGCTCCTACTTTTTCCTTATCTTTAGACCCATCTGTATAGATTGCTATATGTGTTGTGTATTGTTCTCTAAGTCCTCCAAATCATTATTGGTATTCATTTTCAGGGGTTAGTTCTTTTTTGTTTTCCTGTCTCAGTGTGAAATCTATTTTCAGTTTGGTTAGCATCCATGGTGGTATATTTGGGTTTGCCATGTTGTCAGGGTTGTTGTTAATTTGGTAGCTGGCTTCTTTAATGCGTATTCCTAGAGGACGTATGATTGAGGGTTTACTGGTGTAAAAATGGATTGTGATGTGAATATTTTTTTATATGTTGGGTTATGAGGGTCATTTTTAATTTTTAGCATATATTGGAGTGAAAGCTTTTCCCATCTTAGATGTAATGGAAGTTTGCAAAGGAGACCTCTCCTTTGCAAAGGCATTCAGACATAATCTTAGTGCTTGATTTTGTATGGGTTGTAGTCTTTTGAGGTATGACTTACGGGCTGCACCATAGATTATACTGACATAATCTAATTTTGATCTGATCAATGCTCTATAAATGAGTAGCTTCATTTTGCGATCAGCTTCCCAGGCAATTTATTATGATTTTCAAGAGATTTAAGCTTTTAATAAACTGTTGTCTTAAATATTCTATGTAGTCCTTGAAATTCAGTTTGCTATCAAGAATAATCCCTAAATATTTGGTTTGTTGAACTATTAGCATGTTGGTATTATTAATTTTGAGTTGCGGGTCAGGATGTAGCATTCTTTTGTTACAGAAATGTATGCATACTGTTTTGTTTTTAGAAAATCTGAATCCATTTCCCCATTTTTCAATTTTATTAATGCCATTTTGCATCTTTCTTTCTGCTGTTGACATGTGTAGGGATGACCAGGCAATAGAGAAGTCATCCACAAATAGAGCTTTCTCAAATTCAGGATTAACCTCCTGGATAACACTATTTTTATTATAAAAAGTATCACTGATAAAATGCTGCCCTGGGGTACTCTCATCTCTTGTTTGTGTAGTTTTGACATCGTTGATCCATTTCTAACTTTGAAAATATGATTTGAGAGAAAGTTTTGTATAAATGTGGTTAGTCTACCCTTTAGACCTATGTTGTATATGTCTTTCATAATTCCATACTTCCATGTAGTGTCATATGCCTTCTCGAGATCGAAAAAAAACTGCGATAACATGATGACTCTGTACAAAGCCATCTCTGATAAAGGTTTCAAGTCGTACTAGTTGGTTGATGGTACTTCGGTTTTGTATAAAACCAATTTCTTATTTGGCTGTGCACTGATATTTCTCTATATGCCACTTCAATCTCTCATTCACCATTCTCTCCATTGTCTTACACAAACAACTAGTTAGAGAAATAGGTTGGTAGTTTGTTGGGTTTGACGGGTCTTTTCCTGATTTCGGTATTTGTATGATTATGGCTTCCCGCCATGTTTCCGGATAGCTGCCTGTGTACCAAATCTGATTAAAAATTTCTAGTGGTATTTTTAGAGATGTTGCTGGTAATTATTTAAGAAATTGATAGTGTATATCGTCTGGTCCTGTTGCTGTATCATTGGATTTTTTGAGAGAGTCTTTCAGTTCAGTGATAGTAAATGGGAGGTTGTAATTTTCTGTATTGTCTGATGTGAAGTTTAGTTTTTGCCTTTCAGCATTGTTCCAAAGTTTTTGAAATGTAGGATCGCACCGTTTGCCTGATGAGTTGTTTTCAAATTCTTCCTTTTCTGTACATTTTTCCCATTTATTTTTTTAAAGTTAAATTTGGATGTAGTCATTTTCCCATTCATTTTCCTAGTCATGTCCCATACTTTCTTTATTGGCGCGTTGGTGTTTATCTTGGAGATATATTGTTTCCAGGCTTCTCTTTTGTGCAGGGTTTTTCGATATTTTTGTAAATTGCTTGTGGTAGGCTTTGTTTCAAACATTCTTTTTGCTTTTTTTTCTGTTTTTTGATGACTTCTTTACATTATGTATTGAGCCATGGTTTTTGTTTGGTATGTGAGATTATTGAGAATTTCGGGATTGTTTCTGCTGCTATCTGTATTAGAATATTTGTCAGTCTTGTGATTGGGTTTTGTTCTTTCAGAATTTCGTTTTTAATTAGGGATGTACAGAGGTCTTTAAATTGGGGCATGTTAGCTATGTGTATTTGCCACTGACATATTTTGTCCTCTGTTATTGGTTTATGTTTATATACAATATGCTCTGCAAGAAAGTTGCAAGGGCAAAGATGTTCGCCACGCCAGAACAGAATCCCTCCAACCGCCTCGGCCTGTAGATTTCATTCTTTGCGGACTTACTACCAGGTTATGGAGTGGATGGGATGTAGTGATGAAATGGCACCATCTGAGTAGGGATGGAAGGTAGAAGTGGACAAACTTGTTCCAGTGATGACAGACAGAAGTCCTGCTCCAGATAAACTGATTCAGGGGATTCACTGTAACTGTTTGGAAAGATGCAATATCCTAAGGTGTACCGGCAGAACGCATGGATTAGAATGTACCAGTGCATGTGGACATTGCCAAGATGGCAACTGTGACAATATGAAAAATGCTCCACTCATAAATGATGATGATGATGAGAAGGAGGAAGTGTGAACAGCTTTGAAAAAACATTATGACTTATGTCAATTGGGGTGGGGTAGGGGTAACCATAGATATAAGGGGTGATTCAACATCACTGGCAACCATTTCATGTGAAAGATTGACCCTGAAAACATAAGTAAAAATGCAAGCTTTATTGGTTCATCATGAAAACTGACCGAGTTAGTGTTTTACAACGGAATAGAAAATGACTTGTAAGTCGAAAATGTTGAACTTCGAAATTTGAAACTGAAACTTTCCAATACTCAAATCTTGTCCAACTTTTAGTATGATGTAGAGTAGACCCAACCTGACATAAACCCATAAAAAAAGTTGCAATTTTTTTGTGATTGGGGTACTTTGGCGTTATATTGACTTTCCTATTTGGGATTTTAACCCAAAGTATATGGACAGTCGGATTTGGGATTGCTATGACGTGGATAGAGATCGGAGGAAAAGAAAAATGATTTAATAAGAGAAAAAAAAAGACAATTAAGAAAAAAACATGATTGAGAGAAAAAAAAAGACAATTAAGAAAAAAACATAATTGAGAGAAAAAAAAAAGACAATATGGAAAAAACATGATTGAGAGAAAAAAAAGGTTATGTCCTGAGCAGGAGAAGAGACATATATATACAGATAAGTGAACTTTAAAACTGTTGACAAAATGAATGATTTATGTCTTAAAGATGATGTTCGATCTCCCTGGGAAGAAACAGTTTGCATTATTATTTGCAATGAATTATATCTTTGTTGCATTATAGTATTAAATTTGCACGTTCATTTTTAATGACTGCCTTGTGTCTGTATTTCTTTTGCCAATTATCTCATCTCGTGTGCTGCACTGTTAAACATCATCACAGAATTCAGGAAATTTCCCTACAAGCCAAATTCCGCCAAAATATAAATGATTAATGTGTTTGTAACGTTATTTGGCGGCCCATCACAGCATTCTGTCACATTATCTGGAGTACTCGTTCAGGGTTTTGATCCGGGTCATGACATGCGATCATAAGCTCATCTTTATGACTAACATTACACATCTATCATATATCTTGTATCATTTCTCTCCATTCAACGCATATCCTCAACCCTCACTGGGCAGGTTTCACTTCCATACATTATCACATTGTGCACACATACCTGATAAACTCTTCCCTTGGTCGACGGTGGTAGTTGTGAAGCAATATTGAAAATATCATTAATGAGATATCCGAAAGAATCTGAAGATTGACTGTATTGTGCAAAAAATACAGGCAACTGACAACATCATAAAATCTATGACAATTTATGCCATTTATGATTAGTCTGAACAATTTATGACCACTTGATATTTGGTGAGATATCCATCAGCAGCATTTAAAAAGATTAATCACTAATTAAGATATCAAATCAAGCAGGAAAAGTAAATTCTAAGAAATTTACATATTTTGGTATTTCTGAAAAAAAAAATTTTATTTAGAAAAGCCTGACTTTTAAATACAACAAAAGGAATTTTGACAACAATCATCACTTCCTGTGTGTCTAACCCTAACCCTTGTGTCTCAGCGATTGAAGTTTCATTAAAATTTGTTCCAATAATAAACAAAAAATCTTTTTCTTTTTTCATTTTTGTTATCCAACTTAAACAAAGGAATGATTTTATTTATCCCAGACAATTGTTTCGACCATATTAAATCAATGAGGCCACCTGTAGGCCATGAATGCCAACTCGTGATGCCTTAGGTGGCTGAGCAGTCCGTGGCTTGGTGACTTGCAACAATCCATTTCAGCCCTTACTTTGGCTAGATGGGAGGTGTGAGAGGCCCTATCCGATCAATTGGCTGGTCACGTCATGCCCTAGTATCTATAAGTTCATCTCCAATCGTATTATTCAATGATGTTCTTCTAAAAATCAAAACCTTCTCGTTTTTTATTTTTCATCCCAAAGAGATACTAGAAGGCAGTGGCCAATCGAGTTAAGAACAAAGAAGATTACCACTGCTGAAGAGTAATGTTTTCTAAGAGTAATGTTCCCACTCTCACTGTAGATTTCCTTCTAAGAGTAATGTTTTTCTGGCATAATGTTTTTCTAAGAGTAATGTTTTTACAAAAGTAATGTTTCTACTCTTGCTATAAATTTCCTTCTGAAAATAATGTTTTCTAGGAATAATGTTCCCACTCTCACTGTAGGATTTCCTTCTAAGAGTAATGATGGTTTGCTGTGCTGTAAAACAAACCAAACCATTCTAAGAGTAATGCTCCCACTCTCATTGTACATTTTCCTTCTAAAAGTAATCTTTTCTAGGAGTTATGTTTTCTAAGTAATGTTTCCTAAGGTGAAGTTTTCTAAGAATAATGTCTTCTGGAAGCAATATTTTCTAAGAGTATAAAATAATTATTCTACTTGTAGGATTCTATTCGACAACTTTATTCACCATTAAATAGCACATAGATGGTTGATATGCCGTAAAACAAACCAAACCATCTTCTAGTATATATATATATATATATATATATAATAAGTGATAATAAAATGCACTTAACTTAACCACTTTATTGCAGTTTCATGGTTTTCACCGATTATCAGAAGTGTTGTCATTGGCATCAAACAATATGTTTAACCCAGAAGAGATATCTACCCATATTTATTTTTTATTAATATTTATTATCTTTTTACTGTTTTTAATTATTCGATATAGACAATTATTTTTTTTTTTGTAAACTACTAGAAGATTAATTAATTCCCTGAACAAAACAGTTTTGCACCACATTTATATCCCCATACAAAGATAAAAATTAACACATAATGATACTAAACCGTATGTCTAGAATCCTAAAACTAAATATAGCCCACATTAGGCCCTCTAGCAGCTGTTTTCCAAAATTCATAATGAGCGGTTAATTAATCTAGGAGTGAATCCTGTGCATACAAGTATATAAACATATATACACGTTACCTAACTTTATATAGAGATATTAATTGTTAATTATTTGGACAATTATTTTTTATTTAACATTTTTTATTGTTTTGTATATAAATTTAATTCTTTGTTCACTAACGGACATTTTATATATATTTTTTTTTTTTGTGATAAAGGATTTGTTAGTTTTAAGAATTTTGCAAAAAAATGCTGGCATGTCTTCGTTTTTTTTTGTTTTTGTTTAATGAATAATTCTCCCTTATTTTCCAGAATCGTGTATGTCCGAGAGACTCGCTTAACTGCTATCATTTCCCATGTTGCCATCGGATTTTCCCTCTTTGGTCTGCACTACTTGGCATACATCCCAACTCCTGTGTTGTATGGGTTATTCCTTTACGTTGCTGTGACGGCACTTTACGACAATCAGATGTTTGAAAGAATATGCTTACTTTTCAAAGAGCAGGTAACGCATGCAACTCTTTTTCTCATTCTCATCTCTATATTAATAAAATTATGAGACACCTGCTCGTGTGTCTGTGTGTGTGTGTGTGTTTCTCACCTCTATGTGACTTACACATTATTATTGCTTTTATTTACTACTAGATGGCGTTGCCAGTTAGCAAAATTCTCTACTTATAATACTTGAAACTAAACTTTTAAATAATAAACATTTCATTGCTGTAAACATGAAACAAAAACTTTCACATTCTTTTTTTATTTGGTAATTTTTATAGAAATTTATTTATCATTTAAATATGACCATAAAGAAAAGAAAGAAATCAATTTGCCTGGGCTTTGTCTTTAACTTACAATTTATAAATAGATTGCAACTTGTTGAATAACAAGTCAGTTCCTTCAAAGAATAGGCCGATAAGTAACACAATGGTGGTGCATAAACAATTGTCCTGCCATCATTTGTATTTCTGACTTGCTCAACATTTGTCCACGAAATAAGATAATATTCCTAAACAAAACTATTTGTTCTATTAAAATCAATAGAATCGTTGAATTAAAAAAAAAAAAACAATAACAAATTATAGTTAATTAATAAAGTATCTTTTTGCACAGCAATATGCAAATTAGTTAACTCTACTACTGAGATCACATATAGATAAGTGGGGTATAAAATAGATGGGATGCTACTATTGTGTAAACTTCGGCCTTTTGGCTAGGAAGAAAGTGTAGTATCTGTTCCGATGGATACTGCAACCTATAGACAGATGTCGTCTTGTCCTTTGGGGATTGATTCCGCCGGTCTATGGGTCGGTCCTGTGCAGTTCTAGGAGGTCCACCCTCCCAGGCTTTGCCTCCCCTCTTTGGGGAGGAGTAAGTTTGTTGCTTACTGCCTGAGGCGCCCCTACCGGGGAATGCCGACAGGGCTGCCCAGGAAATTTTTAATGGCCAGAGTGCTCACCTTCTCGGGCGCTGGCTTTTCAAGTCCCACTTTCCCGACCCGACCTTGGATCACATCTTACCTTGTGGGAGTAAAATAAAACTGGCCTTGTGCCTAACCTCCTGGGGAGGTAAATAACTTGTGTAAACTTGAATTAACTTGAGATAAGGTGTTTTGATCTGACTGTTAGTGCGAGAAATGAGCCCAACCTTGGTGTTTATTAATTTAGATTAATCAAATATTTATGGAGATCAAAAATTCAATAGCATAAAATAAAACAAAAGGTGGGTGCTTCTACAGATGAGGGTACATATGAAAAACACAGACAGGTGAAAATCGCAGTTCCAAATAAATTAATCAGAAAACTCTTTGATATACTTACGTATCAGGCAAAAATAGGTATCTACACCAAAAAGTAGCAAAAATTATCGAATAGAATTTTAATTAAAAATAAAGATCGGTTTTATCGTATTTTAATTAATTAGACCAAAAAAAACACATAATTCAAAGGGACATAACTCAGTCTGTCATATAAATAAATCTTCTATGTAAAATTGAATGTCTGTATGTTTGTGTGTGTGTGTGTCCTATAGAAAAAATGTTAGAGAATATAGATACAATATAAAAGTGTATTCTAATGTAAAATTCACAGAGTAAGTTGATGGGCGTATTCCCGAATCTATAAACCCTAGCCTTAGGGGTCCATGGGGCAGATTTCATCGGGGGGATGGGGGTCCTTTTCAGTTATATTTCAATGTTAATTAGTACTAATTTGGAAATTATCTAATGTATTTATGTACTAATCCGATAAAAATGCTGAGTCACTGAAAACATCCCATAATCCCTTGCCGGATGTACCCGGTCTTGCCCTAAATTGTGTCCGGTTGTATCAGGTCATCCCATAACTTCTGTCCGGATAAATCAATAACATCATAGGAAGGCTACGTTAAGAGTGTGTAGTGAAACAAGGGTTGCTCAATCACATCCGCACCTGGCCACCGGTAAGTAGTGCTCAGGAGGCCTCCTTGATTTTCAAACGAATGTTGGTGCTTCTTAAGTATAATGGTCCCTAGAAATATTGGTGCTTCTTAAGTATAACAGTCCCAAGAAATATTGGTGTTTCGGGCCAAATTTTTTTTTTTTTCCTTGAACTTAAAATATTTCTCAGGGTTGTGGGAGAGTGAAAAAAATGTTGGTGGGTGAGGGTGAGGGAGGCGGGGGGCGCTGGAGAGATTAGGGAGTCGGGGAAAATTTTAGGGGTCAGGCCAAATTTTTTTTTTTAACTTAAAATATTACTCAGGGTTGTGGGAGATTGAAAAAAATGTTGGGAGGGGGGCTGGAGAGATTAGGGTGTCGGGGAAAATTTTAGGGGTCAGGCCAAATCTTTTAGGGGTCGGGCCAAATTTTTTTTTTTACCTTTTTTTGAACTTAAAATATTTCTCAGGGTTGTGGGAGAGTGAATAAAAAGTTGGGGGGGGGGGCTGGAGAGATTAGTGGGTAGGGGAAAATTTTAGGGGTCAGGCCGAACTTTTTAGGGGTCAGGCCAAATTTTTTTTTTTTTTTTTTGTTTTGAACTCAAAATATTTCTCAGGGTTGGGGGACAGTGAACAATTAGTTGGGAGGGGGGCTGGAGAGATTATGGGGTCGGGGAAAATTTTAGGGGTCGGGCCGAACTTTTTAGGGGTCAGGCCAAATACTTCTTTTTTTTTAACTTAAAATATTTCTCAGGGTTGGGGGAGAGTGAAAAACAAGTTAGGGGGGGGCTGGAAAGATTGAGAGTCGGGGAAAATTTTAGGGATCCGGCCGAACTTTTAAGGGGTCGGGCCAAATTTTTTCGTTTTTTTTTTTAACTTAAAATATTTTTCAGGATTGGGGGAGAGTGAAGAACGAGTTGGGGGGCTGGAGAGATTGAGGGGTCGGGGAAAATTTTAGGGGTCGGGGCGAACTTTAAAGGGGTCGGGCCAAATTTTATTCTTTTTTTTTTAACTTAAAATATTTCTCAGGGTTAGGGGGAGTGAAAAAAAAGTTGGGAAGGGGGGATGGCTGGAGAGATTGAGGGGTCGGGGAAAAAGTGCATTTATATGTAAAATTCACAGAGTAAGGTGATGGGAGTATTCCCGAATCTATAAACTAACCCCTTAGGGGTCCATGGGGCAGATTTCATCGGGGGGAGGGGGGACTGTTTTCAGTTATTTTTCATGATATTTTATAGTAATTTTAAAATCCTGAGTCATATTTTAATTTAATTACCTAATAATTTGAAATAACTTTTAATTTTATTTAACGTTTCTTAGCGCCAGGGACGCGCCTCTAAATGTTTAGTTCTTTGGTATTGTTTTTTAAATAAACGACAAACGCTAATCAAAGTATTGCTACTATTTTACGAAAGCAAATTATAGGAAATTACAACATGGCCGCCAGCGATTAAGTCATTGCATTCAAATTCGATTTTAAAGTCTTGAAAAAATAAAATATAATTTTATTTCGGGATCAAAAATACAATGTAAGAATAATTAATAACTTTCATCCAAAATGTTTGTTTACATAGCATATTTCTTTAAGAAAATCCAGTTACATAAAATACATATTTAGTAAAAAGAATTTACGTGAATTACATTATTATAAGTTTTTAACACATTTAAAACGATAAGAATCATATGGGGAAAAAAGGAAAATAGAGGGTTGAAGGAGGGAGGGAAATAATGAGGACCAGGGAAAGAAAGACGGCTAAAGAAAGAAGAGAGATTGAAGTTTTTATATAAAGATGTTACACACACTCTTTAATTTCTACTACTTTGTTTTTTTTTTATTGCGCCGGGTAGCCCTGCTAGTAATAAATAAATGTCAGTCGTAAAAATATAAAACTGATTTTGATTTTTAATTAAAATTCTACTCGATAATTTTTCCTAATCTTTGGTGAGGATACTTATCTTTGCCTGATATGTAAGTATAAACAAGAGTTTTTATTCGGAAATGCGTTTTTCATATATGTATAAGCACCCAAATTTGTCTTCAAAGAGCAGATAACTCAAACCTTTTTCTAATTCTCTATATTTATAAAATTGAGACAACTTCTCCTTTGTGTGGGTGTGTGTTTCTTGCTTTTGTGAGTTACACATTATTTTGTTTGATTAAATTTAACTTTTAAAACTCTAGTTTTAAAAATATCGGAGTTCCAGATAGCATAGCTCTTACACTATCATGTTGTTGCCATGCCTACCACAATGAGGAAAGGTTGGACTTTAGGGAGGTTGTATTGCTGTAGTCTATGACAGACAAACAACATGGCTGAAACTCGTAAACCTTTCATGTATTAAGTAATTAAGATTTTAAAATTCAAATGAAGTAAAACCTTATCGGAATGCACTGATATTGTATTGTCGTTTATTGGAATGACCACACAAAAATTGGAATCTTAAAAGAAAAAAATTTTGGCACCTTTTTCATGGTTTTATGATCGTAAAAAAAGATTTTTTATATTTTCTTAAAATAACTGCTAATAAGAGGATGATGGTTCAACAAGTATTTGTTAATATTGGACTTGAAGAAGACCATGTTGTAGTCTGCAGGAAGGCAGTCTCCATGGCAATGAGTTCCACGAATTAGAAGTTTTTGAAAAAAAATTAAGTTCCTTGAAATTCCATTTGGTTTTAGGTAGACAAAAGAAGAAAGGTCTATTCTTTGTAGTGGTGGTAAAGAGATGAGTTCTTGCTGTGAATGTTTTACAGGGAGAAATCAGAGATTGGAGCTCAGTCGAGCACCTAACACTAAAATAACAATAGAGTATTGATTTACTCCTCTCCAGGAGTTAGACACAAGGCCAGTTTTTATCTTACTCCCACAAGTAAGATGTGACCCAAGGTCGAGTCGGGAAAGTGGGGTTTAAAAATTGCCTGGGCAGCCCTATCGGCATTCCCCGGTAGGGGCGCCCCAGACAGTAAGCAATAAACTTACTCCTCCCCAAAGAGGGGAGGCAAAGCCTGGGAGGGTGGACCTCCTAGAACTGCACAGGACAGACCCATAGACTGGCGTAAATCAAGCCCGAAGGCCAAGACAATACCAGTCTATGGGGTGCAGTATCCATCGGAACAGATACTACACTTTGATCTTAGCCAAAAGGCCAAGAACTAACTATAGAGTAGAGAAAGACTAGCAATGTCTCTTCTGTGAGAAAATGCTTTAATACACAAAGATCTCGTCAGTTTCATTTTATGTTTTAACAGTAATTCAAAATTTTATTTTGCATTTCATGTTGATAACCTTTGTTATATAATTGAAAAGAAGGTGTTTATTCTCTGAATTGTGTATATTTTAAATGACTTCACCAATTTTCATAAAGCATAACCGTGTAATTTTATAAATATTAAGTGTTGAATATGGAATAACCTGAAATAGCAGCCATGTACCGGGAGAACACAAAGAAATCAACCTATTTTTGGCTACCGCAGAATGAACGCATTTTATTATAATGTTTAAAGTACACAGGCTCACACACTAATGGAGTGCTGGATTGTTGTATTGTATACAGGCTACTTATCTAATATATAAAGTAGAGCGTTTTTTCCCCTGTACCTTTACGGAGAATAGGAAAATAACCACATGCATCACGGGCTACTGAACTCACAATTACATTGCACTTATTCACTCGAGCATGTTTTTGTATATCTGTTATTCTTCTTTCCAAACAAACACTGAATATTACATTCGGCCCGGCCGCCACGACTCTCCGAAATACCAACTCCAAAAAAGTAGTAAAAACTTTTCTCCCTAACAATTCTGTACTGTGACTACACTCATCGACACCGGGTACTAATAAACACAGTATAATTTTCATAAAGCACCCATTGTTATTTCGTATTTGTCTGGCATTATTTTACTACATAATATTAAGCAATACGCAAAAAATTAACAACCACTCCCTTACACTGCGATGATTATTCGTGAATATCAGATTAAGTTTTATCTAATTCTACCTTCTACATTTAAATTCATTCCGGTATTAAGCGAATGAAATTAACGAACACACTTCCTGCAACATTTAATGATTCAACATGGCGGATAACATTTCTTGATCGAATCGACTTCCTATTTAATTCAATAAGCATCAAGCTACTGGTAGACGCGGATACATTTACATTTACTAAATCATACACCTTAAACACGCATATTATCGAAAAATTGCCCAAATGAATTTACTTCACCAAAAAATGACCTACACCGTGTCATTTTTTAACTTTCCATTTCGTCGGCAGAATCTAAATGTTAACATAACACGCATGTCAATAAACAAACATAGCGTTATTAGCTTATTTTCACATTTATTATAAAATTGAAACGGTGGCGCTTTGGGTAAGAACGGTAGGGTACTAAGCGACGGTTTCAGCGTTCGATCCCGTTCAACTCTGCCACTTTTTTCTTTTTTTTTACATTTAAAACATTCGCCAACACGGTATAGGGGGTGGGGGTGTAGAAAGAACTACAGGCCGTTTTTTTTTAATTCGACGTCATGCAACATATACTAATTTCTCCCGTGCAACGGGTTCCGCTAGTAAGTGATAAAGCCCGGCTATGCTAATCGGTGTATTAGCCAAGCCAACCACATTTCATTTAAGATTTCATAAAAACAAACTTAAGTGTGGCTGGCTAAAATAAAACTGCATTTTTAACATAACCTCAGAATTCCTGAGTCAATCGGATGCAAATTTTAGGCCAATATTCTAATTTCTAAAATTTCTAATTTCTAAAATTTCTAAAGAAAATGTCATCTTTACTCTTCATGAATGTGGACACATTTTAAAAAGTATAAATAAAAGAACAGATTTTTAGGAATAAGCTGCAAATAGTTTGAGTATTAGTTTTTTGTTTTTTTTAATGTTTTGTTCTTTTTAATTTTTTTTCAGGCTGCTTATCCCCCCAACCATTATATTAGACAAGTACCCCAGAGAAAGATCCACTTGTTTACGGGACTTCAACTTATCCAATTGATTATCCTGTGTGCATTTGGTTTCGCTCCTTTTCCCTACCTGAAAATGTTCTTTCCTGTACTCATCTTTATTCTGATTCCAATTAGGTAAGTACTCATTCCGCATATTCAACGAGAAGCTGTGTTTATAAAAAAATATATAATGCCTTCTCATTTTGTTATCGGATATTTTCAATATGTATATTGGTACGGCATTCTAAATCATATATAATTCATATACCTTGCCAAATCTTGCTTCCCTGATTGCTGAAAAATTTCATCTGTGGTACCAGTCTTCAAGAACTGTGGTGATAGAACTGACCCTTATAATTATCACCCTATCAGTCTACTCCCGCTCTTCACTAAAATCTTTGAATCTTTAATCAATCTAGCGATAGTCCACCATCTCATTAATGCTAAACTTCTTTCTGACCATCAGTATGGATTTAGGCAAGCACATTCTACTGCGGATATTCTAACGGTCATCTCTGAACGCATATACCATATACAGGACAAGGCAGGTGAAGCTAGGCGGTAGCGCTTGATTTAGGTTGTCCTCAATGGCTGTTTATTCAAGCAACATGACATAAATGCTGATGTACCTCAAGGATCAATCCTTGGACCTTTATTATTCCTGATTTTCATAAACGACCTCCCTGATGAAATCGAGTCTGAGATGGGTATATTTGCTGATGACACCACGCTCTACTCTCAACATGTGGGGGGAAAAACAGACGCGCACATATCAAAGACAATGGCTGAATCCTTAGAAAATAACCTCCAATCTGTAGTTGAATTGGGACACAAATGGATAATATTTAATGCCACAAAGACAAAGCTCCTTTCCTTTAACAACTACAAGAAACCTTTTTAACCACCGATTACCATGGATAATAACACCCTACGTGAGAGTCCAATGTTCAAACTCCTCAGCCTAACATTCACAGGTAACATGAGTTGGAACAAATACATAGAAGACATTGCCAAGGCTTCTGCAAGGAAAGTGAGCTCCCTCTACCGTGCTATAAAACTTCTCTCACCTGCCATTATCCTATATCTCTACAAGGCCACCATCTGCCCATGCATGGAGCATTGTTGTCTCATTTGGGCTGGTGCACCATCCAGTAGTTTCTTTCTATTAGACAGGTTCCAGAAAAGAGTCGCTAATCTAATAGGTCCCTCACTATCCATCAAGTTCCAGCCCCTGTCCCATCGCCACAATGTTGCATCCCTGTGCTTGTTTTACAAGTACTCTGGTGCTACCAGATCAGGCTGTCTGAATATTGGCTTCTTGACCCAAAATGCACCTGTTTCTTTTTCTCTTTGCAAAACTCAATCATGTTCTGCAAAACAAAAAACAAAAACTACATACCCCCTCCCCAAATTGGGGCTACCTGTTAGCCATGGGTAGCGACCCGTGTCGTCTTAGGACGGGATCCTGGTAGCTGAGCTAGCCGTAATCTGGTAACACAAATGGTCACGTGCCTTGCAACACTCTACTTTGGCCCTTACTTCGGCTAGACGAGAGGTCGGAGAGGCCCAATCTGATCAATCGGCTAGTCATGTCAAGCCCTAACTCTTACACCGTAAATGTCTTCCACACCACCAAAGAACAAGACGTAAAAATATTATACTACATCACCTTTACTTTTAAACACAGGAAGTTCACGTAAGAATTAGAAAGCGATGGCAAGGGTCAATCAAGTTTTTTAGACAATATCACATTTATATTCCTCATCGAATGTTTTGGAAAAACTGGGAAATCAAAACAAAGGAAAATTATAAATGATGTTAAAACCTAAAAAAAATTGAGTGTACCTCTGTTGTATCCTTGGGATGAAAGGGCGAATGGGTTTCCCCCTAACATCTCCCACTTTTGGGCTCCGAGGAGAGTAAGGACCAAGAGAGATGAAAAAAAAAACACATTTTTTATGGAAAACCTGAATAAAAAAAAAACCCAGAGGCAATACCAAAAGAACTCACTCAGAAGTATCTGACAATTCCAGCTCAGACAGCAAGCAGGAAGCTAAAACAGAGAAAAACAATAGAATCGAACAAACCAATAGAAAAAACTTTCCTAAAATTTCTAGTCATAGAAAACCTGGAAGGAAAAAAAATCAGTGAACTATCTCCCTTTCTAATTGAAAAAACTCTATCGCCAAATAATCCTAAAAATATAAAGAAAATGAAAAATGGAAATCTGCTTGTCGAAGCAGACAACTACAAAAATGCCCAAAATCTTTTAGAATTGGGAAAATTTCATACTTATAAATGCAAAGTGTATGCTCATGAAAAACTTAATACATCAAAAAATATCATAAGAAGTCATGAGCTAACCTTAGCAACAACCGAGGAAACTAAAATTACTCTAAAAAAAAAACAAGGAGTAATAGACCACGTCCAAATTAACATAAAAAATATGGTCAATCTGTAGCCACTAATACGTATATTCTAACTTTCAACACCCCTATCATACCAAAAGAAATCAAAATTTGATATCTAGTCGAAAAAGTAGACCAGTACATACCAGCCCCCTTGAGATGCTTCAAGTGCCACAAATTTGGTCACCACAGGGAAACCTGCAGATGACAAAACGTATGTGGAAAATGTGCTGAAAAAAATCCCAATCATACTGAAGCAGAATGCTCAAACGAAGTAAAATGTTCAAATTGCCACAGAAAATCACCCAGCATACTCTAAAACATGTAAAACCTTTAAAAAACAAAGAGAAATCACAGAAGTAAAATACAACAGAAATATATCCTTCCCAGAGGCAAGAAAAATAGTAGAATCCTATCAAAAACAAATACTTATGCAGAAGTCACTCAAAAACCAAACCAATCTAACCAAACAAATAATCAAGACCTATTCAAACTAATTGCTGAACTCAAAAACCTAATTCAAACTTTAATAACAACCCAAAAAAAGATTAACAAAGATCAAATAATAACATCCACTAAAATCAAAACAAATAGCCAAAATAAAGAATAAATCTCTAAAAGCAAATCAAAATCAAACCAACTCAACCAGGATAAACAAATAAATCCATTAATTCCTACTGACAACAATCACAACATACCAGAAACAGAAGATCCTGAAGGAAAAAACTCTCACCATAAAAGTCAATCCATAAACCAAAATGTTAACAACAAAAACAAAAACAAAGTTACTTCCCATACAACCTCTAAGCAAACAAAATCAACAAAGGAAAAGATCTCCTCAACTGAAGCTGAAACCTCTACGAAACACAAATCACAACGAGCGGCGGTAACAGATTCCGGTCCCTTGAGATAATGGAGGTTGAGGGTGTCACTCCCGAAACAAATAAGGAGATTGAACCAAAACCAGTGGAAAATGGGCCCGGACAAGCATCGCAGGCGGGATCGGGATCGACATCCGGATCAAAACCACCCAAACCAGAAACACCAAGATCCCGATCCAGATCTGGACCAGAATCTAGGGAAAGGAGAAGAACATCGAGCTCTCAGCCGGAGGCACGGAGCCAGACCAAAAATAAAACCACATCCCCCCCCCCCCCCGGAATGGAGGTGGAAGATTGGGATTTAGAAAAGACATAATAAACCCTTCCTCATATTAAACTCTAGAAACAAAAAGTAAAGAACACCTCAACCTCCTAAAATCACCCTAAACTAAAATGGATACAAATCCAAATATAATATTACAATGGAACTGTCGTGGAATGAGAGCTAACATTAACGGACTACTCCTACTGATAGCAGACTCAAACCGAGCCATTATCTGCCTTCAGGAAACCTTTCTCAAAAACGACAACATAACTAACATAAAAGGGTTTCAACACTTTAGCTGTACCAAAAATTCAAGCCTAAGAGCGATGTTTGTTGCATGAATTAGTAGGAAGGAAAACATTTCTTAGTATGAGTGGTGTAGTATTAGAAGATGTTTTCGTATTTTTTAAATGTATTTGGGTTGCTTTTTTTCTTAGTGGAGAGAATAACATGTTTGGGGGACTTTCATGTTGTAAGAGAGGATTCAATTCTACTGTATTCTTGAGAGATATATTCAGGGCTACAAATGCGTAGAGCTCTGAGAGAAAAACCTATAATCATACTATTTTTACGTAGTGATTGTGGTGTGAGTAATAATTAATGTAATCAGTTTTGTTGGTTGGTTTACGATGAACTTGAAATGAAAGAATGTTATTGTTTTTGTGGATGAGAATGTCAAGGAATGCTAAAGAATTATTGTGTTCACTCTCGAAAGTAAACTTGATAAAGGGTTTAACTTTAAGTGTTTGTGCTAACGTATCTATTAGATGACCGTCGGGTAGAAACATTAAAATATCATTAATGTATCTATAATAAATGGCGTTTTTAGGGATATGGTATGAAAAAGGACCAATTTCAAGAAATTTTAAAAACAGGCAAGCTAATACGGGACTGAGGGGGTTACTCATGGGTAGGCCAAATTTCTGTCTGTAATAGTTCATGTTGTATTTAAAGAAAGTGGGGGAAGTAATGTTCCTTACAATATCTATGATGTTTTTAATTGGGAGAGAACAAGAGAAATTTATGTTGTTAAATTGTTTGGAGAGTAAGTTAATAATTTTTTTATGGGTATATTTGTGTATAAGGAGTTAATATCAAGGCTGATACACATCTTTTCTTTCTTTCTACTGTTCCTGACTTGTTTGTTTAGGTTTTTTGGGTTTTTTCCCCGGCGCGTCTTGTACAATTTGAATTTCTGTTCATTAAAGTTCTTATTTCCAACCGAGGATGGTTGCTTTCTAGCAACTGAAATATCTTGGTAGAGCGTTTATGTGTTTGAGTTTATATTTCTGTTAGTTTGTTGATTTGCTTATCCTCAATTACATTTTTATTTTGCATATATATATATATATATATATATATATATATATATAAGGAAAGGGAGAATAAAGGTATGATATATACCATTACAGTAAAACCTATCATGAATCATGCTTGATATACGAGATAGAGAAATTATATAAACAGGTAAATGATGAGAAAAAAGTTGTGCAAAATACAATATCTATCAGTTGTTCAAAACAAGGAAGGAATAATCAAATTTCTCTTATTTAAAACCACTTGTTTTGAACAACTGATGACTTAATAGATATTGTATTTTGCACAATTTTTATTCTAGTAATTACCTTGTTTATATATATATATATATATATATATATATATATATAGAGAGAGAGAGAGAGAGAGAATGGTAGTTTGCTTGAAGCATTGCTGGGAATAGTAGTAGTATGTTTAAGAAGGCTGGGGGCAATGCAAAGTGCCGGGTAGGTTGTAAGCTAGAAGGAACAAAAATAATAAATCAAAATGGGACTTACTATTTATTTTTTTCTTGAAATCTTACATAACAGCAAGTGTGATTTTAAGAAAAAAATAAATAGTAAGTCCCATTTTGATTTATTATTTTTGTTCCTTCTAGCTTACAACCTACCCGGCACTTTGCATTGCCCCCAGCCTTCTTAAACATACTAATACATATATATATATATTATATATATATATATATATATACAGGATGTCTCAAAAAAATATTCCTAATGACATGTTTCGCGACGTTTGCGAATCCCTTGGTGCGCGTTATCAGCTTTGTTTGAACAATAATGGTCATCAGTTTGAACATTTGCGAACATGATTCTTCAATTACATCTGTCTCATGTATTCAATGCTATTTCATTTCACTCTATGTTCATAAATAAAAGTTTTCTCGTCATTCTACGAGTGAGTACATTTTTTTGAGACACCCTGTATATATATATATATATGTAGTAAAGTATAAAAATATATTTATGGCAATTAACCTACACAGAGGTGTCTACCTTTAATCCACGTAGAGTATTGTCAGGCTAAGTGCACAGTTTTTATATATCCACTTGGTTTTTAGTCTAAACTAACTAATCAATCAGATTCGTTATTATTTCTCTTCCATGGGTTGATGTTTTTATTAGCCAGTGACTGAGCTTCTCTCTAAAAAAAGGCCCAGCCGACTTTTACTTGACATCTTTTTCTTTTGTTTGGGTGTGGCGTAACCCTTTCCTGAATGTATCCAGCTAACAGTTGATCTTATTTTATCACGAGCGTGATTGGAGCAACTTCTTTTCGATTTATTTCGTTTTTCGTTGCTACTTTGATGCTGATTTAGTTTAGTTTTTTTATTTAGTTTAGATTTTTTTGTGTTTAATTGTTTTTCCAATATATATTTATTATATATGTATTATATATATATATATATATATATATATATATGTTAAATGTTAATGGAAAAGCAAATTAAACACAAACTGGTCAATCTCTTGTTTGTATTTTTGTTTTTCCATTCTGTCGTTAATATATATATTATGTTATATATATCTTATATATGTATATTTTATTAATTCCATGATTTTCATCATATATATATATATATATATATATATATATATATATATATATATATATAATAAAGACAGAATGGAAAAACAATTAAAAATGGCAAAAATAAAAAGCAAACAAACATGAGATTGACCAGTTTCGTTCGGATCAACCAACATCTTAAGAAAAACTGAAGATTTGAAATTTATTGAGAAAAATGACAAAACGTAGAAAAAGAGATGTGAAACAGTGTTGGCGCATGCGTGAAACTATTTGAAAATATGCACCAATTAAATTTACTCTTCACAATAGACATTCATGTGCGCATCAGAAATGCATTTATTTTCTTTTTTATTATTGTTTACCCATTTTGTGTCAAACAGAACACTTACGTGATCTCATTAAGATATTTAATCCACTATAGTGCATTCCATTTTCTTATAAAACAAATAAGACTTTTCAATGCATTACTTCTTGAAATAAAAATCCTATTTGGAAAAAAACAACTTAAAAACTTTTACTGATTTAATTAAATCCATTAGAATACAATTTTTTATAAAAAATATATTCTTTAGAAAAAAATTTTACTTATCAAATTAAAGTATATCGTTTTATTTAGAAAACAAGTCTGACATTTTGTTGAATTACTTTGTGATATTAAAATCCTATTTAGAAGCAATTATTTACTTACATAAAATAATTTACTGATTACATTAGATCCACTATAATGCAGTTTCGTTTCTTATCAAACAATTCAGCTATTTCAGTGAATTTTTGAAATATTTTTTTTTTTTAATATTTCATTTACAAAAAATAATTTACTTATCCTGTAGAATGCATTTCTATTGCTTAGAAAACAAGTTATCCCTTTTAATAAATTACTTTGTGAAATAAAAATCCTATTGTAATGGTAACTAAGGGATAACTCCACACTCTTCGAAATTTATTTAAAAACGCTAAACCTCGCAACCAGAGTTATCATTATTTAAAACACAACTTCAGCTATCATTATCATCAGAAAAAAAAAGATCTGAGTGCATATATTTTCTTTGTTCTTTATCTAAATAAAGATTGATAATTTGGATTATTCGGACTACTATTCTCATCTTGGTTGTTATTTTCACCATGTTTCAGCTGATGTAACCTACGACCTTCTTCAGGTGCATCTTTTCAAACTTGGGAATCTTTGTCAAATTCACGAAACTAGACAGAATTTCGAACTGGGTGCTTTATTTCATCCACAGCAGTAGATTATTTCTGTTCGGTCGGGTAGAAATGTTAATTATTATTTTATTCTTAGTTATCATTGCCTGCAGTAAGGATTGAACCTTCAACCTCCAGAAGACTGTCACTTAGAACTGATTGTTAATCAATGCCTTTAACCATTGCGCCACGAATCCATGTCAACCATAATAATTAGTTATGGCTAACGAATTAGAAACTTTTGCCCTCGTGAATTAAATAAATGGTTCAGTTCGAAATTCCATACATATTCCCGAGTTAAGATACAGAAAGTCTGAGATTACATTGACCGAAACATTTTGAAAATAATATTCAAGATGAGAACAGTAGTTCGAATTATCCAAATTATCAATCCTCATCTCAAAAATTCTAAAACATATTTTTCTTTGTTTCTATTTTTAAAACATTTTTTTTTTCTTTTCAGACATAAAGTCATTCCATTTTTAATCGATGCCAAATACCTCCGGGCCCTGGATAGCCAATAAAGGAAAGAAAGAAGGAAAAAATCCCCCTCATCCTTTTGGCTGTGGACAACTGCTGGTACAGTTTGTACTGCTTAAGTGGGGATACCCATCCCCATTTAAAAAAAAAAAGTTTTTTTTAATATTATGTCTGACTCTGTGCCACAAGCAAAACCAGGCAGATTTATTTTTTAATCCTCCAGTGGGGGAGCAGCTTTTCTTTCGTTAATCTTCTACCACACTAACCTCTCCCCCCAAGGGCATGATGCTTTAGGGGTAAAAAAAGGGGGGAAAAAATCTCTATTTTGTACATTTAGTTGTTATTCGTTTTAAACTAAACTAAAATCAATTAAAAAACAAAACAATACTACTAACAGTTTTTGAGAAATGGGGTTAAGTGTTTGAAGATGAAAGATCCTGGTTGTAAAATAAAAAAAAGAAACAAAAAACAAGAAAAAGGTGTTGGTCATTTTCCCAAAAATGAAATTCAGGAGCAATACACATTTCGTTTTTATTTTTTTAAGATATTTCATTCTTTCTTTAAAGATTCATTTCGATTCATGCAGCTACATCACCGAAATTACTGACCCGTGCTCGTTCCACAAACTTCTTTGAATTCAGTCACAGTTATGAGTGGGAAATTGAAATCTCCACATTTGCTGGACAAGTTTTATTCTATTTTAGAAATAAAGAAAAAACATCCCCCCATTATTTTAAGAAAATCACTGCACAAAGTAAACATTGATATATTAAGCTAAGTATTATCATTTATTCTTACGGCAAAACTTTGGACTGATACAATTTATGTTAGCAATTTTTTATTTTTTCAAAATATTTCTTCAGTTTAGTATCGATTATATGTAATATATATATATATATATATATATATATATATATATATATATAAAAATGTGTAATTACACATTTTTATTTTAGTCGACCATGTTTCGCCCAGAAGATGAACATAAATATTTTTTACATTCTATACATACAGACTATTTCCAAGTAATGTACTTGTGTTTATAACTTTTTATTCTCTTAAACCATCCTGAGGAAGTCTTTTCTTGATTGATGACTTTACTGATAATTTAGTTTCTCCTTCTTTCATGCACATTACGTTTGGAATACTATTTCCATTTTTATCATAATATATATATATATATATATATATATATATAATGTGTGTCGTCAAATAGAGATTATCCTCTATATAGTCTAAATTTCACAATGTAAGAAGGCATGAAGATGTAGTGCACAACGTAGATGTAAAGAAGAGGGGGGGGGGAATATATATATATAAAGTAGAAGGTAATGTGGTTCGAACGAGAGAAAAGTGTATATTTAAAGAAGTGGAGCCACCAACATTCATTAATTTTTTTTAAAATGTTATTTATTATTTCATATTTTAATATTTGACTTTTTTTAAGTTTAGTGTTTAAATTTTTATATTACACGTGTTACGAACTCGAAACACGTGTAATATAAAGATGTAAACACTAAACTTTTTAAAAAATGTAAAATATTAAATAATAAACACCATTTTTTTTTTAAATTAATAAATGTTGGTGGCTCCACTTTAAATATATATATATATGAAGCAATCCAACAAAAGATATAAGCGTCAACTAATATCTTATAATTAGTGAAACATCCGGATAAAAAAACTGAAGCTCAATATACTGGATAGAGCATTAATATTATAATATAAAATGAAGTAATAAAATAAGGTGTCAATCAAATTTTATTAGAATTCAAAGTTCATGCAAAGCATCCTTAAGTCCTTAGCTCATGAGTTTTCAAAGATAATTCTTCTCTTCAGAGGACCATTACCGCAGTTATACTACTACAGGCAATAAAATTACGCTTTGAAAATATATAAAATTATATACACAAATATATAAAAATACATAACATCAAACATATCAATCCAAAAACATACTTTTGTTGAATCCATACAGTCCATCCAGGTCATACAAGTTGAGAAGCATAATCAGGAAGGACATTACTCCAAGATACAAACAGCAGTCCAAATATGTGAAATTGAAGGGGCCGGCAAGGTTATCCAGACTGGATAACCTTGCCGGCCCCTTCAATTTCACATATTTGGACTGCTGTTTGTATCTTGGAGTAATGTCCTTCCTGATTATGCTTCTCAACTTGTATGACCTGGATGGACTGTATGGATTCAACAAAAGTATGTTTTTGGATTGATATGTTTGATGTTATGTATTTTTATATATTTGTGTATATAATTTTATATATTTTCAAAGCGTAATTTTATTGCCTGTAGTAGTATAACTGCGGTAATGGTCCTCTGAAGAGAAGAATTATCTTTGAAAACTCATGAGCTAAGGACTTAAGGATGCTTTGCATGAACTTTGAATTCTAATAAAATTTGATTGACACCTTATTTTATTACTTCATTTTATATTATAATATATATATATATATATATATATATTTATAAAACTGACCATCTTAAACTGTTAGACATTTATTAATCTTACAGCTCTTTCCTCTACTGCATATTGTAAAAAACAGAGATGACTTTAAATTTTACAATTTGCCAATATTCATCAGAAGAGTTAGAAGATGATACACAAATTTAAAATCACAATCCTAAAAGATGGCGGTCGTTTCGATTTGCCGTATGTAAGAATCTTCAAATTTTACAATTTGCCAATATTCATCAGAAGAGTTAGAAGATGATACACAAATTTAAAATCACAATCCTAAAAGATGGCGGTCGTTTCGATTTCCCATATGTAAGAATCTTTAAATTTGTGTATTGTTTTCTGTAATGATTAATGAATATTTCTAACAGTTTAAGATCGCCGGATTTATAAATATTTTATCTTTGATGTTCTAACATCAAAATATTTTGCTCATGTTTTGGGAACTACATTTGGAAAATCTATAGAGCTAACTCTTATGAGAGATTATCATGGTAAAATAGTGATTCTATAATCAAACTGGGACCTGTATGTATATGTATGTATGTATGTACATATATATATATATATATATATATATATATGTATATGTATGTATGTACATATATATACAGGGTGGGCCAAAATAAGGGTCCTATCTTTAAATTTGAATAACTTGAATTTGAATAACTTCCACAAAATAAAAGTTAAACTCACCAAACTTTATGTGTGTGTAGACTGACCCTTCCGAGATTTTTTGAAATAAACAAAACAAATTTTAGCCGAAAAGCACTTCTTAAAACTTACAAAAACTAAAGTATTGTTTTTTACAGTTTTGAGTTTTTTAAGCAAAAATAATGTTTTCTAAATGAGGGTACGTTCCTTAGGGCTAATACGGCTCATGCTTGCTTCGGAAGGGGTCCTTTACTTATTCTAAAAAAAAAAAATTTAAAAAAATCAATAAATAAAAAAGTTATGAATTTTTAAAAATAGGACCCTTATTTTTGCCCACCCTGTATATATATATATATATATGTATGTATATATGTATAATCGGTAGATCCAAGTGGGTTTGATATAGGACGATCTCCATAAAGGTTTTTGCAGTGTAAATCCGAGTAGAGAGCTCAATGTAAAGTACAGAGCAATAATAAGGGTGTATTGAAAAGACATGTTTGGTTAATTATAATGGCTGGTTCGTTTTGTTTTTTTCATTCACTCTTTATATATATATATATATATATATATATATATATATATATATATATATATATGCGATTTTATGAAGGTTTACCAAAGCATTCCTTTCAGGAGACCAATGATCATCATTAAAGATTTTTTATTACAAATATTATTTATTCAAATTAAATGTTTTTTCCTACACGTGTTTCACTGCCAAACAGGTACCTGCTTGATAGTGAAACACGTGTAGGAAAAAACATTTAATTTGAATAAATAATATTTGTAATAAAAAGTCTTTAATGGTAATCATTGGTCTCCTGAAAGGAATGCTTTGGTAAACCTTCATAAAATCGCATATAAATGCTCTGTACTCTGTAATCGAGTATCATCGAGCTTGTTTTTATTGGAACAACCCCGGTCCTCACTGAATGATCTATTTTATAAGTGAAAAATCTAAATATATATATATATATATAGACAGATTGTTTAGCTGTATCACAACTCTAAAGTGGAGTTAGACAAACGACTGCCTAAAGCTGGAGTCGAAACTTGACCATCTAGACGACAGTCAGCACTTCTAACCAGTTGGCCATCATCTGGCTGCTGCTGAGAGTAAGTGAAATCAAAATGGTAAACATTGTCAAATGCCAAAAGTTCAATTTGTTTACACATAAAGCATATACAATATTAAAACGAAAGATAATATCAAAAGCGGTAAAATCCATAAATATATATTTGTGTGTGTATTATGACAAGTAAATTACACCAGAACGTTTGTGATTCAATGCTGAGCAGGCACTGGTAAGCTATTAAAACAATCCTAAAATGTAAATCCATGCAATTAGCCTGATGATTTCCCTCAAGAATGAAACACAAAGTTTGCCATAAGTCTATTTTTATACTACTACTAAGCTCGACTCATTTATTCAGCACTGTTGAACTGAATACTGAAAAATGAAAAAAAAAAAATATATATATATGAATAGCCGTGGGTATTGGTTTTAAAACCGGCTCAAAGTTATGGATTTGCATCAGTGCTCAATGCCTTCTAAAATAGAGCATTACAGTGATTGAATAAATTGCATGGTTTTTAAATGGTCATGACCAATGGTTTCATGCCTTGAGCAATTGTTTGACAGCCTCAAACACAATCTTATAGTCACTTTGTGTATTTCCGGTTTTACATAATCATCCCACAGATATTTACTGCTAGACACTGAAGATATCCTATTCTATAGCCTGTTTAATCTTACAAAATTCTCTTTTTAAAGATTAAACAAATAAGTTTAAACTCCTTCAGTGTTTGGCAGTAAATATCTGCTGGATGATTATGTGAAACCAGAAGTAAACAAAGCAACAACAAAATTGTTTTATGTCATGACCAATTAAAAATATATATATATATATATATATATATATATAAACGATTTTTGAATGATCTAGTATTATGTTAAATTAAGAACTCTAGTCATATACACTATTGAGCTACTATATAAACCTTTGTGCGAACTTCAAGAAATTTTTATATATATATATATTTGATATCAAGCTTTTTATTTATACAAACATTATTTGGTTACACATTTGTAGACATATTTCAGTCAAAACTGTTCTCAATGGGTGTAAAAAGCTCGGCCTGAGGAGGTCTAGCTAATTCACAGCTTTGACTGAACATGTCTGCAAATGTGTAGCCAAATAATGTTTGTATAAATAAAAAGCTTTTTACCAAATAAACGGCTCTATTTATTATTGAGCACTTTTATATAAACACAGTAAGGATTTACTAGATTTTACCCTGTTGACATAAACTTACCTGGATTATTATATATATATATATATATATATATATATATATATATATATATATATATATATATATTAGTAGGGTGGTTTTGTCTTCTATAAAAGTAATGGAATAAGTTTGTCCGGCAAGGCTTTGGAACTTGTGTCAGAAATTCAATGATGTATCTGTATCCCTATCTCTACTTCTCCACCTTCCATTCTTCTCTCCCTCCTTTTCTCCTCCCCTAAAAAAAGAAATTCTTCAAACATCTTATTTACATCTGTCATTTCTTTCTCTCTCTCAAGGATTCAATAAGGAAATCCTTCGAAACACTTTTCTGTTTAACAACGGGTGGCTGTGAAAGAAAAATGACAAAACATGATGGACTATAAATGTCATTTGAAACTGGGAACTTCAAGTCTCTATTAAAAGGGGGCAACATGGGAGTAGTCACCCATAGCTGTGATCTGCAGTCAGCTTAGATCAGGCTGGAGCAGTAACAGTTGTGTAGGACAAAAACAAAATGGCTCTTTGCAGTTAGCAGCCATGATTTCAACAGCTTATGACACTGCAATTTAAAACTTTTCGGATATGACAAAAATAGGTAATCTGATTAGACAAAAATCTAATCGAAAAATGAAAAGCTGTCTGAAATCTCTTGAAGACTTCGGTAAAAAATGATTGTGCATTGATAAAATTAATTTTTAGAATTTTTTTTTTTGTGTGCTGAAGACTCTGAGATTATGAGGGTTTAAAAACAGACCCTTTTTACTTTTATTTTTACTTTTGTTGTTGTTATTTTACATATATATATATATACTGATCTTACCAATATATATATATATATATATATGTATTGACTGAATCTTGGTAGATGTGAAATGAGATATTTGTTGATTGTTTAAAAAAAATTTAAATGTGGCTATTATTATAAAATAAACTCTTGGGTCAAGAGACCTTTTTATTTGGCATCCCTTAGGGAATTGATATAAAAAAAAAATGTTTAAATTCGATAAATGAATTCGAAGTTTTTAAATTTAAAAGCTTTGAAATATGTTTATATCCGGTGGAAGCGAAAAAGGAAAAAATTGTTTTTAAATCCACCAGTTTGTTTCTTAAACATTAAATCTTTTATTTTTTTTACCAAATAAAGAAAGAAAAAAAAAAGACAAGTTTAATTGTTGCTAGATTTTTTTTTTTCAAAGTTGCTCTACAGAAACAAGACTTGGTGGTCCCGAATTTGACATAATTTATTTTATTTTTGAACTTTTTGTTAAACAATTACGAAAAAAAAATGTTAAAAAAATTATTAACTGTTTTTTGATTATCACATGCACATGTTAAATGCACTCACACAAACACACACAGTTTCTTTCTCTCTGTCTTGTATTCCTCTGTGTCTCTACCTCTCTCACTTAACATCTCTGTTTCTTAACATCTCTCTCTCAACCTTCTCTCTCTCAACCTTCTCTCTCTCTCTCTCTCTCTCTCTCTCTCTCTTTCTCTCTCTCTTACTTTACATCTCTGTTACTTAACCTTATCTCTCTACCTCTCTTTCTCTCTCTTACTTTATCTCTCTCTTTGCCAATTTTACATTTCGAATTATACCTTTTTTAATCTCTCTTTACTAAAGAGCTATTGTCAAAGTCGATATAAGTTTTGACTTAATTTGTTTTTCTCTTTACATAATTTTATTTTTGTTGCAATATTGTTTTTTTAATATAATTATTTTATCAACAGTTTCTGACTTTATCCGGTGGCGAATATGTTATCCACATTGTCTTCACAACCAAAAATTAAATTGCCTTTAAGTACAATAGGTTTTTTTTTTATATGTTATTTCTTATTTGGGTAAAACTTTCATAATAAAAATAGCAAAATGAAATTAATTTTTTTTTGCCATGACGTCATAACCTTTAACTGAATTGGCATCAAATTGGAATGATAGGGATGATTTGAGGTGGATTTGTTTCTGACTTCATCGCCTTCTCTTTTTTAAGATCCCCCCCATCATTCTTTGTTTTGAGTACATTCTTGTATTAAAAGATACATCTTAAGTATTGGATACGGTAGATATACTCTCTCCTCCGCCCTTTCTTTCTCAAGAGCATGATATGACACATGCTTATGCTACCTTGGCATCCTCTTTCTAAAAGAAGGACCTCTGGTGTAGGGAATCAACTGTGAGCCGCTGCCAATCCTTCTGCAATGAGATGACCTCTTGAAGTGAACTGACTTGGTTTCAATTAAAATCCACATAACCAGGTCTACCCATACAAAATAATTCCTGTATCAAAGTTGTTGAATCTGTTGAAGAATATGTGCTGGATGGCATAGCAGGCTCATTCAAATTTTGTAGCTCCCGCGGAAGGCCTGCTATCATGCACAAGAAAGGATCACAATGCTGGCAGATATTGTAAATTTAGGCGGATATTTTTCTCATAAGGTTTTCTTATAGAATTTTTATTTACATTTCTTATCATATATTGAATATTTAATAGTTAAAGCAAAATAAATTGTTTTAGACTATTTCCAACGCTATTGATAATGTTTAACCATTCATTTATTTATTTTTTATTATCGCTTATCTTTGAATTCATGTTTTGAAACATGACGTAAATCATAAATATATGATGTACAGCCAAATCTATAATTATTTTGTTAAGATAATGTTTAAGCTCTATTCATAAAAAAGTTCAAATAGGTAGAACCTCAACCTGAAGATCTCAAAGTTTCGGTTTTGATTTCCGGTCATAGCATCCGCTTTATTTGTTGAGAATTTATTATTTACTATTAATGCAATATTCTCCATTTCTAAAAGTAGTTAAGATCTGATATTTCGAAATGAGACAAATTCTGCA
>OY744548.1:39880125-39972625 GCA_963556195.1 Sepiola atlantica
TAGTAGTACATCAACATTAATTTTTTTTTTATCTAATTTGTTTTTAAATTTAATATCTGTAGCAGAAACAAAAGTTTATTCAAAATTCTTTGAATCAAACAGTGGACATGAAAAAAAAAACTCGGATCAAATGAAAATTTTAAAAGATCATCCACCTATTATACAATGATTATGCACCTCTGACCCTTGTGTCACAGGTGAAAGGGTTTCTTTTATTTTTTCTTAACAGCCTCAAAGAATATTCTTTTACATAGCATTTTTTAATGTTAATTTGTTCAAATGTCTGGAATAAATTCAAATAGAGGTTATAGATTTTTTTAAAGTTAGATCAAAAATCTTTTTGATTGATGAAGTTAAATGTAACACTTCTAAATATATAGTCATTTTTAGAGGCTTCCATCCCTGAAAGTGTCCGCATTCCGGTGAAAGTGTCATTAAGTAGAAATCAATGGTCAGCCTCTTTTAGCCTTTACTTTAAATCAAAAACTGACCACCTTTTTGGACAATTGATGGTCAAATACCGGTTTATTTCCTCTGTAATCATCTTCATGTGGGCATGAGGCACAATTGTCAATACCATTTTTACCTACTACCACCTGTTCCTACTCAGCGTTGCCCAGGAGTCTTTTTATTTTAATTTTTGTTTCTTTTTCTTTTTAACTATGCCGTTTTTATTTTTTACCAAATTATTGTCTTTTTAAGTAGTATTTCTGCAGTTCAATTTAATTATTGCAGTATCGTTATGCGATTAAACTATTAATTGAACCCCAAGTTGTTATAAAACTATAAGTAATTTCGTTAAGGTAATGTTGTTTAAATCTATATTTATAAATATGTAAATAGCTTTCAAAACTTTCAATCTTTTAATTAAATGAAGGTTTTTTTAAAGTCAGAAATGCTTTTCTATTCAACAGTTTAAATGTTTCCAAATCCCTTCCAACTTTTGAAGGATGGCAAAGTAATTGATTCTTTTTCTTTTTTTTTTTTTTTTAATTATTAACAAAAGTTTAAAATGACTGACTTGTTTATGAAGAAAGGAAAATGCATTATGGTGGATTTAATTTCGTAATGAAACAATTATTTTTAAATAGGATTTAAAAAATTATTTTATTTTACGCTATTATATTTTTGATTTTAATAAATATTTGATTAATAGTAAAAAAAAAAATATTAATTCCATTGGGGAGGGGGGTAAGATGAAAAATGATAACGTGGGAGATTGTAGTTGAAATGAGCCGTTGGATGCGTATATTTTAGAGGTATATCATAAGGCATAATATTAATATATTTTAATATTATGATGATGTTAATATGGTTGAATTGTAAAAACAAATGCTTATATGTGATAGTGAAGAGAAAAAATCTTGGTGCGTATCTGAAATAAACATTTGAAGAAGTGCACAAAAATAAGCCCTTAAGGTGGGGTAGAATGCAAAAATAATGAAATACTTTTGATACACTTTAATAACCCTTTCGTCTTCGCGCTCTCTTCTGGATTATCCTATTTTCCCTCTTTCTCTCCTCTGGGTCAGACAAAAAAAAACTTGTCTATATTCAGTGCCAACAAGCATAATGCAACAAATGATATATAAACTTTCTTTTTTTTTCTTTTTTTTTTTTTTAAGAAAAAAAAAATTTGTTAATTTCTGTCCTTTCCCCTCTTCTCTGAGTCATACTAATTCAAAGTGTGAAAAAGTGACTTAACGCAAGATATAAAATAATGCCATTGGACACAAAGTGATCCTAAATCTAATGTTCAGACATGAACAGCTGGGCTGTTTGGGTCATATCTGAAATAAACAGTTGAATGTCTGCACAAAAACAAGTTCTATTGAAAGTCTGTAAAAAAAAAATAAACAAAAAAAAACTTTACATAAACTTTAATTATATGAACGCCATCGTGAGAGATAGACTTTTGATGTGATAATGAAATAACCTTTAAAAAAAAGGGGGAAAAAAATCTTGACCATAATGTTTCTTTTGTAGATTATTTTTAATGGTCATTTATAACAGTTCTTTTTATACTGCCTTTTGAGAAACAACCGTTTATCTTGTAGATCCTGCATCCTTCATTTAATACGCAACTCTGTTGTATATTTACACATTTTTTTGTTAAAGAAGTTCTGAGAAGAAGGTAATATTGCTTCTTTTGGGCCAATTTTAAAACATTTTTTTAAATCCAAAATGGACTTCCAACCATATTAAATGACCATGCATTTTTCACACGTGAAAATAAGTGAGAACAATACATTCTGGTACAAATGTTTTTGTTATTTTTATTAACCAAATAATATTTAGAACCTAAATAAAAGTCATGTTTAGGAATTTTTTAGATAAGGATTGATAATGTATATTATTTGGATTATTCGGACTACTGTTCTCATCTTAAATCTTATTCTCACAACGTTTCAGCCGATGTAACCTCCGATTTTCTCCAGCTGTGACTTTTCAAACTCAGGAATCTATATAGAATTTCAGACGGACCCTTTATTTAATCCATAATGGTAGATTTCTTGTTCCGTCAGCCATGACGGTTAGAAGTTTTAAGTAATTCGTAATTGTATTCTTAATATTGCCCGTACTGAACCTTCAACCTCGGAGACTGCCACTTCAAACTGATTATTACTTAACACTTTTATCCGAAGCGCCAGTAATAATCAGTTCTAAATGACAGTTTTGTGGAGGTTGAAAATTCAATCTTCAATACGGGCGATACTAAGAATACAATTACGAATTACTTAAGACTTCTACCCGCTCATGGCTGACGAAACGAGGGCAAGCTGTACCTAGTGGATTAAATAAAGTGTTCAAAATTCTCTAGATTCCTTGTGAGAATAACATCCCAGATGAGAAGAGTAGTCTGAATAATCCAAATTAGCAATCCTCTTCTGAAACGGAAGAGGATTGCTAATTTTGAAAATTCGGACCACGATTCTCATCTTGATTGTTTTATTAACATTTCAGCTGATATTACCTCCAACCTTCTTCAGGTGCATCTTTTCGAATTTAGGAACGTTTTAGTCAAACTTAGGAACCTGTACTGTATTTTGAACTAAATCCTTTATTTCATTCACGGGGGTAGATTGTTCTCATTCTGCCAGCCATGACCAGGTAAACATGTTAATTTATATTATGTTTAGTTATTAACGCCTGTAGTAAAGATTGAAACGTTAACATGTAGAAGACTGTCACTTGGAACTGATTGTTAACCAACGCTTATAACCATTAGGCCATATGTCCATAAAATTTTTGAGCCGTAAATCTAATCTTGTCTAGATTGTTCTCATTCTGTCAGCCATGACCAGGTTGAAGTGTTAATACGGCATAATCACGTAGACACACCGGTTCTCATTAGATCACCGGAGTTAAGCAATGATTAGCCTGGTCAGTACCAGAGGGGTGACCATTTGAGGAAAACCATGCACTGTATGAAGGAGGACAGCGACACTTCACTGCAAAAAACTAACAGTTGAAAATATCTCATCTGAGCGTGATACGCATGTGACTGGGGGCCGCTTGTGAATTTGATATTCCCTAGAAACTTTCTCCTTTGGAGGAAGCAGGCTGAACATACACTGTGCATGCTACACCATGACAGGAGAGTTGTTAATTTATGTTATTCTTAGTTATTATCGGCTGTAATAAGGATTGAACCTTTCACTTCCAGAAGACTGCCACCAGTGCTTTTTAACACTGTCGTTGTCCATGTGGACAATTCTAGGATGAAATTTGGGAGCCTTAAATCTAATCTTGTCCAGATGTGTAGTAGGACAGTTTCCCATGTATGGCTAGAAGGGTTGAAAAGATGTGTCTGAAGAAGGTCAGAGGTTACATCGGAGGGAAAAACGTAAAACTGAGAATAGTAGTCCAAATAATACAAATTGTCCCGAGTTTGACAAGATGCACCTGAAGAAGGTTGGACGTTACGTTGGCCGAAACATTGTGATAATAACACCCAAGATGAGAACAGTAGTCCGTATGATCCAAATAATTCAGTTCTTATTGAAAATACTTTATTTATTTATTAAAGTTAGAATTTCAGGATACTAGTTGGTATGAAAGAGTATATTAAGTAGACAATAGTTAAATTTTCTTTAAAATTTTGTTTTTGTAATTTTCTAATGTTAATGGAATCTATTTCAGATTTGTACATCTATTTTTGCAAAAGATCCTATTCTTAAGTCTTGAGGGTTTGTTATTTTTGTTGTTTTTTATTTATTTTTTTTATTTTTTGCAAAATCTTTTTTTTTTTTTTTTTTTTTTTTAATAAGCAGTAAATCTTGTCTGAACTGGATTTTTTCAAAAGCCTAGACTATTTTCAAAAGCCTAGACTATTTTCAAAAGCCTAGACTGTTTTCAAAAGCTTAGACTATTTTCAAACATTGTGATGTGATCGATCCGTTCGTTCAGACAGAGATCCTCATTTTATACTGTTTTGCCTTTTCAGAATTTTTTCCACCAAAAAGTTCGTTTTCAAAAAAATATACTTTTTGTCCAAACTTTTTGGGATGAGTGGTCATTATTAAAGGTGATAAAGAAAAGTTTGATGTTTTTCACGCGTGAAAAGAGGAGTGGTGCTCACCGGTTCATGTGGAGTAAATCAATGAAATAAGATGTTCAAAGAGTCCGCCCATATGCTAGGTTGTTCAAACATTGTCAGTCAGCCAAGTATAGATATTATTTCAATATGGGATAAAAAAAATATATTTCAATCCAATGGTTTATAAGAACATTCATGTCGTGCTCAACATTATTGTTTGTCACGACATGTTTGTGTGTTCGTGTATTTAAAAATAAATGTGAAAATAACTAATTCAATCAGATTTACGTATGCAAGAAACATCATTATACACAACATTCACATTCGAATACGGGAAAATCATCACCAGAAACAAACAATTTACCTGAGGAAGGCCGGAGAGCACATCGGTCGAAACAGTCAAAAAAATAAACATCAATGCTGATGAGGACAATAGTCCGAAAACAAAAAGGTATTGTTGTAGATTAACACCATCAGCTACCCCCCCCCCCCCATGAGATTCTACTTTTTTAGGCGATTACATGTGAACAAACACCCTGAAAAACTGGGCAGAAGAAATTTGTTTTTAAAAAAGCAATTATTTAAGAATTCAGAGTGAGGGATCAGTTTCGCATATGAATTTACCATAAAATTATCAATTTCCGGGCTATTCTAGCATTTTAGAGCAGTTAACCAATTTTATATATTTTTTAATTAATTAATTTTTTTTTTTGATAAATTCTGTGCGTTTTTTGTTTGGGGGATCTTTTTTCATTTTTTTGAGCCATTACATGTTGTTTTATTACCTTGCCAGTCGGATTTTGAGTTAATGGTAAAAATAAAATAGTTAACTGCTTTTAAAATGTTAGAATGGCTCCGAAATGGGGATTATTTTACATTAAATTTATATACGAAACTGATCTTCTACTTTGAATTCTTAACAAAAAAATGTTCCTATTTCCACCAACTTTTTTCAGGCTGTCCATACGTAATCACCTAAAAAAAATTAAATTAAAAAGAGTAGAATTTCAGGGGGGGGGGGGTTAATTAGCAGAGAGTGCTCATCTATAAATTTACCGAAAAGCAATGTAAATAAAAATAACTTCTCATTCCAAAAATTACACTCTGACATATCCGAGAAATAATAAAATTCTCTCAAACAAATAATTTAACTTTCTAGAAAACCAGATGTAAATGAAAAGCGAAAAACGAACCAAATCGTTCACTTATTTTATTCCTGTAGTGTTGTTCAGATATTTCTTTGACTTCTACTATAAAAGTTGTTGTTTTTTAAATTTAAAAAAAAAAAATTTAAGAACCGGTTTAATATTTTGTCATTCAAAAAAAAATGCTAAGATGTATTATTTGACGATTTAATTTTTGTAAAAACATTTTTATTTAATTTTACTACTTTTTTTTATTATTATGACATGAAAAATCTTGGCATCTATTTGTTTTTGTTAAAGATGATATTTATTTAAAACAGTCATGTGATCAGTTTGAACAGACATCTTTATCTTTGTTGAATTTACCTTTTCACCATGCCCCTCCCCTACGTGCATATATTGGGTTGGCCTAAAAGTCCATTCGTTTTTTTATTTTTTATTTTTACTTTCTCCATATATATAAAAAGCCTATAAAGTCTTATTAGACTCCAGAAACTAACACCATTTTGGCTGACCCAATAATTTCAAAGGAATGAAAAATGTTTTGAATTTTTAGTTACTGTAGTTATCGGGGATTAAAAACAGATAACAATCCTCAATCACTACAGTAATTAAGATTCTAACTTTATTTTATCATATAGAAAAGTAATATTTCAAGTTTTAATGAAAAAAAACAAACAAGTATTTCAAGATTTTGAAATTTCCGAATCAAATGAATCAGACATTTTAAGACTAAACCATGATTTATTTTGACCGCGTTATTTTCTCTTGCCAATTGTTAATACTTAAATTTGACTTTCTCTCATCACACAAATTCAAAATGTATGAAGCCTTTTTCAAAAAAAAAAAATTGAAAAATTAAAATAACAAAAACTACTTGTTTTTTCTAAAACTTTAAATATTACTTTTCTACGCAATGACAAGTCTGGATGACATAAAACTAGAATCTTATTGACTCTAGTTACTGAGAATTATTTGGTACTTTTGAATTTTCTGGAGCACTTTCATTTCGATTCATTTGGGGTTTTTATAGCCTATTACGTTATTTATTTTACCATAAAAAATATAATATCGTATCGAGAAAGATGGGTTTTTTTTGTACGTTTATAGATTTAAACCCTCTGCTAAATCCCCCCCCCCCCCCAAAAAAAAAAATGAAATTCTACTTTTTTCGATGATTACATATGAACACCCTGAAAAACTTGGCGGAAAGAAGAAAACAAAAAAAACAATTACTTTAGAATTTAGAGTGGGGAATCAGTATGGTATTTAATTTTTTTTTTTTTTACCACTAACCGTAAGTCTGAGTGGCTGCCAGGTAAGGATAGAAGCTTATAATGAATGTATTAAAAAATAATTCATTGGGGAGAAAGGAAGAAAGAAAAAAATTTATTGGGAAGAAAGGAATAAATAGGAATAAAAAATAACATCTGCTATGAAAAAAAGAAATGAACTCTTTCAAATATTTTAATATCTGGTACAAAATTGACTTAACATTGGTAAAAAAAAAAGAATACAAAACCTAAATTAACCAAAACGAAATTGCTCCAGTCAAGTTCAGTCGCATCGTTTATTTTTCTAGAACCGACACCGGTGACATGTATGACTATAACCAAATTCTTTCTTACCCTCGGTGCAAAGAACTGATGCCATTCTTGAATACAGATAAGAAACGAAGGATTCACAGCCAGAAAATGGGCAGCACAGACACGGATATAACTCTACACTAACCATAAAAAATGGAAGAACCAAATGTATTGATTGGATACAGACGGGCAGATTGGGATCCTGAAATGGACTGTGTACACCTCTAAAATTAGGATGTTGGTTATGTTTAGGAATTTTTTAGATTAGGATTGATAAAAAAATGTATAAAGACCAGGGTAGGGACCAGCATACAAACACACAGACCCATCAGTAGTTTGTTTGGTGTGCCAGCCACCCAATCAACCCCTGTATACAAACGTCCCCTGATTTGATGTTTATAGATGTATCTATCAATCCCAAAATGATTTTGAAATATTTTTAAAAATGATATTTTCGCTTATTGAAGTTTATTTTGTCTGTGAAATCTTATTTGGATCCGTATTAAATGTAGCAATCTGGATCCACAATTTTTTTTTTTTTTTTTTTAAATCAATATTTGTTGTAAATATAGTGAAAATGAATCCATCAAATTTTCATTAGAACTTTATTAGACTCTTTTTTTTTTTTAGTAGCAAATGTTAAATTATATAACTTATATATTTATGCAGAGAAAAAGGGAAAATATCGAACAGTTTGACATGAATAATGGCTGAAAACAGTTTTTATGGGAAATTCAATTTATATAATGTTTTGATAAAATATTTACCAGTGGTTTGTGAAATTCTTTTTATCTGCCAACCCCTGTGATCTCATGCCTTGTCGCATTGGCTCTTAGCACTCACTTACCAAACCTCTAATGCTCCCTTAGCTCTCTTACCACTATCCTAGCGCTTCTTTGCCTCTCTTACCACTATCCTAGCACTCCTTTGCCTCTCTTGCCATGCCGCTAATGCTCCATTGCCTCTATCTTGCCATGCCGCTAATGCTCCTTTTCCTCTCTTTTGTCACACACCTAATGTATTGACTCCCATGCCAAACCCCCTAATGTTCCTTTAGCTCTTCCTTACCACCATTCTAGCGCTTCTTGTCTCTCCTTTATCACACCCCAAATGCTTCCTTGGCTCTGGCTTGCCATGCCCCAAATGCTTCTTTGACTCAGGCTTGCCATGCCCCAAATGCTCCCTTGGCTCTGGCTTGACAAGCACCAAATGCTTCTCTTGGCTCTGGCTTGCCATGCCCCAAATGCTTCTTTGACTCAGGCTTGCCATGCCCCAAATGCTCCCTTGGCTCTGGCTTGACAAGCACCAAATGCTCCCTTGGCTCTGGCTTGACCAGCACCAAATGCTCCCTTGGCTCTGACTTGACAAGCACCAAATGCTCCCTTGGCTCTGGCTTGACAAGCACCAAATGCTCCCTTGGCTCTGGCTTGACAAGCACCAAATGCTTGTCTTGGCTCTGGCTTGCCAAGCACCAAATGCTTCCTTGGCTCTGGCTTGACAAGCACCAAATGCTCCCTATGCCCTGGCTTGACAAGCACCAAATGCTCCCTTGGCTCTGGCTTGACAAGCATCAAATGCTTCTCTTGACTCTGGCTTGCCAAGCACCAAATGCTCCCTTGGCTCTGGATTGCCAAGCACCAAATGCTCCCTTGGCTTTGGATTGCCAAGCACCAAATGCTCCCTTGGCTCTGGCTTGACAAGCACCAAATGCTCCCTATGTTCTGGCTTGACAAGCACCAAATGCTCCCTAAGCTTTGGCTTGCCAAGCACCAAATGCTCCCTATTCTCTGGCTTGCCAAGCACCAAATGCTCCCTATGCTCTGGCTTGCCAAGCACCAAATGCTCCCTTGGTTCTCTCTTTCTATATCTCTAGCATCTCCATGTCTCTTACCATACCTCTGACGTCCCTTTAGCTCTCTAGCTTCTAGGTAAAACTAAAAGGAATACTATAAATCGGTTAATGATACATTCGTGGTCGATTGATTGATGTACCTTACGAGACTCAAAATAACTTTTTTGTTACATTTTACAAACTGATGGCCATGAACGATCAGAAAACATTTTCTGTTTTTTTACTGATTTGTCATAAAAAGATATAAATAATAACTACTTACCTTTTTTACCCCCCCCCCCCCCAGAAAAGGGGTTATGAATATGACCATAAACAGCATCCGGTGGTGAGGTTCTAAACTGAGAGCTTTGGGAAGTATCAATTAACCCCTTAGTTATCATTTCTTCTGTAGGGTGTGAGTTAAATGTCGAGATTGAAGATAGCCAGTTTGTTGCGGTGGCTATATCCGACTGACCTGGCTTGTTTGAGACGAAGAAGAAAAGGTCACCAGGTTCCATATAAAAATACCAACATCTTCTCTACAATTGAATCATCTTTATTTAACAGAAGAATGTTAGGCAAGTTGGTTTGGCAGGCACGTATTCGAGTATAAATTTGAGTTCAGTTATTTAGTCTCAAACGTGAATTTGTATCTCGTCTCTCGCTAATTCGTGACGAGAGGTGAGGCAGGAAATACAAAATCTTGTGAGAACTGCATCTCGGCTGGAACTGAATTATATTTGAGCGCAAACTAAGCTGGGTGGAAATTGGGCACAAGTGTTCCATCGGCCAATGTATTTCTACGCGAGTTTTAACATGCCTGTTTTAGCCAACTGAACTACAACTAAATATTACGCAAGAGATTGCTAAAGAAATAGACCTAAGTCATGTGACTGCTCCACTTTCAAGTCCATTTTCATTAAAAATATACATGTACAAAACAAATTAATCTACAAGCTTTTTCATACAAGATATACATGTACAAAACAAATTAATCTACAAGCTTTTTCATACAAGATATACATGTACAAAACAAATTAATCTACAAGCTTTTTCATACAAGATATACATGTACAAATCAAATTAATCTACAAGCTTTTTCATACAAGATATACATGTACAAAACAAATTAATCTACAAGCTTTTTCATACAAGATATACATGTACAAATCAAATTAATCTACAAGCTTTTTCATACAAGATATACATGTACAAAACAAATTAATCTACAAGCTTTTTCATACAAGATATACATGTACAAATCAAATTAATCTACAAGCTTTTTCATACAAGATATACATGTACAAATCAAATTAATCTACAAGCTTTTTCATACAAGATATACATGTACAAAACAAATTAATCTACAAGCTTTTTCATACAAGATATACATGTACAAATCAAATTAATCTACAAGCTTTTTCATACAAGATATACATATACATGTACAAAACAAATTAATCTACAAGCTTTTTCATACAAGATATACATGTACAAAACAAATTAATTTACAAGCTTTTTCATACAAGATATACATGTACAAAACAAATTAATTTACAAGCTTTTTCATACAAGATATACATGTACAAAACAAATTAATCTACAAGCTTTTTCATACAAGATATACATGTACAAAACAAATTAATCTACAAGCTTTTTCATACAAGATATACATGTACAAAACAAATTAATCTACAAGCTTTTTAATTACAAAACATGTACAAAACAAATTAATCTACAAGCTTTTTAATTACAAAACATGTACAAAACAAATTAATCTACAAGCTTTTTAATTACAAAACATGTACAAAACAAATTAATCTACAAGCTTTTTCATACAAGATATACATGTACAAAACAAATTAATTTACAAGCTTTTTCATACAAGATATACATGTACAAAACAAATTAATTTACAAGCTTTTTCATACAAGATATACATGTACAAAACAAATTAATTTACAAGCTTTTTCATACAAGATATACATGTACAAAACAAATTAATTTACAAGCTTTTTCATACAAGATATACATGTACAAAACAAATTAATTTACAAGCTTTTTCATATAAGATATACATGTACAAAACAAATTAATTTACAAGCTTTTTAATTACAAAACATGTACAAAACAAATTAATTTACAAGCTTTTTCATAAAAGATATACATGTACAAAACAAATTAATTTACAAGCTTTTTCATAAAAGATATACATGTACAAAACAAATTAATTTACAAGCTTTTTAATTACAAAACATGTACAAAACAAATTAATTTACAAGCTTTTTCATAAAAGATATACATGTACAAAACAAATTAATTTACAAGCTTTTTCATAAAAGATATACATGTACAAAACAAATTAATTTACAAGCTTTTTAATTACAAAACATGTACAGTTTCAGCATGAAATGATCTTACACTGGTTGAACTGCCATAACACTCGTCCACCAATAATCTGCTGTAGGGTGGTATCTCTCACTTTGGAAATCTTCGGATAGTAAAGAAAAAATGTCGCTAATCAAGAAAAAACATTTTTTTAAATATATGGTTAAAGTGAAAAAGTCTACTTGGTGATGGCTTTCGTTTTTGAAATCGGAAATCGACAAGCGATGTTTATCAAAAAACTCTTAATCATATTTTAGGTCAGATGATTTTTTTTTCTCTAGTCAATTAATTTGTTTTCACCATTTTTTTTATTATTAACACATAAGAAAAGAAAACTGGTTTTTATAATTGGAAATTTTTATTGTTTTTATTACAAATAATTAAATCAAACTTTTTATTGGGCGGGATCGTTCTACTTTTTTAGGCAATTACATGTGGTTCTATGGCCTTGCAACTTGGACTTAGGGTTAGTAGTAAAAGAAATTTGGTTACAAACCAGTGAAATTAAAAAGTACGCCAAAACCTAAGCGGTATAAAATTATGAGGGACTGTTTTTGATAAACACTGCTTGTAAATTTCCAATTTCCAAACCGGAAGCCATCATTAAGTAAACTTTTTCAGTTTAACCAAACATATATTTTGCAATATTTTCTTTGAATAACAGCTCTTCTTATTTAAGCTTTTATATATCTGAAGAAGTCATACAGTTTATTGAAATGTCATATGGAAGGAATCAAGCTTTTTTCACAAACCTGTTTCCAGTCATTTCTTTGATAAACTAGAAGATGAACTCTACGTTGCTCTAGTGTAAAATATGCTGAATGATTTTATTTAAACTTATGCAGGTCTCATATTTATTGTTTATATGACAGAAACTACACCATAAATTTCTCAGCATACTATACAATTTTGACACAAAAAAATATTGCCTTTTTTTTTTTTAGCTTTTTGAAATATATTATCTTAAAAAGATATTTAAAAATGCAGCATGTTGAACATTAGCAGGAATTGAATGAGGAGCACTATATTCTCCTGCTCCCAGTCCATAAAACCATAATCCCTTTTTTATATTATTTTCATTTTATAAAATTTAAATTTTGGAGTGGGGCTCAAAAGTGTACTCAGCATTTATTAGGTGACAGGAAGTGTAAGTACAGTGACATTGAATACATTTTGGCAAATTTATACTTTTAAACACACCTGTAATTTCCTGAAAATCAATGAGGAGCCCCTCTGTACTACTTTTCTAAGCCCTGAACTCCTTGGTAACATTTGTATTATTTTTTAATTTATATCATTTTTAAGTTATAAATAAAATAAAGTAAAAGTTTGTCACAGTGACTCGGCGTTGCCTGGATGTAAAGATTTTTTTTTCATTTATGTAAATCTCATTTTTATTTGTACGACAAATTCATCAACAGCCTCTATAATTTTTAAATTCATAAAAAAATTATTTTAAAATCTGAACATTTATATGCGAGATGTAAAACACATCCCAGAATGGATTCTTAATACTGGACAACTCTTGGACCCTTTTAATAAGTGCAATAATTCAGACTTCCAAATTCTTCAATGCCATTTTTAAAGAAATAGTTTATTAGGGCAAATTGAGTAAAAATAAAATTTATACAACTAAATTTGTTGTATGAGAAGATGAATGTTAATTTTGTGGTGTTAGGTTTCAATTAAATGATTGTAAAATTATCAGAATTTGTTCAACTTTTTAGAGTTAATAATCTAAACTTTGTCCACTCTCTTCACGTTCGTTGCTTCATTTGTCTAGTAACATTACGTAAACACAATCTCTATTGAACTAACTAATTTTACGTACATTATTATATAGCTGAAGAATCATACAGTGTACTGAAGCGCCCTAGGGATTGAATAAAGCTTTTTTCACATAAACATTTTTTCACTAATTTATATGATAGATGATGAACTCTTAAGTTGCTCAAGTGTAAAATACGCTGAATGATTTCATTAAAATGTATGCAAATCTCATTTTTATTATTTAATAAATTCATCAGCATATTCTACAATTTTGAAATGAAAAAACAATTATTGCCGTTTTCTTTTGTTTTTTATTTAGGTTTTTTAAATATATTATCTTAGCTTTTTTAAATATCATATATTTTTTAAATTAAACATGTTGAACAGTTATATAATACCAGCAGGAAGACCCGGTGTTACCTATTCCATAACACCATAATCCTTTTAAAATAACACCAATAACACTGTACAACAATAATAAATGAAAAATGACGAGTCAGAAGCAAAGTTTAGTTTTTCATCTTAAATGCTATTTGGGTCTGACTGAAAATCCGACAAGATAAATGTTAGATGAACTAGCTGTCCAAGGTTGTCATACCAACCTTGGACCATTTTAATAAGTGCAAGAGTTCAGACCCCTTCAAATACTTCAATGCAATTTTTTAAAGAAATACTTCTGTGGAGCAAATGGAGTGAAAATAGAATTTATGCAACTAAATTCAGGGGCTGGGAAGAAGTTGTGTTAATTTTGTCACGTCAGGATTCTACGAGGACAAAATGACCAGAAATTTGTTCAAATTTTCAGAGTAAACAAAATCTCATGTAAATAAATTATAAATTAAATCTCATAAAAATTAATGGTAGAAAAATTCAGCGTCATGCTTTCTTAATCTTAATTCTGAAAAATATTATGTCCTTTCCTCCCGGTTGGATTACCCACAAAAAGTTAGATCTGATTTATTATCTTGGTGCAGCCATATTCGTTTCTCAAGAAAACAGACAAAAAAATTTCCTCTCATAATATACTAGCTGTCCCTATTCGGCGTTGCCCAAGATTCATTACATTCAAATTTGTTTTGTAAATATTTCTATGTTCTATAACCATGCCTTTCTTAAGTAAAATATCTAAGCTAAAAAAGCAAATAAATAACACTAACTCTTACTAAAAGAATAATAGTTAGTCTTCTTAGCTGAGGTGTTTATTTAAGAATGTCGTCATATTAGCAAAATGCCAAAAGAAGATTAAGTTTTATGTTTTAAATAAATTGTAACAAAGTATGTTAGTTATTTGCCAATAACATTGTACAACAATAACAAATGAAAATCGACTTGTCAGAATCTAAATTTGATTTGTCAGCTTAAATGTTATTTAGGACAACTTTTTAAATTCGGCCGACAATTTTATAAATTATAATTTATATTTTTTTTAATTCTCGTAACAGAACAGTTTTGCACCATTTTTTTGTCTCCTTACAGAGATAAAAATCAAGATATAATGATGCTTAACCTTATTGTAATTTTGATCAAAATCCATTACATGATTTTGATTTAAGGAAATGTCTAAAATTTAAGCTTAAGGAGTCTTAAGAAAAAATTGAAATTCAGGGTGTCTAATGCCTGAATCAAATCTGATATATTTTAATTTTCAAATATGAGGTTGTGCCCATACCCCCTAAAAACCCTTTAAAATACTCCAAAGAAACTGGGGAATATTTATTAATTGCTGTCTAATACCTATTGTTAAAATTTCACAAAAATCAGAAGTATCTGAATTTTCCAGAAGTTTTACGATTTTTTCTGAAATAATTCAGTTGACCTTCACACAATCCATAGTGCTAATGAAATAATTCAGTTGACCTTCACACAATCCATAGTGCTAATGAAATAATTCAGTTGACCTTCACACAATCCATAGTGCTAATGAAATAATTCAGTTGACCTTCACACAATCCATAGTGCTAATGAAATAATTCAGTTGACCTTCACACAATCCATAGTGCTAATGAAATAATTCAGTTGACCTTCACACAATCCATAGTGCTAATGAAATAATTCAGTTGACCTTCACACAATCCATAGTGCTAATGAAATAATTCAGTTGACCTTCACATTTTCTGCACTAGTGCTAGTTTTAGCTTGATTAAATAATTTGTTCCAAAAATATTTTACTCTATTAGAAAAAAAAATCTGTGGTAGATTAAGTTTTTAAAATCTTTCTTGCTAATAAATGTATAATATTAGCGAGACCCATGTTCCTGGCGTTGTCTGGGAAAACTTGTGAAATCAAGAATCGCAACCACTAGAAGTATATTGACATGAAAGGACTTGAACCGAAATGCATTATGGTGGAATTTAATTTCTTAACAAAATTAATGTGTTCGCTTTATCTACATAAGCGAGAGTCAGAGCAAGATGCAGTAAGAGCCCCAACTTGCCACAGAAACTTTTGTCAATCAGTTTGTTACAAACTGCAACCCAGATTCTTGGCAGCCAAACAAACTTTTGGTCGTAACCCATGGCTATTAACATCTCGGCAGACAACACAAGTCACAGTCGTGAATTTCTAAATATAGAAACATAGGTAAATAGATAAGTAATTACGTAATGAAAACAGTAATAATATACAGATATTTTTATTTTGCAGAGTTTTCGTAAACATTTGACTTATCTTCTTGGCACAATTAAAACATTGATTTTTGTTTCCTTTTATAACTTTTGGAAAATAATCAAATAAGATAACATTTTTAGAGGCTGGATGCCCTTCTTGATACCACCCCAGTGAGTTGATAGAGACTAGTATTTTTATTAAGACTCCATATCGAGGTGATTGCCCCACAAAGCTAAAGAGCGCTTCACCTGCCCTTTTGTTTTGTTTTTTAATTTATTTTTTCATAAAACAATATAATTTTTCACTAGTTCTGTGCTCCACCACCCACCGCAAAGTCCAACTTCTGTTGGGAATATACCAAGAGGGAATTCTAATCGCTTTGGTTGAGATGGGGATACACAACCAGTATATTCGCACCAAGTACAGGTTTGAGTCACTGCTAGTTTCTGATTGAGTACCCCAAAACTAATATTTGAAACAGTGATCAAGCCAATTGACCCTCTGCCACTGCCTTCTATCATTTAAGAGTTATATAGGAGATTCATATCTAATCAAAGAAAGATCAGATTGAATAGTACAATCGGGATTGACTTTTTTGGCTAAGGCATATCATCAATCATCATATTAAACCGAATATGATGATGATCATAAGCTTTTTTATTTTGTTTGTTCAAATTTTTTTAAAGATTTTCTTTTTTTTTTAAATAAAACTTTTCCATATTGTGAATTCTATCAAGACGACAAAAAACCTTTTTTTTGTTGTCTGTAACCTTTTTTGTGCATAATATGCATAATATTGTAGCTGTGATATCAAATGGTTAGTTATCTTCATCTTCGTATTAACGGTCATCTATTACCTGCCAAAGATGATTTATGCATTGATCCACACATTTATCCACACTCAGATTCTCATGCATGCTCTGCCTCAGATCAAACCGTCACTCTCTGGCCTGCTACATAGGATAAGAATCAAGTATCTGCATGCTTTGACAGTTTTAAAAAGTTCATTACTCTTACTAGAATTCTACTTGGGATGAGTGTGTGGTATCTGTGCACTCTGCCTGAGGTGTAATGTCTGTGTTATTCTTTCTGAGATCATTTTACATTTTAAAATATATTGAGACTATCATTACTTTACATATAGAGTCAAAAGTTTAACATGAAATGGTTTATTTATGTGACATTTAAAAATCCAGGAAATCCCTGATTAACAAATTTCAAATTATTATGGCCAAGTTTATTTGGGGGGTTTTTCCATATAAAATTTATTTCCATGCACTAAATTTAATTTGCCAAGTAATTTTACAAACTGACTGAAGATTTTCCATAGAAATTAAAGAAATGTTCTAATAATCATAAACGTTCTTTCGCTGAAGCGGCATTTCATTCTTCTTTTGATTGCCACAAAGAATTAAAAAGGAGACGCCATCTTGATTTCTCATTAAATTAACGATTTTAAAGATTTTATTTTCAATTTATTTTGATTATGCAGAAGAAAAAAAATACATGAAAATTGATATTTTAATTTTTATCTTTGTGAAGAGTTATCGACATTTGTAATATTGGGTTGTCGACTAAGTTAAAATTTAAAAGGTTATATTATTAGGGTTTTTATAAATTTTATTAATTAATAATGTATTCTCCTTTGTTGTTTACAACTTCTTCCCAATGTTCAACAAGATTTTCAATACCTTGTTGGAAAAAATCAACAAAAAAAAAAAAAATAGCAAAAAGAATGAAGTGTCCAAAATGTTTTTTTTTCTTCATTATCTGAAAATAAACAAAAATTATTTTAAAAATATATTTTAAAAAAAGCGATTACAAAATGATTCCAAAATAGAATTCTCAAAAAAAAAAAAAAAAAAAAAAAAAAAAGTTTGTGAAATTTGAAAACACAATAGATTCCAACATAAAAAAACAGTGGGAACTTAGTTGCCAAACAAATATATATATATATATATATATATATATATATATATATATATATATATACATACTAGCTGTCCCTACTCGGCATTGCCCGGGAGTCTTTTTATTCTCATTAATAATTTATGTGACTGAAATAGGATTTCTTCACCTGAAAATATACGTTATTTGGGTTATGAATGAATGTAAAAAAGTCGACTATTTATTTTTTTCTCTCAAACTCTATTAAAGGAAAACGTCGACCATGATAATGATAAAAAATGTAAAAAGGTTTTGCGTCCTCAAACTGAAATCGCGTCTTGGCAGATTAGTGTCTTATCAATTTAACCACAACGCCATACATGAATGTTATGGAAACGTTATTGCGTAAGTAGATCAAAACGTTAAATTGAGGGAAATCGCTTATCGAAAGTAGAGAAAACAAAGTATTAGCAGTGAAATTCCTAAAATTGACTCTAATTAGATTTCTTCCAGAGTTCTTCAGTGTGATAAGAAGAGGACTTGGGACTGTGGGAGGGTTAGCTCCTCTGCCATCCTCTATATTAGTAATAAAAACAAAAATTGTTGATCAGATTAAATATGAAATTGATTGGACATTATTTTTTTTGTTTTTAGAACACAGGCCAAAAACCAACTGAACAGTTTTAAGTTTCTACTTTTTGTTAACAAAGCTTTTAAGATAAAAAAAAAAATAGGTGAAAAACTAACTTTATTTTACATATAAGACATATTATATAGTAAACATTTTAATTTCTTTCCCATAATATGTATTATGTATCTCGCTGCTTTTTTTGTTGATATTCTGTTTGCATGGGTAATAAACAGTTAATTTAATCCCCGAGGTTGGAAATAAACAAAGAAAACCACAAAGAGGGAAAATGAAACTAGTACAGGATTCAAAACTGTGCCTCGGATATAAGGGACCACCTGTCACTGATGTTGCCTTAACCACTTGGCTAATGAGACCAACAGTCATTGAAGCCTGAATTTGTACAAATCACTCTTGTCTGAGGCACAGTTTCGAATACTGTAACAAAAGATTATAATAGCTTAGTTGTTTACGAAGAAACTGAAATGCATTCTGATGGATTTAATTTCATAATTACATTTTTTTTTAAATAATATTTTTTTAAATTTCAGTTTTCTTTTTTATTTCAATAAATATTTGATTAATAGCAAATGTTCAATGTGTAATTCTCAAAGTCATATTGAGGCGAAAAATACGTCTTTGCACACGTGAAATTGTCTCATAACTATTAGAGATATCATATAAAAGTATATATTATGGCCGATATTAATATATCTCTATAAGTACCATTCATGTTTGAAGTGAACTCCAAAACCACTGCATTAATTCGGAACATAAATGCTATGCAAAAAAGCAAGTTAACATACGTTATCTATATTGATGGTTAAGTTTATGAATCAAAGATATGTTTTGCGATGAAAATTAACAGAAAAGTGTCTGACGTAAACGATTTTGTATTTTAAAATTAAGAAAGTTTTTTATGTTTTAACAATTTTTAAGATGAGGATGGATAATTTGGATTATTCGGACCACTCTACTCCTTGGCCTTTTGGCTAAGATCAAAGTGTAGTATCTGTTCCGATGGATACTGCACCCCATAGACTGGTATTGTCTTGGCCTTTGGGGCTTGATTTACACCGGTCTATGGGTCTGTCGTGTGCAGTTCTAGGAGGTCCACCCTCCCAGGCTTCGCCTCCCCTCTTTGGGGAGGAGTAAGTTTATTGCTTACTGCCTGAGGCGCCCCTACCGGGGAATGCCGACGGGGCTGCCCAGGCAATTTTTATACCCCACTTTCCTGACCCGATCTTGGGTCACATCTTACTTGTGGGAGTAAGATAAAAACTGGCCTTGTGCCTAACTCCTGGAGAGGAGTAAATCAATACTCATCTTGCATGTTATTCTCACAATGTTTCGACTGATGTAACCTTAGACTTTCTTCAGGTGCATCTTGGCAAACTAGGGAAATATTTATGTCGAACTTGGGAATCTGTACGGAATTTCGAACGTAACTCTTTATTTAATCCACGCTAATAACTTGCTCTTGTTTCGTCAGCCAGTCTTAAGTAATTCGTAATTGTATTCTTAGTATCGCCCGCACTAAGGATTGAACCTTCAACCTCCAGAAGACTGTCACTTAGAACTAATTATACTTAGCACTTATAACCCTTACGCCACAGGTCCTTGTGTCTGCGTCCCCTGTGGATTAAATAAAGGGTTTCGTTCGAAATTCCTGAGTTCCACAAGATGCACCTGAAGAAGGTCGGAGGTTACATCGTCCGAAACGTTGTGAGAATAACATTCAAGATGAGAACAGTAGTCAGAATAATACAATTTTTTTTTTTTTTTGAGACATTCAAAAATTATGATGTCACTCTATTTTTTTTTAAAAAGCAATAAGATAAATAATCGAAATTTAAAAATTTAACTTAAATTTATCAGATCGATGACAGGAAAAGCCGAATCAGTTTTTTTAAATTCAAAGATATTTTCGGCGATTTTAATATACGTTTTAGAATGTTGCTGACTGAATATTCTTAAATAATGCGAACCAGCATTGTTACAAAAAAAACAAAGATTACCCCCCCCCCCCCCCCCCCAAAAAAAAGAAGCAGTTTTTTGTGTAAAAGATAAAGATGAGAGACTGATGATCCATAAGAAACGTTTTAGGGCATTTATAACGACAGCTAACAGAACGAAAAAGGGGTGAAAAAAAAAAAACGAATAAGCAACAAATAAATGTTACCAAAGGCAAGATATGTTACTCTTCTACCTACCTGGATAAGTTTATTTGTGTTTTAACTTATTTTAAAGCGTTTTTAGTTATGTTAGCTGTCATTAAAAATGCCCAGGTTTTAATACCGAACAAATACACGCGTAAAAGCAAGTTAAATATTGCGAGCTCGCTAATCCTCCACCTAGTGAGAAGAGGGGATAACTAGGTGTGCAGTATCGAACAATTTACAACACAGATTTAACTTTCTTTTAGAAAAAAACTCTACGTACTGGTTACTGTTTTTTTTTTTTTTTTGTGGGAAAATCTAGTGATAATATGAATTCTACCATTTTTTGGCGGGAAAATCTAGTGATAATATGAATTCTACCATTTTTTGACTGACTTTTTTTAATGTCAATCATTTATTAAAATTATTCTGTTATCGTCTGTTTGAATAAAATGTAAACAACTAAAATACAGCAAATAAACATAGTATGAACCCGTCCAGAAATGGGTATTCTTCTAGTAACATATATAATACATATTTTTTATTAATATACATATTCTTATTCATCAGAGTTTTCCTAAAATATAATCATAATTTATATATATAATTTATAATAGATATATATTTTTTATTATTTATATATATAAATATATTAAGATCTAGAAATAAATAAATAATCAAATATAATGATTGCCACCATATATATAAGTTAAGAAGAAAAAACTCAAACCAATATCTCAACCATTTTCATTATAAATTATTTCATCTCATACGAGCCGAGATTCGTCAGATGTGACTTAATGGCTGGCAGCTTGTTTACTGAAGAATGAGAATGCCACACGGTCTTCGTACTGATTAGGGTGAGGGGAAGGAGAAGGTGTTTACCATTCCCCAATATGGTTAGATTGCAAACATGAGTAAAATTAAAATAAGTGAACCATTGTTGATACACCAGATATGATACTAAAATAAATTAAGTAGATTTAAAAATTTTAATCAGTACCAAGACGGCATGGCATTATCATTCTTCAGTAAACAAGCTGCCAGCCATTAAGTCAATTCTGATGAATCTCGGCTCATACGAAATTAAATAATTTATAATGTAAATGGCTGAGATGTTGGTCTGAGTTTTTTCTTAATTTTATTCTTGCTCTGTATTGTGTTGAGCACTTTTACTCAAGTTTCCTACTCAAATTACTCTATCCTGGCACTTGGCTAGGAAGAAAGTGTAGTATCTGTTCCGATGGATACTGCACCCTATAGACCGGCGTCGTCTTGTCCTTTGGGGCTTGATTCCGCCGGTCTGTGGGTTTGTCCTGTACAGTTCTAGGAGGTCCACTCTCCCAGGCTTTGCCTTTGGGGAGGAGTAAGTTTATTGCTTACTGCCTGAGGCGCCCTACCGGGGAATGTCAACGAGGCTGCCCAGGCAATTTTTAATGGCCAGAGTGCTCACCTTCTCGGGCGCTGGCTTTTTAAGTCCCACTTTCCCGACCCGACTTTGGGTCACATCTTACCTTGTGGGAGTAAGATAAAACTGGCCTTGTGCCTAACCTCCTGGAGAGGAGGTAAATAAACATATATATATATACATACACAAAAGCATAAGTCAGTCATGAGACTGCAAACCTCCGCCTTAATTTTCCATATTGTATGAAGTATTCCCGAAGTTATGACATGGAAACATTGATAACTCAAAAACTATTTCTCTGATTTTGCCTGGTGGTTTCTGTTATCAAAGAGCATCAGATGCATAGAACAAATTTTGAAAAATTTCGACCCTGACCGAACTTTTCATGGGCAAGGTCATATAAGATGTGGACTTCATTGGTTACAATATGAGCCTAGTAGTGAGTCTCTACAATGAACAGAACTGAAATGTGACTTTTGCCTTTTACTTGACCTTGATCGTTGACTTAGATATCCCTAAATTAAATAAGTTCTAAGATTATGACCGATATTTTCACCAAGTTTGGTGACGATTGGTCAAGCAATCCATATTGCTTGACCAATCGTCACCAAACTAGGCACAATCAAACTCGACTGAAAACATAACCTCCTTGGCAGAGATAATAAGCAGTGGTAGCAGTCATTATCATATTTGATTACTTATATTTTCTATTTTAAGTATATATATATATATATATATATTATATTCTTGGTATTCGGAATTTTCCTGTAATATGAATTCTTGACAAAGACTAACAATTGAGTTACAAAGAAGGAAATCATGATATTTAGCATATATAAAAGATATAAGATATAAAAGATATAAGATATAAAAGATATAAGATATAAAAGATATAAAAGATATAAAAGATATAAGATATAAAAGATATAAGATATAAAAGATATAAAAGATATAAGATATAAAAGATATAAGATATATAAGATATAAGATATATAAGATATAAAAGATATAAGATATAAAAGATATAAGATATAAAAGATATAAGATATAAAAGATATAAGATATAAAAGATATAAGATATAAAAGATATAAGATATAAAAGATATAAGATATAAGATATAAAAGATATAAGATATAAAAGATATAAAAGATATAAGATATAAAAGATATAAGATATAAAAGATATAAGATATAAGATATATAAGATATAAAAGATATAAGATATAAAAGATATAAGATATATAAGATATAAGATATATAAGATATAAAAGATATAAGATATAAAAGATATAAGATATAAAAGATATAAGATATAAAAGATATAAGATATAAAAGATATAAGATATAAAAGATATAAGATATAAAAGATATAAAAGATATAAAAGATATAAGATATAAAAGATATAAGATATAAAAGATATAAAAGATATAAGATATAAAAGATATAAGATATATAAGATATAAGATATATAAGATATAAAAGATATAAGATATAAAAGATATAAGATATAAAAGATATAAGATATAAAAGATATAAGATATAAAAGATATAAGATATAAAAGATATAAGATATAAAAGATATAAGATATAAAAGATATAAGATATAAAAGATATAAGATATAAAAGATATAAGATATAAAAGATATAAAAGATATAAGATATAAAAGATATAAGATATAAAAGATATAAGATATAAGATATATAAGATATAAAAGATATAAGATATAAAAGATATAAGATATAAAAGATATAAGATATAAGATATAAAAGATATAAAAGATATAAGATATAAAAGATATAAGATATAAAAGATATAAGATATAAAAGATATAAGATATAAAAGATATAAGATATAAAAGATATAAGATATATAAGATATAAAAGATATAAGATATAAAAGATATAAGATATAAAAGATATAAGATATAAGATATATAAGATATAAAAGATATAAGATATAAAAGATATAAGATATATAAGATATAAAAGATATAAGATATAAAAGATATAAAAGATATAAAAGATATAAGATATAAAAGATATAAAAGATATAAGATATAAAAGATATAAGATATATAAGATATAAGATATATAAGATATAAAAGATATAAGATATAAAAGATATAAGATATAAAAGATATAAGATATAAAAGATATAAGATATAAAAGATATAAGATATAAAAGATATAAGATATAAAAGATATAAGATATAAAAGATATAAAAGATATAAGATATAAAAGATATAAGATATAAAAGATATAAGATATAAGATATATAAGATATAAAAGATATAAGATATAAAAGATATAAGATATAAAAGATATAAGATATAAGATATAAAAGATATAAAAGATATAAGATATAAAAGATATAAGATATAAAAGATATAAGATATAAAAGATATAAGATATAAAAGATATAAGATATAAAAGATATAAGATATATAAGATATAAAAGATATAAGATATAAAAGATATAAGATATAAAAGATATAAGATATAAAAGATATAAGATATAAGATATAAAAGATATAAGATATAAAAGATATAAGATATAAAAGATATAAGATATAAAAGATATGATATAAAAGATATAAGATATAAAAGATATAAGATATAAAAGATATAAGATATAAAAGATATAAGATATAAAAGATATAAGATATATAAGATATAAAAGATATAAGATATAAAAGATATAAGATATAAAAGATATAAGATATAAAAGATATAAAAGATAAAAGATATAATATATAAAAGATATAAGATATAAAAGATATAATATATAAAAGATATAAGATATATTGTTGCCGTCTGGAACGACTCGTTTCCGAGCATTCCGCTAATTTCAGTAATTTTTCCCTTCCTTTCCTTGCGATGATGATGGGCTTCCTAATGACTAATAATCCCATTTCTCACTCTAAAGAGATTGTCAAAAGAGTGATGCTGAATTGTAAGTGCTGGTGGCTGGGATTGTGTCATTCCATCCTTCCATCGTCATCTGTTCATTTTACCCTCAATTCTTCTGTCCTCTTCAGAACAATTTATTTATATTTTAATTATCTTTCACCAAACACTGCATTGTTTAGCTTTTTGTTTTCCAGGAATCGGGATCTTTTTTTTTCCAATGTTTTCTTCAGCTGATCTTTGTAATATCGCAAGAAGGGGCCGGGACACAGGTGCATCTTCCATATTTCAATTCCGCAACCTGCCCATCTCCATGCGAACCACACGATTTGACCATCTGAGCCATTGTTTTATGATTGTCGCCTTCTAGCTGACACATACTTCTCTTTTCACAATGTCATTTTTAGTGACGTCATCTTCCCATATACATATTCTTGTTATTATATATTATAATAATTACATATGATATATAATTGTATATTATGTACATATTACGTATATTATTTCGTTGATATATTCTTGTTATTGAGGGGTTTTTTTTTTCGATAATATGAATTCTTAACAGACCACTAACAATTGCTGAATGAGTTAAACAATCTGATGACGATTAGATGTCCATCAAGCTGTAGAAATGAAAATGATTAGATGTCCATCAAGCTGTGAAATGTGAAATGAAAATGATAAGATGTCCATCAAGCTGTGAAATGTGAAATGAAAATGATATTTGAAACTTAAGTTTGACATGCAAAAATGCTATTTAAAACCAAAACAGGAAAATTCTATTTCAAATTTTAGCATGACAGACGGGCGAAAATTCTATTTCAAACTTGACAGACAGACGAAAATGCCTTGCCAAGTAAAATGCTATTTGTTAACCATGTTATTTCTTATGAAAATTATTGAAATAACTAAATCCGATGTTATCCGTTCCAAATACCAGCCGGCAGGATCTGATCCCTATCTTTCTTCAATTTGCATAACTTCTAGGTGTGAGGTATTTCATGGTGAAACAGTCACGTCCCTTCAGGAAATTGCTTGGTTTTACATTGTCACCTGATCTCTCATGGTGTTCTTGCAGTCAATTGGTAAGGTTGCTTCTAGTAAGGTTGTATCATTGTATCATTGTATGGTGAAATCAACTGCCTCACATCCGAGGCAATTTTGTATCTTTTCACGCCCACAATTCGTCCTTGTATCGTCCTGTTGTCATATTTGGACAGGGACACCATCTTGTTTCTTGGATCTCTGAAACCAGATTCAAAAGCGAGTCTTTAATTTCATTGGTCCTTCTCTTGTCAACGTGACACCACCATCTTTTTTCTTTTTTCTATCCTCATTAACAGTGAGATCAGGTGAACTTTCGCTTTTAGTTCAAGATTATGCCTGACTCAAAAACTTACAGCGTCTTCATTCAAATGCTGTTGTGATTACACAAATAAGGAGATCCTTCTATGTTTGTAGCTTTTTTGTTTATTATTATGACCTGAACTCTTTCTATTGTATTTGTAATTTGTTTCAGAAAAAATCTTTATATACATAATCACGCAAGAGAACAAAACTTTTTAAATATAACAATATCAAAAAGTCTTCCATTAATTATAATGTGTATATTATGAAAGATATCACCTTCAATATGAAATTTGAAAAGTATGTTAATGCGAAAAATGCACACACACTTGAAATTATCTCATAATTTTATTCATATAGAGACAATACACACACACACATATGTATATATAATAAAAATTATAAAGATAAATACTTTATCTTTATCTTATTGTGATAAGGGAATGCTGCTCGATATTATAGTTAGAACATTAATATAATAAAAATGAAATGATTAAAATAAAATTTGACAATTTATAATATTTATTAAATCAATCAAAGAAAATAAAAAAAAAAATTATCCTTAATCCATAGATTGTCAAAGATAAACTCTTCTCATCAGAGGAGAAAATCCAGTAGAATAACAAAGTACTGGTTAACATAAAATTTGAAAATTTTAAATTGCAAGCAAAAGAATATTTTTTTACCATCTTTAAAAACAAAAGATTTCAAGGAAAGTTTCCAAATTGTGTAGAAAGACAATTTGAATAAGCAATCAGAAAATATCAGACAGAAGTTGAGCATTGAAGTATATCAATCCAATAGTCTTTTGCTAATAAAGAGCATATTATTATTATTTTGGAAAATAAAAAAAGAGAATTAAAACACGCATTTATCACGGATACAACATAAAAAGAGTCAATCTCAACGTTTCGCCCAACTGTAACAAGGGCCTTGTCAAGAGTGAAGTTGAAAAAGTAATCAAAAGACGTTTTAGAACTTCCCTTTTCCATTTTATTTCATACCGTCGAATTTATTTTATCTCTTATTTGTTATATATATATATATATATATATATATAATAGAGAATGGTAGTTTGTTTGACGCATTGCTGGGAATAGTAGTAGTATGTTTTTAAAAAGGCTGAGGGCAATGCAAAGTGCCGGGTAGGTTGTAAGCTGGAAGGAACAAAAATAATAAATCGAAATTGGACTTACTATTTATTTTTTCTTAAAATCTTACATAACAGCAAGTGTGGTGTTAGCTGTTTGTGTGTTGTCCGGATGATTATTAAAAATCATTTATTTAATATTTCGGGAAAAAAGAAACTTCCCTTTGTCAAAAATAATAAACACCAAAGGAAAACTCCGTCTGTGCAAATAATCTACCAAAATGGATTCCTTCCAGCTTACAACCTACCCGGCACTTTGCATTGCCCTCAGCCTTTTTAAAAACATACTACTATATATATATATATATATAATCTACTCTTCTTATTAATTTATAGAATGTTTGTATAATTGAACCTGTGGACCCCCAGATTGTTTCTTATTACAAGTTTGTTTAGACCCTTTAAAAGTCCATCAAATTAAATGATTCAGTTTTGTAGGTGAGAGATGCATAGCTACATCTAACTACCTTCCCCCCCCCCCTAAAAAAACTGTTGGGGTGGGGAAAGGATTGTTTAAGCTGTATTCTGGAATTTTATTTTTTTGTCCCCTTAAAATGAGTGTGCACATTCTCTTTTTTGTTTTCATTTTACTTCAGTAAGTTCTCAGAAATCAAGGGTCTGCCCCTTTCTGTGGCTAACACTTGATTTCTATATTAGATGCATAGATATTCGTGTAGTATCAGTTTGTAATTCATGTTTGCATCACTACTTGCCAGAGTCTGCCAAATATATGACAACCCCGTTTCTCTAGATCTTTCTGGTGGTTTCTTGAAATGTTCAATGTTCTTCTTGCTGGGGTTTCTTTGTCTAGATGTAGAAAGTGTCTAAGCCATCCGAACAATCTGCGTTTTATTTTGGTACTTCGTGGTTCTTGTTGGGTCATCTCATATAGTCGCCGGATGTTGCTAATTTTCTGTGGCCATTGCATATCCATATTTCAGCAACGGAATATTCTGTGAATGCAATTCATTTTATTACTTAGCTTGGTGGTCAGAGTTCACAGTTCACTATTGTACAAGTTAATACTCTCTACATAAGCATCAAAGTTTTCTTTCTTGACTTTATTTAATAATCTCATAGAAAAAAAACTCAATTCTTTCAGGCTTTTTTTTCAGTACTGGAAAATGTTTAATGAAAAAAATGTTAAAAAAAAATTGCTACCGGGAAACTGATTTGGTGTACAAGTGAAAAAAAAGTCTTTTTGAATGTCTGAGATTTTCAAAATCTTGTACAAACATTGCACGGATTTCATCGAATATATATTTTTTTCTGTTTTCAAATACACTTCTATTCTCCATTTAAAACATTTCTTTGTTGATGAATATTTATTGAAAGGACGATCTAAATGAGTTGCCTGACAGATCTAGCCAGGTGTTGCTAATTTAATTTTCATAATCTCCTTTCTTTAGGAACATAACTGAATCATAATACTTGATTTTTTTTTTTACTTTAATTCAAGCCAGAATTTAACTTTTATTCGCTAATTTAAAAGCTTCAAAATCAATTTCGAATTTTAAAGCAATTCATTCAAATGAAGCCATTTTAAAATTGTGCATTCATCAATAGTTTTTTTTTCTTCTCCTTTTTTAGTCATCTTTTCCCACAAAAACTTTTATCCAAGTATGAAACTAAGCAAAAAAGAAGTGACACTTGATCTCCCTGAATAATATTCACCGATTACTCACTGAATATACTTACTATATATACGGTATAATCATGTTGTCATACTGGTTCCTGTTGGATCAATTAAGTTAAACAACATTAAGCCTAAATGGGTGACCATTTGGGAATACCAGGTGTTGTATGGAGGAGGGCTCTCTGCTTATCTCGGCATTGTTTCCAGTCATCCTGGATTTCTCCTTGCCACTGGACCCAAGCAATGCCGATTCAGGAGAGGTGCGATTAGGGATTGCGTAACCCTTGCTTCACAATAGGCTCCTCGCACAGGCACCCTTACAGGGGGTATCCATTGTCTCTTGGGACTGAATGAAGGCCTTTAATATTTTCAACATTTCTTCATTTTCACACATTCAAAAATAGAAAAAAAACTGCATACAACGTGAGTTGAGTTCTTTAATACAGTTTAGTAATGCCCATTGGCATAATGATAACAGTGTTCAATCCTCAGTTGAATCATACCAAAAGCTTAAAAAATGATACTAAACACTCAGCATTATAAAGTGAAGGATCAAGGATAAGTGGAGTAATCCTGGGAAAGTAGTAGCTAATGAAAAGGGAGCCTTCGGGTCGCCCTTGACTATGATCTGCTACTTTACATTTTAGTAATATCACCTAAAATAGTCTGTTTTAACCATTTTATATTTTTAGTCTGATCTTTGGGTTTATTTCATAACAACTGGAGGAAAAAATTGTTTTTTTTTTGGGGGGGGGTAGAGGGGCTAAGACGTTTTGTCCAGTTATTTTTTCACGGTGAGACGTTTTGGTGACACACGTAATACATGAAAATAAAATTAAGCTTGTTTATTCCACATCATCTCTAAAAGGATTCATTTTTAACTTACTTTTTAAAACATAAATTTTATTTTAACAGAAATTTATCTTGTCGATTTTTTTAAGTCAGACCCAAACAACAATCCATCTGACATATCGATATTTGATTTGGACTGGCCTATTTTTTCGGTTTTTCTTCCCACTGTGGCACAAATAAAATTTATTCAGTCATTTTTTATAATACTTTGGTGGGGTAGGAATATCGTTAAAGTGGATTCATGTTTCTTTATTGACCTAAACAGAAGCATGTTCATCTAAAATAAGCACTTCCCCCATTACATGTGTTTGAAATAAACGTTAAACTATTCCTTCTTATTGTAGTAAGAAGGGATAGTTTAAAGGGTCTGGTCAGTTAATTAATAAAAAAATATACAAAGTTTTTTTAATTTCTTTTTCTTTTCAGAGTAAAATCGATATTTTCGACATTTTTATTGACAAATGCAAGTGAAGTGAAAAATGAAATTTGACAATGACAATCTTTGATTAAATTTCTTTTAAGAGAATATTTTTAATGGAAAAATGAAAATGGTTTCCTAGTTAATTTCATCCATTGGCTAAAAAGTCCATTGGCCAAAATGTCCGCCTACCGTATTTGTGGACGGACTTGGTTCGTCTGATGTTCAATGGTGTATGAGTTTTGACTCTCTCTCTCTGTCATTCCATTTTCCTGCTGATGATGTTGGTTGTTTTGTTTTTTTGCAAGTTGACTATTTCGTTCTTTAATACGATGGGCATGTGCGAAAATTCATATTTTCCTTTCTCTAAAGGCACAACTGAATCATAATAATTGTTGTTTCTACTTTAATTCAAGACAGAATTTAACTTCTCTTCCCCAATTTAAAGGCTTCAAAATCAATTTCGAATTTCAATGGTCCACAAATTAAACATGTCAGCGATTTTTTAATCTATTAATTAAAATGGTCCGTCGAAATTCGAAAGTGATCTAGAAGTTGAATGCGAAAGTCTGTCTATTCAATAGTATGTGTAGCTATAGATAGGAATAAGGTAATAAGCCACCAACAAACTAAATAGAACAGGAAAAATTAACTCATGCTTCTTTTGATTTGATATTTCGTTTCAGTTATGAAACTTTTGCAAGAATAACATTTATTTGAACAGAGTCAGATTAAATATACTAAAAAGTTGGAAGTGGTGGTGGGAGAGAGGCCAGCCTATGTTCTTTACTTATTATCTTATTCCTATCTATACCTACAAGTAAACAGTCATTTCTGCGTTGGATAAAAGTTTAACAATAAAAGTCAACTGTTATAGTTCAGTTGTGCTCTTGAACCAAAGAAAACTTGAATTTTCACACGCACCACTGTCGTATCAAAGAACCAATTTTTCTTTTTATATCAAAGATGTTTTTTCTCTTTTATGTTGATTTTTGTTTCCAAGAGTTCTCAAGTTGTAAATACATAGCGGCACGTGATTAAAAAGCAAAAAAATGTAAATATGTTTTTATTTTAGTTCTTCATGAGATGGTACGTGTAAAAGAAATAAATAAAACAGATTCTACGTTTATCATTTTTGTCCTTTTTTTTAACTTTGTAATTTTTCTAAAGATCTGCGGTTGTTCAGTAATCCAAGGGTGAGTCAAACGTGTAGAAAATAAATATTTTGTTAAAAGTAGTGTTGGGATGATTAATCAGAATCAGGAATCCAAATAAATCGGTCGTTTTTGGTGTATCCAAATCCAAAAAAAATTAGCTTAATTTCCGAATCCAAAAAAAAATTAGCTTAATTTCCGAATCAAAAAAAAATCAGCTTAATTTCCGAATCAAAAAAAAATTTAGCTTAATTTCCGAATCCAAAAAAAAAATTACCTTAAGTTCCGACCCCCCCCCAAAAAAAAATTAGCTTAATTTCCGAATCCAAAAAAAATTAGCTTAATTTCCGAATCCAAAAAAAAATTAGAATGATCCAACCATTTTCTCAGCAACCTAAGCTGGATTGGATATATGTCTTCCATTTTAGATAGGGAATGAAACTCAATCCTTGAAGCTTATCAAAACAAGAGGCTTCCTTAAATTGACAATGACAAAACCTCCATGACTTTATGTGACACTGCAGAACATATGTGATCAATTGAACATAGATTTTAGATAATTTTTATTTAATAAAAATTAACATTAAGAAACAAATGGAGAACGCACACATAAATGAGAATATAAATTTTTGCATAATATTGTGTGACCTTTGGAGTTAGACGGCTTGTTAGGTGAAATTGTTATCAATATCTGGATAACGTTTATTAAAACTGGATTTTGCTGTGTGCGTGCATTTTGTGTAATTCCGTCAAGCCACATTGTGTGACTTCTGGGGGCAACCAGCCTGTTAGATAAAATGTTATTGTTGTCTAGTTAGGAGTTGAAAACAAGAGGAAAAAAAATACGGAAGTGTCGGACCAAACCAGATTGCTATGTTTCGATAGTAACTGTTATTATAGAATGAGACAGTGACGATAGAAAGAAAGGTAATTAGATTTTCCAACAAATACCCGGAAAATCCAGATTGTTATTGGCAAGTGAGAGAGAAAGAGAAAGATGTTGTCTGAAGTGCCATAGAAATCACTCAGGGTCGAATCTTGGTCACGGCACCAAATATGGCCCAACTGCGCTGTTAAAGTCATTCAGTGTCATATCCTGGATCTCATGGCACTAAATGTAATCTGATGCTACAAAAACGTGTTGCTCTGTCAATCATTCTACATTCACAGTGTTTTCAAAATCTGCAGAACATTGGTGTTGACACAACTTAGTTAGAAACTTGGATAGTGGCCAGTCCTGTTGGCAACCCAAAATCAAGAAAAATCCTGCTGTGAATAATAGCATATTTATTGGAACAACAAGAATAAAATCAAGTTATTATCCTCTTAGTAGGGAGAAAAGACAAGTTGCGAGAATTGACTGGGGCTAAGTCTTAGTTGGGGTACTTTGAAATTCAATTTGTGCTTTTGTCTGAAAAGTGGCCGGTATTTATGTAAACACAGTCGAAGAGGTCGAATTTGACAAGAATTCTTCTAAGTCTTTTTTTATTCCTGCTTTCAGTCTGTATGACTGTCTTCTGGCAAGCTCCCAAAATGCCAGTTCTTTTACCCCTCAATCACAATCCGTGTTGCATTTTCTGCTCTCCCACGATTGGTTGGGAAGCCTCTGCTTCACCCCACAAAAAGTAGACTTTAAATCTGAGCCATAAATAGTACGTCCTACTATTCGTTGGAAAGTATATAAATTTTCTTATTAATTAATTGGATCCGGAAATTATCTTCTGAAAATTCGGTTAAAGTCCAAAAAAATAATTTGTAATTTCAGCCTAAATAACATAACCTTTCAAAATTCTGATTTGAAATATAACAACACTTACTTTGACTTCTTTTTCTTCAGTTCTCAGTTCAATACGAAAAATACATTTTAAATTGTAATTAAAACATGATTGACTAATCGATTGACAATTCAATTTGAGTTATTCACAATCAAAACAGGCATTTCTCGGGTTATCACAAAGAATGACTTTTTGAACAAAGAATGACTTTTTTAGCACAAAGAATGACTTTTTGAATTAAATCGTTCATTTAATAAAAGTTGGCTTTAAATGTTATTGCACCAAAAAAAATGCACTATTTCTTTTAATTAGTAATCTCATAACTATTTCTTTTAATTAGTAATCTTATAACTATTTCTTTTAATTAGTAATCTCATAACTATTTCTTTTAATTAGTAATCTCATAACTATTTCTTTTAATTAGTAATCTTATAACTATTTCTTTTAATTAGTAATCTCATAACTATTTCTTTTAATTAGTAATCTTATAACTATTTCTTTTAATTAGTAATCTCATAACTATTTCTTTTAATTAGTAATCTTATAACTATTTCTTTTAATTAGTAATCTCATAACTATTTCTTTTAATTAGTAATCTTATAACTATTTCTTTTAATTAGTAATCTCATAACTATTTCTTTTAATTAGTAATCTTATAACTATTTCTTTTAATTAGTAATCTCATAACTATTTCTTTTAATTAGTAATCTTATAACTATTTCTTTTAATTAGTAATCTCATAACTATTTCTTTTAATTAGTAATCTTATAACTATTTCTTTTAATTAGTAATCTCATAACTATTTCTTTTAATTAGTAATCTTATAACTATTTCTTTTAATTAGTAATCTCATAACTATTTCTTTTAATTAGTAATCTTATAACTATTTCTTTTAATTAGTAATCTCATAACTATTTCTTTTAATTAGTAATCTTATAACTATTTCTTTTAATTAGTAATCTCATAACTATTTCTTTTAATTAGTAATCTTATAACTATTTCTTTTAATTAGTAATCTCATAACTATTTCTTTTAATTAGTAAATCCAAAGCCAACCCAAAAGTAAACAAACTTTGTTTATTCCATTAATCAATTTTAGTACTTCAATAGTGTTCTTCATCTTTCGGCTGACAATTATTCTCTTTTATCTTCAAGTGGTTCTTATCAAGATAAGTGGTGACTCAATAGTATAAAAAAATCAATTAATATTACACCAGCAAACTCCTCATCGTGTCACTCCCTACCCATTTACCTAATGAGTAAATGGCAAAATTTATCAATGTATATGCATAACATCATAATGCCCATTTACATGCATTGTTCTTTTCTTTTCCGGAAAAGAAGAAACATTTAACGTTTTTTAAACAGCATTTGTAATTTGTAGAATTTGGTATATTCGGACTACTGTTCTCATCTTGGGTGTATTTTTCACACGGGGGTAGCATGCTCTCGTTCCTTCTGCCATGACTGGGAAGAAATCTTCAGTAATTCATAATTCTTTGTATCACAGATGACTGTCACTTAGAACTGAATTTTTCTTAGTACTATATCCACTGCGCCACGGGTCCTTGCAGACAATTCTAGTATGAATTTTGGGCGCCTTAAACCTATTCTTGTTTTTGATCACTTATCACTATAGATCACTACTTATCTATTATTTATAATTATAGGTTCCCATATTGTATTGAATTCTATATTAGGTCTGCTTAGTAAGTTATTGTTGTCTAACATATGTTAGGCAGACCTTGGATTTAATAAAGGGTTCCGTTCGAAATTCTGTCCAGATTCCAGAGTTTGACACGGTACACCTGAAGAAGGTCGGAGGTTACATCGGCCGAAACGTTGTGATAAAAACACCCAAGATGAGAACAGTAGTCCGAATATACCAAATTCTACAAATTATCAACCCTCATCTAAAAAATTCTGAAACAAAGCATTTGTAATGATATAGAACAGTTTTGGTCTTAATGTTCGTTTTAAAGTTCTGTTTCATTCTATAGCATTTTTTATTTGAATAAATATTTGATTAATAGTAAATAAATAAAATAATTCAATGTGTAAGTCACGTATGCGAGAAAAACACACACACACATGTGAAAGTGTTTATAATTTTATTAATAAAGAGATTTATTTACTTTTTTAAGATAGTATGGTAGAGCATGGGAGAAAGCTTAATGTCTTTGAAATTAAATGTTTAAAAAATGCAGAAAGAAGCTGGAAATTAACAGATCCATTAATGACGTTATCCGAAAAAAGAGATTAACGTGGTTTGGACATGTTTCCCGGCTACCAGACTCCAGCTATGTAAAGAAATCATATAAAGAAGATTTCATTGAAGAAAGATTAAGAAAATGACCACCAAAAAGATGGGCCGACCAGATAAGGGTTGAGACTGGTATGCCGCTCCTGACAGCAGAAAGACTGATAAATGGCATAAATCTTGTTCACAAGTATGTGCCGAAGCTCTCCTGTCAAAGTCAATTAAGTCAAGTGTGCAATTTTCTCTAAAAATTACTTTTCCAAATAAGAACATTTCTAAATTATCTTCCAAGCAATAAAAATGTTCTCTCTTCCTATTTCCACTTTTGATTCATCAATTTCATTCAAATTGTTTTAAACTAAGAAGAAAAATAAATGGTGGTGGGAAAGAAACATGAAAGAGTGTGGTTAAATATTGTCGCGGTATCCGTTTACCGCTCCTAATGTTTACAAACATTGCGAACTCATGCAAACCACGCCTCTAAATAAAACAAAACAAGAACAACTTTACCCTCGTACTTTTCCACCGAGGGTGTCAGCAGCAGCCACGGTAAATTTCCACCTTTCCTGCTTAACAGAAAGATATGAATTGGCCGGGTTTTACCATCGCCCATGCGGTTCAGCTTTCCATATCACTTTCTAACAATAAAATTACGCTCATACGGTATTACTGGGCAACTACTTAATATAATTAGATCCTTCCTAAACAAAAGAAAAATCCAGCTTGTCCTCGATGGCCGCTCATCCAAGCAACATGACATAAATGCTGGTGTACCCCAAGGTCTAAAGGTAGGCCCTTGGACCTTTATTGTTCGTGATCTTCATAAACGATCTCCCTGATGACATTGAGTCTGAGATTGGTTTATTTGCTGACGACACCACGCTTTACTCTCGTCATGTGGGCAAAACGGGCGCGATCATATCCGAGGCAATGGCTGAATCCTTAGAAAATGACCTCCAGGCTGTAGTGGATTGGGGTCATAAATGGTTGGTAACTTTTAATGCCGCAAAGACAAAGCTCCTTTCCTTCAACAACTACAAGAAACCTCTCCAACCACCGATTGTCATGGCAAATAACACCCTACCTGAGAGTTCATCATTCAAACTCCTCGGCCTAACCTTCACAAATAACATGAATTGGAACAAATACAAGACTGCTGCAAAGAAGGTTGGCTCCCTTTACCGTGCTAGTAAACACCTCACACCTGACATTATCCTGTATCTCTACAAAGCCACCATCCGCCCATGCATGGAGTATTGTTGTCACATCTGGGCTGGTGCATCATCTACTAGTCTCTCCCTCCTTGACAAGGTCCAAAAAAGAGTCGCCAACCTAATAGGTCCCTCACTGTCAGCCAAGCTCCAGTCCCTGTCCCATCGCCGCAATGTAGCATCCTTGTGCTTGTTTTACAAATACTTCAATGGATTATGCTCCGATGAATTGGCTGCTCTGGTGTCCCCTCGACGTAAATTCACTAGACTAACTCGACAATCAACTAAATCTCATTCATTCACTGTGGAGGTCCCCAGATGCCGGAGAGCCTTCTACTAAAATAGCTTCTTTCCTCGTGCTACTGGCCTTTGGAACTCCCTTCCTGCCCCCTGTTTCGCCGACAGTACTGACATGCAGAAATTTAAAACTAATGTAAACAAATATCTCGCTGCCCAGATCCCAATCTAGGCTGACCCCCCCTCAACCTTCTCCCCTTTTCTTTTTCTCAGTAGCCCCTTACGACTACAGTGGCGGCCTGCCTTGTTTGGGGTGAACCATGTTAAAAAATTTTTTTTTTTTAAATAATCCGAAATACCACATCTGAAAAGTGTCCGGTATTTATGTAAACACGGTCAAACTTTCCAGCTATTTTTGACCGTGATAAATTCGTCCAGGAATTAATTTCAGTTGTTTCTTTGCTTCATGGGGATCGCTGGCTGTAACCAGGAAGCAGAAATCAAACGACACTTTTCAGGGCCACACTACAAACTACGAATAATGAATAATGCGATTCACACTTTGCTGTCTGCTCCATCCACCAGACTCCAGCCTTTCTCTCCAGTCTCCTATTCCTGCACTAGCTCTCTGCAGCGCCTGCTCCTACTCCTGCACTAACTCCCTGCAGTGCCTGCTCCAGCTCCTCCCAGCAGTTCTTACTCCTGCACCAACTCCCTGTAGCGCCTCCAACTCTCTCCAGCAACGCCTGCTACAGCTCTCTTTAGCAGCTCCTGCTTCAGCTCTCTCCAGTCTCTTACTCCTGCACCAGCTCTCTGCTCCAACTCCCCCCCCCCCAACAGCTCCTACTCCTGCACCAGCTTCCTGCGGCACCTGCACCAGCTTCTTACAGTGGCCCTTTCTCCAGCTTCTTGCTCCCTCCAGCAATGCCTGCTCCAGCAGCACCTGCACCACCAACTCCTTCCAGCAGCACCTGCACCACCAACTCCTTCCAGCAGCACCTGCACCACCAACTCCTTCCAGCAGCGCCTGCACCACCAACTCCTTCCAGCAGCGCCTGCACCACCAACTCCTTCCAGCAGCACCTGCACCACCAACTCCTTCCAGCAGCACCTGCACCACCAACTCCTTCCAGCAGCACCTGCACCACCAGCTCCTTCCAGCAGCACCTGCACCACCAGCTCCTTTCCTGCAACCACTGTTCCAGATCGTGTCCCTTGTTCCAGCAGCACCATGTTCCTGTCGATACAGCCCTTGACCACATTCAGACGGACCAAGCGTACCTGAGGCATCTCATCACACCTCAGGGATGTCCACGTCAATCTCCATGTGACATCATCCCATGCTGTCCAGGTTCCAGTTTCCCCGATTTCTGTCGACCCACTTGCTGTCCAGGTTCTGGAAACATCCTTCCTGCCGTCAAGGTTCCAGCTTCCTCATTGTGGTCAATCCGTGAAGAATAATAAAATAAAAGTCCAACTGGCAAATCACAGTGGTTAATCTCTTTCCGCTCCCAATCAGTAATCAATAGTTCAGGAACAATTCTTACTTCACCGTCTCTTCTTTCAGCCTCACTCTCCTCTCTCCTAGCTCTTCGAAGCTCAATGAAAAAAGTACAGTTTTTATACTACTTATTGCAAATTGACTGTCAATCAGAGCCATCTAGCTTCCAAATTCTCCAAACAGCCAATTTGCAAAGGGGGACAACTCAAACCACACTCATTCCAGCCTTTCCTGCTCCCAGAGACGTCACTCCTGTTGTTCCAGCCTTTCCTGCTTCCAGAGACGTCACTCCTGTTGTTCCAACCTTTCCTGCTTCCAGTGATGTCACCTCTGTCTTCCTTTTCATGTTTGTTACCTCTATGGTAAATAAACGTTTCTTTTTAACTGTTCATCTGTGTTTCTCCTCTCTTCTTTGCCATGGGCGTAATTTGACTGTGTTCACTTTCTTAGTTGTAAGATCGATCATCACAGCCAATGCGTCGCACCCAGTGCTGCCCAAACGTCCGGGCAAAAAACTCCCTAGGTGACTGAACCCTGCAACAATAGAAAAAGATTTCATTGAAGAAATATCAAGAGCATGTGGCGAAGCTCTCTGGAGTATGCACATAAGTGAGTAAGTCAAGTAAATTTGGCATATTTTTTTTTTTTAAATACACATTTCTTTTGACCTAGTGTCAATAAGGCAAACAATGGACAATGATAAAATACGGTTCATTGAAATGTTTTAAAAGTAATTTGATTTGGAATTCTGACTAAAATTAGATAACAACTTCTAGGATTAACTAGACGGACAATGGGACAATCAAAATCTGGGGAAAAGTTAGCCAAAAGATCTGATGTAAATTGATGTGATTATGCATACCACCGGATGCAGTTTGAAGACTGATTCTTTTTAACCCATAGATGGGACCCTCTGGGTAAGAGTGGACCTGATAGTAATAACAACTAAGGGGTCCACCCTTCTCCAAATCTCAAACCAAAAATAATTAGTAAATAATTGCACAACAAAAATATTGATCCATTCATTCTATGCTTTATTTTCTCTTCGATAAATTTTGACAGTAAAAAGAAAAAAACTCAGGTCGTCGATATGATTGGCAATTCTAGATATTCCTTCATTCCTTTGTATTCTTTAATCACATCATTGATGTTGAATTCCTTTGGCAGATGATTGAAAAGTCGGACTAACGTGAAACGCTCTGCGCACATTCGGCCATAATACATGGTCAGTTGACGGACAAGATTCAAAGCCGTTTCTTTGTCCTAAATAAAACAAAAAAACTTAAAAGTATTATTTGGGAGAGATTGGAAATCACAACATTCCTTTAACCTAGTGTCAATAAGGCGAACATTAGACAATGATAACATACAAATTCATCGAAAATTTTTAAAAGGAATTCAATTTGGAATTCTGACTAAAATTAGATAACAACTTCTAGGATTAACTGGATGGACAATGGGACAATCAAAATCTGGGGAAAAGTTAGTCAAATGATCTGACGTAATATGACATAAACGAGTATCATATAAACTTAAGAAAAAAACAACAACAGGGAAATTAGGACTAGGAGCCGGAGTCTGACAGATGATGTGAGACTGTATAAGGTTAGAGTTTATGCAATCTGTTGCTGTCATGTTATTTTTTCAGGGGGAAGAACTTTGCAAGTTAATGACACAAAATTACAAATCGAGTTATCTCCCCTCCATGCTATATGAGACTTTATAATTCAGAACAATTAAAATCTGACCCTCATCATGCAACAATTCTAAAGGCTTTCAATAATCTATCTATATATAAAACTCAATTTATGTGTGTCTGTGTGTTCCCTATAGAAAGAAAAGTTAGAGAATCTACATAAAATTTGAAAGTTCCTTCTTATATAAAATTTACAGCAGAAGATAATAGAAGTGGTTGTGAATCTCTAAGTGCCCTCCTAACGGAGTTACGAGGGCCTATTTTGATTAAATTTATATCATATGTATAAAATTCCCTGAGGAAGTCAAAGGAAGTGGTCCACAATCTCTACGTTATCATCTACGTGCTTCCACCTCTAAGTGAACCATGGGGACAGAACTTCTTTAAAACGTCAACTAGGTATATCTGATTATATATCAATGAAATTTAAACCATATGTATAATGATAACAAACAAATCATACATTTTCATGCGTGCTTCAAAGATGTTGTCAATTTCCTTATATGTTTCTTTTGTCTAAATATTCTACTTATGAATCAAACATACAGACAGAGAAATGCTCTTTGTTTAATTCAGAATGTTTTCCAACCTTTCTGATTCTTCTGACTATATTAGGGGGCAAAATAGGAAGAGGAGGGAGGGCAGTAAAAACAAACAAAATAACATGGTGTTATGAGCATCGTGAAAAAGTATATAGTAGTGATCCCCATTCAATCCCGAGCATCATCGGATCTTCCTACAAGTATGGAATAATTTCTATGCTCCACACAATGCTGCAAGCAAAATTAAACACTTGCATACTTATTTATTTAAATAGATATCTTCTTTCACATGTATTAAATAGATATGTTCTTTCACATGTATTAAATAGATATGTTCTTTCACGTGTATTAAATAGATATCTTCTTTCACGTGTATTAAATAGATATCTTCTTTCACATGTATTAAATAGATATCTTCTTTCACATGTATTAAATAGATATCTTCTTTCACGTGTATTTAATAGATATCTTCTTTCACATGTATTAAATAGATATCTTCGTTCACGTGTATTAAATAGATATCTTCGTTCACGTGTATTAAATAGATATCTTCTTTCACATGTATTAAATAGATATCTTCTTTCACATGTATTAAATAGATATCTTCGTTCACGTGTATTAAATAGATATCTTCGTTCACGTGTATTAAATAGATATCTCCTTTCACGTGTATTAAATAGATATCTTCGTTCACGTGTATTAAATAGATATCTCCTTTCACGTGTATTAAATAGATATCTTCGTTCACGTGTATTAAATAGATATCTTCTTTCACGTGTATTAAATAGATATCTTCTTTCACGTGTATTAAATAGATATCTTCTTTCACGTGTATTAAATAGATATCTTCTTTCACATGTATTAAATAGATATCTTCTTTCACATGTATTAAATAGATATCTTCTTTCACATGTATTAAATAGATATCTTCTTTCACATGTATTAAATAGATATCTTCTTTCACATGTATTAAATAGATATCTTCTTTCACATGTATTAAATAGATATCTTCTTTCTCATGTATTAAATAGATATCTTCTTTCACGTGTATTAAATAGATATCTTCTTTCACGTGTATTAAATAGATATCTTCTTTCACGTGTATTAAATAGATATCTTCTTTCACATGTATTAAATAGATATCTTCTTTCACGTGTATTAAATAGATATCTTCTTTCACATGTATTAAATAGATATCTTCTTTCACATGTATTAAATAGATATCTTCTTTCACATGTATTAAATAGATATCTTCTTTCACGTGTATTAAATAGATATCTTCTTTCACGTGTATTAAATAGATATCTTCTTTCACGTGTATTTAATAGATATCTTCTTTCACATGTATTAAATAGATATCTTCTTTCACGTGTATTAAATAGATATCTTCTTTCACATGTATTAAATAGATATCTTCTTTCACATGTATTAAATAGATATCTTCTTTCACATGTATTAAATAGATATCTTCTTTCACATGTATTAAATAGATATCTTCTTTCACATGTATTAAATAGATATCTTCTTTCACGTGTATTAAATAGATATCTTCTTTCACATGTATTAAATAGATATCTTCTTTCACATGTATTAAATAGATATCTTCTTTCACATGTATTAAATAGATATCTTCTTTCACGTGTATTAAATAGATATCTTCTTTCACGTGTATTTAATAGATATCTTCTTTCACCTGTATTAAATAGATATCTTCTTTCACATGTATTAAATAGATATCTTCTTTCACATGTATTAAATAGATATCTTCTTTCACGTGTATTAAATAGATATCTTCTTTCACGTGTATTTAATAGATATCTTCTTTCACATGTATTAAATAGATATGTTCTTTCACATGTATTAAATAGATATCTTCTTTCACATGTATTAAATAGATATCTTCTTTCTCATGTATTAAATAGATATTTTTCACATGTATTAAATAGATATCTTTCACATGTATTAAATAGATATCTTCTTTCACATGTATTAAATAGATATCTTCTTTCACATGTATTAAATAGATATCTTCTTTCTCATGTATTAAATTGATATTTTTCACATGTATTAAATAGATATCTTTCACATGTATTAAATAGATATCTTCTTTCACATGTATCAAATAGATATCTTCTTTCACATGTATTAAATAGATATCTTCTTTCACATGTATTAAATAGATATCTTCTTTCACATGTATTAAATAGATATCTGCTTTCACATGTATTAAATAGATATGTTCTTTCACATGTATTGAATAGATATCTTCTTTCACATGTATTAAATAGATATCTTCTTTCTCATGTATTAAATAGATATTTTTCACATGTATTAAATAGATATCTTTCACATGTATTAAATAGATATCTTCTCTCACATGTATTAAATAGATATCTTCTTTCACATGTATTAAATAGATATCTTCTTTCTCATGTATTAAATAGATATCTTTCACATGTATTAAATAGATATCTTCTTTCACATGTATTAAATAGATATCTTTCACATGTATTAAATAGATATCTTTCACATGTATTAAATAGATATCTTCTTTCACATTTATTAACTAGATATCTTCTTTCACATGTATTAAATCGATATCTTCTTTCACATGTATTTCACATTAAAAATAGCAATGAATAGAAATTCATAATCAAAACCTTTAAAATATTTTATTCTTTTGAAATTCTGAAAAGAAGTCACCATTTTATGTTGTTTGTTTCTAATTTTATTATTACATGTTTTGTTTATTTGCAAAATACCTTCACTCATATAAAGTTTAAAGATATAATTTTTTGATGAAGATAATTAATATATATTAAAGACGATATGCTGATACGATCATTCATTCCCCTGGATGAACTGTTGTAGAAGCATGGATGTTTTGAATCACAGGAAGGTTCACCGGCCAATGTAAACAAGTGATTAGACAAGACCGTACAGAGTGGAATTTGGAGACCGTTGAACCGTGAGGACTGGAAAGTGAACGTGTGAAATATCAAAAACAAGGGAAAAGTATATATATCTATATATATATATATATATATATATATATATATATATATATATATATATATATGTATATATATGTATATATATATATGTATATATATATGTATATATATGAAAAAGGAAGGATGAGTAATCCGACGTAATGGGAAATGAAAAAGGAAAAACCAAGAGATATTTTTTTTATATATTCATCAACGTTTCGTCTTTATTTGTAAGACTTCCTCAGGATGATGATTTTAAGAAAAATGTCATGCAAGTACATCGAAATATTGGGTTGACATGATGGGTTGATGAGAAAAAGTAGTAGCCGTGGCTACTAAGAGCGCTGGACCAAGGTCTGGGCTGAGAGAAGTCAGTCAGTGGCAGAGAGTGAAATGAATGTGGATGGCTGTGAGTGAAAAAGGGGAGGGGTGGAAGTGTTAGTGAATTTGTCTTAGGGTGGGAGAGAGGGGAGGGGGGGGGGTGATGAGGGTTTTGTCTACAAATTGACCGTAAAAGCTTATTTTAATTGAAAGCAAAAATATTGGGAAATATCACATTATTTTAACAAAATTGTGTGGTTAGGTGATGAAATGCAACACTTTTTGTAGCAGTAACGATTTTGGAAATGGTGGTTATCATGTTTTGTATTCAAACTATGAGAAAGAAGAAGAAAAAAAAAACTATAAGACAATCTAGCCTGACAAAGTTGTTCTACAATGAAAGCTTGCAAAAACAAAAAAAAAACAAAAAAAAATTAAATAAATGATTTTTTCATTTAAATTGCACGCATGTGTTGATTTCAAAAATATTTCACTTAAATACATTTTCATGCGTGCTTCAAAGATGTTGTCAATTTCCTTATATGTTTCTTTTGTCTAAATATTCTACTTATGAATCTAACACACATACAGAGAAATGCCCTTTGCTTATATATAGATTACTTACCAAAATAGTGTTGTCAAAATCCCCAGACATCAAAACAAGTCCTAAAAAAAAGAAAAACAAATTTACTAATAAACAGTTAGAAAAAAAAACAATTATTATAATAGTGGTTTGGTGTCTGTAATTAAAACTGTTTTCACATTCTCAAAGATTTTTTTGTGACCTCTCATCTATATAATAATTCTACTTGCCCCTTTCTTAGTATGACTGTAATGCTAAATCACTTAATGCACTAAATCAAAGGGGCGTAATTCAACCTAACTTGATACAGCAGTAATGTACTAGTATTAATACAGCTTTCTTTGTATATATGAATAAGTAGCAGACGACAACTGATTTTTCCCAGTCAATTTAATTACAAACTTTAAGCTAAGAAAGTTATTAAACAAAATTTGTAGAAGAAAAAGGTGTAAAAAGCAACAATCGAACACATCTATAAAAATTCAAAAAATTTTGTTCATATAAAGTGGAATATTTTTTGCTAAAAAAAAATGGTTACAAACGATTTTATTCAAAATAAAGCTCAGCATGTATCCAAGTTTAAAGTGGACTTGGACAAACATATTCAGAGTTTAAACATTTTTTGACAAAACAGTTATTTTTTGTAACTTGACAGCACAAAGTTTTTTTTATTAAATTGACAGAATGTTGAAAACAAATCTGAGAATCACAAAATAGCGGCCATAATCCAAAGATATTTTATTAGATATCAATTCAAACTGTGCCGTCTAGGATAAAAAAAGTCAATTTGTTTCTAATGTCTGTAAAACAAAAGGATTTAACTTAGGGAAATACCTGTGTTGCTATGGTTAGCATGGTTATCATATATCCCGCTTCGACCAAGATCAACATAGTTTTGTGCTCAAAATAGAAAGTGAGTAGCCAGACTCAAGCAGAGGCAAGCATGGTATGCCGTCAATATAAATGGTTACGATAGGTAGCACCAAATTTACGCTTTGTCTGGACAATAAACCAGTTTAAAAAAAACAATAAAATTGCAATAGTTCTAAGAAGTCAAAAGCATGATGTAGGTAGGTATGTAGGTAGGTATTAATATATATATCAAGGGAGGCGCGAGAGCGCTCTATCCCTTAATAGACTCACAAATGGCCTATGCTGGAAATCTCATTTCTTTGATCAATCATAACTCAAAAACCAATAAACCAAATTAGTTAAAACTTTGCACAAAATTTTTATTTGATAGGTTCTATAAGTGTGTAGAATTTAAGCATCATTAGTCAAGACAACCCAGAGATCCAGAAAGTTCAATCATGAAATCATGTTATCTGTGTGTACGTATGTGCCACCCTGTATCTCATCAACTATTTGATGGATTCAGCTGATTTTTGGCAGAGATAGAGGTTCTAGGGTCTAATTGATGGCATTTTAATTTCAGTTTACCATACACCTTAGTTTTCCAGAAAATTCCAAAAAACCTTAAAAATAACTATTGTATTGAGGCATAGCCTTTACAAAAGTAGTGACATTCCATGAAAAATGCCAGTATACTGAAATCATATGCCCTTAATAGGGTTAAGATGAAAATTCATATACACTAAATGTACAAAAGCAAGGAAATTCCCAAATTTTTACACTTTTATTGTCATTAAGGGTATGCGAGCACAACAGGGCTATGTATTTTACTGGTAGGAATTTTTCATCAGCGCACCTCACACACTTCATCCACTCATGCATAGAGATTTATACTGTAGTGATAATGAAATGATTTGGTTGATATGTAGTCATACCCTTAATGACAATAAAAGTGTAAAAATTTGGGAATTTCCTTGCTTTTGTACATTTAGTGTATATGAATTTTCATCTTAACCCTATTAAGGGCATATGATTTCAGTATACTGGCATTTATCATAGAATATATATATATATATATATATATATATACAGTGGCGATTTGTGTTCGGGGTTCGTGCCCACCGACCGTCGGGAATTAGTTCCTAGACTGAAGATTGCGTTAGCATGAAACATCGATGTCTCTAGGTATTTAAATATTTAATATTTATTTATTAAAATATTATTGTTTATCAGCCCCCCTCCCCCACAAGGGCTGGGCACTTTCGAGTAGCTTTAATAACAAGCAGTACTAATAGCTATATGCGCGATCCGAACACCGTTTCGTAAGATCACTCTAGCTGCCTGGTAAATGGCGGCCACGTGTCGCTTTTTACAGTTAAAGTTACTCTATATTTACTAACTAATTGACGATGCCCCTTTGGTTAAGATCACCGACTGCGAATCAGTGGCGATTTGTGTTCGGGGTTCGTGCCCACCGACCGTCGGGAATTAGTTCCTAGACTGAAGATTGCGTTAGCATGAAACATCGATGTCTCTAGGTATTTAAATATTTAATATTTATTTATTTATTAAAATATTATTGTATATATATATATATATATATATATATATATATATTTATTTACCTTTTTCCTTCTTTAAGTCTGTAAAGTGTTGCAGGGTCAAACAAGCAGGAGCATTTTCTTTGTGTCTCTGCAATGAATCAAATAAGTATTTCATCATTTCAATACAGGTAATCACTTCTAATCTTAAAATATACTAGTTGTACCTACCTGGAGTTGCCCGGGGTCTTTTTAGCATCATTTTTATTTCACTTATTATTATTTTAAACTATGCTGTTCATTTTATTTTCAGAATTATTATTTTATTTTTAAATATGATTTTTGTCAGTTATTACAGTATCGTTTGTTCATTAAATTATTAATTGAATCAAATTCTTCTAAAACTATAACTAATTTTGTCACGGTGACGTGAGCCGGAGAATAATAAGAGACCAGTATACATTTGTTAAAGGTTTTAATTATAAATCAATATTACAACAACAGCGTGGAGGATAGGTTCTTAAATAGTTTTCGAGCCTAAAGGCAAAGAGTCTGACAGACGCGTTCATTTGGTGAGAGGAGGGAAGTAAGAACATAATTTACAATATTTTCCCCTTCAAGTTTTATAATGAGAAAGAGTTACTCGTGTCCTATTCGGGTATAAAGTACTTTTAGTTTCAGGAATCAAAAAAATCTTTTTTATTTATTTAAAAAAATTTTTTTAAGTTAATAGTATTCTATTTAGTAACAAAATCATTTTACTTATCGGGAAATTTTTATATCCTGCGTTTGTAGTTGCTCAGTCGGAACTTCGCTCTCAAAGCCACAAGGGTTGTTTGCTTCTTTCAGTTCAGAAAGTTGCAAACTTTCCTTCCTACAAGTGTAGGGCTTTCTGGTCCACTAACAGGTGACACACAAGCATCCACTGAGCTTATAGTATTATCTCCATTAATTGATTTAGGAGCCAAATCTCATATGTTGACGGTAGTTTTGATGCCAGAACGTAGATGTACATGGGCATAGTGAGGATTGATTTTCAGTAAAGTAGCAGGTGTTAACGGAGGGTCATACTCAATATGGTATGATTGCTGACGTATACTTGGCCTGGTTTTGCCCATAGACGAATTGAAGTACCAGAAGTGGATTTATGGCTGTACTGAAATAGTCTATTATGAAGGGTCACATTCGTAGCTGTGCAGAGTAACAATTAAATGAAATGCAGAATATCAGGTAGAATATTTTCAAACAGGATAGCCTCATATTGCGAGAATTCTAAGTTACTTATATGGCCTTCCATAGCATGCCATTTAGTTTCTCAATTTGTCCATTGCCTTCAGGGTTGTATCTACTCATTTTTCAAGTCAGTAGTCAATAGTTACCTCTGAGCGAAAGAGTTGCTTTATCTGTGTGAATCATATCTGGCATGCTAAATATCGCAAATAATTGGTTCAGACATTGTGTGACAGTTTTTCTTGTCATATCTTTACATGGGAATGCAAAGGGAAAATGGGAGTATTTATCGATTATCGTAAGTAGGTATTTGTTACCATGTATGGATGTAGGCAGTGGTTCCTTGAAATCTATGTTTAATCGCTGGAAGAGTAGTATTGCTTTTATGAGAGTTCCCGTGTTGTTGTAATAAGAGAATATTCCAATAATTCGTCTCTGTGATGAGGAGGTGCATCTCAAAAAGAGGTTTGAGCTGATCATAGTCGGGCGCTATTTGGTTATTTTGGATAGTGTACCCAAGTAAAGTAATGGACAGGACTGAAACAATGTTTTTATTCTTATTAAGCGTGATGTTGTACTGTTTAGCTAACACATAAAATCCTTTAAAGATTATATTCACGCTTTTTTGGGGAGTTTCCCACGGATGGTAACGTTATCTAACTGGACAAAGGTATCCGATAATTTCTCCCTGTCGACAATACTGTCAATCTTTTTTTGAACGTGCTTATGTGAAACAGTGATTGTAGCCGACGCAATCTGCCCCCTTTAGGGCGCACCAATATGCATCAGGGAAATCAGGCCCTACGTAGAAACAAGTGGAGATCTAAGAACTAGTACATATTCCGACTGTCCAGGCATTGGCCAGAGTGGGCGCCGGGCTGGCGGGAGAAAGTGTGTAAGCCGTCAGATGTAATCATCCAGATACAATGGAAGAGCAAAGCCAGAGAGAGCTGGACTGTTGATAACGGCCGTACAATTTTGGTCAAGAGTCTTTTGGTCACTCCCCTCCCCTCGTGGTAGAGAGAGAGGGAGGACAGGTCTTTTACGGTGACAGGAAAGAAAACAACCCAACCAGAGAGAGGGAGAGGGAGAGTAGGTCAATATGCCCCACCCTGGCCCCGAGAGAGAGGATAATGGTTTTCTTTAGTGTAGATAAGATCTAAAAAAAACCTAAGCGATGAATTTCGATTGTCGTACCACCCAACGAGAGAGAGAAAGAGAGAGGGGAGAGAGAGAGGGAGAGCGGGTCAGTGTGCCCCACCCTGGCCCCGAGAGAGAGGGAGGGAATGGAGAAATGGGCTGAAGAAAGAAAGGGTATGAGTTGTACGTTTTTCGTTTTTGTTGTTGAAACGAGAAGACGTTACGGGGAGTTAGAAATTGGAATTCACCCAAGACGGACGTGCCGACCAGGCGTGCGAACGCGCTCTCGTTCGGGACGGCAGGACTGTGAGACTCCCCCCCACACACATACACCGTTTTCAGTAGACAAGTTACAACTTAATTAACAACTGGGAAATCGTAAATAGAGGATACACAGAGAGACGAGATGGTTAGTAAACAAAGCCATTATCGAAAAACAGACTTTGAGTTAAAGTTTAAAACCAATTGTTTCTCTTGTTAAATAATTATTGCTAACCGAGTTTGTTGACTTATTCCTGTTGTCAGTTTGTTGTTTGAGTGACCTTGCCTTCACAGAATCACGAAATCGTCATTCATCCGACCGGAGGAGTTCGACACATCTTCTTTTTTTTATTTGGCCACTAAGACGATCATAGCCAGAGAGGGTGTTCACAGTCTGGAAGGATTCCTGCGCCGAGGACGGTTCTCATTACATTTGATGCCGTCACGTCACGAAGGAAGGAAGGAGCGAGTGGGATCCCCGTTATACTTACTCCATTCGTAACACCGAATAGCAGGCGAGTAAACTGGTACAATTTACCATCTACCTTGAAGGCTGTAAATTTATAATTCTTGTTAGTGATAGGGATTTGATGTTAAGCTGATTTAAGATCAAGGGTAGTTAAAATATTATACAGGGCTATTTCTTCGACAATTTATTCGGCATAGGGTAAGTGTCTAGTTCCGTGAATCTGTTGATTACAATCAATCACCATTCTTTTTTTTTCGGGGGGTATTTGATGTTACTAGAACTTCTGCTCGCCAAGGTGAACTTGAGGATTCTATTATATTTTCCTTCAACAATTTTGCAGTCTCTATTTTTATGAATTTATTATCAGTGATTGTGTCGCGGCATGACTTGGTGTTCATAGAAAGATGAGAAAATAGTGGGGGAGGGGAAACGTTTACGGATGGAAAATGATTCAGGTCAGCCAATGATATTGGTTTTTGTTTTGGAATAATTTTATGGTTCAATTTTTTTGCAGCATTGTCGTTAATAAAAGTTCCTATGCTACCACAATCTACTATGGCATCGACAGCGCACCCATTTATTTTACACTTATACAATGTAACGTCTTTTTCTCTTCCTAGTAATGCGAGGCTAGGGAATTCAGAGTCTTCATTTAACGCTGCTGATACGGAAAATCTGCAGACTTTGGCCAATGTCCATTTTTTGAACACTTTTTGCAGTTTGAGTCATAGGTCAGACAGAGGCAACACGGATGACATGAATTTCTGCGAAAGAAACAAATTTCCTTCATCCTTGTATATTTTTGTGTAGCAGCCAGACCTGTATTTTCTCCTGAAGAGATTATTAGGGCAGAAATCATATTCTCCTGGTTGTTGCAGGTAAAGTATTTTTTGGCTTGTTTAAGAAATATCGCCATCTCATATGCTTCCTGAAAAGTTAGTGAGGATTTCTCGAGAAGTTGTTGTCGAATTGAGGGGGAGGAGATACTGCTGAGAAAAGCCTCCCGCATATATTAGTTTTTATTTACTTTGGCACTCAAAGCCAGAAAATTGCATGATTTAGCAAGGTTTCTCAACTGTAACACGAAAGGATCTACTGCTTGCGTTAGTTGCTGTTTCATAGTTATAAGTTGGTATCGGTTATAGACTATATTTGTGGACTTAATGCATGCTGCATCCAGAGTTCTTATAGTAGAGATGAAGTCGTTTGTGTCACTAATAATTGGTCCCCCGATTTATAAAATCAGGGGACCTATGTTTTGAGGCATTTCCGTCTGTCTGTCCATCCGTCCGTCCATCCGTCCGGATTTTTCTCCGCAACCATCCATTGAATTTCTCTGAAATTTTGCATGAAGTTGTAACTTTTGTCAGGTTAGAAAGTGACATTCTCCGATTTTTGAAAAAAAATCTGGTTAGCCTCCCAGGGGTCAAAAGGCCCCAAAATTGCAAAAAATTACATTTTTTGCCCCATTACTTTTCATCCATCCATTCAATTTCTCTGAAACTTGGCCAAAATATGGAGGCAATTGTTCCTAATAGAAAATAAGTATCGCTGACCTTGGAAAAAATCTGGTTCGCGCCCCCAGGGGGCCAAAAGCCCCCTAAAATGGCAAAAAATGACCCTTTTCTCCCATAACATTTGATCCATCCATTCAATTCTATTTAAACTTGGTCAAAATGTAGAGGCAATTGTTCTGGATATAAAATGAGCATCCTTGACTTCAGATAAAATTCTGGTTCGCGCGCCCAGGGGGTCAAAAATGCCCCAAATTGCTCAAATTTATTGCATTTTACACTCTCCACATCGAGTAACATACAGAGGGGAACCACGCACGCATGCGCGGCTTGTTTCAAATACTTCTGCCAATATTCTATTTATCAATGCAAAGAAGTCTGTTTGGTTGTTTCCAGTTTCTTCGGAGCTGTTTACCATATGAAGATAATTTATGAAAGTAAGTTTTCAATGTTTGTATTTTTTTTCTGCATTAAGGACTGTAGTCAAATGAAAACATACAACAACAACAACAGTGTGGCGGATAGGCACTTAATCTTCGAACGTAACAGCAGAGAGTCTGACGGACGAGTTGATTCAGTGGGAGAAGGGGGGTAAGAATATAATTTATAATATAAGGTAATCTTGCTTTAATCTCTATAAAATTATTGGATATAAATAGTTTCCAAAACTTTTAATCTTTTAATACATGAAGATTTGCTAAGAGTTTTAAACCCAGATGACTTTCTATTCAATAGTTTAAATGCTTCCAAATTCACTTCAAATTTCGAAGAGGCATAAAGTAATTCTTTTTTTTTTTTCAACTATTAACAAAATATTAAAATGGCTGAAGAAACACAAATGCATTGTGCTGGATTTAATTTCGTAATTAAATTATTTTTTAAATAGAATTTTTAAAAGTTTGTTTAGTACTTTATGCAATTGCATTTTTGCTTTAAATAAACATTTGATTAATAGTAAATAAAAAATAATCATGTGTAAGTCACATAGAAGCGAGAAATACGGACACACCACTCTATTGTTATTTTCATGGTAGGTGCTCGACTGAGCTCTAATTTCTGGTTCTCCTCTGTAAAACATTTGCAGCAAAAACTCGTCTAGCTACAACCACTGTACAGAATTTTCCTTTCTTCTGTGTATCTAAAACTAAACAGAACTTCCATGAACAAAGTTTCTTTCCAAGAACTTCCCATCTGTGGAATACAATACTGTGGCCCTGCTTCCCAGCTGAGGCCAACATGGTCGTCCAAATTCTTGTCAAGTCGCTCACTTAAGTAATCAAATTCCGATTATTTAACCCATTCTTCCAATCTTGTAATGGTGTTGTTCTATCGGCAACTGACAATCTCATTAAGCCTTATCCTCAAGTGGCTTTCGGGCCTTGATAAGCAGTGACTCATTAGAATATAAAAAGAAGTCGACAAACAATTTACTAACATATAGATTACATACTTTTAATTTTGTGACAATTTTCATAGCCTAATTTCACAAACTTCAAAAGTAACTACAGTGTAACCCGGATATAAGAGAGCTGTAGGGACCGGAGAATAAGTCTCTTATATCCGGGTTCCTCTTATATCCGGGTATGGTCTATTTTGTTTATGTAAGTATGGAAACACCACATATAACACACAGAACACTAGTTTATAGGTCATAGAAAGACTCACCAATGAGGTGAAAAAATTTAGCAACGTCTTTTGACTGATTTACGACATCACATTGTCACTCAAAACGAACTCTCTTATTGGAGAGGACAGGACCAGAGAAAAAGTACATCTTATAGCCGGGTTTCTCTTATATCCGGGTCTCTTATATCCGGGTCTAATTTATAGACATTAACACAGGCTGTAATTTGGGACCAGAGACAATGTCTCTTATATTCAGGTTTCTCTTATATCCGGTGCTCTTATATCCGGGTTACACTGTACTGTTAATCATCAATTGAAAATTCATGCAGAATCTAACACAGTTTATTTTTTATGACATTATTGGATTCTACATATATACATGAATATGAATCTTGTTGCAGGAATAAGAAAGGAATAAAAATGATGTGAAAATATAATTAAATACTTAAATAAATTTTTTGTGGTACAAAATTTAATTACAGCGAGGAATACAGACGTTTGTGACATTTTGGGGGGTGGAATGAACTTGAAAAAGTATAAAAACGAGAGGAAATAATTTAAAAAAAAAAAAAAAAAAAAATTTTTTTTTAATTATTTCCTCTAGTTTTTATACTTTTTCAATTTCATTCCATCCCAAAAAATGTCACAAACGTCTGTATTCCTCGCTGTAAATAATCAAATACAGACGTAAAATTAGAGAATGTTGCGACTCACCTGAAGGAGAGCTAAAGGTGTGTAATAGACTTCATCACCAGAAAATTGCTGATAAATAAACTCATAACCATCCTGACGAGGAACGGGATAGATAAACTAAAACAAAATAAAATTTTAGCGATTAAAGTATTTTGCATTTATGGGTAAGGCTGAACTTCATATCATGAGGTATAAATAAACATATGAAAAAAAATAATGCGTTAAATTGACTTATCTTAAGATATTTGTCCCTTTTAGCAGCAAAATGTTATGTAATGAATGCATTCTAGAAAATGTCTAAAATTTAAGGTTTAAGCTTAAGGGGTCTTAATAAGAAATTGAAATTCAGAGAATCTTGCCTCATTCATGTCTAATTACTAATTGAATTTTCAAACGTGAGGTTGTGCTTATATTATGCCTCCTAAAGTCCCTTAAAAATACTCCAAAGAAACAAAAATTTGGGGAATATTTATTAATTGATATCTAATACCTATTGTAAAAATTTCATATAAATCAGATGGATCTAAATTTTTACTAAGGACTTCCACCCCCTAATCCCTTTGCAAAAAACTAAATTTAACTATATATAGTCCACATTACCCACCTATCATAATATCTTTGTTTCTAATTTGTGGCAATTGTCTGTTATTGTTTACTGACTAGGAAAATGAATGTAGTATGGATTTAGGTAAGCCTGTTCTACTGTGGATTGTGGATATCTTAACGGTCATCTCGAAACGCATTTACCATACACTGGACAAAGTTGGTGAAGTTATGACGGTAGCGATTGATAATCCAAAGCTTTTAACAAGGTCTGGCATGAAAGTCTTCTCATGAAAATTAATTTGTACGGTATTACTGGATGAATATTTAATATAATCAGATCCTTCTTAGTCAAAAGAAAGATCCAGGTTGTCCTCGATGTCTGTACATCCAAACAACATGAAATTAATACAGGTGTGTCTAAGGGGTCGACCCTTGGACCTATATTATTCCTGATCTTCATAAGCAACCTCCCTGATCCAATTGTGTCAGACATGGGTATATTTGCTGATGACACCACGCTCTATTCTCGACATGTGGGTAAAACGAATGTGCACATATCCAAGGCAATGGCTAAATCCCTAGAAAATGACCTCCAATCTGTAGTGGAATGAGGATATAAATGGATGATAACATTTAATGCTATTAAGACAAAGCTCCTTTCCTTTAACAATTATAAGTAACCTTTTCAATCACCGATTGCCATAGCTAATAGCACCCTACCTGAGAGTCCATCTCAGCCTAACATTCACATGCAACATAAATTTGAACAAATATATAGAAGACATGGCCAAGGCTGCTGCAAGGAAGGTGGGCTCCCTCTACTGAGCCAGAAAACTTCTCACACCTGCCAGTATCCTATATCTTTAGAAAACCACCATTCGCCCATGCATGGATCACTCGCCTTTCCCTCTTAGACAGGGTCCAAATAAGAGCCTTTAATCTAATAGGTCCTACACTATCTAACAAGCTCCAGTCCCTGTCCCATCGTCATGATGTTGCATCCTTGTGCTTGTAAAACAAGCACTTTAATGGAATATGCTCTAATGAACTTGCTGCACTGGTGCCCCCTCAACCTAAATAACTCCGACCAACCCGCCAGTCAGCAAAATCTCACCCCTTCACTGTAGAGGTCCCCTGACACTGGAGGGCTTTCTACTCTAATAGCTTCTTTCCTCAAACTGCTAGCCTCTGGGATTCCTGTTTCCCTGACTGTAACAACATGCAGAAGTTTAAATGTAATGTGAACAAACATCTCGCTGCACAACTCCCCACTTAGGATGTCCTAATTCACAGTAGCCCTTACATCTCAGTGGCAATCTACCTTGTTTGGAGCGAATGAAAGTAAAAAAAATAATAATTTAAAATAAAATGACAGAATATACTTTTTCCTCAATGTTTTCTCTTGGGAAAATTATTGTCTGATATGATATACAACATTGTGTTGCAATTGCTCTTCAAAAGACACTGATTTTTAACTTTAAAGATGCAAATTGCTTTATTCATGAGTATTATCTATATGTGTCCCCACTTTAGTAGGCATGGCACTGCCAAGACACACGAGTTAAATCAAAGGGAAGTAATGCATCCAAACTCGAGGCAGTTATTTTCTATGGGGAAACAAGAAGCAGATGACAACTGATTTTTTCAAGTTTATTTAATTAGAAAAATTAAGGAAAATTATTAAACAAATTTTGTAGAAGAAAAATGACAGATCCATGATTAGATGGATCTGCAATGTGAAATCTGACCTAACCCAACGCATCAGGTCAGAGGAATTGCTGAAAGCATTACGTTTGTCCAGCATAGAGATTATCTTAAGGATGAATCGGTTATGTTGGAATGTTCATCCTCATGGATAAACAGTTGCAGAAGCATGGATGTCTTAAATCTCAGATAGGTTGGCCGTCTAAGGAAAACTTGGAAGCAAGTGATTAGACAAGATCACACAGAGTAGAATCTGGAGACTGCTGACCTGCTGACCTGCTGACCCGTGAGATGCGGAGAGTGAGCTTGCGTAATATCAGAAAACGTCTGACCCTGAACAAGGGAAATGAATAGATGAAGAAAGATGAATATTTTACTTGTACTTTTTTATGATAAAATGAAATGATCGTCTAAAGAACTTACATTTCATATTTGGAACTTAAAATATTTTTAAATGTCAATGAAGAAAGAAACCATGGAATTGCCACGAGGCCCCACTAATTATTATTATTATTATTATTATTATTACTAGTTTATAAGTGTTGGTACAGTACCTGCGTATGTCAATTTCCATCTTGACCTATTCTCTACCGTTTTATAGCTAGTATGACAGAAAAATATTTGAAATTTTGTGGAAAAAATTTGTTACTTACTATTTACATGAGAGAGTAAGTAACTAGGATGAATCTATTTATGTATTGTTTTTATTGTCAAAAATTATTAGAAATGTTGTTTTTAAGCAAAAATAATTTGCTTTGAACTAATGCCGAATACCCTTCATGTTTTGCGGATTATCAAATAAACGTCACTTAGTTTATAAAAAAATATTTGTGTAATGTTTTTTTATGTCATGTTAATTTCTTTAAATTTATAAAAACATGTATTCAGTTAAAAAAAATCCTTTAGACTTACGTGAGATTCGAACTCGGGTATTGACACCTTAAAACTACTGCTTTAGTAATGTGTACTCTGCCTATTCCTTTTATTTGCGTACGAACAGACAAACTCTAAAAACAGCATAACTTTTTAATAGTATATAAATTATTATTATTATTATTATTAGCAAAAGAAACAATGATTCAGGTTTCAGGATAAAAAAACTTTTACAGATATTATGTAATATCTTTAACATTGTTTTAATTACAAATAGCACATTTCTATTATAATAAAATCAAACATTTTACTTACAGAAGGACAGAGTTTCGACTTGGCAATCACCTCATCATAGTCAATTTCCTGATAAATAGTAAATAACAAAAGACATTATAGAAAAAAACATTTTAAAAAAACATTTAAAAAAACCATAAAAACAAATCTGATTATTGCCGTTTTTAGTTGGTTGATTGGTTTTATGGCACATCAACCCATTTTGTTTTTTTAATACCGAATACAGTCATTTTGGTAAACGTTTTTATGCTTCAAGTTTTTAATATATTTAATGTCGAGGGATTTGATTTTGTATAAGCATAAAAATGAAAATGAATTCCCCATTAAAAACTGGTTATGTAGAAAAATCAATAAATGAAAAAGCGGAATGTTGATTTGTTCAAATAAAGCAATTATACATTACTGAGTAATTTGAAATGGTTACTTTTTGTTTTTTGCCTTTAGTAAAGACAGAAAAATAGAAATTAAAAACCGAAAAATTTATCAAAAATACAAATCTATTTTTTTTTATATAATTTATATAATGAGTGGATGGGGGACTTTTCTTTTTTCTTATTAATGTTTTTTTTACTTTAACTAGACTAAATTCCACTTTGGTTAACTGTAGGTCATCAGTTTGCACTTGGCTCAACGCCTGGTAGGTCGGACAGGCATGTAGATTGGTGGGGGCGCAAGATGCTCCAGTCATTAGGCAACCAGAGTGGGAGATAATATAAGTATTTCTATTAAAAAAAATGCTAGATAAATTTAATCCCCAATATTTAGAGTTGTCATCTTCTCGTATTTGGATAGGTTTTGGCTATATCGATAAATAACCGTATTATCCATTACTCTTGTTATCAAATATTATTATTTCTATGTGACTTGCTATTTTCTTCCAACCGTCACCATTGTTATAAATTACCATCATTATTATTATTATTTATTATTATTTCTAATGGTATCTAGGGGAGGGGGCTTTTTTAAAACTTATAATTTAGTTGTTTAAAATCAAGTTAGTCCCCTTAAAGTCCAGAAAGAAACATTTAAACACAAATGCAAAATGTTTTGCCAATGGGACGACGTCGTTAATGGGAGAGAGGAAAGGATAGGGGGAAGAGAGAAAGAGAGAAAGCAAGCAAGGCAGCCAGCCACCCTCTCCATCCCTTTTCTCTGCTCGCTTATGCCCGTCAGTAAGAATTCTAGTGAGCAATGTTAGTTTTATTTTTTTAAGTTTTTAATAAGTTATTCACTTTTTTTATTAACTCACTTTAATTAATTACTGTTAATATTCACAAAAATAGTGCATATATCTAGACAAAATAATACAATAAAATTACAAATGAATAACATCAAACATTAATTATCACCTGTTTAAAAAATAGTTATGTAAATTAGGCATTCAAATCAGTGTCTTTGCATAGTTCGTATAGGTAATCTAGGAGTGATAAATGAAAAAACGTTCCCATTTATTCATAAGATGATGAGCTTTTAATCTGTGCGTTTAGCAATGAAAATGCTATTTCAAACTGTCTGATGAACAGAGCCTTTCAAAACTATGTGTGGGCGCATCTTAAATAAAAATGAAAGAGAGAGAGAGACTCACCTTGATGACTCCATAGACGCAGTCCTTGATACTGTGGTACTGCATCCATATCTGAAAAGAGTCAAGAAAAGGCTGAATAAGAAGACTTCAAATCATATGAACCAAAAAGATACTAAAAAGGGTTCAAAGCTCATGTAGAGGGATGTTAAAGTTTTACGTTATCACCGTAACTAGTACAGGGTGCCCCCCCCCCCCCTAAAAAAAAATATCACCCATGGAATCTTTAATAAAATTCATTATCCTTTCTACAATCCAACCATATTTCGTACAAATAAACTTTATTTATCCCTCTTTCTCTCAAATCCATCCTCCCATGTTTATTTTAATTTAATTTTTTTTTATCAAAGTTGTTCTCTAGACAAGGCATGAAGCCACTTGATGCAAGGAGCTAAAAAGAATGAAAGATGATTAATACAAAGACAGGAGATGCCTATTAACCTTAGACTTAAAAAGACCAAAGCTATAGGTAGGAGGAAAACAGTCAGCAGGAAGAAAATTCCACAAGCCTGCAGTTTTTGGAAAGAAGCTACTGAAATAGGATGATGTATTATAACAAGGTATCTGAACGACGAATTGAGTTTTCCTTGGTCTTCCCCTGCCAACTGATCCTGCTACCTCAACTGTGACCATACCAACAAAGTCTCCTGTTCAGCATACATATCCCTATACTGTCCAAATTTAATCTTTCTCTGAAGTCATCAGATAAGCCCATCTTTAAGACTCACATTAAACATCCATTGTATCATTCTCATATCATTTCTCCTCAATCTTCACTTCCATACATCGTCATACTGTGTACGCATGCCTGATAGACGCTTCGCTTGGGTGACAGCAGTAACACTCTGCTGGTTAGTAATAGCAGAAATTCTCTGAAAAAATATAAATTTCTAAAATTACATCAAACTAATAACCAGGTTAAAGATTCCAGTCTGCATGTTATTATATATATATATATATATATATATATATATGTATATATATATATATATATATATATATATAGTGAATAATATATATATATATAGTGAATAAAAGCATTCACAATACAGCTCTATATCTTTATTGAGCACTCTTTTATAAGCCCGGTTTGATTCCCTGTGGATTTTTACTCTACCTGGATTACTATATATATATATATATATATATATATAGAGAGAGAGAGAGAGAGAGAGAGAGAGAGAGAAAGAGAGACAGAGAGAGAAAGAGAGAGAGACAGAGAGAGATGGTGGCAGCAAACTCCATATTGAGTATTGCCATCGTTTGTTCATTTAATTCACACATTAACATATCGAATATGGCCTTTCAAACCCACCAGACTCCTACACTCTCTGGCACAGTAACTGTCCTATAAAAGTTGTTGATTGCGTTCTATTTTGTTTTTCATTTTACTTCAGTAAGTTCTCAAAAATAAAGGGATCCCTTCCTTATAAAGTCTATTTACATAAGAAAAAAGGTAAAGAACAAATGAAAATGATGTTTTATGCAGTTGATGCACATAGAAAATGCATTAATATTTTTACATTACCTCCCCTCTTAGGGGAGGTCTAATGTATCACAAGTCACAATCAATCAAAATAGATGAACGTTCATAACATACCTTGCTGTTCCTTACCGTGATCTTGCCTGAATGAGGAAACGCCGCCTGCAAACAAATTCGTTCATACTCCGAAAATAAGGACCAAGACGAGACAAACAGTTGAAGACAAGAAGTTGTTTATTCCTCTGGGATCTTGTTCTCAATCCAGTCAGTTGGGGGTGAGACAGAGAGAGGTCCATAATTATTGCTAAATTATCTCTTATCTGAACATCTCGAAAAAAAGTTCACACGTGTGTGCTTCCAAGCAAACTAATGACTTCTCTCCCTCATTCTCTTTCCTTGAGCCATGTGACATCACATACATTTCTAGCACACAGATGGTAGAGCTGACATCCGAGTACACTAAGCTGACCCCAACAGGACCTTATTTTCAACTAACAATATTATACTCACCCAATATTTAACAATATTTGAAATTGTCAAAATAACAAATGATAAAATTAAATAAACATAAAATCAAAATAGCAAAGAACTCACCTTTTCGATTTCTTCAGGAGTACGTTCACGGAGAAGATCTAATTTTACAATATCATTGAGACACTGAAAAAAAAAATGTGAATATTTTATAAAACAAACTCGCAAGAATACCTGGCGTTGCCAAGGATGGAATGAGAAAATTTTTTATTCTTATTTTGTACATTTTATATATTGAATTTTTGGGGTTGGGACCCAAGGATATCATCAGCATTGATCGGGGTAAATAAAGTGACATTAATTGAAATAAATTTTGGTAAATTTATAGTCTTTAACCTCCTTGAGGCACACTCGGTGTTTCCCGGAAATGAATGAGGACACTCATGTACTCCTGCTCCAAGCCCTGAACCATCTCTATTATTATTTTTTAATTTTCATGTTATAAATCAAATAAAATATAGTTTATTCTGACAAACATGCTTCACTTGTGCCCCCTCAACATAAATACCCCCAACCAACTCGACAATCAGTAAAATCCCACCCCTTCACTAATGCCAGAAATCCCCAGATGCCAGAAATCTTTCAACTCCAATAGCTTCTTTCTTAGAGCTTACTGTTTCCCCGACTGTACCAACATGCCAAAATTCACAGTAACCCTTTGTCTCAGTGGCAATGTGCCTTACAGTGAAGCGCCGAATCGATCAGATAGCTATCAATGTTGAAAAAATATTGGTTTCAGAGCTGCAGTCCTCAAAGTTTTCAATTCAGCTGGATGAATCGACATTTGGCAGTGCCAGTATATTGATGGCATACGTGAGATATTTCAGTCAGAGTCTTAATCGTGTTACTGCCGAGTTTTTGTTCGCAAAGTATCTGGAAGGTGATACGAAAGGAGAGACTCTTTTCAGATGCCTAAAAGACTATTTGGAGGAACATAACATCAGTCACAAAAACATTACTGCCGTTGCAATCGATGGCGCCGCCACCATGGTTGGTAGATACACAGGTTTTGCTACCTTGCTCAAGCAAAATGTTCCAAATGTACTCACCATTTATTGCATTTTGCATCGAAGTCACTTTGTTGCAAAAAAGCTTAATGGTGAGCTCCATGATGCATTGACAGTTTGTGTCAAAGCAATAAATAAGATAAAAGCACATTCCCTCAATTCAAGATTGTTTGCAAAGTTGTGTGAAAAAAATGATGAAATTGCCAATTACTCCTTTACACAGGTGAGATGGTTGTCGAGAGGTGAAAGTTTACAAAGACTTGTTGAAATCTTTGATTCCACGGTAGAATTTCTGAGCGAAGTGGCTCCTACACTTTGTGAAAAGTGTTTGCTTTTTTTGGCGGATATTTATTCAAAATTTAATGAGATTGCGAAACGTTTGCAGGGCAAGGACGTGACACTGATTCTGACACGGACAGTTCTCATGGGTTTCCAAATAAAGCTTGAATTGTTCAGAAATTCTTTGCAGAAAGTTTAAGTATTTTTCAAATTTATTGTGCTCAAGGCAAAATATTTTGGATGATGATTTAAAGATATTCACCAATCATCTGCAAAAACTTCAAGATGATTTCAGTGTTCGGTTTGAGGACATAAGGAGTATGAGAATACCTGCATGGATAGTGACACCGTTTGACGTAAAATTTGAAAATTTGGGTATGGAACCAGATCTTGAGTGCGAACTGGCAGAATTGAGCATCGATATTGCGGCGAAAATTAGTTTTGAAAGCAGAAGTCTGGGTGACTTCTGATACAAGAACTGCACTAAAAATCCAAAACTTGCAATGGCAACTGAGCCATTCCTTCTGGCTTTTCACAGCTTTTACATGATAGAAGCTGGTTTTAGCCATGTAAATGCAATCCTCAGCAAGCAGAAGAAAGGACTCAACCTGGAGGAGCGCAGTGACCTGAGACTGAAACTGACCAACATCCAGCCTGACATCAGTGCCCTGATTCGTGACCATCATAATCATTTGTCACATTAATGTCATCAATATAGAAATAAACATCACTTCAGAAAAGTCGATATTTTTCAAGTTTTTTGTGGCGTTTTTCATGATTTTTTTCTATGAAATTGAAATGTACTTATAGTTCAAAGGTAGGAGTGCATTATCATCAGACGATTATTCAATTTTTCATACACCATGAATTTAGTGAACATTTAATTTCATCAATTTTAGCTCAAGTTTTTATATCATTTGATATAGATGTAGGCCAAGATCTGAAGGGGGTCGGTCGCTGGGGAAGGAGGAGAGACACAAAGGGGTCGGAGGTCGAAAAAGTTTGATGACCCCTGGTCTAATGTGAGATTCAAACCCTGAAAGATGGCATAAAATATAGGAACAGAAGGTGAACACCTTCTCAACTCAGTCACTGAACAAACCAAAATAGTTTGTCTTTTTAACCTACTTATAGTGTTTGAGTTTGATATAGGGAACTCTCCACAAAAGTCTAAAATAGTTTGATTGTCTAAAATAAAAAACAAACTAAAAAATTCTTATTAACGTAAAAATATATTAGTGAAAATCTATCAAATATTTTTTATCCATTTTAAATTAAAAAAAGGATACATGTGCGTCACATGACAGTGACTTACCTGGTTGCAAGTGCTGTATCAGAGTTTTCATTCTCCAAGACTAGTTGCTCTTACCAAGGCTTGAGAGTTCAGTCTACCCTACTATTTCACTCATAGCTCAAGAGAGAAGAAAGAGATTTATACCTTTCTCGTTGGTTTCACCACATTAAGATAAGAAAATACAGAAACCTTGAGTTGGAGGGCCATAAGAAAGTTGGATGCAAGCTATCAACCGATCTTAGTGGAATTTGAACGTAATTTATTTTTATGTACTAACGGGTCACCGCTTATTAAAGCCAAAAGGCCACTCGAGGATAAGGGTTAATGAATTTGTCAAGTGGATGATGAGAGAACACTTTAAGGCTTAGTAATAATGGTTGAAACTGGGCAGAACTTAATTATTTAAGTGGACGGCTTGACCAGAAATTGTTAACATTGGACTTGAAAACGACCATGTTGTAGTCAGCTGGGAAGCAGCCTTGTGGTATTGTGTTTCACAAACAAAATCAATCCTCAATGTTTAAGTCGTCTCTGAGTTATCCCCCTTTGAGTTGTTTCTGAGTCATCTCCTTTATATAGAACTAGCGGAACCCGTTGCCCGGCGTTGCACGGGAGAAAGTACTACTTATTGCATGATTTTGAATAAAAAAAGAAACGGCCTATTGTTGTTTCTTCCCCCCCCCCACCCCTTTACCGTGTTGGCGAATGTTATAAATTTAAAAAAAAGGAAAAAAGTGGTAGAGTAGAATGGGATCGCACGCTGAAACTGGCGATCATGAAACCTGCCTTCCTACCGACTGCCCCACGGTTTCGAGTTAAAAATACATGTGAAAATAGGTCAATTAAGCTAAGCTTGATTATGGGCATGCGTGTTATGTTAAGATTCAACAATGACACGGTTTATGTCATTTGTAGATGATGAAAGTGACTGGATTTGGGCAAGTTTTCTATAATATGCGTGTTAAAGGTGTATGATTTTGAAAATGTAAATATATCGAGGTCTACCAGTATCTTGGTGCTTATTGAAGTAAATAGGATGTCGATTCGATCATGTAATTGTAGCTGCCATGTTTAATGAATAAATGTTGCAAGAACTGTGTTCGTTAATTTCATTCACTTAATTCCAGAATGAATATAAATGTAGAAGTCATAGGTAGAATAAGAAATAACGTAATCTGATATTCGCGGAAAATCATCGGAGTGAACGGGAGCGGTCATTAAGTCTTTGTGTATTGCTTTATATTATGTAGTAAATTAATACCAGGCAAATAATAAATAAGAACCGGTGTTTTGTGAAAATTAAACTGTGTGTATTAGTTCCCGGTGTTGATGAGTAGAGTGACAGTACAGAATTGTTAGGGAGAAAAGTTTTTGCTACCACCTATATGGAGTTGGTTTTTCGGAGAGACGTTGATGGTGGGCCAAATGTAATATTTAGTGTTAGGTAGGAAAAAATAATAACAAATTTACTAAAACACGCTCGAGTGAATAAGTGTAGTATAGTGGTGAGTTTAGTAGCCTGTGATGCATGTGGTTATTTTCCTATACTCTGAGAAGGTACAGGGAAAAAATCGTCTCTACTTTATATATTAGATAAAGCATTGAGAGTGACTTCCCTTAATTGTTATTGGAAGACAAGATGGTGACGTGCACGAACGGTCAAGGGTTTCAAGTTGGAAAGAAGACGTGACACAGATCAACACTCGAGCTCACCAAGTTTGGAAACTAAGATTGCAATAAGACGAGCCTCCAGACTGCATAGGTGGCATCTGAATAACGAACAATATTCAGATCTGTCAGAAAACGTTAAAGCCCTGATCTAGGGGAATAAGATGATAATAATAATGATGATGATGCTGATTTATGAAAGTTATGCAAATGCTTTGTTACATAACAATGGCTGTGTTTGAATGGAAAAGTTTGATTGACCCAAGACCGAAGTTGCAAAATCACGTGACTTCTGGGCGGAGATTTTCTGTCTCCTTGTCTGACGATACTTCAAACAGGAGAGATGTGTCTAGGGCACTGTCCCCAATGGGGGAGGGGGTGGGTCAGCATTCACAGTGTGGCTGGGTGTACTGAGACAAGCTATCCGTCTATTTATATGTCTGTTTGTCTCTCTCCCCCACGCGTCCTAAAGTAAGCTGTCTCTAGGATGTTTTCTGTGATTGTTCTTTTTCTTTGTAATAAACCTTCTTTTTTTTTATAAACATTGGCGTCAAATGGTTTTGTATTCAGACGCAAGACGTTTCTATTTTTGTTTTATATATACTAACATGTATATAATAGTTTAGACACTCATCGGTAACTGAAAATATAACAGCTCTAACAGAACTTGAACATGGCCGTTCAAATCGATGCTGATAATCGCAACACTTTGCCACATCTAGTAAAGTTAGTAAAGAAAAATCTTACCAATTTTGAAACTGATTTCTTCTCCAATGGTTTCTTCTTTTGGGTTTCTGTCTTCAATGGTGCTGGCTCTTCTTTCGGGTTCAGTTTTTCTTCCAGTTCTTTCAATCTCTGCTCATAAAGTTCAGGATTTGAACTGAAAAACAAAAGACGGAAAAAGTTAAATCCGTATTATTTGAATTATTCTAACTACTGTTTTCATCTTGGATGTTATTCTCACAACGTTTCAGCTAATCTAACCTCTGACCTTTTTTAGATGCATCTTGTGAAACTCAGGGATCTTTATGTTGAACTCGGGAATCTGGACAGAATTTTGAATTGAACCTTTCATTTAATCCGCGAAGGTAGCTTGTTCTCGTGACCAGGTAGAAGTCTCAAGTAATTCTTAATTGTATTCTTAGTATCATTCATACTGAGGATTGAACCTTCAACTGTCAGAAGACTGTCGCTTATAATTAATTATTACTTAGCACTTTAATCCATTGCGCCACCGGTCAATGTGAATTAAATAAAGGGTTCAGTTAAATCCTTTTGTTTTACAGACATTAGAAACAAATGGCACATGTTAAATTTAGCTCAGTCTGTGGAAAGGGAGTTGGGAACAACTCAATTTTTTGTGGGTGCACAAGAAGTGCAGTGGAATTACAGGTAGTTTGAGAGATGATAACCAATTTGTATGCAAGAAGTGTAAGACAATGGAGACAGATGAGAACACCAGTGTGGAGAAAGTATATTTGGATGACGAGGTTATTGAGGTTGTCCATGTTAGATATTAAACAGGTAGATCATCTAATATATAATTTAGTTAGTTGAAAATAATAGAAAATAGAACAGCTGAGAGGTTGCAGAGGTCAACTCACTGTCCCAGGTTGAAAATTACTTAGGTGATGGAAATGTATTGAAAACAGATATGATGTCACATGGCTCAAAGAGAGAGGGTGATATAGCAAACACAGTCCATTTGGAAGCACACATGGCATCGGATATAGGAGAGTTTGAATTACTTACTGGAGAGTTTTATTTACCTACTAGACACCATCCTCGAGTGTCTTCGGTCTCTCTGTACAAGGATTTGTCAGGACAACCTGACATGAGGATACTTCGCTCTACAAGTAAACCCTGACCAAATATTCAAAATGACATAGTATTCAATGCCAAAATAAGATCCCCATCGACACGGCTTTAAACTAGCTCATACGAGGAATGGTGCACCTTCTCCAAGTAATGTTACCTTAAGTAACAGCACTTAGCTGGATACTCCACCAGACTAGGTAAATTCTTGTCCTGGAATCCGGCGAGACCAAAAGAAAGATGTAAATTGGTCAATTGGAGAGAGGAAAATTAATGTTCTTAACTTCTTTACTAACAATGTTTGAGAGATAAAAGAGAATATTAATGGAATATTCGAATATCTATGTATTTCATATACAGATCAAGTGTTAGCCCCAAGAAGGGGCCTTGATTTCTGAGACTTCACACTGAAATAAAATAAAAAAGAAAGACATTGGCAAACAAGATATAGTTAATTAGTGTTTTCGATTTCTCTCTCTCTCTCTCTCTGTTATCCCCCCCCCCCCGTATAAATTATGTTGAATAAATCACTTGCCTTCTTCTATCAGATTTAAAAGGTATAAATAAGAAGCTTTACTTAAAGGAGAGCCATTTTCTTAGTTGGGGAGGATCACTGCAAAAGTGTGCACAAGAAGAGCGACCATCAAACAAGGTATGAATAACCATTGCGGACTTCAATAGTGATACCATTGGAGCACAGGGAGGAGCTGGTGCTTGTGTGATAGTAAGAGTTAGGAGTAGATGGCATAAGTTCAAGTAACTTCTGCCATTACTAACTAGCAGAGCAGTATAACTGTTGAACAAGAGAAGACTCTATCAGACATGTGTATGTAGTATCATGATGTATGGCAGTAAAACCTGGCCAGTGAGGGTTGAGGATATGTATTGCATGGAGAGAAATGATATGAGAATGATACAATGGATGTGTAATGTGAGTCTTAAAAAACAGGCTGATGACCTCAGAGGAAGATTAAATCTGGATATACATATATATACACACACACACACATACCAATCTAAAAGAACGCAGTAAAATCTTGTCTATGCGTTTCAGTTTCTAAATGAAAAAAAGCAAAACAAAAATGAAAGTAATATAACTCCCGGGCAATGTCGGTAAATACAGCTATTTTTTAATAAAATTAAAACTAAACATTCCTAATGCCATCAAACTGATTAATATTTTTGACCTGTCTAGACTGAAACAAAAATACAAGACAGAAAATCGTCACAGAATTTTACACTACAAAAAGGTCACACTGCTGTGAACATCTTCTGATGCATCCGGATACTCTCAGTGGTGTTTCGGGTCTTTCAACATTATACTCCGTACACCAGGTGACCCAACCAAGGTTGATCAGACCGTAGCTGGTGTCCAGATGATGAGTTACTAAGATCCCATGGTTCTGCTCTTTCTAGTCACAGCCATCTTGTAGCCTACAAAAAAAGTCACAAAGTTCTATCCTACAAAATAAAAGTCACAAAGTTCTAGCCTACAAAAAAGTCACAAAGTTCTAGTCTACAAAAAAAGTTACAAAGTTCTAGCCTGCAAAAAAAAGTCACAAAGTTCTAGCCTACAAAAAAAAGTCACAAAGTTCTAGCCGACAAAAAAAAAAAATCACAAAGTTCTAGCCTGCAAAAAAAAAGTCACAAAGTTCTAGCCTACAAAAATGAACACTTACAATCTTAGTTCTTGAAGTTTTCTGACATATTTTTGGAAGTAAGGATTTTTGGTAACATCAACGGTCTGTGCAGCTGGTTCCTTTTGGTAACTTGCAGAGCTTGTAATCAAAAACCGCCATCCTGGGGTGGCGTATGATGGATACAAAAGACCCCTTTTATTATAATGCAGGGCACGATATAAACCGCACACGCATGACTTCAGGGACAGTGACATGCTTGAAAAGGTGACGAGATGGACTTTGTCCTATGTGTTACGACCTGGTTTCACACCTGAGAAAAAAATTCAAAACAGACGTAAGAATTCTGGATCAAAATAAAATAAGTGTCCTAGAAAATGGTACTTCTTGGGATAACAATCCTCAGTAATTACAGTTAGTATGATTTTAATTTTATCTTATGTAGACTTGTTATTTAGTGTAGAAAAGTAAAAAAAAACAAAGAAATATTGTCAACTGGGGCTACTATGGATAAGTTGTGGGAAGGCATTTGATCTTACTGTGTCGTTCTTGTTGTGTAAAAAAAGGTTTTTTGATCTGCTCTAAAAAAGTGAAGAAAAAAATTTATTTCAGCTTTTTATACATTTTTATTGTCCAACAATTATCATAGCAGCCCCTTCCGGCGGGGTTACTATGATAATGCATTTGATAATACATTATCATAGTAGCCCTGCGATACAACACCATTATAACCCCGCCTTGTAATAAGGCACATAAACATCTCTCGGAATAGCTGCAATAATCAGTGGCACGTTTATATTTCCTCACACCAGACGGAGATGAATGCAAATCAGTAAAATATGTGATGAAACTTCTGTTCCTGGAGTTATCTTTGCTTCATGTTTTTGTGATGTTTTCTCCTTTGGCAAAATATAGTCCTCAAGCATACTGCCAACTAAATTTCCAACAATTTCTTGCACTGGGGGAGAAACATAAAATATTTTACCGCTGTACCATACATATTTTAGTTTTGGGGGTCAAACAAATGAAGGTGTATTAGCGAAAAATACAGGTTGACATAGGATTATCATAGTAGCCCACACTGTCAAAGTACGACGGTATCATCCAAATGTTATAATCTGAAAATTATGGGGTAAATTCTATTTCAGCCATCCAAATTATTTAGAGTGAAATAAATTTCGCCATTATTTCCTTACTCATGTTTTACTTAAATGATGCTTTAGTAAAATAATGAAACAAATTTTTTAAAAGTTAATAAGTTTCATCGTACACGTGAAACGTTAAAATGAAAACTTGCCAGGGAAAAAGAAAAATCGCCATTTTGATAAAAAGGTTGCGAATGAGGCTAAGGGCGATAACTCAAGTTCAAAATTTTCTAGTTAGAGGACAGGGAACCATTTTTATTTAGGATAAATACTTTTGCAAAGAAAAACATTTTACTATTTTTTATTATAAAATTTTCGACAAGAAAAATGTTTTTTCATTTAACTAGAAAATTATGAACTAGAGTTATCGTCCTTGAAAAGAAATTAAAAGACGGCGACTATATTTTCTGGTGAGTTTTCCTTTCACCGTTTTACGTGTACGATGAAACTTACTGTTTTTAATGTTATTTATTTATAACTAAAACATGGTTTAAGCAACAACAAAAAAGAAGTTGTATCACTTTAAATAATTTACGTGACTGAAATCGGATTTAACGAATTTAGTGCTTAGTAGATAGTAATCTGAGGTCTTTTCTGTTTAATGCCCACCACATAATATTTCCCTTGTAGTATCTGTGTGTCCGTCATAACATCCTCCCAGACATTACCTACTCATTTGAGGGGGTAGTGTAGTATATGTTAATTCGTCATGATGCCATTCTTCCAAGCATTACCACCTCATTTGAATGAGGTAGTGTAGTATTTGTTCTGTTGTCATTAAATCCTCTTCCCAGGCAGTACCTCCTCGGGGGGGGGGGTAAATTCGTAATTTATTTTCTTCTTTCATTCACAAGTCGAACATTACAAGCGAAGAAGTGATTATTAAGAAATCAAATTATCGATAATTATTATCAAATTGACAAAACATTTTTAGACTGCATTTAATATAATCGTTTATCAGGTAAAATGGAAGGAACTACTAAAGAAAAAATAGGACAGTTAAAAAAAGTGATATAAAAAGACATTTCGTCGTTGTTGACCTTACCGAAAGGGTTTGAAGGTGGCAAACCGCCGGTGTATTATGAAAAGATGTTCCTCCTGAAAGATATTCCGGACAAAGTGACACGCTGACACCATGTCTCAAAAATCTATATTTTTCTTAGATAAAAGAAGAATTTCTTTATTTTTTATTATTTTTTTAAATGGAAATCGCTCCAGACAAGGCATGAAGCCACTTGATGTAAGGTGCTAACAAGTTACTATAGATTAAAAAGCACATTATAAAGAGAAAATACTTCAATTTTAATATAAGGAATATCCCGCCCATTTTGCTTGGTATTCACCTAAATGTTAGAAGAAAAAATTGTTTTTCCTAAAATGAAATTCTAACTTACTTTTTAACGTATATAAAATTGAAAATTTATGTCAAATTTTTACATGTCGGCCATTTTCTTTACGATAATTTGTATTTCGTCGACTAATATGTTTTAACTTCCTAATTTTTACTTTTAAATTCGTTAAAATGTGTTAAAATTGTGAACATTTTATTGTGTCAAAATTAAGTTGTTTTTTGTGTGTAATAAAATTTTAAAACAGTGAAAATATTTTTGGTGTAAGAAAAAAAGAATGAATAAAAAGCAACATGGCCGCCAGCGATTAAAACATTGAATTAAAATTACATTTAAACATTTTTTTAAAGTAAATTGGAATTTTATTTCGTTAAAAGCAACAGCAGCAGTAAATGTTGTTTTTCCATATTGACTCTCGATTGGACAAAAGCTTAAATCAGCAATTTCTTTCAACCAATCACAGACGTAAGAATATTCACTCTGAATTCCAGCATGTAATATAAAAACCCAAACACATAGCTTTCTTCCTCTTTCCTGTTTTTTTCTTTCTTTCACAGACAACACATGTGTATACAACACATTTTGCCGAGGTTCTTTGGGGGCGAACGGCCCTCAGCAAGTAACACACACATAACGAGAGACACATGAACTACTAAACAGCGGTAACATATACACACTCTTAACTGAACTCTTGCACACAAGTCCGTACATACACTCTCTCACTGGCAAACACTCAGCACCAACCGAAATGAACATGTATACTCAATTCCTTCTTACACACTAAACAACTCTTTCACTCGGAACATTTCTTGGACTTTTTGAACTCTCTTCCTTGCCAACAATTTATTTTGTGTTGTCTTAACAAGTTGTCTATACTAAATTAAATACTTTTGCAGTTTACGGACTGTGATATTTTTTTATATAAGATTTTTAAGTTAAATTTAATTTAATCTTTTGTTTATTTAATGGTTAGGCGAAACTACAGAATAGTTAACAACACCTCTCCCCATGTTAAGAATGGGTTTCTGTACTTTAACCTAACAATTTAATTTGTTAGGTGAAAGTATAGAATAGTTAACAAAGCCCCTCTCCCCATGTTAGGAATGGGTTTCTAAATAATAACGTTATTATTAATATATTTTCGTCTATTTCAAATATAATATAAAACGTGCCGGATAGATAATTTACGTCACTAAAGCAAAATCAGCAAAGCAAAATCAGCAAAACAAAATCAGCAAAGCAAAGCAAAAACGCTCCACAAAATTAGTGAATTTAATCTTTTGTTTTCTATTCTGTACTTTAACCTAACAATTTAATTTGTTAGGTGAAAGTATAGAATAGTTAACAAAGCCCCTCTCCCCATGTTAAGAATGGGTTTCTGTACTTTAACCTAACAATTTAATTTGTTAGGTGAAAGTATAGAATAATTAACAAAGCCCCTCTCCCCATGTTAGGAATGGATTTCTGTACTTTAACCTAACAATTTAATTTGTTAGGTGAAAGTATAGAATAATTAACAAAGCCCCTCTCCCCATGTTAGGAATGGGTTTCTGTACTTTAACCTAACAATTTAATTTGTTAGGTGAAAGTATAGAATAATTAACAAAGCCCCCTCCCCATGTTAGGAATGGGTTTCTGTACTTTAACCTAACAATTTAATTTGTTAGGTGAAAGTATAGAATAGTTAACAAAGCCCCTCTCCCCATGTTAAGAATGGGTTTCTGTACTTTAACCTAACAATTTAATTTGTTAGGTGAAAGTATAGAATAGTTAACAAAGCCCCTCTCCCCATGTTAAGAATGGGTTTCTGTACTTTAACCTAACAATTTAATTTGTTAGGTGAAAGTATAGAATAATTAACAAAGCCCCTCTCCCCATGTTAGGAATGGGTTTCTGTACTTTAACCTAACAATTTAATTTGTTAGGTGAAAGTATAGAATAATTAACAAAGCCCCTCTCCCCATGTTAGGAATGGATTTCTGTACTTTAACCTAACAATTTAATTTGTTAGGTGAAAGTATAGAATAATTAACAAAGCCCCTCTCCCCATGTTAGGAATGGGTTTCTGTACTTTAACCTAACAATTTAATTTGTTAGGTGAAAGTATAGAATAATTAACAAAGCCCCTCTCCCCATGTTAGGAATGGGTTTCTGTACTTTAACCTAACAATTTAATTTGTTAGGTGAAAGTATAGAATAGTTAACAAAGCCCCTCTCCCCATGTTAAGAATGGGTTTCTGTACTTTAACCTAACAATTTAATTTGTTAGGTGAAAGTATAGAATAGTTAACAAAGCCCCTCTCCCCATGTTAAGAATGGGTTTCTGCACTTTAACCTAACAATTTAATTTGTTAGGTGAAAGTATAGAATAATTAACAAAGCCCCTCTCCCCATGTTAGGAATGGATTTCTGTACTTTAACCTAACAATTTAATTTGTTAGGTGAAAGTATAGAATAATTAACAAAGCCCCTCTCCCCATGTTAGGAATGGATTTCTGTACTTTAACCTAACAATTTAATTTGTTAGGTGAAAGTATAGAATAATTAACAAAGCCCCTCTCCCCATGTTAGGAATGGGTTTCTGTACTTTAACCTAACAATTTAATTTGTTAGGTGAAAGTATAGAATAATTAACAAAGCCCCTCTCCCCATGTTAGGAATGGGTTTCTGTACTTTAACCTAACAATTTAATTTGTTAGGTGAAAGTATAGAATAGTTAACAAAGCCCCTCTCCCCATGTTAAGAATGGGTTTCTGTACTTTAACCTTACAATTTAATTTGTTAGGTGAAAGTATAGAATAATTAACAAAGCCCCTCTCCCCATGTTAGGAATGGGTTTCTGTACTTTAACCTAACAATTTAATTTGTTAGGTGAAAGTATAGAATAATTAACAAAGCCCCTCTCCCCATGTTAGGAATGGGTTTCTGTACTTTAACCTAACAATTTAATTTGTTAGGTGAAAGTATAGAATAATTAACAAAGCCCCTCTCCCCATGTTAGGAATGGGTTTCTGTACTTTAACCTAACAATTTAATTTGTTAGGTGAAAGTATAGAATAATTAACAAAGCCCCTCTCCCCATGTTAGGAATGGTTTCTAAATAATAACGCTATTATTTTAGCACGGTTCATAAACTGCATAAGTACCCTAAATTAACACATTTTCGTCTATTTCAAATCTATTATACAACATGTTAGATAGATAATTTAAGACGTTAATATAAGTCGCCAATAAAGCAAAAACTGTCCACAACAGTAGTGAACCTGAGTGTGGTCTCTTCAACAATTTCAATACAAAAACATAATTTAATATAAGCAATCAATTTTAGCAAAAATATAGCAAAAACTAAGCAAATTAGGGGAGACATTCTAATGGTCCGGTAAAACAATTTGAAACAGTAATTCCCTAAAAAATGTATACAAATCTTGTAAATTGTTTTGTGTTTTGTTTCTTATACAAAGTTTGAATATTCTGAATGTGTGACGTCAGTCATGTGACTATCTTTCATTCTCTTTTCTACAATTACTCAAGGAGATATGTGGTCCTTCAGCACCATCCTCGGAGAGACCTTGGCTTCTCAACGAAACTTCTTGGTAATTAACCAAATCATAAGCAAGGAAAAAGAACACAGACTTGTGGGGAGCAGAGATGCAATGCAGACGAACGTAAAACGTTACTAACTTTTATAAGCTATTCTCTTTCCTTCTCCATTCGATTAACTACTCTTTCCTTTATACTGAATAAAGAAAGTAGGATTTCACATGAATGTGTAAACTCAACATTTTCGACCAATGAAAATGATTTGCTTCCTGCTCGTTCACAACAACTCTTTTAGCGAGCCAGTGTGAAATGCGAAATCTTAATAAAACTGAAACAGGATGGAATGCAGCACAATATTATACTCACCTACCCTTAAGGCAATTGAATATTCATCTTCCGCACACAGAAGCAAACGCCTACTATTCTTATACACGCACCTACACACTAACAAATGGCAACATATTCACACACTGACAAAGGCCGCATATGCAGAATGTTTTCTGAACTCGCGCACACATATTCACACGCTAACAAATTCCACATACACAAATGAATACTCAATTCACTCACACAAGTTCGCACATATTCACACATTAACAAAACAAAGGCCAGCAAACACACACACACAATGACATACTGCCTATTATTCACACACACATATTCACATGCATACTCACACGCATATTCAAACAAACATAGACATACACACTTCTAACACTCGTATCATCTTAGACACTCCAACATTCTATAAACAAAAAAACTTAACTTTTTGAAACAAACAATTTCTTCACTCAAAAATATCTTTCACACCACTGTAAATTTATAGATATATAAGTGTTTTGTTCTTTAACTAAGTTTCCTCTCTTTCATTCACAACACCTTATTGTTGTATTTAGCACTTGCTAAATGGTTGTGGTACAAGGCAGGCAGAGGTGCCCCTTTTTGCAGAGCCTTGAACTAAACATGACTAAAAACAGACAACTAAAATGTATTTTCCCACGTCACTAATAAAGAGGGTAACATGCTATAAAGACATACACAACTGAGGAACAACATCCCCCCCCCTCTGTCTTGTTTTGTATCAACATTCGACCTTGTTTCTAAATATCAGGTGAAAGAGTACGACAGGCTAAAAAGTTAAGCTTATTGAGATGACAGCTGTTGATCAAGGCAAAGAGTAGAGGTGAGGCGCCATGATTGAGACAATGTGGTCGGATTCTTCCTTTCTGAGGTGTAATTCTTTCTTCTCTTCCTTTCTGTGTGAATATTTCTTTTTCAGTTTGCCAGCTGTGAATGCATGCAGTTGCTCAAGAATTATTCAACAGGCCACTGCCTAGCTTAGTGAGAAATGAGATGGATAAATAAGTTATATATTTGATAAGAAATAAGACAAAAGTTTTAATTAATATTCAATGTTCCATTTTTCAGTGGTAGACTCAAATAAAGAAAATTAATTCTCTGACCTGGCAGAGAATTAATGACTAATGTTAATTGAAACAAGCAGATGCTCATCCATCCCATCATCGTCCAGACGAAGTAACTCCACCTTCAAAAGGTCTTGGGTATCTATTCACAATGTAGGACCAGGACCATGGACGAGGAACTGATCCAGACGAATAAGCTTTTTGTGGTCCTTCTATAGAGCAAGGATCGTGCTGGATGACAGGGTCTCAAACGAAGATCCTACAGAGACGCTCTTGGGATACAATAGTGCCATGTAGTGAGCCATTCTCAATCATTCATAACATTTTTCTCCTTCACCACTTATAACCTTTATTAAATTGTTAACATGGGTTAATGACGTGATTTTTGTCAATACCCAATCCAGGAGCTACCCTACAGACTGAATGATGATTAAACAAATTGTATTGTTTACAATACAGCACAGATGAACATAAAAAAATAAAGAGTTCTTGTTGTTTTTATGTTGGTAGTTGTCAGGCAATCAATCGATCTTATGGACAAAGCGATTAAGTTATGTCAGCTGTATGATGTTGTTGCCATCAGGTGATTCATCATACAATTATTAGCTGAAAGTTTTGTTGCTGAACAGGAAACGGATATTGGCAACAGATAGTGTTTGTTCCTGATGTTTTGTTGCTGCCTTTAGGGCGACAGATGTAGCTTGTTGTTGTCAGGATGCGAATGTTGTTGTTTTTATTGTTGTTGTCGGTAGGATATGATCATAAATGTGTTGTATGAATGAGAAAACTGACTAGTACAAGATTTTGTGTTGAGTGTTGCTAAAGTTTGCATGTGCACAAGAAACTGACCTCAGTGAGAGATGGGAGAGGATTATACTCATGACTATATGCAATAAATTGAGCTCACTGAGAGGTTGGAGGGTATCTGACCGTGGCCGTTGTAATAAACCAGGCCGATGCACTGGAAAATGACGTCATGCTATGTCAAACAGTCAGGCCATGGGCAAAATGAATGGCCGATCTCCAAAATGTCAAAACATTTTGACCCCTCCCTTCACTTAAAAATTCATAATTCATAATTCAATTTGAATGAAATTTTCAGTATTATTAATTAACAATCACGGAATATAATTAACCCATTACTTTACTAGAAATCTCAGTATTATTTCGGGTAAATTAAACATCTTTACTAAAGTTATATCACAGGGTACTAAAAAAACGCATGAACGTATTTTTTAATGAAAATAAATCATCGTAGATGTTAACAATAAAAAAAATCTTTTAAAATATAGTTCTCATATATTACAAAAAAAAAACTAAATTCTGTGTTAATAAAATCAATATAACTATAAGAAGAATTAATTTCTTGAATTAACGATATCATTATTGTATTGTTTATTTAATATTTCACAAAAAATAATAACATTGCAGAAATAATACATTGTTTTCTAATATTTGCACATACCTAATGAATGAGAGTTTTTTAAAAAAAGCATTAGAAAACTTCAAACATTGCATTTAAAAAAAAAAGAAAGGAACACGATTCGATTTATACTGAAACTGATCTTTATTCAATATAAATTTAAAAATAAAACAAGAATTCACAATAGATAGTTAATTGGTCCCCCGATTTATAAAATCGGGGGACCTATGTTTTGAGGCATTTCCGTCCGTCCATCCGTCCGTCCGTCTGTCCGTCCGGATTTTTCTCCGCAACCATCCATTGAATTTCTCTGAAATTTTGCATGAAGTTGTAACTTTGGTCAGGTTAGAAAGTGACATTCTCCGATTTTTGAAAAAAAATCTGGTTAGCCCCCCAGGGGGTCAAAAGGCCCCGAAATGGCAAAAAATGACATTGTTTGCCCCATAACTTTTCATCCATCCATTCAATTTCTCTTAAACTTGGCCAAAATGTGGAGGCAATTGTTCCTAATAGAATATAAGTATCGCTGACCTTGGAAAAAATCTGGTTCGCGCCCCCAGGGGGTCAAAAGCCTCCAAAATTGCAAAAAAATGACCCTTTTCTCCCATAACGTTTGATCCATCCATTCAATTTTTTTTAAACTTGGCCAAAATGTAGAGGCAATTGTTCTGAATATAAAATGAGCATCATTGACCTCAGAAACATTCTGGTTCGCGCCCCCAGTGGGTCAAAAATGCCCCAAATTGCCAAAATTTATTGCATTTGACACTCGCCACATCGAGTCATATACAGAGGGGGGCCACGCATGTGCAGCTTGTTGTTTAAAGTTACAATAATATCAACCTATTATTTGTTGTATAGAAAATATTGCTGGTTAGAACGTATAAACATGCGTTCTAACCAACAATATTTTCTTAAATATTTATTTTTTAAGAAGAATAGAATTAAATGCTGCAAAAACTCAATTATGAATTTAGGGAACAAAAAATTAAATAAACAAACAAATTAAAAACAAATGATGAATAATTTAAAAAAATGTAAACAAACGATAAATAAGTTTAAATAAAAACAAACGGTAAGTTAGTTTACAAATAAACCGAAGTTATCCGTGGGCGTCGAGTTATACGCGTCCAAGTTCGAAATAATTCTTTATCTTTCGGAAAAGAAAACACATTTATTTTTTAGCCATTTTTACAATTCCCCTGGCAATATGGAACGACGTAAGCAAAAGGCCTTTGAGAAATGATAGAAAAAAAAAATTTTGGCAGGCAAACGGTAAAGTCGGTTTTTACCGTGGCTTTTGTAACGAAGGTCATGAACTTCGTAACGAAGGTCGTGGTTCTTATAAACCACTATCAATGATGTCACCAGAAAAACTCGACTTAGTGAAGCAGCCTGGGTTTATTACGACAGCCATGATCCGACTCTTTCACATGTGTGCAAAGAACTCAGTAAGAGGTTAGAGGATAGTAGATCGTTTTTTGGTTTATGCAGGAAATTGACTTTGATGAAAGTTTTGTGAAGGGAGATGAAACCCGGCTTCTTCAGTTGCATGTGTACAGGAAACATTGTGTTGTTACGATGACGATAGATGTGTTATTGTTGTCTGATTTGGGAGAAAATATCCTTGATGCGGTTGTTGACAAGTTTAGGCTTGGCTGCTGCTGGAAAGGAATAGTTGCATTGGCAGAGCACTGAGACGTCTTGCTACTGCTTGCTGTTTTATGATGATGACAGCGGTGGTTCCTGGCCTTGTCACTGGTTTTGTGGTCGTGATACTATGGCCGGGGTGGAGGTTATCAATTATGGCGGGAGATTCGAAAGAGAACAAAGGATTAACCACAGTGGCTAAGGACAAATGGTTATGTGTGAATGAATCCCCCGACCATAGGTTGTGAGAGAGATGCCTTTGTAACGGCATGTCATCCCACTGCTTTGGACTCCGCCGGACCACGTGTATATTAAATAAATATAGGTTTAGACAAACAAAGAGAAAGGAAGAAAACATTATTATTATCTAAAACTTATACTAAAAGAAAAGCGAAGGAATGAGAAAGCTAAACACACAAGAATGGCACCTTATAAAATTAATAAAGAGGAAAACATTTATATTTAACAGAAAGTGTAAGCATATATATATATATATATATATATATATATGTGTGCGAGCGTGTTGAATGCCTTTTGTGTGGCAAATTGTAAAAGGGTGTATGAGCGAAGAAAAGTTCGTTTGAATTAACAGAGATGTTTGAAGAGTTCATTTGAATTAAAAGGGATTACCTTTTCCTCCCCACACTGCGCTCCATCGAGCCGGTGTGTGTGTGTGTGTGTGGGGGGGGGTGTCGACGATCTCCTCGTGTGCACTCGCCTAGAACGCTGAAGTAAAAAGAGGAAGAGGAAGAAGATGTGTGCCTTCTTATAGACTTCAAACCACGCGAGGTCAAGCCGATCCGCTGGTCTCCCATTGGCCGGAATCTTTTTGGCAAACGTGATTCCGTGAGATTCTCTACCTCAGAGATGAAGAAGGACTGAGCAAAGAAAGAAAGTTGTGGCGTTGGCCACAAAACCATCCTCCCAGGGATTACCTTCTCCTTTTGTTGAAGAGGGGAGTAGTTATATACTAGCAAAATATGCAACTTCTCATCGCATATTTTGCTAGTAATACTAATAAACATATTCTTTAACTATCTACTATAATAGGATTCTTTTTAGACAAAAAAAATTAGGGTCAGTGAGTAGAAGGTCACATCAGAGAGAAGAATGTGGGTCACCAACTGAGGCTAACATGCACCCACATGGTGCGTTAGGCATACATCAATACGGTAAGTCTCAATCTGTTTCTCTCTTTCCATTTTAGAACAAGGTCATAAAGAAATGAACATTTTTATTGGACGTGTACCATTTTCAGTTAATGAAAAAAATGTATATTGTATGTATTGAATTATCTGAATGATCTCCCTTGAACTGATGTCTGAGTTATCTCCTGTAGAAAAATGTGCCCTCCTGCCCCGAAGAAAACCCGTCCCACACATGTGTGAAAGTGAGAATGAGATTTCTCCTTTTTTTCTGGCTGGTTCTTCAAAGTCGTCGGACGTGACCCGACCGGCTGTCATTACATTCAAAAACCCTGGTAACAGTTTTCCGGTGGCAATCATCCAGACTCTTAGAACACCACAAGCAACAAATGTTTACTTATACATTGTTCATGTATCATCTGTATGTATAACACTGGCAACACACATCTTTGTTATTCTATTGGGACATTAATGTATTTTTCTTGATAAAGGGGTAACCTCATCATATTAAGTACCATCTTACATTTTCGGCATGACAAACAGTTAATGTGAGAGTAAATGTGTGCATCTAAATGTGTAAATCTAACTTTTTCTTCACTATTGTTCTTTTTCCGCCTCTGGACAACCATAACACAACACATAAAATGCCAGCCTTATACTCGTACACATGGTCGCTAAAAATGTAAAAGCTAGAATATAAAATATTTGTTAGCTTTACATCCTCCAATATATAATAAAGAGCAATGTGCATATATATTTCTATATTTTATATATTTTTTATATATTTTCAATTTTTTAATTTTTAATTTTTCAATTTTTTAATTCTTTTATATTTTCTTATATTTTTATACCTTAATATTTTTTTATATTTTTATTTTTATTTTTTACTTCTTATCCTCTGATTTTATTTTCCCTCATATATTCTATAATTTTTTTTATTTTTACTCTTTATTTTTGTTCTTATTTTTACTTTTTTCATTTTTTCTTAATAATCTTTATAATGTTTATAAGGTTTTATTATTATTATTATTATTATCAGGTTTATCTTTATATTCTTATTTTATATCTGTAACTTATTCTTTTTCCAATATTGGTCTATGGTGCTAAAGGCGCTGATGAAGAGACGTTTTGGAGTAGCTTTAGTTGGTTTTTTAAAAAAATTTAAGAATGAAATAAAGTATTTCCAGAATGTTTTGGAAACGACCGTACGCCATAATAGACTTGTTGTTATAATTCTTTGAGCAATTGGAACCTTATAATTCACTAAATCTCCTTATATATATATATATCACAAAAATGTTAGTAAGTAAAAAGCTGCCAGAAAAATCTATTTCAAGTATTTAGTGAAATTGAGAAAGCAAATACAAAATCATCCCCTCCCGCTTTCAATAATTTCTCATTATGTAAATTAATGAGAAATTTTCTTTCTTCTTTTTATTTCTTCTTTTTCTTTCGTTACCGATTTATACGTTTTTTCTTTCCTTTTCTGACGTTTTTTTCTCTTTCTTCTTTTGTTATTTTTTAAAAATTTCATCAATTCAGACGTTATTTTATATGAATATTATATCAAACACTGGTGAAGGATACCTTTGTACGCCATTTTTGATGGACAGTGTACACTCGTATGTAACAAAAACAAACTCAATTGTTCATAGAAATCGCTTTGCTTTGTTTCATAATATAAATATTCCAGCAGCCGTCGACCAACACAACAACAAGAGTAACTTGCATGCAGATAGACCGACCCTAGCTCCCTTTTTATTAGTTACTACACTGCGATGTAGGGGAGGACGTCACTTCATTTCCTTGATTACACCACTTACCCTTGATCCTTGCTTTATAATGCCGAGTTTTTGCATGTAGATAGACTGAGCAACAGCACCCCAACATCATCATATTCGGGTTAACATCCACTTTATATACTGGCATGTGTTGTACGCCATAAGAAATTGACTTCAAAACTAACCTATCTCTTCCCAGGTCTTTATTTATCCCTCTTTCTCTCAAGTCCATCGTTATCACTTCCTCCCATGTTTTACTTGGCTTTCTGCTGTAAACTGAACCTGCTAACTCAACTGTTCTACATCTACTAACCCAATCCATTTTTTTTAATGTGGCCATACGATCTCCTTATACTGTTCATGTTTAATCTTTCTCTGATGTTATGAGATCTAATCCTATCTTTAAGATTCACATTACACATTCATTGTGTCATTCTCATATCATTTCTCTCCATGCAACGCATGTCTTCAACCCTCACTGACCAATTTTCACTTCCATACATCATCACACTGCATACACACGCTTAATAGACTCTTCTCTTTGTTGAGAGTGGTAACACTCTGCTGATTAGTAATGGCATAAGTTCCCTAAACTCAATTTAAAAAAAAACAACTTTTATTCACTCTACACAAGGTATATTTTTGCTGAAACATAAGGGCCTACTGTGATTAAGAGTCAGACTTATAAGGGACATCCTAAGTGGGGAGTTGTGCAGCAAGATGTTTGTTCACATTACATTTAAATTTCTGCATGTTGGTACAATCAGTGGAAACAGGATGGTAATTTCAAAGGCAAGTGGTACAAGGAAAGAAGCTATTAGAGAAGAAAGTTCTCCAGCATCTGAGGACCTCTACAGTGAAGGGGTGTGATTTTGCTGCTAGTCGGATTGGTCAGGGGTATTTATGTTGAAGGAGTACAAGTGCAGTAAGTTCGTCAGAGTACATTTCGTGGAAGTATTCGTAAGACAAGCACAGGGATGCAACATTGCGGCGATGGGACAGAGGCTGGAGCTTGGTAGACAGTGGAGAACCTATTAGGTTAGAGACTCTTTTGTGCACTTTGTTCAAGAGGGAGAGAGTAGTGGTTGGTGCACCAGCCCAGATGTTCTATACATGGGCGAATAGTGGCTGTATAGAGATATAGGATACTGGCAGGTGTGAGAAGTTTTCTAGCCCGATAGCGGGAGCCTACTTTCTTTGTATTTATTCCAATTCATTTTTCCTATGAATATTAGGCTAAGGAATTTGAATGTTGGAGTTTCAGGGAGGGTGCTATAAACCATGACAATTGGTGGTTAGAAAGGTTTCTTATAATTGTTAAAGGAAAGGAGCTTTGTCTTGGTAGCATTGAATATAACCATCCAATTTTGGCTTCATTCTACTACAGATTAGAAATCATTTTCTAAGGATTCAACTATTGCCTTTGATATGTGTGTTCGATTTGCCTGCATGTCGAATACAGAGTGTAGTGTTAGCAGCAAATATACCCATTAATGTGATTATTTAATTAATATCGCATTAATGCGATACTGTTTGAATTTTTTAAAATGTGTTGAAAGGTGATAACGTATACACAAACATGAATAGCTTTAGCATATTATTTTATATATATATTTTTTCATCTTGTTTTTTTTTCCATTAAAAAAAATAAGACAAACAAAGAGAAATGCAAATAAAAGCGTTTATTAACGGCCGAATAAAAAAAAAACATAAATCAAATATTTACATCAATAAATAGATCAGAAATCAATTTGACGAAGTTAAAAAAAGTAAAAAAACAAAACAAGAAAAAAAAATACATTCACATTAAAAAAAATCCTCCAAAAAGCAAAAGAGGTAACCATTGAATTGAGTTCTCTCCCTTTGACTAATATAAATGTATGAGTAGAGTTCACGTAACTCAATTAAAACAAAACAAATGACTAGATGAAAGGAAAAGGTGTAAAAATGAGTGGTTCTTGTGGTGGTGGTGGTGGTTGGAAGAAATTACAAAGTCAAAGTGAGAGAGAAAAGTGATATGGCCGAGAAGAGAGGTGGAGAGTGACACGAGAGAGTAAGACAAATGATAAGGTTTACAAGAAAGACAAGTGACACAGTTAACGGAAGAGAGAGAAGTGACCCAGTTAACAAAAGAGAGCAGTGACACAGTTCACGAGAGGCAGTGAGAGAAGTGAAACGATTTACGAGAGGTAATGAGAGACGTGGCATGGTTTACGAGAGGTAGAGAAAAGTGACACAGTTCACAAGAGATAGAGAAAGGTGACAGTTCACGAGAAATAGTGAGGGAAATGATACGGTTTATGAGTGATAGTGAGAGAAGTAACATTGTTCACAAGAATAGAGAAAAGTTAGACGGTTTACGAGAAATAGTGAGAGAAGTGACACGGTTTACGAGAGGTAGTGAGAGAAGTGACACGGTTTACGAATGTGGTGAGAGAAGTGACACGGTTTACGAGTGTGGTGAGAGAAGTGACACGGTTTACGAGAAGTAGTGAGACCATTGACATGGTTAACGAGAGCTAGAGACAAGTGACATGGTTTACAAAAGGTAGAAAAAGAAGTGACACGGTTTACGAGACGTAGAGATAGAAGTGACAGGATTTAGATGTAAGAGAAGTGAAACTGTTAAGAACAGTGAATACGTGTAGTGACCGAGACAGATGTATGTACGTGCGTGTGTATAAAAAAGCACAAATGCAATCATGCTAAAAGCTTTAAAAATGGCAGAAGAAAAATAAGTCACGATAAAATCAAAACTGCTTTTTTTTATAAATTAATATTGGAATTAAATCCATTATGTTAACACAGTAAGAAACCAAATTCTCAAATTAAGATTTTCAAAATTGCATTTTCTCACAAATTTTGCTGAATTCGATTTCAGCAATTTATTTTATTTTTTTTTATTAATTTTATCATTATTATTGAAAACACAGTCGTCGTCCCAAACGGCTAAGGATGTTTTGGCCAACGAATGAAATGAAATTCTATATGAAATATTTTTTTATTTAATAAATATCTCATTATGAATTATGAATCATTATAGATTTTGGAACACAGTTACTAGGCATAAGGGGTCCAAATGCGGGCTATATTTAGTTTATTTAGTCTTATGCAAATGGGTTAAAAATCCCTTGTGAAAATTCAGATAGCTCCGATTTTTGTGAAATTTTAACAAAAGGTATTAGACACCAATTAATAAATATTTTCCATATTTTAGTTTCTATAGATTATTTTAAAGAGTTTTGAGGGTATAATATGGGCACAACCTCCCATTTCAAAATTTAAATATTTCAGAATTGCATTGAATTTGATTCATACAATTAAGCAAGATTCCCTTCATTTGAATTTATTCCTAAGATCCCTTAAGCCTTAACTTTTAGACATTTTTTAGAATAAAAATTATTTAATGGATTTTAATAAAAATTGGAATAAAGATTCTAGACATAAGGTTGAATAGCATAATATGTTGATTTTAATCTTCATAAGGAGACATAAAAGTGGTGCAAAACTATTCTGTTTGGGGAATTAATGTTACCCGTCCTGGAATGGGTATTCTTCTAAAAGATTGCCTTTGTCAGTAAAAATGTCAAAAATATGGATATTATTTTTTAAAAAATTTCCTTTTTTAATTATGTTTTAAAAAATAAGTTAAAATTAATAATTTTAATCTGGTAATAAACATGAAGGTGAAAGGTGCCACAAAATGCTGTGCGTTTAGCCTCATTTATTAGGGAACATGAGGTGCAATGTGATTTGAACACTGCTCTCAGTGATAACACACACCCACGTCAGTCGAAGTGCAGATAACTTGTGTGCTGTCTCTGTAGTGGAAAGGGAACCGCTGGCGATTCCAAACATCCGGGACAACGAGGAGAGACATGACGTGTTATGCACATGAGTTTTTTTTTACACAATCAGTGATATGCAAACATCCGAAGCAGCAAATGTGAAGTAAATGGGTTGGGTTCAATATAAACAGGCATAATTCACAATTCTGATCCTAATGCTGGTCAGATCAGAGTTCTTTTGCATTGTATGTGTATTCGAGTCCCGTGTGAAGCGTCCATCTTATTCGTGTTTACTGCCAGTCAGTGGCGTGCAGATGTCTGGTGATGCCCTAGGCTAACTCCTTGATTGTATACTCCAAAGGCTCAAATATAAGTCATAGTACTGAGAAATATTATGAGAAAGGAAGATAATTGAATATGATTGAATGACCCAAAGACTCAAGTATAAGTCATAGTACTGAGAAATATTATGAGAAAGGAAGATAATTGAATATTATTGAATGACCCAAAGACTCAAGTATAAGTCATAGAACTGAGAAATATTATGAGAAAGGAAGATAATTGAATATGATTGAATGACCCAAAGACTCAAGTATAAGTCATAGTACTGAGCAATATTTAGAGAAAGGAAGATAATTGAATATGATTGAATGACCCAAAGACTCAAGTATAAGTCATAGTACTGAGAAATATTATTAGAAACGAAGATAATTGAATATTATTGAATGACCCAAAGACTCAAGTATAAGTCATAGTACTGAGAAATATTATGAGAAAGGAAGATAATTGAATATGATTGAATGACCCAAAGACTCAAGTATAAGTCATAGTACTGAGAAATATTATGAGAAAGGAAGATAATTGAATATGATTGAATGACCCAAAGACTCAAGTATAAGTCATAGTACTGAGAAATATTATGAGAAAGGAAGATAATTGAATATGATTGAATGACCCAAAGACTCAAGTATAAGTCATAGTACTGAGAAATATTATGAGAAAGGAAGATAATTGAATATTATTGAATGACCCAAAGACTCAGATATAAGTCATAGAACTGAGAAATATTATGAGAAAGGAAGATAATTGAATATGATTGAATGACCCAAAGACTCAAGTATAAGTCATAGTACTGAGCAATATTTAGAGAAAGGAAGATAATTGAATATGATTGAATGACCCAAAGACTCAAGTATAAGTCATAGTACTGAGAAATATTATGAGAAAGGAAGATAATTGAATATTATTGAATGACCCAAAGACTCAAGTATAAGTCATAGTACTGAGAAATATTATGAGAAAGGAAGATAATTGAATATGATTGAATGACCCAAAGACTCAAGTATAAGTCATAGTACTGAGAAATATTATGAGAAAGGAAGATAATTGAATATGATTGAATGACCCAAAGACTCAAGTATAAGTCATAGTACTAAGAAATATTATGAGAAAGGAAGATAATTGAATATGATTGAATGACCCAAAGACTCAAGTATAAGTCATAGTACTGAGAAATATTATGAGAAAGGAAGATAATTGAATATGATTGAATGACCCAAAGACTCAAGTATAAGTCATAGTACTGAGAAATATTATGAGAAAGGAAGATAATTGAATATGATTGAATGACCCAAAGACTCAAGTATAAGTCATAGTACTGAGAAATATTATGAGAAAGGAAGATAATTGAATATGATTGAATGACCCAAAGACTCAAGTATAAGTCATAGTACTGAGAAAAATTATGAGAAAGGAAATAATTGAATATGATTGAATGACCCAAAGACTCAAGTATAAGTCATAGTACTGAGAAATATTATGAGAAAGGGAGATAATTGAATATGATTGAATGACCCCCTCCCCTTTCCCTGCACACCACTGTTGCTAGTTGAGAGAAATTGCTTTATTCAGTCAAGTATTACTCTCAATATTTCAACAAAATTCTAAAAGAACTTTGGTTTTCTATGGGTCCTGTTTTCTCTCCTGTGTAAGTCAAAGGTAAAGCGGTGCCCAGATGAAGTTTTCTTTACAACAACCTATCAATCATCTATTTTTAAGCATCTCCTTCAATGTATATATTTTATGAATGCGATTGCTTTAGTACTAGCGCGACTCCTAGGAAATTCCACGGTGCTTTTTACATCAATCTGTCTAATTTACCGTTAATAATAGTATTGCTTTTGAAATAATAAATGTGTGTCAGTGTCAATACTATAAAAAAATTATTCTTTCCTTTTCTGTTGAAGTTAAAGTGCAAGCGGTGCTTTTATCAATTTTTATTTAAAACATTTTTAACATAAATTTTATTTTTACCTTTTTCAGGCATTTGGTCAAAAATGTCCTTCTTTGAAAAAAAAATGGCTAGCAAAAACGTCTGTTGGCGAAAACATCTTTAATTAGTTAAAAAGGATGACGATAAGCAGTTTACACTTTTATCAACTGGCATAGAAAAAAATAATCTTAATTATTTCTGTTGAAACAATTTTTTTTTTCTCTCTCTGCAATATATCGGCAGCAATGCAGTCTTATTTTAGAGCATGTTATCTCAATTTAACCACAAGAAAATAATATTAATATTTCAAAGGGGTTATGGGGGATCATATATTGGTTGACATGCAATAAAATGTTGTAAATAGCGTCAAATAAGTTTGACACTTTTCAAATTGTATAATAGATAAGATTAAATCTATTTTTTATGGGGACAAAAAGAAATATGTAAAATAACATGTAAAAAAAAATATGTAAAAAAAATATGTAAAAAACATGTAAGAAAATATGTAAAAAAAATATGTAAAAAAATGTAAGAAAATGTAAAAAAAAATTTTAATTTAAAAAAATGGTTTACATAGTTCAACTAAAAGATACCAATAAAAAAATTCTCGACCCCTCTCACAAAAAACAATTAAACAGACAAAACAAAATCAGCTTCCAAATGCAAAAGTGAAACTCAATATTTAGAATATTTAATTGAGCTTAGAATTAAAAAAAAAAGTAAAGTATTAAATTCAAAATTATACCATTTTATAATTTAATAATTTTGGAATAAAATATTTTACGCATGTTTCTAGGGGAGTTGAAGGTTAACACATGTAATCTGGGCTGCTTACACTAAACAACAATCCCCCTTCGTCAGATATATCAAGATTAGCAACTTTCCACCCGAGTTTCACCCACAGAAACATCAGGTAAATTCTGTTGATGCCGAGCTAAAAATAAAAATCTCTATATTAATAAAATTATGTGACCATTTTATGTATGTTTCTTGCCTTTGTGTGACTTACACATCATTTTAAAAATTTTATTTTTAAGTCAAAAATTTATTCAAATCAAAAATACAATAGTGTAAAGTACTAAAACAACTTTTAAAAAATCGTATTAAAAAAATATTTAACTACAAAATTAAATCAACCACAATGCATTTCTGTTTATCAAACAAGTCAGCCATTTTAATCTTTTGTTAATAGCTGAAAAAAAAAGAATTAATTACTTTGTGACTCTTCGAAATTTGGAAGGAATTTTAAAGGTATTTAAACTGTCGAATAGAAAGTAATTTCTGACTTTAGCATTCTTAGCAAATCCTCATGTATTAAAAGATTGAGAGTTTTGAAAGCTATTTACAGCCAATAATTTTATAAACAAAGATTATTACCATAACAAAATTTGGTTCATAACAATTTGGTTCAGTTAATTTAATAACCAAACGATAATGTAATAATTAAAATTAATTTTCAAAAATTCTATTAAAAACAAAAATTGGGTAAAAAAAAGAGGCATAGTTAAAAAAAAAAGAAGGCATAACAAAATTGAAAGTAAAGACTCCCAGACAATGTCGGATAGACAAAGCTAAATAAAATATATAAGTACACCTAATTAGCAAATGTGTGTGTCGGACGATAACAAACAAGCAAAAAAAAACAAAACAAAAAACAAATAGAAAAGAAAAATTATTTCTGACACGATAGATAGCATCTATCTTTATGCTTACACTGGCTTGAGATTTTTTTACCGTTTCTTACGTCAGCATAAGGATAGAAGTGAAAGGAGAAAACTGGTCAAAATGACATCACTTAGCAATTATTATCTTTCATCCTCTTCATATTCTAACCTCATGTGTACTCAAGAACATGCTACATATTCAATATGGCGTCCACGTATTAGAGACTAACACAAACTATAAAATAAAATATCACATATTCCTATTTTATCTACACTGATACATAGTATCCATACATAATCTCCCCTTTAATATTATAAATGCATATCAAATTTCTGGTAGTCGAAGACATTTTTTTTCTAATGATAAATTACCCATCATGCAATATAATTTGTGAAAGGGTAATTTACACAAGCAAAAAACAAGGCAATATTATATTGAGCATTATTTTATATATATATATATAACATGCATATAAGTTGATCTTTTTAGTAACTACTTTATAATAGTTGTATAATAAGAATTACATTGTGTAATGAATAGTGCCTAAGCTTTTCTTAGAACAGCACTCAGCTAAATATTGGCTAATGTAGCAAAGAAGGTATTGAAATTTGTAAGACACTCATAGATTGGTCAGTGTGGTTGTGGTCGCTTGTCCCTTGTAGGGCTGTGTGGGTTGGTCAAAATATAACCTAATTGCTGCTCCCTTAGGAGTTACTTGAACCAGCTTATATAAAATTAAATATTTAGGCCTTCCACTTCTTATGGCACTTTTCAAGGAATGATGTAAAATAAACTAACATTCTAACTAGTTAAGTAGGACTCTTCCACAGATAAGTTGATCTGCAAATTCAATTATTCTTGTTAGGCTTATTTTTTTCATTTCCTTATATATAATTTCCCTGAAGTGTTCACTTTTAACCTTTCTTAAGTTCCTTATCACAACCAAACCATTATCATTATATAAACCAATATGCCTATTTTCAAATAAGCTTGTCAACATTAACAAGCTCCCTATATAGCATTCACACACACACACACACACACACACACACACACACACACACACACACACACACACACATCATCATCACCATCACCATCATCATATTTGGTTAAACGTCCATTTTACATGCTTGCATGTGTTGAACGGTTAGTAGAAATTGACTTCCAAACTAACCAAATCTCTGACCAGGTCTTTATTTATCCTTCTTTATCTCAAATACATCCTTATCACTTCCTCCCATGTTTTCCTTGGTCTTTCTCTGTGAAGTGAACCTGCTATCTCAACTGTTCTACATCTACTAACCCAAGAACTCTCATCCATGCTTTCAATGTGGCCATACCAACAAAGTCTCCTGTTCTGCACACATCTCCATATACTGTTCAGATTTAATCTTTCTCTGAGGTCATCAGATCTAACCTCTGTTTAATACTCACATTACGCATACATTGTATAATTCTCATGTCATTTCTCTCCATGCACTGGACAGGTTTCACTTTCATACATCATCACACTGCATGCACATACTTGATAAACTCTTCTCTTGATTAAGAGTGGTAACACTCTGCTAGTTAGTAATGGCAAAAGTTCCCTGAACTTACTCCATCCACCCTTAATTCTAAAATTCATAACAGTAATCCATGGACACATAAAAATACATTAAATATTTAGGTGATAAAAATCGTACATATTTCTAGACAGAGCGTCTTGGTCCAGTGGTAGAACGCTGAACCATAGACATCAATATCGAAGGTTCGATCTCTGTCTAAGTGAGCCATGCTGATGACGGCTGTAAGCCAGAAACATGTTTCCATGGATTACTTTTATGTACGTATAAAATAAATAAAAATATATATTAACGGAAAAAATATGTCCTATGAAGTTAAGGGCGATTAATAATGCAATTTTCTGCATCTTAATCACTTAGGAAAGTGACACAATCATAGTAAGCAAAATAACAACAGACGCTACAATCACCAATAAAAATAATTACATAAAAATATATATATGATGTGATATCTAGGAAGTTTGTTTAAATATTTAAAACAGGTGCATCTGAAATGTTTAGCAGAAAAAAACGGAATTAAATTAAAAGACCGATGAGAGTAAACAGAGAAGGGTGGGATAAATTCATGATTAAGCAATAAACTGCAAACTTTAATAGGTAGGGGAAGTAGTAAATATGAGTATAAGTTGCTTATAAAAGGGGAACAAGAATGTTAATCATCGTATAGCCTGATGAGCTCTTACAGAGTGAAACATGCAATTTTTTGTGTATTTTCATACAACTATATATATGTATTATAAATTTAAAATATTATATTAAAATATTTTTAAAAGATATTTTCTAGTATTCATTTTGATAATATATATATATATATATATATTAAATAAATTATTTACATATTGGATTTTGTCATACCAAAGGTTTCATGCCAATGAATTGGCAATTATTCAATGACACACCAAATTTACCTTGCAAATACAGGAGCAAGAAATTATATATTTACAATGTGTATATAGATATAATTACAGCATGCAGTATTTATAAGGAGTAATAAGTTTGTATAAATGTTAATACATACAGATATACAACGCATACTCCATGATATGAATATTATGAATAGTATGTTGTATATCTGGAGATACAACATCCCATACATATTATGGATTTTCTATACAATTTTTCTCGACTACCAGAGTTGATGACTGCATTTTTATGATATTGTAGGGAAAAAGACAA
>OY744548.1:39975125-40162625 GCA_963556195.1 Sepiola atlantica
TTTTTTCTTTCCTATTTTTTTTAAAAACTTTCTAGTTAGGGACGTTTTCTTTATTTCTTTATGTGAGCAACGATTATTCTTTGAATTTCATTTTTAACTATTTCACTTCCACTAACGTCTTTGATGTTTTAACATCTGGTGTCATTTTTCTTTTAATGTCTACCCCCTCCTCCATACCTCCCAATAATTAAAGGAAGAAAATAAAAGGAAGATAAAAGGAAGATAAAAAAGCAAAGTCAAGGTTGGAAAGCAAATAGCAAGTCAGACAACCCCCACTACTTGAAATAAATGTGGAAAGAAAGCCTCCACTCTAAATAAAAAGTTAACGGTAAGTGTTTTTTTCTTTAGGTCATCAGACATGATAATAATTTATATACAAAAAATTAAATTACTGACATAATTCTATAATTTTATATGAAAATTTAGTACCAACACTGGCGAAGAATAATTTTTTTCCCTATCATTTTTATGGGGAGTGTAAACTAGTATATAATATTATATACATATCAAATTCTTGTAAATATTTCATCAAATATGTTAACAGGTTTTACTTTTCTATAAAATAAGGAAGAGTTACTTCCCCTTGGAAAAAAGATGGCTTCCTCTTCGTGAAGATAGACACAATAAATATTACTCATGGATAAAATAAAATGGTGAAGATATATTATATATTATCCTTTATACTTTTTACATTAGTGCTATTTTTAATTGGGTAATTGGTTCCAAAAATGTATTGGAGGAAGAAACACATGGAATATTAATTATCATATTCGGTTTAACATTTGTGCTGGCATGTGTCTGTTCATATGCAAATAGAAACATGTGATTGGTTGACAAACAAGGAATAGGCAGAGTACACATTACTAAGGCAGTGGTTTTATGATATCAATACCAGAGTTCGAATCTCAAAGAAGTCTAAAGGATTTTTTTATAAACTGGATAAGTGTTTTATAAATTTAAAGAAATTAATATAATAACATAAAAAAAACATTGAATAAATATTTTTTAAACTAACTGAACTTTTTTTTTGATAATCCGTAAAAAAGTACACATAAAGGATATTCAAAGCAAATTATTTTTGCTTAAAAACAATTTCTAATTATTTTTGCCAATAAAAATAATATATAAATATATTCATCGTAGTTTCTTACTCTCTCATGTAAATACTAAGTAGCACACTTTTTTCACAAATATTTTTCTTCATCCTAGCTATAAAGCGATAGAAGCGAGGTTAAAATGGAAATTGACATAACTCAGGTACTGTTCCAATACTCCTCATAGAGTTTTTTTTAAATTTAATATGGTTAACGTTAGCATTTACCGATTATTTATTTCTGAGCTGAAAATGTTACTGTTTTTTTATTTCACAAATCTAATCATCCTGCATTAGGTGAGAGTATGAATGGAAATCATATTGGAATAGATTGTTTTGCAGGAGAAAACCACCAGATGGCAGTATCAATAACTAATTGAAATACATGTAGTTCCAGTATGGTACTGTTGTAACCTTCAATTTTTGCAGTCTGCTACTGCTGCTGAGATAACAAAACCGGAAGTGATTTGCACCTTTATTTTTGACCGAGTCATGATTTCTATTTAAACTCTTATTTCAATATCAAACCAGCATGCTGTGATAAAAGAGATTGGTCTAGACATCACGACTGAGTCAGAAACAAAACTGCAAGTCACTTTCGATTGTTCACATTCAATTTTGTTATTTAAATAGCAGTAGCAGACTGTGAAAATTGGAGGCTTGTACAAATGGCAGTACTAATAACTACCATATTAGAACTTGTTTCTAATGTATAAAATCAACAGATAGTTGTAGAAAAGAGAAGCCATATTGAATCGTGGGTTGGATTGAACAGAAAATTAAACTAAAGTTTGTATAGAAATATACAAAAAAAAATCAGTTATAACGAAAATAAAAATAAAAATATTAGTTAAAAATTAGATTGTATTATTCGAACTATTGTTTTTATCTTGGATGTTATTCTCAAAAAAATTAGATTGTATTATTTGACTATTGTTTTTATCTTGGATGTTATTCTCAAAAAAATTAGATTGTATTATTTGACTATTGTTTTTATCTTGGATGTTATTCTCAAAAAGTTGCAGCCGATGTAACCTCTGATCTTCTTCAGGTGCATCTTGTCTTGTTGAACTTATGAATATGTATGGAATTTCAAACTGAACCCATAAAGATTCCCGAGTTTGACAAGACACACATGAAGAAGGTAAGAGGTTACATCGGCCGAAACGTTGTGAGAATAACATCCAAGATGTGAACAAATAATAAAAATTATCAATCTCATCTTAAAAATTCCGAAACATAAAAATTAGATTAATTTAAAAAGTGTGTTGTCAACCTGGAGAGAATTAAAGAGATTAATAAATCTCAACAAAACTAACAATAAAAATAAAATGCAAATAAAATAAAAATCACCAATGAATTACCAAAAATGCGGAAATTCTTTAAAAGTTCTTGCAATATTTTCTTCTCCCTTATTCTGCTTTTACTCTTGAACGGTTTGATGTTTCCGGTTTCTAAATCGAAGACGTTTACCAGCCGTGTGACATCCAACATTCTCTTTTAGCGGAGCATTCTCCTTATCTGATCCGTGTTTATGCACTTTTTCCTTCTCCAAGGATAATCTATTGGATCCTTGGCTTGGACGGTTCGTTATAGTATTTCGAGGTTTGAGGACGGCTTTTGACAAACGACTGATGAAGTTTCCGAATGACGACCTCCTATCAGACTTTTTCGGTTTCTCTAGATTTTCTTCCCCCAAAGGAGGGGCCTTCTGAATTGAACAGAATTCTTCTTGTGTGAGAATATGACCCTGGTTTTCGAGTTGAAGACTAGCAATGGTAAATGAACTTTCAGGTCGAGCGAGAGGGGCACGTAAAATCTCTCCTTGTTCCAGCTGGCAGATTTGGTTGTATTTGTTCCATTGGTCCTCAGCGCGGAGAATTGAAGCGGTCAAGTCACTTCTACTACGAGCGTGGGTTTTGCGTGTGGGCTTCTGTGATTCCCTCTTTGTTCGTGGCTTCTTAGAATGGGGTAAAGTAGAGGAGCCTTCTTCAAATTGTGGATTGTCTGGAAAAGATGGTAGGTTTTATAGTTAGATATGAAACAAGAGCTGAATAAATGTCAAGATTTAAATTGAGGATTGTCTGGAAAAGATGGTAGGTTTTATAGTTAGATATGAAACAAGAGCTGAACAAATGTCAAGATTTAAAAACAAAAACAACAGATATTCTTAAGATGTATTTGGATTATTCGGAATACTATTCTCATCTTAGCTGTTATTTTCACAACGTTTCAGCCAATGTAACCTCCAAACTTTTTTTTGGTTCATCTTTTGAACTTGGGAATCTTTGTGAAGTTTCAGTTACAAATTTTACTTATGTTTCTGAGTTCGACAAAGATTTCCAATCAAGATGAGAATAGTAATCCAAATAATCCAAATTATCAAATCCTCATCTAAAATCTTCCGAAACATAATTATTAAGATGTGTTTATTCTATGTGCAAGTCTAGCAATAAAATACTACTTAAAATTGAAGCGGGACAGACAAAATGATCGACAGACACGAACACAAATAAGATGCATTCATTCAATCTGCATGTTTAACAATAAAAATGCTATTTCAAACCAAAACATAACAATCTCATGGCAGAGCCTTTAATTTCTCTCTACAAAATCAATATTTTATTCTGATTCGTCAGTTTTTCTTGTAGATTGTTGCAGCATTTTATTAAGGAGAATAAAATGGAATTAAATTTATTTCCTTCCAGAAAATACTTTGTCTAGATTGGATTTATTTTCACATGGCTGCCATCTTAAAAATAAAAAAAGGAACTTAACTCTGTATTCCTTCATACTGAGTTACTTCCCTTTGACTGGAACAAAAATATTTTTAGAATAAAAAACAAAAAACAAAAAAAAACTATATAATTTAAAGAAAGAAAAGCAAAACAAATCGCAAGTAAATACACCACCGGGCAATGCCGGCTCAGTACTGCTAGTTAATAATAATTATAAATCGATGTAAAAATATAAGTTTTTAAATTAAATTTATTTTGATTGGATTAACTTTTGTGGTGATCGTTTATCCTACAACCAAATCAAAAAAGGTAGTAGGAAGAATTGAATGAATGTGGTCAGAAAAATTTATGAAATTCAATCAAGGACGTTGGAATAAACTGGCTATCAGATCATTTCATGGAATGAAGAGATTGGTATTTTACCTAAAAAAATTATTCAGGCTTTCTCAAGATAAAAGCATGTTACAAGAGAAGGCAAAGTATTTATGCATACAAACATGGGTGGTAAGAGAAAAAGAGTTGAAATAGTACAGACACTCCATATATATGCTTACCTCCTACTCTCGCACACATACACCATCTTCTTCTATCCCACCATACCTATTCTTCATGTCCCCATTACCTACCCGGCCAGTAGACCTCTCCTATATGTGTAAAGGAGCCTCTTTGTGTGCGGGTTGCTTATATAATAGCACTTCATTATTAGTCTTATTTCCTTTGTGGTCCATTTCTTCCCCTGCGTGGTCTTTGGTTTGTGCTGATCATATTTATTGACCTGTATTTAGCTTGTTGTATTCTATTACCTGAGATAAAAAGGGCCAAAATTGGCTATCAAAGAAGCCTTATGCCAATCATGATACTCAGATCTTTCTTCTGAGTCCCATATCCTTTATATTTGTTTGATGTCATTTTGTCCACGGTTTTGTTGATATATGTGGCAACACCAGGCCCAGGCTTATTTTACCTGTGATCTTTTCACAGGGATAATGTTCATCTATCCCATATATAGAAATAACAATGCACTATTACACACATTGTACATGTTAGATGTTTACAATAAAGAATGTTGATTTTCCAAACATCCTATATCAGCAATATAAGTAGCCAATGGCAAAAAAAGCTGAAATCGAAATGAATTTCCCAGTTTGGGTTCCCTTCCCACCATATGTGTGTGTGGAGAGGGCAACGCAAAAAAAACAAAAAAACTTTTTTCCTAAAAAACTTCAATCAGTTTCAAATAAGAAAGTCAAAATTAAGAGAAAGACACCAAATGCACATGGGGGGGGGGGGCACAATGTCATTCTTTGATGAAACAAGTCATCTAACTCCCTACCCCATTCTTGAATTATTTCAAGTCTTAGCCTTCACGGCAAAATTAACATTTTCAGTTTTCAGAGAGAACTGTCATAGGAGGAAAAGGAAAGCAAAACAAGAAGGAGAGAGGAAGAGAGAAAAAAAAGGGAAAGAGAAAGGAAAATAAAGGGAAAGGGAAAGAGAAATAAAATCCAGCCAAATAGCAACAAAAAATAAGGAGGTAAGGCTCTAGCGATTTGGCAGAAATCAGATTTTTCTTATTAAAAAAAAAACTGGATTGTTTGTAAAAAGCGAAGAACTCACCTCGATGGGAGGCTCTAGTGATTTAAGCGTAAATCTGTTTTTTCTGGATTAAAAAAAGCGAAATTCCGCTAAAAAACGGAAAACTCTCACATCCCTTCTGTATATATATATAAAAAGTAGAGAGAACAATATGATTACAATTACCTGGGATTTCTAGTTTCTCTTTAAGTGCCTTTATTTCAGTCAGGGTTTCATCTAGATCTCCGTACGACATCTCAGGCAGCTTTAATTGACTTCCAGCCAAGCTGATATGACTAAATTCGAGTTCATGCTTTTCTTTCATTTCACGGGCTGGAGTACTGACAAGATGGTCGAGTTTGTTTTTTAATTCACAGAAGTTGCCGCCATGGACCTCCACTAGAATCTTGTCAAGGGCACCTTGTCGTTTCTCTATCGCTGAAGAACAGGCACCTGTCATTAAACAAAGAATTTGAAATTAAAATCGAGAAATCTGAAAATACTTAAAGTGTTTACACATTTTTGGAGTCAAATCTGGAAGTATGTAATATAAAAAAAGAAAAAAGAATTGGGGTAAGCAAATTTATTGGGAGTCAGAGTTGAAACTTTTTAAATTTCAGGAGTCAGAATCTGAGAGATTCCTTTGGAGGGTTGCAGAGTTGGAAGTAGAGATTTTGTACGGAGTCAGAGTCGGACTCGTGAGAATGCTAGTCAGATTTTTTTTATTTATGAAGAATCAACAAACTGTCACAGAATATTGGAAAACTTTAAAGATTTGGAGTAGAATATTTACTTGCCTTCCCACAAGGGCACAGTTAGACACAAGGTAGGTATTTAATGTGGGGGTAAACCTAGTTTGCTAAAAAGGGGTACTCTGGATTAAAAATTGCTTCAAATCTAGAAGGATTTCTCCTTCACTGACCAACTACAGAAACGATGAATTCTAGTATCAGAACAGATACTATGTTTTGCTCCTGGAGTTGAAGTTGGATATTTTGAATTCTAAGAGTTGGAGTCAAACCTTATACCTTCCGACTTTTCAACCCTGCTTTATAACCTTTTCTTTCATCATGTATCACTTAAAAAAATTCAATATTTTAGATTTTGTTCATTAACTCATACAGTTTCATATTGCCCTTAACCATACTGACGAAAAGATGTTTGTATTCTTATATTGCACAACATAGCACAACATGATAACCCTTTGTTTAAATCTATTTTAAATACATTTAAAATATCACAGTGGAAGAGACATAACTGTTATCAATCTTCCTAGCATTAAATCCAGGTTTTAATTATTTTAGTATCTCCCTGTATTTATAACGGGTTACAGATTTCGTTTTTATGTGGGTCATTTCTTAAAATATTTCTTTTAAAATGTCTGCTTTTGACAATAACTCACATAATTTGTTTGATGACAAATGAATTAATTACTGACAAAGTATTAAGTTTGTGCAAAGGTAAACTAACGCGAGATATCAGTTTCGTCAGTTCGGTTGCAGGTTGCAATGAATGAGTAAAGTCAGTGAGAGGGTGCACTTGAGTTGATGGGATGCGATCTCTCAAATTCGCTAACCAGACGTTTTCTGTCAATCTAAATTCAAGCTGGTTAATATTACATTTTTGGACACTCATATATCTTCAAATGTCATACCTATTCAGGGATTTCACCTACGCACTCAATGTAATTATCCCCACTCTCCTATAGGATGCGGCTTTCAGCTAGGTATTGTTTATTTAGCAAATGTATGTATTTTGTCTGGTGCACCTGCAGGTGTCTTTAGAGGTATCTCTGTCTCAATCAGCCAGCCAGATATTATTCTTACAGCCAGATATTATTCTTACAGCCAGATATTATTCTTCCAGCCAGATATTATTCTTCCAGCTAGATGTTATTCTTACAGCCAGATATTATTCTTCCAACTAGATATTATTCTTACAGCCAGATATTATTCTTCCAACCAGATATTATTCTTACAGCCAGATATTATTCTTACAGCCAGACATTATTCTTACAGCCAAATATTATTCTTCCAGCCAGATATTATTCTTACAGCCAAATATTATTCTTACAGCCAGATATTATTCTTCCAGCTAGATGTTATTCTTACAGCCAGATATTATTCTTCCAACTAGATATTATTCTTCCAGCCAGATATTATTCTTACAGCCAGATATTATTCTTACAGTCAGATATTATTCTTCCAGCTAGATATTATTCTTACAGCCTGATATTATTCTTCCAGCCAGATATTATTCTTACAGCTAGATATTATTCTTACAGCCAGATATTATTCTTACAGCCAGATATTATTCTTACAGCCAGATATTATTCTTACAGCCAGACATTATTCTTACAGCCAGACATTATTCTTACAGCCAAATATTATTCTTCCAGCCAGATATTATTCTTACAGCCAGATATTATTCTTACAGCTAGATATTATTCTTACAGCCAGATATTATTCTTACAGCCAGATATTATTCTTACAGCTAGATATTATTCTTACAGCCAGATATTATTCTTACAGCCAGATGTTATTCTTACAGCCAAATATTATTCTTCCAGCCAGATATTATTCTTACAGCCAGATATTATTCTTACAGCTAGACATTATTCTTACAGCCAGATATTATTCTTCCAGCCAGATATTATTCTTACAGCCAGATATTATTCTTACAGCCAGATGTTATTCTTACAGCCAAATATTATTCTTCCAGCCAGATATTATTCTTACAGCTAGATATTATTCTTACAGCCAGATATTATTCTTACAGCCAGATGTTATTCTTACAGCTAAATGTTATTCTTCCAGCCAGATATTATTCTTCCAGCCAGATATTATTCTTCCAGCCAGATATTATTCTTCCAGCCAGATATTATTCTTCCAGCCAGATATTATTCTTCCAGCTAGATGTTATCTTTGGTACCTCAAAGATGGATATTCAACTCTAGAAACTTGCTTTTAATGAAAAAAAAAGTCTTGTAGAAATTGTCAAGTTACGATTTTTTGACTTGCTTTCCGATTCTTTTTTAGAACCAGGAGGGACCATGTAAAGGATGCTAACATGCCCAGTACAAGTGGTACAATAGATCTATGAACCTGTACATGCCACACCAAGCTAACAGTCCATGCCGATATCCACTGAACCATCACCTCCTTTTGTCCTGGTTTGGCACACACCCATGGCAGGTTTAGCCAACTTCTTCTGAAGGAGGAAATTTCTAGGGAATATTAAATTCACAATTAATTTCCAGTCGAATGTACATCTTGCTCAGGCGAGATTTTTAACAACATTAGTTTTTCAGTTTTTTTTCAGGGACGTGTCGTCGTTTTCCTACATACAGCGCCTGGTATTTCCAAATAGTCACCCATCTGATACTGATCAGGCTCAACGTTGCTCAACTTTGGTGATTTAACAAGAACCGGTGTGCCAACGTGATTATGCTGCCACAACTCGTATGTCATAGTGGCTTATCAGCCAAATAAGTCACCACCTTGAGTAATGTTGCCATGGAAACTTGAAGATTACCCTAGATAGAGAAGGATACATAGAATGTTCACTTATTGAAGGCAATTTGATTTATAGAGAGCGATTGGAAAATTGCAACACTTAGAAAACAGAATGCTGAATGATTTAATTGAATCCCTTAAATGGACATAACAATAATAACAAGCCGCTCGTGCGTGGTCCCTCTCTGTGACTCGATGTGGCGAGTTTAAAATACAATAAATTAGGGCAATTTGGGGCATTTTTGACCCCCTTTTGACCCCCTGGGGGCGCGAACCAGAATTTTTCTGAGGTTAAGGATGCTCATTTTATATCCAGAACAATTGCCTCTACATTTTGGCCAAGTTTCAGAAAAATTGAATGGATGGATCAAACGTTATGGGGGAAAAGGGTCATTTTTTGCTATTTTGGGGGCTTTTGACCCCCTGGGGGCGTGAACCAGATTTTTTCCAAGGTCAGCGATACTTATTTTCTATAAGGAACAATTGACTCCACATTTTGTCCAAGTTTCAGAGAAATTGAATGGATGGATGAAAAGTTATGGGGCAAAAAATGTCATTTTTTGCCATTTTGGGGCTTTTTGACCCCCTGTGGGGCTAACCAGATTTTTTTTCAAAAATCGGAGAATATCCCTTTCTAACCTGACCAAAGTTATAACTTCATGCAAAATTTCAGAGAAATTCAATGGATGGTGACAGAGAAAAATCCGGACGGACGGAAATGCCTCAAAACATAGGTTTCCCGATTTTATAAATCGGGGGACCAATTAAAGTTGTAATTTCTGAGGTAGAAATGTTTACTTACCAGCTTCTTGTCCGAATTGAAGTGCTAATTTTTGCTTCTTCAGGTGACCTTTGAACTGTTTCTTCCTTATTTGGGACAATTTGTGTTGTTTTTTAAATATGAAATTTTCCTAAAAAAAAATAAATAAATAAAATACAATGTTGAATTTTACTGTTCGTATTGGAAAAAATATGGCACAGTATTTCTCTCTTTCTATTTCATGCAATATAATAGAATGTTTTCAAAGTTATGGACAAAAACAGAAGTTTTATAAACAGAAACAATGAGTGGATTGTGTGTCTGGTCGAGTCTATGTACATCAATGCTAGTAGCAGGGTTAACGACTTCTTTAGTGATTAGTTTGAAGTAAAGGTGGTTGTCCATCAGCATTTGGTATTCAGTCCTCTGCTATTTATCGTTGTGCCGTTGTGCTTGGGGTATTATCCCGGGAATACTGTACTGTTGTATGTCGATGATCTGGTAATTATTGCTGAATCAAAAAGAACTGCATGCAAAGTTCAACCTGTGCAAAACGAACGGAGTTGAAGAGCTTTCTCGTCAATATGGAGAAGACGAAAGTTCAATGGCCCTAATCTGCATGCTCTGAACGGTTTTGGCAAGTTTGCTTGTGGAGTTTGCAGATATGGTGTTGGCAACAACTCTGTATTTGCATAGACTGTCATCATTGGGTTCATAGAAGGTGCAATGGGCCGCGAGGAAGATTAATTCCTAAAAACTATCTCTGTAGAAGGTGTGCCAGTACTGCTCGTCCAATTAAAGGCAGGCCCTGTACTGTGTTCTCTGTGGATGGTCTGCAGAAGTTGAAAGTTATGGGCACATTTTGTTATCTTAGCGATATGATCTGTGCTGGTGAGGGATGTTGTAACGGAGAATGGCCGGCTGACGTAAATGCAGACACTTGTCGGCACCGTTTAAAGAGGCAGCGTCTGGTATGCTGTGTGTGTGGGGCGAACCCGAAAACGCTCGCTGACAACAAAAAAGAAAGAGGAGTGGGAGGAGAAAGGCGTCAAAAAGTCAAATAAGGTTTTTATTTGAAGATCTGGGCAGCGGCGTCGAGAGAGAGATTTATGCAAATCAAGTTGGTTTGCATACGTCGCATTTTTTTTTAATAAGAGAAGGAAAATGAAGATTCGGTGAGAGACGCGGAGATCGTTCTGAACGTGGGATCGTAAAGCGAACGAAAAGAGAGAATAGTGCTGGATTTTTTTATGTCGGACTGAACAACGTTTTTTTTTTTTTACACTGGAGAGAGATATTAACATTCATTTGGACTTGATCTTGGCGACACCTCTGTTTAACTGTTCCGATACTATTTCTTTATTTTATCTACAGATGTGAATTCAGTTGCAAATACGGACTAAATGGGGAAAGTTTTGTAAGCTTCTTCCCATCTTAACCTGTTGTTCATGCTAACTTGTTACTTGGAGTTGAGTTTACAACAGTTACGTCCGTAGTGTCATGTTACATGCAAGTGAACGCTAGGACTCCATTAGCTCGGTTTTCTGAGAATGCAAAGGAATGACATGGCCATGGTTCAGTGGATTTGTAGTGTGTGCCTTGATGAAAGATCTGACTCCCTGCTATTGAGGTTGAAGGTGCCAACACATTGAATGAACCTCTGGTTGGATAAACAGATGTACACACATCCCAATTGAGAGTAAGGGAGGAAAAAGCAGACCGAAACAGACATTGAATGACTCAGTCAAAGATGACATCAAACAATGGCACATCAAAACCGACATAAATGGTAGAATTTCATGGAGAAAGTCACTTAGTGCCACCATAGCCAACGTGCAACAGACATGTGAAAAAAAAACATGTTAAACGAAGAAGACTACATTGAAAGAAATATGTTCAGTGTTTCTCTTTTTCTATTTCATGCATCATAATGGAATGTTTTCAAAGTTATGAACAAAAACAGAATTTTTATGAACAGATGCAAAATATATTAGTAGATTGTATTGAACCTGTTAAACAGAATTACATTAAATATATTTTGTGTTTGTATGCAAATTGAGTTTTTGGGCTGTCAAGTCTTAAAATCTTAAAAAGAAAAGAAAAGTAGTGAACTGTGAGTGTCAAAATAAAATAGTTGATGGTGCTGTTCAGCGGCCGTATGAAAAAATTATTTTTTTATAAAAACAATATTATATACTTATTCAGCATTATATTCTTACTCACTGTACAAAAAAGTAGAAAAAATTATCCACTAGAACTTTAATTACAAGTAGTTTTCCATTCTGCGTATCATAACAGCGATTCGTTCACTAAGCCTCCATCTTCTTTCTTAAGAAGATTTCAAGGGCAGATAATTCGAAATCTTCTTAAGAAAGAAGATGGAGGCTTAGTGAACGAATCGCTGTTATGATACGCAGAATGGAAAACTACTTGTAATTAAAGTTCTAGTGGATAATTTTTTCTACTTTTTTGTACAGTGAGTAAGAATATAACGCTGAAAAAGTATATAATATTGTTTTTATAAAAAAATAATTTTTTCATATGGCCGCTGAACAGCATAAGCACCCAGTTAATTTATCAGAGAGTACACTTCATTCCTCTTCACTGTCTTACTCCCACTGAACTCTTATGTATTTCTTCTTTCTCACTCCTTTCTCCTGTCTTGATTATTACTTTGACCTCAAGGTAGCACTGCCCTACTGACAAATTTGTAGCCTTATATACACTATCAATATTCATTTAAGTATATAAGGTGAAGCAGCCTGCGCATGCGTCTTTTTCGGACTTAACATGAGGGACAAAGCATGTGAGACAGTGTTGGCTTTTAGCTTTAGTAAGTCATTAACCGTTCCAGGGTTGTCATAACCAAGAGGTAGCCATGGGAACAAGCTCCCATTGTCTTTATAATGCCCCTTATGGGGCATTGCATCCCCAACAGCCTCTGACAATTAAGTCCAGCTTCCTAGTAAAGACAACTTATCTAAGAGATGGAAAACTCTGATATTAAACCGTTGCTACCTTATGACCTGAGGAAAATGCCCGCGTCAGAGTTCCCAAGGAAGTCTGAGACCGTATACAGCAACGTTCTGGCAACTCCTGCACCAATACTGAAACCAAGTGTACTAGCGCTTGCCTTTCCAATGTATCATTTGAACAGCGTTGGGGGGGGGGGGGAGAGTCTGCTGCGTTACTAACAGATTATCCTCCAAACTTACCTTGTAGCTTATGTTGGTTCAAAAGTTGTCATAGACAAGGAGTGGCAATGGGAACAAGCTCCCATTGTCTATAGAATGCCCCTTATGGGTTGCGTCTCCAATAGCCTCTGACAATTAATTTTGTAGACAAGTAATTTTGTTTTGAATAAATAGTTAGGCAATCCTGCTTGACAGGTTTCATATTCTTTGTAAACAAATGATCTGTAGATAAAGTTGCTTCATTCAATCAAGATGTGATTTAATTCATATTCTTTGTAAACAAATGATCTGTAGATATAGTTGCTTCATTCAATCAAGATGTGATATAATTAATATTCTTTGTAAACAAATGATCTGTAGATAAAGTTGCTTCATTCAATCAAGATGTGACTTAATTTACTTACAGTTCGACATTTGCTGACGCTTTTGTAGAAGTTGCACAGTTCTTCGAGGCAAGCCTGAAGATTGAAGTCGTCCACTCGTTCGCAAAAATATTCGGCAACTTGCTGTGAAAGTGCTCGGAGGACACCAAGGCGTGATAAAAGGTCATTAAAATGCTGTTTAACATCCTGAATAAGTAGAAAAGTTTTTCGTTTGCTTAAATAGATATAATAGACATGTTTCAACAACACTTTTGGTATTTTATGCTTTTTTATTTTAAGACAATTTTTTTTTTGCAATTATATCCACCACAATGTATCTCTGTTTCTTTGTAAACAAGTCAGCTATTTTAATCTTTTGTTAATAGCTGAAGAAAAAGAAAAGAAAAAAAAGAATGAATTACTTTGTTCGAATAAAAAGTCATCCAATAATTTTGAAAGTTTTGGAAGTTATTTACATCCAATAATTTTGAAAGTTTTGGAAGTTATTTACATCCAATAATTTTGAAAGTTTTGGAAGTTATTTACATCCAATAATTTTGAAAGTTTTGGAAGTTATTTACATCCAATAATTTGCATCTGGTTCACATAATCATAGAAAGATTAGAAGATGACTCCAAAGCCGTGCTGATCCATTTAGATCAGTCAAAGCTTTCAACAAGATCTACCATCATTTCCTGGGATCTGTTCTACAGACCGCCGGTTTTAATTCGGACTTCTGCAAATGGATCTCCATTTTGTATTGCCAGTTGACACTGGTGCAAGTAAACAAAATCGCGGTTGGGATCGCTCGTCATTTCTCGGTTGGTACATTAGGGTTCGCCGCTGTTACCCCTACTTTATGACCTTGCGCTAGAGCTCTTCCTGTGCAAGCTAAGGTACAGGGCGGCGAGATGAGCCGTACGCAGCATCGCTTTAACCGGTGGTGCGCGAGCCCAGGTGTCCACGTATGTTGATGATGTCACAGTGTGCATGTCAGGCTTTCGAGACATTATCACTGTGACAATGGCACTCAGAAGTTACAGGGGACGTAGTTAACATCAGCAAATCCAATGGCCTGGAACAGCGCACCTGCGCTGCCGGACCTTTTCAACTGGTCAAATGGTTCGGTTCAGAACATTGGCGTTTGGTTTGAAAAGAACTGGTCAGAAGTAGAGTCAAAGGTCGGAGTGTCAGTGAGGATTTGGCTTTGAAAGCGGCTTTCCCTTAAAGGTAGAGCTGAGACGTGTGCCACTTACGTCTTTCCTTTCATCCTTTACAGATTGGCTGTACTACCTCTGCCTGCGGACTGCTTGGTAGCACTTATGAGTCTGCTCTTCTCAGTTTTGTGCTCGGGCAAGAAGCCGCTAGTCCATAGACAGGTCTGTAGTCAACATTTGAATGACTTGGCGAGTCACTGACATGATGAGAGACTGTCATTCCTGAGCTGAACCTTGATAGAGGAGTCTGCGTGGGGCCCTGAGGTTGGAAAGGCCTTTCCCAACCTCATCCCCGACCACTTGGTTGAAGGCCAATGTCAACCAAGAGGGCAATCACAGTTTTTCAACGAATGCTGAGCCGGGGTCCAGATACCTTGCATGGTCTAGAAAGACACTATATCAGTAGCTAGTGGTGGGCACCACTTTAGATCCATCTGGGGAGCGGCTGGGATGGTTGGAGGAGGAGATCCGCTCTGTGTGGAGTTGAGTGCCAGCTGGAGTCATCTCAATATCTCTGAGTTTTCTCCAACCTGGCGATTGGTCCAGGGTGCGCTACCCCTTAATGACAAACTCTTCAAAGCTAAAACCAGCCTAAACCCTTTTTTTGTCTGTACTGCGCGAATGTTGAGAAAGAAACGGCTGAGCATACTTTCTTCAATTGCAGCAAGCTGCGTGTGTTTTGGAAGTATATCAATAAGGTTACGGCTCGCATCATCCCCGAGCAGTTGGTACCCATAGATGTAACATCTGTAGTGTACAATGTGATGCCATTGTGGCCCAGGGAGAAACGAATGGTGTTTCTCCCGATCCTAGCCGTAGCTAAACTAGTAGTGTGGACCTCACGCTTAAAGATAGGGAGTAGGGATGAATCACCTTCTGATTATGATCTGATTTTGCACTTTAAACATCAGCTTAAAGTCAAAATCAGATGTGATAGAAGGAGATTGCACTTTGCACTATTTAGAAGGAGGTGGATACACATTGCTAGCTTATGTGTGTTCAGACGAACCAAGTTTGAGTATGTGTTCCTTGCATCGGTATGGTAAACACTACCCTATGGTCTTATCAGACCCCAGCCCAGTTAACAAAGTCTCTGAGGTAATGATACAAATGAGTTCTGCCTCCTCACCTCTTTTTTTGGTATTAGAGATCCTCTGAGATACCCAATCTCCATTTTTATTTTTTCACTACCCCCAAATGCCACCATTCTTGGAATACACCATCCATGCCTATGAACCCCATCCATTTTTTCTTTTTATCCCCCAATAGTCCCCCTTTACCCACTTAAGAACTGACTTGTTTGTTTTCGGCTCTTGAAACAACCTGGAAATCAGTGAGCAGCTCATACCTAGATAGATTGGGGAGGGTCCTACTAACCACCACACTTTTCATTTTATTTGGTTATATCTCTCTTTTTCTGTAATTTCTGGTTGTTTTTAGTATCCCCCCCCCCCCCATCAACCAATGAAATTATACATATATTTTTTGTAAATAAAAAACGTAAAACCACTGGGGATAATGTTAAGTAGGTTTTGCTCATAGAATGAATGTGGTATTTTGGTAATTGGAACTAGTTTAGAGAATAGATCCGGCAGACGACAGCCGACCCCCATCCTAACTCCACCCAATGTGTGTCTTGTGCCACATCTTCATGTTTTATTAAAAAAATTCATTTCTTTGTAAAATTTTGAGATAAATAAATCCTTGGACTTTTGGCTAGAAGTAAAGTGTAGTATCTGTTCTGATACTACATTTCAACTTTTCTATCCTCTGTCAGTGAAGGAGAAATCCTTCTAGACTGAAGCAATTTAAATTTTTGTCCCAATCCAGAGTGCTTCATTTTGGGGAACTGGATTTTTCCCCACACTAAAAACTGACCTTGTGTCTAACTCTGCCCTCGTGGGGAAGCAAGTAAATAGGGACATGTACAATGACACTCCCTTACAACATCCATATACATTTACGACTCCTGCTCTTTTCTCATCACTATTAGTGTTGGTTGACTCGTGATGTGGTCCGTGTCGTCAATGACAGCAATGGATGAATTTGGGGAAAAACACAAGATGCATTATTTATTTTTAGCTAAATCCAGTGGTAGTGCGTGTTCGGGAGTTGTTTGCATTTCCAAGTTTTTATTTTCAAGTAATCTCCGTCAGATTGTCGGTGATGTTATCCCACAAATGAAAGCATCTCTAACAGCTTAGTCTCCAATTTGCATCATGACCACCTGCCACCTAGCTATGTGCATGCCACCGACTGCTGAGTTAACAGATTTATTCAAAAATTCCTTCTTACCTAACCTATCATATTATCTGTCAGCTCTTACTCTCTAGCATATTTTGTGTTGAAACTTGAAGGAAAAGAAAGAAAAGAAAAAAAAAGAGGTTCATAACTGGAAATTTGTTACATTGTGTACTTTTCTCTAGCAAAAATGTATCCAATGCAACAATGTGCTTGCCACTAGATCTTTATCATGTAGTAGACTTTTCTCGCACAACACCATTTTAAATACTGATCATGGAAACAACATGCTTACCACTGGAACTTTGTTAAGTGCTTTACTTTTCTTTGATAACACAGTTTTCAATACTGATCTCTATCTATTGAGTGCTAAAACTTTCAAGGAACCCATCTTTTATCGATGTTAAAGCACACCTATCACACATGGTCAATATGTATAAATAATCTCATTCTAGTGTGCAATTGTTCTTTCTCACATGAAGGATTTACATGCTAGGCGAATACGGGTTCTTTTAGACTTTAGCGGGTGCTACAAAGGTGCCAAGTGGACATCAAAAAGTAAATGACGGTGATTTCAACTCCTTTTCTTTCTCGGCATTGATTGATACACTTTCTTTATCTCTAACTAAAAAAAAGGAAACCTCGTGGGGAAATACGCTGGCAAAAACTTCAGCCAATCAGGAACCGACATGTCAGTAGTCCAATGCAAGATTTCAGACCCTATAAATGGAGCAACAAGGCTCGTCTCTCTCTCTCTCTCTTTTATTTTCTGCATTCCAGCCGACAACACACAGGGAAGTTGTCCCCCCCCCCTCCCCGACTCGATCGAGGAAGGAGGAGACAAAAGTCAAAACGTATGTAACCATTTTTAATTTCCCCTCGGACGAACAAAGAACTATACTCCAGACACACACAAATTGCCATCGCCACTAATATATACATACACAACTTTCAATCAATCTTACATGCACTCGCACGCATTCGTGTAACCATGAACACTGGCTCATGCACATACAAAACAAAGCACACTCGGTTAACGAACGATTTCAAATGAACAATTATTACTGGTAGCATTACTAACACCTTAACATAGAATAAAAAAAATTTGTTGGGCGATAAGACTATTTCCACCACTCGATACAGATTCTGGCCCATCACATTCACCTCTACACTTACCTCGATGAAAAGATCAAACATGTGCGTTACACTTAGACTGGCCGCCGTCAAGTTCTGAAGAAAATGCTTTAGGTCGTCGTTCATGCTGTTTATCTCGCTACGGATATCATCAAGGCGATACCTAAGAAAATTTTTCAATGAAAAGAAATTAAAAAAAAAAAATGGTAACATAGAAAATACCTACTTTATAATGGCCGCCATATCTGAAATAGGAAATTGTGAATCAATGTTAATCTAAAAAAAAAATAGCCAATTATTTTAAGCCGTATAGCTTTTTACAGAATTTTAATTTTTAGTAATTTGTTTGTATCGGCTTTAGTGCACAGTAGCTAACAGCTCAGCAATCGGATCCAGTATCATGATCATCATCCGCAGTTTCGGCTCATACTCCTCTACTGCAACTCTGAAGTGTTGGGGCCTCTCCATCAGGAGGCTGTATTGGTACTGGTGTAAGCTACTTTTCTGTCCAACACTCATCGTTTCTTCATCAATCATTACCTTTCGCTCAACATATCCTCGAGCTCTCACAACCAAATAATAGTATTCCACATTCCATCCTTTTTCCTGCATTCAGTCAGTAGGTCACCATATTTCTTATCCTTACTGTCTTCTGCAATTGCAAAATTATCCTCCCATGGTACAGTCAGCTCCAACACAATTCCAACCTTCTTTTCCTCACTCCACTCTACAAGGTCTGGTCTGTGCTGCGTAAGGACCAGTGGGAAGATCAAGGTATTCTGAAGGTCAACTACCAAGTTCTATTTTCCATTTTTCATCAGTTATCTGTATCCTTGAATGACTTTTCACCATGCCTGTTGTTCCAGCTCTATGAAAGTTCATCTTCTTAACCTTCTCTAGTTTTAGTAGTTCTTCTTCATTAAACTTCTCTACTTTCTGATGTAATAACTTTTCTATTACTTTCAGGACTTTGTTATGCGTCCACATTTGCCGACTTAGTGCTAATTTGTAGTTGGACAGAATATGCCTGAGAGTTCCTCTTTCCCCACATCTGCATTTGTCATCATTGTCTACTCTCCATCAAGCAAGATTCACTGGGGAAGGCATTGCATTGTAGGTCGATTTTATCAGGAATGAAGTTCTTGCTCGCTCCCAAGCCCAGATCTCTTTCCATCCAATCTTCTCGTTCACCACACACTCTTCCCAGTGAACACACTGGCCTTGTTGATGACACCGCACCAGGTGTAGATATATTTTTCGCTGTTCTTCATTCCATATCTCACTGACCAAAGAATCTCTTCTCTGCATTAGGTTTCTCATGCAGAAGGGTCTAAAATTCTGCATAGCTAGTCCTTCTTTTTTACAGCACCAACAGTATCCGTGTGATCTAAGATGTTAATAGCTGTCTCTGTCGCTTCTTCTGCTTTCCACTTCTTTCCACTTACTTCAGGTGGATTGTCTTTAATCTCTTGGTCGTTAGAGAAACGGATCACCATGAATGTCCTTACTTTTGACACTTTGTACTCCTCCACAATTGATGCAATAAGTAACTTCAGTTGTCCCTCTTTTCCAAATATTGCTGAATTGTTAAACATTCTTGATAGTCCCAACTACTTCCTTATGTACACTTCACACCGCTGTTCGATTCGTTCTATTCGCGTCGATGATACTTCATATATTTGCAATGGCCACATTATCCGAGAATACAAACCAAACTGTAGACACTAACATTTAAACTTTCCATGTAACCCGGTCTTATCAATTACCTTTAATCCTTCCTTTGTCTGCCGCTGTATCTCTGCTCCTTGGCTTCTGTCACTTAACGTGTCTCTGTATCATCTACCCAAGCTTTTCACTGGTTTCTCTTTTACTGTTGGGATCACTTCCCCTCCAATCATATACCTTATTTCTTTTTGTTTACTTTTCTTATAGGTTACACTTCTTGATTTCTTAGCCTTTAATCTCATTCTTGACCGCTCAATAAGCTGTTCTAGTTGGTACAATACTTCTTCTATTCCTTCTGCGCTTTTCGACTTTACAGACACATCGTCCATAAATGCTTGTAGTGGCGTCTTAACAAGCATATTCTCACAATTCGTTGATCTCAACAACATTTCCATCACAAGTACGACGAACAAGATCACTGATATTGTACATTCTGTTGGAATCCCAACCTCCAACCTTTACCAGTCCGTTGTGTAGTTACATGTCGTAAAGCGCATCTTGAATTCATCATAGTATTTCATGATCATACTCTGAACTGTCTCTTGAATCTAAAAGAACTCCATCGCATCCAAATCATGCGGGACTGAGCCATATGCATTAGCAAGATCTAACCATACAATTACAACAAACTCTTTTAAGCATGCTCAATACAGCCAGGTATTCCGGGTATACCTGTCTTTTGAACTGACTCATTGATGAAGCCATTGCTTTGCACATACTTTATCATTCTTTTGGCAACAACTCCAAATGCAATCTTTCCATCGATGTTTAGTAGCGGTATCGGTCGGAATTGTCCTAGCTCCTTGGCCTGTTCTTCTTTTGTGTAGGTATATCCCTTCTGCTAGACACCACCGTTCAGCAACATCTTCAGCCCTCTACATCTCTCTTATCAGCAGAAAAAGCCTCAGAGGCATTCGCAGTGCCTATATACCTTGTAGCTGATACTATCATTACCTGATGAATTTTTAGCTCTTGTCTTTTTGACAAAGTCATCAACTTCTTTTTATTTTATATTGCTTACATCAAACTTTACGTCTGATCTTGTTGGCTTTCTTACACCTTGTATCAACGTTATATCCTCTTCTTTGTTTTCATCACAATATGTTGTTTTCAGATGCTCCTTTAGTTCTTCATTGGAACATTCCAACTTTCTGCTCTTATTCTCTGTGAACAAGCCCATAGCAAACGTGTATTGGTTCTTTACAAACTGTTTCCTTCTTCTCTTCGTTCTCCTGACATTCCTCATTTCCTCCCTAAGCCTTCTCTTTACATCTTCATACAGTCCAACCTTTTCTCCTCCATCTGCTTTTATCCATTTACTTCTCAATGCCCTTTTTTCTTTCTTTATTTCTGCGATTTTTATTTCCTTCTTTGATGGTTGACTAGCTTTCCTTTGTTTTGGCAATTCTTTCTCTTCCTTGTTCATAGATCATTTCTGCTAATTTCTCCAGCTTTCGCTCAGTGCCTCCTTTACAGCACGCTGCCATTTTTGCCACTTCCACATCAAAGGTTTTGTTGCTCATTACATCATTACTCTTTGGTCAATTTCTCTTAGCTTTCTTGTCTGGATGTTTCCGTTCTTGCTTTTTTGTCTCAACTGTAGACTGTTCCTCACTGTGGTGCGTCTGGCTACACGTCTCATGGTCATTTGACCTGCATTGTCGAGATACTTTTTTGCACTTTTTTCCTTGATGGATTCGTAATCCTTTAGCCATATGAAATTCTTTGCCACAACACTTTATAAAAAACAGTTTGAATTTATTATTTGTAAATAATTGTTTGTTACTTTGTAATATAATTATATTTAGTTAATAATTAATAATTATTGAAAAAAATTTTTCAAAATAAAAAAATAAAAAAATTATTTTGAAAATATAAATTATAAAAAAAAAATTGATTTGTTAAAAAATATTTTCAAAAAAAAAAAAAGATTCCAACTATAAAAAACAGTTTGATGTTATTATTTAATAATTAAACAAATTGTTGAAAACAAATTATCATTTGGCAAAAATAATAAATCAGTCTGTCCTAAAATATATAAATAATATAAATAAATTTTGGATTAAAATCAGTTCACAGTTTATGAATTCAGATACGATGGCCATGATGAAGTGAATAATTTCTATTTTATAAAAAAAAACAATTAAATTATACAAGTAAACATAAGAATCTTCTGGATGTAAATCCATTTTTGTGGTGTCTGTCTGTTTGTCTGTGAATACAATAACATAAAACTTTATAAGGAATCAAATAGTGGTATTCATTTTGTGTTAGGATTAGGGTTCACTATAATATTGGGGGGGGGGTAGTATTAAGGGGGCAGCATCCATGAACAACAAAGACAATTTCTATTATTTGGATTACTGTTCTCATTTTGGATGCTATTCTCACAAGGTTTTGGCCGATGTAACCTGTGACCTTCTTCAGGTGTGTCTTGTTGAACTCAAGTATCTTCATGTTGCACTGAAGAATCTGTACAAAATTTCTAACGGAACTCTTTATTTAATTCACAGGGGTAGCTTACTCTTGCTTCGTCAGCCATGACCGTGTAGCAGTCTTAAGTAATTCATAATTGTATTAAGTATCACCCATACTGAGGATTGAACCTTCAACCCCCAAAAGACTCTCACTTAGAACTCAAGGACCCATGGAAGAAAGGATATAAGTGTTATTAATCCTTAAAAACAAAGACAATGTTTCACTTTATGTTATTTTCTTTTTTGAGTTCTAAGATATACATTCAATGCATCTGCATTGATGGTCCATGCAGATATAGGAGGAAACTCAGGATCGATGTGTATGACATTAATGATAAATTAATGTATATGTTTATTTCATGTGTTTATATATATATATGTAAGCTTTAAGATGTTGCAGCAGCAGCTGTGTAAGCTGTAAGATGTTGATGTATGTGCTTATTTCACGCGTATTTATTGCATAAGCTTTACATTTAGTATTCAAATATTATCAGTAGCAGTGCCTAATTCTCATTTAGGCACCAAATTTTTAGTTCCAGCATGTAACCTCCACACGTACATTTATATTTTTCTTCCACTTGATCTGAAGTTCTCACTTTGCTTCCTCAAATAAATCTACTATAAATAACTTGAACTCCAGGAATATTTCTGTTCCAATTCAGTATTCTGAATAAGTGTCAGTTACTAATTTTTATATAAACTGAACAATTTTGTAACATTTTCAACCAGTTTGTAAGGAATCATCATTTTGAATGCCACCTGTGGAATTATTAATAAAATTCACAATGTTTCCTGCAATCCAACAATATTTGATACAAGTAAATGTCATTATTTTTCTGAATTTTTTAGATGAGGATCGATAATTTGTATCATTCGGACTACTGTTCTCATCTTGAGGGTTATTCTCACAATGTTTAAGCTGATGTAACTTCCGAGCTTCTTCGGGTGTATCTTGTCGAATACGGGAATCTTTCTGTTGAACTCGGGAATCCTAAGTAAAATTTAAAATTCAATAAACAACCCAAAATTGGAAGATCGATAAATAATAAGGCATTATTTTTATGGCGATGTGATTTTAAAAGATTACCGAAAAATCTCTGCACTTTTTAAGAGACAACAGAGATTTGGGTTCGGAATTTTTGAGATGAGGATTGATTATTTGGCTTATTCGGACACATGGTGCAATGGATAAAGTTGTTAAGTAATAATCAGTTCTATGTGACAGTCTTCTGGAGGTTGAAGGTTCAATTCTCGTTGTAGGTGATACTAACTAAAAATAAAATTACTTAAGAATTCTAGCTGGTCATGACTGACAGAATGAGAACAATCTACCACCATGAAATAAATAAAGGGTTCAGTTTGAAATTCCACAAAAATTCTTGAGTTCAACATAAAGATTCTCTTAGTCTGTCAAGATGCACCTGAAGAAGGTCAGAGGTTACATTGTGTGAAACACTGTGAGAATAACAGCCAAGATGAGAATGGTAGTCTGAATAATCCAAATAATATACAACAGAGATGAGAAATACTGGCAACCATTTTAAACAATTTTTTTACTGACCCTGAAGCCTTTTCCAGTGTGTCGGTTTCAGCTGTGAACATGAGAACTTCTCGGTCATTTTCTTCCACCATTTGGACCAGATGATGAAGTAGACTCTGATTGGCCAAAGTAGAAGTCTTCATTTCCTCCAAAGTTGAAAGACTCGATAATTTGAAGCCACAAGCATCGCCATAACAAGAACCCTGAAACAAAACAAACAAAAAAATGATTATTCAAAATCAGCAATAATGCCACTTCATAGTTTCGTCACCACCACCACCATCACCATCATCATGTTTTGATATTTAAGTTGCTATGACTATGAGCGGTCTGGATGATGGGGTGGGTAATACTAGGCACCATCTCACATCTGCTATTTATGTGTGTAATGTATCAAGTTATGGCCCTTAGGTGAAGTTTTTCATCCTGCCCAGAGGGCGCCTTTGTTGTGATTGTTGTTGTTGTTTTGAGAAGGGACTTTAACAGGTCCGATCCAAATGACTGATATCAGTCATGCTGCATGCAGTCAAATCACTTCTTATGCACTCAAGCCAGGTCTTCCTTGGTCTACCATGCTCCCTAGTGCCTGCTGTATCCAGGTGTGTTATGGAGTTGATGTAAGAGTTTGCACTCTGTACATGGCCAAACCACTTAAGACACCAAGCAAGTAATCCCACAAATACAAAGTTTCTGATGAAGCACAGTTAAAGGGATCCTTTCCTCCAGTTTACTGCCACAAATCCACCTGATCATGGCACGGTCATTATGCCAAAGTCGTCGCAAATCAAAAGCATTTGTTTCACTGCCACGCAAAATGGCAGAGTGAACATAATTAAGCAATGTGCTTAAAACATAATTAACTTTCTTTTAATTCTCTATCTTTGATCTTTCAGCCATGTGAAGATCATTTGATTGAATAAGTCGTTATCTTCTAAGAACACGTTCAAATTAATTGCATGATAATTAATGTAAGAAGCAATTTGTTTCAGCTAACAGAAATATCCTCAGTCCTTGGAGGAAGGCAACAACACGCACATGCAGCAACAACTGTTCTCAGATCAGGTAGGACCACAACGCTAGTGAAAACAAAGAAGATATGGTTTTAATTGATTATGTAATTAATATGAAATTGTCGTCATCATCATCATCCAGTTTTGATATTTAAGGTGCTGCAAGTGTCTTGAACTCCAAGGTGAGCAACACCAGGCAATGTCTCACGTCTGCTCTCCATGTGGTCCGATCCAAATGACTGATATCAGTCATGCTACATGCAGTCAAATCACTTCTTACGCACTCAAGCCAGGTCTTCCTTGGTCTACCATGCTCTGTATCCAGGTGTGTTATGGAGTTGCTGCAAGAGTTGACACGCTATACATGACCAAACCACCTGAGACATATTCACCTGATCATGGCACGGTCATTATGCCAAAGCTGTTGCAGATCAGAAGCATTTACGATTACATAAATTACATATTTGGTCTGCTGTGTGAATGTCACATTCCAAAAGCGGGTAAGAGAAGCAAACATCTTGCGTGGCTGTAATGTCATGAGTGAGACGTGAGGAGGGCATACTTTAAGACAAATCCAAATAGTGAATGGTATCCGACCCCATTTGAAACAGGTGGTGGTTTGGGGCACAATTAAATTGACGATGTAAGCTACACTTCTCACTGAGTTTTCTAAATCTTTTTCATTAAATAAAGAGAAAATAGAATCAACATGCATGTTATCATATTTATTACAACCACACTAGATAACCGACGGATGTCATAAAAAAAATGACAGACAGCAGGAGGAATAAGTGACGACAACGCAACACTTCAGCTACGGTCAATTTAAACAAAGGAAACGTTTTGGGCATCTTAAACTTTTATAAAAGCAGATTTATTTCAGACCCAGGGGATTCTTGGAATTTTGCTTTTCTGGTGCAGCATTATCAGCAGCAGCAGCAAATTAGTTTTCCTTGGCCAGACAACTTTCCTGCAATTCAAGGCATCCATGATTCTGCATCAGTTTATGCAGGAGGATGAATGCTCCACATGACCATACCAGTGTAACCGATTTGTCCTTAGGATAACCTCTATGCTGAGCAAATATAGTGCTTTTAGCAAATCCTCAGACCTAATGTGTTGGGTTTGGTCAGATTTTTCATTGCAGATCCATCTAATCATTGATCAAATGATTTAGTGAAAACAGACATCATTAACGCAGGTCATATGATAACTTGACACAGGCTGTGGCAGATAAAATCCCTGACATTAGCTCTTGTCATTTTTCCCTTATTTTCAACTATTGTAATTGATGTTATGCAAGTCAGTTTCATGATTACTCCTGTGCTCTGTCTACAGAGTTGTATTTATTCAGTGAATAAAAACACTCTTTTATACGTATTGTCTCTTTTTTGTTGTTTTAGTCATTTAAAAGTCAGACTTCATCTAAATCTTTATTTTTACTTTTATTCACCCAATACAAGATTGGGGTAGAAGCCAGATTTATAGAAGGGCAACCTGAGTGAGAATTTGGGCAGCAAGATGATTGTTCACATTACATTTAAATGTCTGCATGTTGGTACTGGTGGGAGAACAAAGAGCAGGAAGGGAATTTCAAAGGCAAGCGGTCTGAGGAAAGAAGCTACCAGAGAAGAAAATCTTCTGGCATTTAGGGATCTCTACAATAAAGGGGTGGGATTTAGTCGCTAGTCGACATATTTTTGTTTAGAGAGTGCAAGTATAGTAAGTTGTATTTGTAAAACAAGACCAAGGGTGCAACTCTGCAGAGATGCAACAGGGGCTGGAGTTTGGCAGACAGTGCAGAATCTATTAGATTAGAAATTTTTTTTTGCACCCTATCTATGAGTGAGAGGCTAGTGGTTGGTGCACCAGCCTAGATGTAGCAACAATACTCCATGCACGGGCGAATGGTGGCTTTGTAGATATAGGATACTGTTAACTGTGAGAAGTTTTCCAGACCAGTAAAAGGAAACTACCTTCTTTGCAGCAGCCTTGGTCATGTCTTCTATGTAGTTATTACATTTCATGTTGCCTAAGAATATCAGGCCAATGAGTCTAAACATTGAACTTGCAAAAAGAATACGTAATAATCGGTGCTTTAAATGCGTAGACATTTGATTTGCCCTCATACCGGGAATAGAACATGGGATAATCAGCAAATACACCCATCTCAGAAGCAATTACATTGGGAGAGGTTGTTTAAAAAATTAGAAATAATATAAGTCCAAGTATTGACCCCTGGGTTACACCTGCATTGATGTTGTGTCGTTTGGATGTATGGCCATCGAGAATGACCTGGATCTTTCTTTTAGCTAGGAAAGATATTATATTTAATAGTCATCCAGTAATACTGTACTACTTGATTTTCCTTGGAGATAGCTGGAACTTGGTGGAAAAACAAAGCTTAAAGAGAAAAATGTTACAACACGTTGACATTGTTAAAATAAAAAAAAATATCATGTGCCTTACTTGGTTTAAATAATTCCCAACACCCAATACCAGATGGAGCATATCTCGAAGACTGGAATCCTCCAAGACAACTTTGCAGGCATTTATAAGATCCCGAACATTGGATCGCAGTTTAACAAACTTTTCCAGGAATTCAGCCTGCAAGAAGTAACCTTGCAATAAAACACGGAAATCTTTTATATCCGTCAGTTCCTTTAGAAATTGCACGGTTGGGTGAAGAGACGTAGTGTCTCCAGTGAAAGAATTCAGCATAGCAACCTGAAAAGATGGGGAAAAGTTAATTTCAATAAATCAAAAGAAATTATTTTATCAAAGACAAAATTATATTGAAAATAGCTAATGCCAAGTTTCTCAACTTTTTTTGAATTTTATAACCAAGATTAGGAGTTAAGAACATCCATTAAATATTTTTCATCCATTTTTTATTAAAAAAATGATTCACGTTTATGATGATGATTGATATCGGCTGGGAAATAATTGGGAAAAAAGCCAATTGTCTAGTGTGAGATTTGAACACATGATGGCATAAAATATTGGAACTGAAGGCTACAGATCTAACAAAAATATTGGGTCTTTTTATCCATTTCTGATAAAAGAAGGATAAATGTTTTTTCTTCAAAGTAAACAATTCATATACGATGACTTGACGTGAAAAGTAGTAGTTCTGTCGAGTAAAAGGGAACGCTAAAAATGTCGGAACATTTGTTTCTAATGTTATTTTTAAATCTCTTTTAATTTTGAATAATGAGCTTTAAAAAAGTTCAAGGACTTCTTCCATTGATAAAGACATCGGATTGAAGGTGCCAATTTCAAATTTGTAGTTAGTTTGGCATTTAATTGTGATGCTGCAACACATACATACAGACAACTTTGCTTTATATATAGATAGATATTGGACCAAATGTATTTTCAGCAGACCAATTATATGCAATATTCTCAGGTTTTATTGGCACGTTTTTACATGAAAGGCCGACCAAAGCAGAGACTTGAAACTTGCTGATATATTCCCCCTAATAATTTTTAGGAAAATGCCTGAGATACTTCACAAATCTGAAATGGAATCGATTTTATTTTCTCTATTTCTTTTTCATTGTTGTTAACAGCAGTCATCATAGTTGTAGTGGAGTAGGTCTGTCTTTCTCGTTGTAATAAACACAGTAGCAGGCTTGCGCTGTTGTTTGGCCAGGGGAGGCAACATGAATACTCAACTCCTGCACAACGTTTCCTGAACTTGCACACACATTCTCACACACTAACAGACAGCAAACATATTCACACATTGACAAAGGCCGCAGACGTACAATGAATCCTGAACTCAAACACACATACTCACACAAGTTCTCACATATACACACTGACAAAACAAAGGTAAGCCTATACATACACAATATCATTCACTAAAAATATCTTTACATTATTGTAAATTTATAGATACATGAATATATTTTGTTTTGTTAACCATGTTTTAATCTTTTATTCACAACAATATGTTGGTGGATTTATTCTTAATCATTCTCCATTTTCATAATATGCATGTTTTTATCCATTTTCTTCCCTGTCATTTTATTACAATATTGTCAGCTTGGTTTTTGGCAATTTCCAAACACTAGCTAAGACAGGAGTCACACTACAGATATATACACATTGTCCGAAATGTTTTATCTAGCTGATAGACGGCAACTAATTGTGTTTATGGTGTTGTATTAAGATTGTTTCCATGGCTATAAAATTGTTAGTGATAAAAAAAGAAATTCTTACTTCTTCGGGGCAGGGAAGAACTGAGATTAAACTGCTCAGAGTTACAAGAGGCACATGGGATGCGTCATTTGCTCGTAGGGATTTAATTAGATCTTCAGCATCATAATCCGTCCGGTTGAGAAATAAGGTCACATTCATCAACGTCTGCCGAGTAACAAACTATAAAAGAACAAAATTGTGATGGATTATTGTGCGATGGTAAATAAGAAAATGCCAACTTACCTCATCAGCATCATGGTTAGAGTGTTCGCTAATGGGCTAGGAGACTGGGGTTCAATCCTCGGTCGAGTGTAATACTATTTAGATGTGTGTGTATAAAAATAAGATTAGAATGGGAAATTTCCACAGCAGGGTAGAATTATCTAGAGTGGAATTTTCCATTAGAAGTCAAGTGAGAGCCATGTGTCCCGGCAGTTACGTCACAGATAGGAAGTCACTAATGTAACGTGACAAGTGAGAAGATCAGATCTTTCTCTTTACGCTGAATTGGCAAAGTTGGGTTTTTGGATAGCTGCTCCAATCCCCCATTAGAAATTTATAAAATAATCAATTTTTAATTAAAAAAAAGGGTTTTTTAATGTAGGGAAAATCCAGTTCCTCAAAATGAGACACTCTAGATCGGGACAAAAATTAAAATTGCCTCAGTCTAGAAGAATTTCTTCGTCACTGACCGAGGACAGAAAAAATGAAGTGTAGAATCAGAACTGATACTACACTTTGCTCCTAGCCATATATACAGATATACTCTCAAGAAAAAGATAAAAGACCCCAAAGACATTGTTCAAACCCAAGCAAATTTGTGCTGTCTGTTTTTTAAACAAACGTTTATGTTAGTAAAAAGAAGAAGACGTTTACAATGAGAAAGAAGAGGAGAAGGAAATGAATTACTGCTGCATGTCGTCTACCAGCGAGACTCAAGCTGTCTACATGATGAGCTGCCGTCGTCCGGATAATCTGTGGGATCAAAGAGTGGCCATCATAGCGATACACGAGTCGTACTAAAGACTCAAAAAACGATACTTGATGCCTCTTTGCTAAATACTCAGGTAAGAATTAAGAACTGCAAAATCTGCTGCAAAGAAGGTGGACTCCCTTTACCAGGCTAGAAAACCTGCTAGTATCCTATATCTCTACAAAGCCACCATTCGCCCATGCATGGAGTATTGTTGCCACATTTGGGCTGGTACACCAACCACTACTCTCTCCCTCTTAGACAGGCTACAAAAAAGAAGAGCCTCTAATCTAATAGGTCCCACACTGTCTACCAATCTGCAGACCCTATTCCATCGCCACAATGTTGCATCCCTGTGCTTGTTTTACAGGTACTTCAATAAAATGCGTCTTGACGAACTTGCTGCACTTGTGCCTCCTCAACATACATACCCCCAACAAACCCGACAATCAGCAAAATCCCACCCCTTCATTGTAGAGGGCTCCAGATGCTGGAAAGCTTTCTACTCTATAGCTTCTTTCCTCGAATTGTTTGACTTTTGAAATTCCCTCCCTCTTCCCTGTTTCCCCGACTGTACAAACATACAGAAATTTAAATGTAATATGAACAGACATATCGCTGCACAATACCCCGCTTAGCATGTCTCTGAAAATGTCGCCCCTAGTTTACGATAGCCCCTTATATCTCAGTGGCAATGCGCCTTGTTTGGGGTGAATATAAACATTTTTTTTTTGGTATTGCATTCAACAGATGGGAAGGTCTTGGAAAGAAACTATGTTCATTCAAATTTTGTTTAGTTTCAAATTACACAGAGAAAGAAAAGAAAAAATTCTGTACAATGGTTGCAGTTAGATAAGTTTTTGCTGTGAGCGAGGAACCAGATATTGGAGCTCAGTCATGAAAATAATGATAGAGTAGAGAAAGACTAGCAACTTCTCTTCTGTGAGAAAAGGGCTGTATAGAAGAGATTAGGTAATCCCCCATTAATGTAATCAGATAAACCGTTGCAAAAGCATGGTGGTCTGACCAAAGAAAACTTGGAAACAAGTGATTAGACAAAACCATACAGAGTGGAATTTGGAGACAATTGTGAAAACTGGAGAGTGAACTGGCATAATATCAAAAACATCTAACCCCTGGACAAGGAAAAAGTGATGAAAAATGGAGAGAGAGAGAGAGAGAGAGAGAGAGAGAGAGAGAGATTATTTAGCGAGGATATTTCAAAAGTGCAAAAACCTTTTTTTACTTACATGTAATTTTTCATCTGGAAACTTTGAAGAAAATAATTCTTCAATTTGTGTGAAATTTGGGAGCATTGGGAGAAAATCGTTACTTACTCTCCACACACAGCATTTCGGTTTATCTGTGAGAAGAAAACAAAATCATTTTGTAAAGGTGATCCAAAACAGATTTACAATTTTATAATCTCTAGATTAATAAAATAGTGTGACCACTTCTCGTGTGCCTGTGTATGTGTGTTTCTCACATCTACGTTATTTACACATTTTTTTTATTTACTATTAATTGAAATCAAAAATGCAATAGTGTTAATTTATTTACTCCTCTCCAGGAGTTAGGCACAAGGCCAGTTTTATCTTACTCCCAGAAGTAAGATGTGACCCAAGGTCGGGTCGGGAAAGTGGGGTTTGAAAAGCCAGCGCCCGAGAGGTGAGCACTCTGGCTATTAAAAATTGCCTGGGCAGCCCCGTCGACATTCCCCGGTAGGGGCGCCTCAGGCAGTAAGCAATAAACTTACTCCTCCCCAAAGAGGGAAGGCAAAGCCTGGGAGGGTGGACCTCCTAGAACTGCACAGGACAAACCCATAGACCGACGTAAATCAAGCCCCGAAGGCCAAGACGATACCGGTCTATGGGGTGCAGTATCCATCGGAACAGATACTACACTCAAGAAATGCAATAGTGTAAAGTACAAAACATAACTTTAAAAAAATCGGGTTTGAAAAATAATTTAATTATGAAATTAAATCCATTATAATGCATTTCGGTTTATTCAAACAAGTCAGCCATTTTAATCTTTTGTTAATACTTGAAAAAAAATATAGTTTATTTCATAACACTTCGAAATTTGAAAAAAATATATATGTACAGGGTAATCTCCAAATTGCATTGTGGGATCAATTTTTAGATGGGATCACACATAAAAAATATAACTCTACACAAAAAAAATGTTATTTATAATAAGAAAAAGCATGCACATATGAGAAAAAAAATGTTTGGTCACTCATTGAGTTTGCGTTAGATTATTTTAATTCAGAAAAAGTGAGTTTGCACAGGCAGTTAAATTAAAAAATAATAAAAAGACAAAATTCAAAATTAGTCTCTTTCTGCTTGTTATATTTTTTCTCTCTTTTTCCTACTCCAGCTAAATAGTAGCAATACTATTTTCTTTCCCTTTCTCTCTCTTCATCAATATAAAAAGAAAGGGTAGGAGGACAATTAAAGGAAGTGGCAAAGAAGGGTAATTGATTACCTTTGACTGTTAATAAACAAAGAAAGAACGAGTGATAGACAGCTTATAAATAAAAAATAATAAGAGGGAGGGGTCAATGAGAGGGAGTGAAAACGATAGACAGAAACTTAGTAAGAGATGGGTCACTTGGTGAGTTAATTGCAAATTACAGCAAATTACAGCTAATTAGACAAAATTAAAATGGAATTTTTTTCAAACATAACTCAATACACAAAACCAAGGAATATTTTAACATGTATTTTGTGTGATTAAAATATATAAAATAAACAAGCCTTAGTTGATTAATTCAGCTTTAGTATAGACAAGCATAGCTACCTGGCGTTGATCAGGGGCATAGACAACAACATAGAAGAGTTAAAAAGGGTGTGTGACAATAACATCTTTCTTTTAAAACTTCTCTCTTTTCCCTCTCTCCGTCCTTCCCCTCCTCCTCTGATAGAGGATAAAACAGATACAACACAGACCAAGAAAGTGTATTTTAGTTCAAGTCTCAGACCAAAAATTGATAATAAAAAAAAGAAGCTCAAATCCCACCTCAAATACCCCTCAACTAATTTTGCTCTTGATAATCCCCAAAAGAATTAATATTAAAAAAAAGACAAAAAAGAAACTGTCCATATTCGGTCGAGAAAATGTTGAAAAAGAATATAGCAGCTTTGTGGATGTGTCTTGTATAGAGTGACTTTTACCTGAACACGCACACACACAGCCACAGATAACTTCCCTTTATATAATATAAGATTAGGTTTTTCAGAGAATAATGACTAATTTCAGAAACAAACTTTTATTCATTGAGTTCATATGGAACTCATTTATCAAATTTTTCACTTTTAGCAATTTATTTCAGATGGTTGGACACTGTAGAAATTGAGTGCTTTAGATATTTCTGACATTTTTGATGTGGTTTTGTTCAACAATTGCTTTCAAACATTCATTGTCAAGAGTGCATGGCCATCCTTTACCATCTTCATCTGAAAGGCTTTCATTACTACTATGGAATTTGTGAAACTATTTTTGTACTGTTTAATTATTTGTGGGAACTTCTCCGCATACTCTTGTGATATTGGCGGCTGTTTTGGAATCGTTATGAGAGAGTGGGAACACATGCAAGATAAGTCTATGCATTTATGGAGTAAATAAAACTGGATCAGAGTACTGCTTGTACCCACGGGACAGCAAACAGGACGTACGGAAAGCCAAAAGTCAACCAGCCTTTAACTGACTTAATCTTAGATGGACGGATCTATTTTAGGTTTCAACCTCTGCGACAAACAAAATCTAATCGATTTTAGGTCTAAAATCCTCCTTCCATTTTAAGAAAACTTGCTACAGGGAGTAGTTTAAATCTTTTCAAATACAAACCTATTTCTTCTGTTGGGATTTTCAGCCACTGCAACCGTTTTAGTTTCTTACTGGGTGTGAAGCACATCCACAGCGATAACTTGTTATAATTCCCATCACCTTTTCTTTCATTTCTGCAGGGTTCAACTTCGGTTCCCAAGGGGGATTTGATAAACGGTACAATGATATTAGTGGATGAGGAACCTTTTAGAAAACTCATCAAGTGGCTGTCTTTAAGAAGCAGATCTGTACTTCCATTTTTTTTTTTTGTTTTGCGTGGTTCAACCCAATGCGGTGTTTCTCCACGTTGGATTTTTCCAACAAGTTCCTCCATCATTTGCCATTTGTTCTCTGAACTGAAAAGAAACAACATTTGTTAACATAAATAAAATGCTAAAAAAATTTTATCCATAAAAAATCTTTAATAAAAAATTTATAGTAAACTAGTTTATACTCGCTCCTCGAGCGGTGTTTGTACAGTACCTGGATATGTCAATTACCATCTTTACCTAGCTTCTACTGCTTGTTTGCTACAAGTTAGTACGAAGAAAAATATTTGTGAAATTTCATGAAAAATAAAAATATAATACTTAATATTTGCATGAGAGAGTAAGTAACTATGATAAAAGTATTTACATATTTTTTTATTGACAAAAAAATATTAAAAATTATGTTTTTAAACAAAAATAATTCGCTTTGAACTAATGTTGAATAGTATTTATGTCTGCTATTTGTGGATTATTAAAAAAATATTTATGTAATGTTATTTCTTTAAATCTATAAAACATGTATTCAGTTAAAAAAATCCTTTAGACTTATATGAGATTCGAATTCGAGTATTCACATCGTAAAAACTACTGCCTTAGTAATGTGTACTCTGCCTATTCCTTTTTTGTCAAACAATCACGTGTTTCTATTTGCGTACGAACAGACAAACTCCAAAAACACCATAACTTTTAATAGTATATAGATTAATATGTATTTAGCTGGATAACATTGGATGAACACAATTTTAGTAAAGTTAGATCTGTCACTAGTTTTGAGCTAATTTTTTTTACCTCTGACTCTAGTGTTTCTGTATAACAGCTTTTTAACTACAGGATACTTGGCGTTGTCTTAAAAAACATAAAAATACAGCATCAAACAAATGTGTGCTTATTTTATAGCATGTTTAAAAAGTTATGTACAATGGAAAACATTAAACATTGTTTGATTAATGTCTTTTTTTCAAACATATTTTATTCATGGAAAGGATATTGTTAAGTCGAATTGTTTACAAATAGTTAAGATAAAAAATTAAACTTAAAGCTTTTTTTTAGATATTTCAATTTATGGACAATTTCAATAGTGAGCCATTATATCTTCTTTATTTATAAAGATGGGAACTTTATCACACTGGCAGTGACATTAAGGCCCTAATTTCATATACAAAATACAAGAATTTCACACTTTCTTAATATACTGAGCATGTCCACACAATCGACATATGTGAGCTAACTAATTTGAATATCGATTTGGAAAATGACATCTCATTAATTCACTATTAGTAATTATTGTTTTCTAATTCAATGATTGTTTTTCATTTTATTTTTACACAGACGCATATTTTATGCTTCAGTATTTTTGAGATGAGGATTAATAATTTGGATTACTGTTCTCGTCTTGGATGTTATTCTCACAACGTTTCGGTCGATGTAACCTCTGACCTTCTTCAGGTGTGTCTTGTCGAATTCGGGAATCTTTATGTTGAATTTTGAACAGAACTCTATATTTAATCTACAGGGGTAGCTTACATTCCATAAGCCATGACCAGATACAAGTAATCCATAATTGCATTCTACCCGGTTATGGCTGATGGAACGTGGATTAAATAAAGGGTTCCGTTCAAAATTCTTTATGCATTCCAGAGTTCAACAAGACACACCTGAAGAAGGTTGGAGGTTACATCGGCCGAAACGTTGTGAGAATAACAACCATGAGAAGAATAGTCCGAATAATTCAAATGATACAAGAGTTTTATTTACACTTAATTTTTATTAAGTGTAAATAAAACTCTTGTATCATTTGAATTATTCGGACTATTGTTCTCATGGTTGTGATTCTCACAACGTTTCGGCTGATGTAACCTCCAAATAAAAAATTAGTATATCGAGTTTTCACCTCAATTTATTTCTGGAGGTGGTAATCCAATTCGACATTGTAAATTATAACCCCTCCAAAACACACATACATCACAGCAAACAAGTCGGTACCCCCCCCCCCCCCCCCCCACACACCCTTTTTTTTTGTACTGATGGGTCATCGCTTATCAAGGCCCGGAGGCCATTTGTTGGTTGGACAATGATCGCCATCACAAGAGGATTAGAAACAGTGGGTGGAATGGCAGAAGATTACTTAAGAGGAATTGATTTTCCAAGAGGATGGCTCAACAAGTATTTGTTTACATTAGACTTGAAGACAGCTATGCTGCAGTTGTTTGGGAATCAGACCTGTGGTATCTTGTTCCACAGATGGGATGTTTTAGAACAGAAACTTTGTTCTTGGAAGTTCTGTTTGTTTTTTGGTACAGAGAGAGAGAAAGGAAAGTTCTTTGCTGTGGTTGTAGCCAGACAAGTTCTTGCTGTGAATATTTTACAGGGAGAGATCAAGGATTTGAGCTCAATCAAGCACCTACCATGAACGATACAGTAGAGAGAGACTAACAACGTCTCTTCTGTGAGAAAGAGGCTGTAGGGACGAGAAGAGATCAACCCCACTAGATTGCAAAGTAAATTTTATACTCTGTCAAGACAAGAAAGAGTGCACCTCCCCAGATATGACAGCAGTATTCCATCTTGGGAGGAATTTGACTTGAATACAGGTAGAGGATTGCATCAAGAGTACAGTATTTTCTGGAGCAGTAGAATGATCCAATCATTTTTCTAGTACCCTTAGCAACAGATTTGATGTAATTTTCCATTTCAGGTTAAAGTCAGTCCTTGAAGCTTATCAAAGAAAGAGGCTCCCTTGAGGAGAGAGCCATTCATTATGATGGGGAGAAGTGAGGATCCGAGCATTGGTGGTGAAAAGAGAGAAGCTTGGTTTTAGAGGTGTTAAAAGTAACAAGTCACTTCTTTCCCCATTACACCATGGGGAGGAAAGAGAGTCAGAAAGATTTGATCATCAATACTCTTTGAAGTGCTGCTATAAATAGTTGCATTGTCAACGAATCATCTCAGACATTTTATTTGGCTTAACAACATGGACTAACAAAATAAAATGGCTCATCAGAATCAAATATTGATTTGTCAGAAGTATATTTAGAGTTCAAACCCTTTGTATTTATTAAAAGGTTCAAGAGTGTCTCCGTATTATGAACTCGATCTGGGATGGGTATTCTTGCTAGTACAAAAATAAATAGAAGTTTACTGACCTGTCCATCTTTTCCTCATCTAATTCCACTTTTAATAAATCTTGTAAAATATGTAAGAAGGAAATGTACTTAGGTGTTCCAATTATCTGGAGAGAAAAAGGGAATAACATAAGTTGTATTCGTTGCCATATTTGATTAGCGTCAGGTCCTTTCAAAAGGCAACTTTCGTCATAACAACATAAAAAAGAAATGAAAAGATTAACACATTTATTCAAATGGCAGATATGTAGCATGGGATCCTGGCTTCGACACGATAGAGACGACGGGTGTGTCTTTGTAAATATACAAATACCTATGCTGACAATTAAAATGTTATAAAATAGCGAATGCGAAAAATGGACAAAAATGATTGTTGTAAATGATTGAGAATTGATCAGCATTTAGCAAATGCAAAATTCACCAAAGAAAGAGAGACAAAAATGGTCACCAAACAAAACATTTATATATTTACAAATTTACAGTTGTGTGAAAGATATTTTGAGTAAGAAAATTGTTGAGTATTGAGTTACTCCTCTCCAGGAGTTAGGCACAAGGCCAGTTTTTATCTTACACCCACAAGTAAGATATGACCCAAGTCGGGTCAGGAAAGTGGGGTTTAAAAATTGCCTGGGCAGCTCCGTCGGCATTCCTCGGTAGGGGCGCCTCAGGCAGTAAGCAATAAACTTACTCCTCCCCAAAGAGGGGAGGCGAAGCCTGGGAGGGTGGACCTCCTAGAACTGCACAGGACAAACCCATAGACCGGCGTAAATCAAGCCCCGAAGGCCAAGACAATACCAGTCTATGGGGTGCAGTATCCATCGGAACAGATACTACACTTTGATCTTAGCCAAAATTGTTGAGTAGAAATGTTAAAAGTTCTCGTTTGTACAATGTTTGCAGTGTGAAAGAAGACTTGAGTGTTAGAAGTCTGTGTGTCTGTTTGTTTGTTTTTTGTCTGTGAATATGTGTGTGAGGTTAGGAGACATTGTGCATATGTATCCTTTGTCAGTGTGTAAATATGTGTGAACTTCTATGTGTATGAGTCGAAGCCGAGCGTAATGTCATGTAAGCAGACTCTCTTGTTTTTGGCTTAACTTTCTCTCTGTGTTTTTGGTTGTCAAGTTACTGTTTTTATTACAAATTGATATTTCATACAGGCTCGTTAAGAGAATCATTTGGAACAAGAATTATTTTCATTGGTTGAAAATTTTCGAGTTCACACATTTATGTGAAATAATCTTTTTATTTCAGGGATGCAGACATAGCACAAAGCTATTGTTCTGACTGTTTTCCATTTCCACTCGATACAGAAAGGAAGAAATGAAAAAGAAAGAGTAAGCTAAACGAACGGAGAAAGAAAGAGAGTAGCTTATACAAGCTCGTAACTTTTTACGTTCATATCACATCTCTATCTTCTCTATATTTTAATAGACAATAAGATAAAAAACGATACATAATATATAAGTTATAACAACAATTTCTAGATTAACTTGGGAAAACTTGTTTATGGTATCAGTAATGTCAATTTCACACAAAAGTTCATGTTCAATGCTCATTAATGTTAAACTAGCTGGTTTGACTACTTCTAAAATAAAAATATATGTATATATATATGTGTATATATATATGTATATATATATGTGTATATATATATATGTATGTGTATATATAGGGTGGGCAAAAATAAGGGTCCTATTTTTAAAAATTCATAACTTTTTTATTTATTGATTTTTTTAAATTTTTTTTTTTAAGAATAAGTAAATAACCCCTTCCGAAGCAAGCATGAGCCGTATTAGCCCTAAGGAACGTACCCTCATTTAGAAAACATTATTTTTGCTTAAAAAACTCAAAACAGTGTAAAAAACAATACTTTAGTTTTTGTAAGTTTTAAGAAGTGTTTTTCGGCTAAAATTTGTTTTGTTTATTTCAAAAAATCTCGGAAGGGTCAGTCTACACACACATAAAGTTTGGTGAGTTTAACTTTTATTTTGTGGAAGTTATTCAAATTCAAGTTATTCAAATTTAAAGATAGGACCCTTATTTTGGCCCACCCTGTAGAAACCTTCAATAAAATGTCTGGGCTGGGCAAAAATCTATTCAAATTTAAGACGGTCACTCAATGTTTAATCTTTGGTTAAAAACCTTCCCTCAACAGCCAGCTTTTCTTTCCTTTCTATTCAATAGACAGATATAACAAAAAGATAGATATGATAGATTCTCGTCATATGACTCCCTAAAAGAAAAGCTAGAGCATGTTTAATTCAGTTTTATATAGTACCTCAAGAGGTGAGCGCATGTAACTTTTTGATTTCTGTCTTTTACCAATAACATCTTTTTCCCTCTTGCATTTTGGAACAGATTTTGTTGTTTCATTTAACCAAATCAAGATATGCGTTATTGTCCTATAGATATATATTATTCTTTTTGTATATAAGAATATACTTTGACCTTTCGCCTTCTGTTTTTCATTAACTGTTAGCATCAAAATCGACACATTTTATTTTTATTATTTCTTATTCACTTTATTCTCATTTTAGTTTTATTTTCTATTAAAAAATTTAAGTATTTAAAATTTTTTAAATTCTCGTTCATTCTCATCCCGATTCGTTTTTAAATGGTGTTATCATAACAAATAATACATTTATCTTAAGCAAAAGACTAGGGACATGGGAGGCTTATAAGCTGGGGATTTGGAAGCAAGTAATATTTAAGTCCTAGTTAAATGAAATGTTGGTCCTGGGGACAGGGTTCAGGGCAGATAGGGAGTGGCTGGAAGAATACTTTCAACCTAGGTAGAGCAAAAAATACTTTAGCCTCAGCAGAAGTATCCATCTGGACATGAATGGTCGAGTTATTTTTTATGGGTAGTATTCTTGAACTTTACTTAGCTGAAATTGATTGTCTTACCTTTTCAATTAGCATGTTTAAAAGTTCTGAAGGACTTTGGAAATCACCTTCATACATAATGTTTAACTTATCGTCATCCTGGTATTTCTGCCCATAAAAAGCCTGGAGAAAAAAAGAAAAAAGGTATTAATATTCGAGGGGTAAATCACTTGCAAATAGTGTACAAAATTTCAAGGCAGCCAAAATCTTTTGAACTCTCTAGACAGGATGGCGCCTGACGGTTGTGGACATATCAGTTGATGGAAACTAAATATATTTAGCAGTTAGAGTTCGGCTTTGACAGCTTGGAGTCAAAGTCGGATGAGAGCAGATCAGAGTAGACGAGCAGATTATGTGATGAGCTGACGACTTTGACCAAACGACAATGATGGCTTTGACAGACAAATTATCTGTTAGGTCTTAGCTGATATACGGGAACTTAATTAAGATGTGGACGCTAGCATTTGGGGGTCACACACACACTCAGAGCACAACTGACTTACACAATGTATTTGAGTTTGTGTTTTTCTTGTGAGTCTGCATTGTTTTTGTTTTTTGTATACTTGTAAACCAGTGCTTATGCCCTCGGCGATCATCAGTGGGATAGACGACATGACCAGAACAAGAATATAAAGTTGAACAGAAAACAATAGCAAACGAACGTTGGGGTTAACGGTCGTTGGGGACCAGCATATGGTCTTACACTTTTATTTTGTTTTATTTCTTTTAGTGATTTTGTATTTTTTATTATGACTTGACTCTTCTTAGCGAGAATGATGTTTTTGGCATCACAAGTCTTCGAGAGAGACTCGAGTGTTGAACCATCTAAAATATTCATGTACAGGTGAAAAGTGTGCACGGTAATAAGTAAGCAAACAAGATAACAACATCAGAGTTTTATAAGTATACTAGTAGGAAGATAATGATACTCAGGATTGAATGGGGATCACTACTATGTACTCTTTCATTATACTCATAACATTACTTTCTTGGTTTATAATGCCCCCTCCCTCCCCCGTTTTGCCTCCTAATATAGTCAGAAGAAGCTGAAATGTTGGAAAACTCTCTGAATTAGTGTCTTATTGTTTAAATTTCATTAAAATCGGATATACATATTTGAAGTTTTAAGGGGGTTCTGTACCCATGGGTCACTTAGAGATGGGGGCACATAGATAATCAGCACATAAAGAGTAACATAGAGATTCGGGACCACTTCCATTGTCTTTCACAGAAAATGTTATACCTATGATTAAAATTTCATAAAAATATGGATATATTTAAAGTTTTAAGGGGGATTACTGCCCTAATAGCTTCTTAGCAGTGTACTTAGAAATTCAGGAACACTTCTCTTGTCTTCTTAGTAAATTTTACATAAGAATACTTTTAGATTTTTTGTAGATTTTCTAACCTATAGGGAACCCATAAACATCACACACACAGATATTGGGTTTTATATGTATAGAATATATATATATATATATATATATATATAACATGAAGATCAACTTCTCAAAATAGCAATCTAGTCAAATGAAAGTAGCAGACTTCACACACACAAACACACACACACACAAAGGACTCAATATCCTTTCATATAGGGCTTTATAACTTTAATACATAAAAAAATAATAAATAAACCACATTTCTTAAATTTATTATAGATTATATATATAGCGTAATTTAAGTTATCAAAGAAATAACCAATGCTCAATTACTTGTACAAGCGCATATATATATATATATATATATATATATATGATAAAAATGGAAATAGTATTCCAAAACCTAATGTGAATGAAAGAAGGAGAAACTAAAATATCAGTAAAGTCATCAGCGTTTCGTCTTCATCAAGAAAAGACTTCCTCAGGATGTTTATAACTGTTTTATTCTCTTAAACCATCCTGAGGAAGTCTTTTCTTGATGAAGACGAAACGTTGATGACTTTACTGATATTTTAGTTTCTTCTTTTTTCATTCATATATATATATATATATATATATATATAGATATTTTATTTCAATTGACACTATACATTAGTTTGAAGAATATGTCACCTACTTATCAAATCATATTTCAATGTTGCTAAAAATGTTCTCATATGGTCCAATCGGATCATCTTTTCCTTCTCCCATGTGTGTGCCTTCAAAATAAAATTGTTTCCAAATCTTCACTTTTTCTGAAGACGTTCATTAATACGAACGAAACCGGTCAAATCTCTTGTTTTTGTTTTTCTCCTGCATTTTAACCTGTTTTCCGTTTGTCTTTTTTCACACACACACAAACACACATATATATACATATTATATATTATATATATATATATATATATATATATATATATATATATATATATATAGTCATCCATAGTTTTGCTGTATTACAGCTCTTCGGTGGGACTAGACAGATAAGTTCCTCAAGCCGAGATTGAAATTTGACCATCTAGTTGACAGTTGACAGTTGACACTCCTAAAATTTCGGACATCAGTCATGAGTTGTGAATAAGTGAAATATCAATGCTTATTTAAACACTGTCAACTGCCAAGGAGTGCTCCATTTATGTTTACACAAAGAGCTTTGCATTTTTGCTAATGGCAGTTGGCGATTTCACTTATCACAGTGATGGGGAGGGGGCATGATGCAAGAGTTTTGCATAATTTTTTTATGAGTAAGGTATTAATAAATAATGGAAAGTAATAACTAAATCTTTTTATATACATCAAACAGATATCAAATATTTGTATCTGGAGGATGCTGGTTGGCTAATAATTGTAATTACTTACCTCAAGTTGAATATTCAGATCTTCATCCGCATCTTCTTTCTGGATATAAGTAAAAGCATCCAAAAGTCCAAGGCCTAATGAGAAGAAAGAAACGAACTTATTTATGATGCATCCATTTGTATATGTTGTGATAACAACTGCGTTAATCTACGATAATGTGATGTGAAAGTTTGAACAAGATACTGCTCGTATTCTGAATTCTACGATAATCCTAAAGTCCCAAAATATAATGGCCGAATGGATCAAGAGCGGCATGTCTCAAACCGACAACTGTTATCACGAATAACTATCTCGCAACAAGTGACGTGGACACTAAGAGATGTTCCAAGTTAACTAATTAACAGGAGGCAAATCATCCACTTTTATGGAGCTCGAAATGACAAATCATTTGTAACCTGAAAGTCGACAGTTTGAATCAGCTTAACTACATTTCACTTTTTAATATTTAAAACTGCAGTACATTACACCCTTTGCTGTTCGAGGCTTTTATGTATGACACAGGCGATTCTTTGTTTACTTCAGGGAGGGATCGGCTTTGCCCATTACAAATAAACACGTTATGAGCAAAGCCTGGGCTGGACAGGATGAAAGAAATCTGGAAGTCAAATCTTCCTACTAAACGTGACTTCTTTGGAGCCATTGTTACATCAGTTTTCATATATGGAATTAGCACTTAGACTTTTAGCTTGATGGTGCATATACAAGTATACTAAGAGATGCTCTCAACATATCCCGAAGGCTGCATCCTACAAAGGAGCAACTTGATGAACACCTTCCTCAGATCTCAGTCTTGATTAGAGAAAGAAGAACCAGATTTGCTGGACACTGTAAGAAGGCTAAGGATTAAATCGTCAGAGATGTTCTTTTGTTGATGCCAAAACAAGGACATAATTCAGTAGGGAGACTACATAGAACTTACGTCAAGCAACTAGCTAAGGACATACAGTGCACCTATGAGGACTTGCCCAGTGAGATGAAGGATAGAGCGAGATGACTGAGAGAGTCAAGAAGATTTGTGACACTACCACGACTAGATAATGGTAATGATGATGATAAATACATTATGGAACAAAAAAAAATATCAGTAATGTCGAAGGTTTCCAAAATCTGAGGGGCAGATGTCCTCACAATCACCAACATTGAAGTCTCCAACTTTCTCTTTGACTTCTTTTATATTTTTCTTCGATCCTACACTCTTCAACACAAACAAAACAAAAAACAAGAGTATGAATCCTGCCACTGAAAATAGCGAAATAGAGACGATATGGTGGTGCCACTCTACACAGTGAAGGAAGACACCTTTATGCGCATGTGTGAATTTTATCACCTCCTTTCTGCGCGTTAGTTGCTGCCTGTCGGTCGCTGAGTGAGGTGCTACACAACGTGTTCATCGGATTACCGATTCTCTCAAGATGACTGAATGGATTGAACAAAGGTACTGCATCAAATTTTGTCAAAAGCTTGGTGATTCTCAAAACAAAACAATTCGTAAGATTCAGCAGGTGTTGGGAGAAGATGCGATGAGTGTAACACAAATTAAGAAGTGGCTCAACCGATTCAAAAATGGCCGCACATCAGCAGAGTGTGACCAGCGTTCTGGCAGACTCCAAACTGCTTGGACTGCAGCTGTTGTTGAGAGAGTGCGAAATTTGGTGATGGAAGATCGTCGTTCAACTGTGTGGTAGATCACCAAACAGGTCGGAGTGAGTAAAGATTCTGCACATGCAATTTTGTGTAATAATTTGAACATATACAGAGTGGCTTCAAAATTTGTGCCCAAGTTATCGCAGGCACAAAAGGACCTCCGTTTTCAAGTTGTACAGGACCTTCTGGAAACTGCCAACACTGATCCTGGGTTTCTGAACACCGTGATAACCGGAGATGAGGCATGGGTGTACGGGTACGACCCAGAAACAAAAAGACAGTCGTCACAATGGAAGCATCCTGAGTCTCCAAGGCCATAAAGCGTGACAGGTGTGAAGCAAAATCAAGATGATGCTGACTGTCTTCTTTGATATCCATGGAATTGTGCATCACGAATACGCACCAGAAGGACAAACAGTGACAAAGGAGTACTATAGAGATGTTCTCCGGCATCTCTGTGACACAGTTCGGCGCAAAATACCAGACATGTGGACGGCAAAAAACTGGCAACTGCATCACGACAATGCCCCCGCACATTCATTCCAATTGATCCAACATTTTTTGACTGTTTATAATCTGCCTAACCAATGAAATGTTTGTTTGTCATCTGCTAACCAATGAAATGCCTGTTTATAATATGCCTAACCAATGAAATGCCTGTTCGTCATCTGCCTAAACTATGTGCAGTCTGTTTATTTTTACAAACTTTTCATATTAATTTTGATCGAATACATCATCGTTCAAACAAATTTATATTCAGAACAAATAATTTTCGCTATAAACCGATTCTACAAAATTTCACCTTATTTACTAAATGACCCTGATATAAAATTCCTCCTCCTGGTGCGACATTCACATTGGACGGGTTGAAACAAGGAGGAAGTTTCCAGGGAATATTAAATTTACAAGCGGTCTCAAGTCACATGTATATTTCGGTTAAGAGAAGGGGAGATGATTTTGACAATGTTAGTTTTTGTAGGAAGGTGTCGTCACTTTCCCGTAGAATCAAAATGACACTTACTGGCATAAGGTTTCTAACTGACGTCCAATTGACAAAAAAGTTCTTGCTTGAATAAAGCAATATTTATATAAGGGTGTATCCACTCATAGACTAGCAACCAATCAGAATCCAGAGAATGGACTTGTCCATCTAATCATAATGGAGCATCTCAGCCTGCTTATATACTGACTCAACTTGATTAGTTCTAGCTCAACTGGTCAGACAGTTGAGCACTGACTACTAAATTCAGTACCTCCCACATACAGCACCTGGTATTCTGAAATGGTCACCCATCTAGTACTGACCAGGCTGAATGTTGCTTAACTTTGGTGATCTAACAAGAACCAGTGTGTGAAGAATGTGATTATGCCATGTATGTAATGTATAAAATTCATTAGTTATAAACAATTAGAAAACAATGCTCACCTATGAATTCATTACGTATCTTGTGCCGTCCATGTAAGTTGCCATTTGCCGATATGATGCAGTTTATTGTTGTCACAATGGAAGACTTATAACCGACAGAATCTGCTTGGTTCAGCTCAGTGATAAAGATGCTGAACCTGTGAGTCTGAGCTGCCTCTTTCTGGAGAAGAAAAAGAAGAAATAATGAAGGTACGATTTTCGCTCCCAGTTTACATTGAAATTATTTCAAGTAAAAGTCTGAACAATTTATAAGACATAACTTAATAAGTCCCAGGTCTAACATATAGATGCTGCCACTAATTAAAAAATCAATATGATTTTTATAAAGTACTAACCTTCAAATAGCATGTGTACAAATTTGGGCCCAATCGGATAATTAGTTTACAAATTACAGTTATTTAAGTGAAGCTACTGTTGAAAATTTTCAAAACAATGGAAAAATTTGAGTTTAGTTTCCTATTCACATGTTTTTAGAAGAAAACATTGAAATTGTTGGAAACATCGAAATTGTTGGAAACATCGAAATTGTTTGAAGTAAAAGTCCAAACAATTTATAACTAACTCATCCTGATGTTAAAATTAATGTTTTTAGCTTCAAAGAAAGCAGCCAACTGTCATCAAGATGGTCATCTGGTTACTTCGATTTGAAAATTTATTATATAAAGGGCATTTGTCTGTGTGTTCATTTAAAAGTCAGAAACTACACAAGACACACCACAAAGCTGATATATTCTTTTTCAGCATTGCCTCGGACAGAAAATGGATACATTTTTTGTAATATTGATTCTTTTTGGGGATTAACAGGAACAGAATTAGTCGGGGAGGGGGGTGTAACATTTAGATTGATTGTTTGCCATCAACCTTTGGTGTGAAATGGTACTTTTTGTCATGACATTTGGAAATGTAATATACTTTTTAACATATATAACCCTTTTATTCTCAATCATTCTTCCATCTCGCTGCAACGCTCCCAATTTAGGATGATCCCCCAAAACTTTTATCCTAATTCTCAGTAGCCCTTACGTCTATAGTGCCAACTTGCCTTGTTTAGGGTTAAAAAAAAAATATCTTCTTTCGCCATTTTATAACATTATATTAATTGTCAGCGTGGTTCTTGCAACCATCATCTATAATCCTATCAGGGCCAGGATCCATGCTACAGAGGTTACATTGGCCAAAATATTATGAAAATAATGACCAAGATGAGAATAGTGAATTTAGAAAAATTAGGCAATTTTGGCAAGATAGGAAAATTATGGAATAAATATCGATTGAAAATAAATTTTAGGACTGTTCTTGAGGAGGATGTAGTTTTAAAAAGGGGCTAAGCCCCCCCCCCTCCCAAATAATATTTAAAAAAATATTTTAAAATATTTACTGTTGTCTTAAACCAAATAAAATCGATTTTTCTAAGTGTTATAAAAACACATTTCTTGTATTATTTTTTCCAATTATTATATTAATAAAAAAGTAGTAAATTAAAATCCTATTATGAGATTAAATCAACCATAATGTGTTTCAGTTTCTTCATAAACAAGTCAACCATGTTAATATTTGGTTAATAGTTGAAAAAAAATCAATTACTTCATGACTGTTTGAAATTTTAAAGGAATTTGGAAGTACTTAAACTATCAAATAGAAAGTTCTTTAAACTGGCTTTTAAATTCTTAGCAAATCCATAAAAGACTGTAAGTTCTAGAAGTTATTTACATCCAATAATTTTATAAATAGAGATTAAAACAAATTAGTTATAGTTTTATAACAATTTGAGGTTAAGCATTAAAATTGATGGCCTAAACAGTTTCTTCAAAAAGTCGTATAAAATTATTGCATAGGTGATAATATGTATATATTTTTTTTTTTTTGAAGATTATGACATGCTGAACGTTTTGGAGTTAAAATCAATTTAGTATTACGTATTAATAGAGAACAAAAACAGGCGTTTTAATACTTAAAAAACAACAACAATATGACGCCATTGGGTAAATGCATTACTTCCCGTTACTTTTTGTTAAAATCTCGATTATTCAAGCATATTTACACATTTCAAACATGTTTTTCTTCAGATTACATGTGTAATACTAAATAGATTTAATCTCAAAATGATTTCTCATTTAATAATATTTTAAAAAAAAAACATGAAACCATTTTCATCGCCTATACACAATTTTTCATCGCATTCTGTTTAAGCCGCCGATCTTAACACTCAATTTGGTTTAATAATTTAATGACCAAACGATATTTTAATAATCAAATTAACTTTCAAACAGACAGGGTAGTTTTAAAAAAGCAAAAAAAAAAAAAAGATGAAATTAAAAAGACTCTTGGACAACATGGATAGATACAGCTAGTTTTGGATAAAATTTATTTTTATTCTTAAATTGTATTTCTTGTCATTAAATAAAAAATTTCTAATTTAATGTCTTGAAAATATAGCTGTAATTCAGTGTTTTAATCACTGGTAGTCAACATGACCACCAGCGATTAAAACAAAAAATATATTTAACTAAAACTTTATTTACTACTTTTTTTCTTCTTTCGTTGTATCATTTTTTTAATCTTGTTTACGAAGAAACAAAAATGCATTATGATGGATTTAACATCGTAATAAGATTTTAATTTACTACTTTTGTTTATTAATATAATAATTGGAAAAAATAGTACAAGAAACATATTGTTAGAATGAACACTTTACTTAGAAAAATCGATTTTATTTGGTTTGGATATTTTAAAAGATATTTTTTCAAATATTATTGGGGATGGGGGGGTGGTGTAGTCTTTTTAAAAAACTATATCCCCCTCAAGAACGGTCCTAAAATCTATTTTCAATCGATATTTATTCCATAGTTGCCTAATTTTCCTATCTTGCCAAAATTGCCTAATCTGATTAATCTAAATAATCAATCTTCATCTAACAAAGATTCTGAAACATAAAGTTAGAATTGTACTTATATTTTTTAGCAGGGGATGTTATGTCAAGAAGCACTAATTACTTAGAAATATGCAAGACAGTTCAAAATGTCACATGCCATATTTTAATTTATGTAAAAGTTTGGAAGCGTTAACTTTAGTACTTCTTACCTTGTAATGTTGCAATGCTTCAAGGACGGAATGATAACCCTGGCAACTAAATACGCAGAGAACTGCCAGAATCTCAAAGACTTCTTTCTTTGTCAGACTGTGGACTGTACTAAGCGCTGAAGAGGAAATTAAAAACATTATTAACTTTTCTAAGATGATAAATTTAACAGAAAAGTTTACAAAATGAAAGAAGAATTATTGTTATAACATTAATTTTTTCTGTTCTTTACGGAATAATAACCCTGGCAACTAAATATGCAGAGAACTGCCAGAATCTCAAAGACTTCTTTCTTTGTCAGACTGTGGACTGTACTAAGCGCTGAAGAGGAAATTAAAAACATTATTGACTTTTCTAAGATGATAAATTTAACAGAAAAGTTTACAAAATGAAAGAAGAATTATTGTTATAACATTAATTTTTCCTGTTCTTTTCTTAGTAGCTTACTTCAACACCATATTGCATTTGGTGTTGGTATGGAATAAGATAATAAGTAAAAACAGACTAAAAAAGAATACAAAAAAATTAACACAAAATCATAATTCTGTTGATTCAATATTTCGTCTCAATTATGAAACTGTCATAGAATAAACATTTAGTCAAACCTCCCCGCCTCTACACACTTACTTATTAATCTCCCACCAATTATTTTTACAACATACCTACTACTAACCTCATTTCTCTCTCACTATTACTTCTAACTTTGAATATATTTAATCTGACTTTCTACGACAAAGTATCAAAATTGAAACAAAATATCGAATCAACCAAATCATGATTTTGTGTTAATAAGCAAAGAATAGATTAAATAAAATATGAAAAATTATTCCTATTTATACCAACACATTCTCTCAGATATTTATTCCTTCAAAAACACTTTCACATATTGCAGTAGTAGAGAATTGTCTAGGGAGTTTTAAATCAGGGTTGCGAAGTTGGAAGGTATAAGGTTGTAAGATTTCAAAAATTCTGACTCCTAGAAATCCAATAGATCTGATTCCAACACCTAGAAATTCAATAGATCTGATTCCGACACCTAGAAATCCAAAAGATCTGATTCGGAATCCTAGAAATCCAAAAGATCTGATTCAGAATCCTAGAAATCCAAAAGATCTGATTCAGAATCCTAGAAATCCAAAAGATCTGATTCAGAATCCTAGAAATCCAAAAGATCTGATTCAGAATCCTAGAAATCCAAAAGATCTGCTTCAGAATCCTAGAAATCCAAAAGATCTGATTCAGAATCCTAGAAATCCAAAAGATCTGATTCAGAATCCTAGAAATCCAAAAGATCTGATTCAGAATCCTAGAAATCATAGATATCATACACCTAACTCGTGTTCAATGGTTGGCAACCAGGATGGTGCTCGGATTCTCCACGCTTACCTACAAAAAACAGCTTTAAAGACTAAATTTGTCTTCATTTTAACAGAGAAAGATGCGAGGAAACCTAATTCTGGCATACAGCATCATCAATGGGAATGTAAATTTAACTTTAGAGCAGTTTTTCACCTTAATACCTAATCGCGGCCTCCACGGTCACCTGCAGAAGATATACCATCATCACTTTCATCTCAAAAGAAGAAAGGCCGCATTCTTGTGAGATGATTCTTATGTGAAAGAATTTTGAAAAGTGGGCGTTTCGAGATCTAGCGTTCAGGTTCGAGCATTCGGGTGTATACAGATATATAGGATATTGGGATAGAATTACACTTCTGCGATCACATTTACTGTGAGGCTGCGGTGAGGTGTTATTATTGGTTCTTTTTGGGTATTTATTATTGTTATATATAAGTATATTATAAGCTTTACTAAAAAAATAAAATAATAAAGCAAACAAAAAAGAGAGTCACTCTTGTTTAACATATATGTGGATTTGTAAATACTTCAGGGAGCTGACCCCCCTCTTCTGTCTTGCATAGTTCCTGGTCACTCTTGACCTCGAGACTCTAAAAATGACAGAAATGCTGGGCAAGTAGTTCAGCCTTATCAGTTGCCGTGCAAACAACACCATTGTGGTTCGATAGCAGAGGAATTGTTAATTGCCTATTATTCACCACACTATTGAAAATCTTCCAGAAATCACGAGTACCTAGTTTTTATAACTCAATGCGATTTCTGGTCATCTATGTATACCTTCTCTTTGCTTCATCTATTACAATTTTACAATGATTTCTTGATGCTATAACTTTCTGTCTATTTGTAGTTGACTTATGGCGGCCGAATTGTCAGAATGCTTGCTGCCTCTGAGCAATAGCAGCTACACATTTCGAGGTGAACCATTATGGAGAGTGGGGCTTGCTGTAGAACTTTCGCATGGGGACATGTGCATCAATGTCTGCTTTGAGCCATTCGGTTACCTCATTTGTGCAGCAGGAAGAGAAAAAGTTTCACTCCATAAGGCATCTCTAATGTGATCTCTGATGGATTCCCAATCAGCTTGCTTGTCGTAACTCATCGTTTTGAGCAATTGCTCATCAGGTTTGGGATGAGATTTTAGGGTAATATCGATCATTACCACAAAGTGATCAGCGTTCTCGAGCGGGCTATAGGCATTAATCACACAATCCTTGCACAGTGAGGTCAAGAACAGGTCGAGAAGTAAAGCTTGCTGGTCCACACGATCAGGGAGGTGGGTCGGGAAAGTGACAGTCTGATAGAGGGAGTGCGCTATGAAGAAACTATACGTGAGTAACCAGCTGCGTCTGTATAGCTGGAGAATTCAAGCCAATCACGGTGATGTACATTAAAATCCCCAAATACATGTATTTGGGCACTCAGGTCAAGTGAGAGTGCTGTATCCATGCTTTCAGAGATAAAGGTAAGCAGGGTACAGTTCTGGGTTGAACGAGAACGGTATATGAAATATAAGTAACTAACGCTGTAATTATGGACAGTATGTGTGCAGAACAGCCTATCAAACACACGACGAAGAGGTCCGTCCTTCGATTGAGACATTGCTTTCTCGAACCAAAGTAGAGAGGAATTGCCGACGGGCTACTTACCCAAGTACCTGACTAACTGTATCAATACCACAGTTTCATGGATCTTTAAACACAACGTGGGTGTAAAAAAATTGACAGAGCAACTAATTAGAATGCATGAAATCTTTGTGGCATCATTTAGTGCTGAGTCACCTAGAATACAACATAGAGTGACTCCCGTTGCCACAATGATACAATTGTGGCAAATACTTTGGTCCAAAGATGTCCGAAACAGTTGTGTTGTGTTTAGTATGGTAAACCAGAAAAACAAAAAGCTTAAAAGACAAAAGAAAAGAAAAACATTAAAAAAACAAAACATTTAGAAAAAAATCTGTCCTACCTGTTACTAATTGGTTGACTCCATTTTTCATGTTGGTTAAATATGCAATTGCAACTTCAAAACTGAGTAAAGCCCTGATACAGGACAAACAATCAAACTGTAGAATTGCATCAGAGAAATTTGAGGGTCCGTGAGATGTCATTCCACAAAGGCTGTCTAATAGACGCGTGAGGCCACCATGTTCTAAAAACTCAATCACCCATCGTTCGTTTGCACTCTCAATTTGGGTCTTCAGAGAATAAAAAGAATCCATGCATGGACTGCTTGCAAAGTCGACACATTCTTCAGGAGTCAATTTGGAAGGGACCACTCGAATTTGGGGTAGAGAATCATCCATGGTTTTCTTTGGAAAAGCTGTTGGTCGATTAAAAAATTGGTAGCGACACAGTTACATACCTGAAAAGAAGAGAAAGAAACAGTATTTTTTAGGAAGTCAATGATGCTTTAACTTCGCATGGAATTTTCCGATTTCTGCTTACTCTAGTCTTATGTAGAAAATTCCGTTTTTAACAGTATTTTTACATACCCATAACCAATTTTGCTACAATAGGTTTCTAATGTAGGTATAATCCCTAGGACATAATGTGGTGATTTGAATGAGTGACCAAAGAATTCAATGGTTCCCAATTCAAGTTTCTTAATAAATTGTAATTGTTAAACTGCAGGACACCAAAATAAGCCCCCCCCCCCCCCCCCCAAAAAAAAAGAAACAGCAATTTTAATCATCCTGAAATTAACAGAAAAAAGTTTTATTTAATGTTTTGGACCCGTGACAGTCCTCTGGAGGTTGAAGGTTCAATTCTCAGTACAGACGATATTAAGAATATAATTAAAAATCACTTGAGGCTTCTACCCGGTAATGGCTGATCGAACGAGAACAATCTACCCTCATAGATTGAAGGGTTCAGTACGGAATTCCATACAGATTCCCAAGTTTGACACAAATAATACAAATTATTAAACTTGATCTAAAAAAATCAAAAAAAAAATGATTTTCCTTAAAAAAAGGAAATTTAAAAAAGCTTAGTCTCTCCCTCTATTTTTCTTTCAACACTGCAAACGAAATTGACAAGTTGCGAACATCTCAGAAAAAAAAAAAGAAATAGAGTAGGGAAAGAATACGTTTTCATTATCCAAATGAAAAATTTGCTTATTTAAAAAAAATAACAGTAGTTTTTTTAAATTTATTTATCTTTTAATTAATTAAAAAAATGTTTTTTAAAACCAAACTTACACACAACCAACCTAAATTTTTAATGTATCCGGGATGCAAGATACCTGCACCAAACAACATCGTATATGCTAAGAAATATCAATAAACAAATAGTATAAAATAATAGACTTGTTTCTCTGGGTCAACACATAGTTCACAAAGATAGAGATTCACACAATTTGATATCAGATTTTTGCCCCTCCATAACCAAAATAATCTTAAATAAAGCATTAGACTTCGTTAGTAGGTACGTAGACATTAGTTACACAAAGATAGAAACCATAATGCATGCTAGAAAAATGCTACTTTTTCATAACAGGGCTTTCGTAAAGAAATCTAACCCAAAAGTTTTGTTGGATGTAGCAATGGGAACATATGACAATGCAGACATGGTTGGTCTTTTAATGCTTAACTCGCTTAAAGAAAATTCCCAAACTAAGTCTTCGGGTTATACGCCAATGAAGGACTTTGCCTCTCCTGAAACTGCAGTGTACAAAGATAGATAAGCTCCGCAAGAAGATAACTGCACACTTAAATAGTTTACGACTAAAATGCGGGTTTGATTGAACAGAAGCAAAAGCTTCTGTCTATCCCTTTTCTGTCTATTCCTTTTCTGTCTATTCCTTTTCTGATCCTTCCTTTCCCACTGGTAGACCAGCAACCAGATGCTATGTTCCATTCACCAACATTTTTCTTTTTTTTGTGGAAGTCGCTCCAGAAAAAGCATGAAATCACTTGATGTAAGGAGCTAAAAAAAATATACTACTTCAAGGTCAAAAACTAGTCAAAGATAATTGTTAGATGGATAGATTCCAACCCAGAAAAGAGCAATTCTTCCCCCTTTGTCAGAAACATCGCTCATGAAATGTGAGAACTAAATGACAAAATAAGAGAAGTGAGAGTTACGAGGCTGCCAAAAGTAAACCTAAGGTCCACTTTCTACTCTCCTTGTCATTAATCTGACCAACCTGACCAACATAAATTTCCTAGACATTAATTTAGACTTAGACAATAATATGCATAAAATCTACCATAAAGCTAACAAAACAAACTTACTTAAGTATATTGATTGAGATTGATGTCACCCTCTTACAGTTTTCAAAAACATGGTGCCTAATATTAGCTGTAAGATTTCCAATCTAACCCCAAAATCTTTAAACAGGCCACTTCATATGACAACAGAGCTCTCTGCAAAAGGGGTTTCAAAGAGAAAATTCAATAACACACATCAAATCAAATCACAACAATTTGGTTTACACCACCATATTCACTGAATGTTAAAATTAGATAAACACTCCCAACTGCAACACAGCATACACAAGTTTTTTAATAGAAACTTGATTAACCTACTCCGTTATTAAAAAAAAAAAAATGTCCTCCTTACCTGTGTTGTTCGTCTGTGTCTAAGAAAATGTATCCGTTATTTACAAAAATGTTGCTGTATTTTAAAGTGTTCGGCCGAATCCATTACACTACTTTTTAGGTGATTTTATAGTTTTGTATTAAAAATATTCAAAAGTTAAAATATATATATATATATATATACATGTATTATTATTATTATTATTATTATTATTATTATTATTATTATTATTATTATTATATTTGTTATATATATATGTTTATACATATTCTACATTATTTTTATTTAGATAGTTTTGGATTTGCTTATTTACTTTGATTAATTTGATATGACTTAAAAGCGTTAGGATGGCAAGTAATTGCCTTATTTAATTGTCTAAATATTTTATTATAATCGCCACCTTGTTTACTCATTCTTATTATTAAGTCAGAAATATATATATATATATATATATATATATATATATATATATATATATATATATATATATATGAATGACACACAGAAACTTCAAACAACGATTTTATGTGTAGGAATAATATTCCTCAAGTTCTAAGAAGTGCAGCCTAAGGTGTTTAAAATGTGTCCACATCACAGAAGACACCGGTTCGCAAACTTTACAAATAAATAACCACCCTAGGCTCTGATCCAATTCTGCATTAATATTAAAAATATTTTTGCATCCCTTTATTTCACAGCCCAACAATTTAATGCATTTGCATAAGTATTTCACATGCTGCATGGAACATTTGCATGCATGTGTATATGTGCCTGAGTGTATATATATGTGTGTATGCATGTATACGTGCATATGTATATTTTTTGTGTATTTGTGGATACCTTGTGAAAGCGCCTTTAGATATTTAAATATGTTTCATCTGATGACTTAAAAATGGGGGTTTATTTGCTTAAACCTCAAACTAAAATATTAGCCTTAAATTCTTAAACTATTATAATTCGCACCCGTAATAAATTAAATAAGACGTGCTCTTAGCTTTTGGTTACGTTTTTTCCCCACTTTCCAGCAAAATCGGAAAAGCAGTGAAACTATTTCCAATGCAAAAAGAGGTCATTAAAGTGGTCAAAAATTGAGTTTAAGAGACCACACTATAAATTACATGATCGGAATAAGTGGACTGATGGACTTTAACAAGACTTAATGTTTAACTTATCTAATCTTCCCAAATGCGTTAAAAATGCCCAAAATGGATTTGATTGGAGGAGAAACATAAAACAGTGTGAAAGACTAATTGACCACATTTCTGATACGTTTTCCCATAAATCATCTTTAAAATAATGTTCAAATGCATGAAGTCAAACAAACTTACATATGAAGCTCAATATAACCCTAAGTATTAATAAAGAACAAATATCAAACAATTTGAAAGAAGTCTGTTCACTTTTTCCTATCACTTTTGGTGCATTACTTTATTGATTTATCATGTTGCGAGTCAAGAGTTTTACCTCAAACCCAGCTTCAATTGCAACAAGAATAGTTTTGGCAAATACTCAACTGCAGTTGGTGGCTTCAGATAAGACTGTGATATCGTCATGTTTATCAGACTTCAAACAAGCTTTCTTTGCAACATTAATTAAAAAAAGTAACACCTTGGATGCGTTGTTCACTGCTAATATTGTGTCGCTATAAAATGGTTTGACTGATCTCCATTGCTATTGATGAAACTGTTAATGTCTTTGGTAGATATTCAGCCAGTAAATTTCAGGATTTCAGTATTGTTTGACCAATAGGATTTTCAATAAGCTTTCCAAGCCAATACTTCAGAATGTTTGCTTGGGAATTTCCATCAGTAAGGTAACAGAATACTCTTTGCTGAAGGAGGTCTCTTTGATATCTCAACTGAGGTCAATCAAATCTGTTTCTTGTGGGAACTGGAACTGAGTTAGTTGGAAAAACTTAGAACACATGAGGAAACACTTGAAGTTGTCAATTGGAGATGTAAAAAGCATGCTATCAAGTGTCTTTCAAAGGCTGTAAATTCTAGACTTCTTCGAACCATCTTCTTTAGCAAATTGATCAATTGAGTCTTCAAGGTCATCATTATCATTGTTGTGAGCAATACCATTATCACTGTCGTCATAATTGTCAACAACGTCATCTGCATCATTTTCTTCTGAATTAGGAGTCTTTTGCCAACAAGCCATAGAGCTGTTGCTTCTGATCCGAGACTGTTTCTCTTTTTTCTCCATGTAGAATTAACTGTCGAAACTCTTAACTTCAATGTTTTAAAAGTCATTGCTTTCTCATTAAGACATGGTCGACCTTGTTTGGACTTGTCTGATGGTGTTGTAGGTGTTATATCACTGGTTGATGAAGCGCCACTTGTTGTGTCGGGGTTCATACCCGAGTGGATTCTGACAGCTGCAGTGTTATATGACCGTTTCTCGTCCTTATCGAGATTGTTGTATTCAGTGGTGAATGAACCTTCTGGGCGACCGGTATATTTTTTCTACTTAGGAGGCATCTTTTTTATGGCCCTGAAATAATGGCAGTTATTCAATGAATTGATTGATGTGACTGCAATGCAACAATGCATTGGCATCTGATGACGTTAAATTGCATTGGCATCTGATGACGTTAAATTGAAGAGTTAGAATGATATGATTTTAAGTGTCAAAAATATATAAAAATTAGCCTTTACTGCTTATTTATGACAGCTGTGTAGGTTTCTGCTAGTCTTCCACTGTAGAAAGATGAAAATCTAACAAAGTATGCATAAAAGCTTACATTGAGTAGACCAGAGAGAAGGTATAATTTCACAGAAATGTACCAATAATGTCAAAATGGGCCAAATTGGCTCAAATTAGGCTGTATTATCAATTAAGTCTGCCTCAATATACTTAATTGAAACTGATTAACCTCATTTGTGACATTGATATCTGTTGAGATTGAATAGGACTGTCAATTCCATCTAATGGTTGTTATTTCAGTTGTATACAACTTCAACTAGATTTTGGCTCTTCCTTGATTTAAAGTCTCATTCACAATAAAAAAAGAATTAAAATGACCTTCAAATGAATAGATTGTGTTCCTACACCTAAAAGGAAGAAAAGAATTGATTTGATAGTCAAACAAGCTTTTCTTCATACCTTTTAATTGTTTTTACACATCAGAAAAATCAGGTCAGATAACAGATTTTTGACCAGAAATAGAATTAAATTGCCTTTCCGTACTCCACAGACTGAGCAATAGGCTTTTTTTGTCGTCAAATTTTAGTCGAAAATTTAAAAAAACTCGGCAAAAAATGATCATTTTCCGTGCTGGAGAACTACATACACTGCGAAGACCAGCAGAACTGTTGTTGGTTTTATGAACTTGTTTGTGCATATTTGGCCTGTACTATCTGATCTGGGTCGTTTCTGGTGGTATTATACCTGTTACCTAGAAGAAAATAGGCCTAGAAGTTGTACTTCAAAGAAAAATTGGCATGAAAGATGGGCATTTTTTTGTTGCTGAGGGAAAGACCTGATTTTTCAGAAACGGTAGAAAATAAACCAATAAAACATACATATTCTGAAAATAGAACTAATACTGCATTTGTTGGGACAAAAATTAAAGTGAGGGGGCAAAATCCCTCTGAACAAGATTTTTTTTTTTTTTACAAAAGTGGGAAAAAAACGTAATTAAAAGCTCAGACTGCATCATAACCTCTTCTTTAATTCATATACAGATATATTAGCTTTAAGTTCTTAAACCATTATAATTAACACCATGAATAAATTATACAAATTCTTCTTGAATTCATATACAAACATACACAATTACACATTTCAATTATTAAACTCTTTCACAGAACCATTCATATTTAATCTTTTAAAACTTAAATTTATATAATTTAATAAGTTTGAAATTGATATATTTAATAATTTTTAATTTTTAATATTTTATTATCATATACTGTATGTATGTTATATATCCATTACAATTTTGAATATATTACATAATTGTATAACTTAGTCAGTCTCTAATATCTTTTCATATTTAATAATTATTTATATTTTATTCAAATAAAGTCGATTTTACAGATTAATACAAATAGTCATTAAGTTTAAAATATCATTAGTGTATGTGTGTGTACAGATGTGGTGTGTGTTTTTTTAATAGGTTAAAAATATTCTTAAATAGATTTTGAAAGAATTGATGAGTATTAAAAAAGGGGGAAGTTCTCCTTGTGATATATCTTTTGACATTTTACCCCAAAACTAAAATTGGAACAGACTTCTTGATATTAATTTTTTTTGGGGGGGGGGGGGGGGGTAATTCATCTCTTCCTTTTTACTTTTTAAAACTTTTTATTTCTCTTTGTCCCATTATTTGCCCCGGAAACAAAAAAATGTTGTAAAATACACAATTATCTGCCCTTGTCAATTTTAGCTGATCATTAAGTTTGTGTGTTTACTTTATTTTATTGTAATTTGTAAATTCTGATATTTTTGATAACATTATTTTAATTTATATGCTCTAACCCTTTACTCATATCTAGGTTTAATACATATTATTACTGCTTAAAAAATTGGATTTTATTACATTCCTTGGAAATTAATGATCATTGTTTATAAAATTTTAAATATTTTTTTAGGTCATTCAATTGTAAGATCCGGGTTACTTTTATCTATTTACTTATATTTTTTATTCTTATTTTATTTATATTTTTTTTTATTTTAATTTGTTTTTATTTATTTATTTTACTGATTTATTTTTTGGTGTTTTATTTTTATTTTTCATTACTCATATTTTTTTTTCACTTTTAACTGTTACTTTAGCGATCTTTTTCTGTTTCCGAGAGACAACAAAGAGCTCTAATAATGTGTCGAATAACCACTTTTCACACCATCGGCTGAAAAACGGATAAACTTGGTATTCTTTAGTCCAATCGGCGGGATTTCCAGTGCCTCTGTGAAACCGCAGATACTATGCCAGATTAAAGTATTCTATAGTGTCATCTCTATATATAAATATATATATAAAACTCAATGTCTCTGCATATGTGTGTGATGTTTGTGTGTTCCTTATAACATAAAAGGTTAAAGAATCTACATAAAATCTAAGTGTATTCTTAATAAAAATTTATCGGGAAAACCAATGGAAGTGTTCCTGAATCTGAAAACTTCAAATATCCTATTTTTATGAAATTTAAATCATATGTATAAAATGTTCTGGGGAAAACAATGGAAGTGGTCCTGAATCACTAAGTACCCTTCTAACTTAAGAGAGCTATGAGGGCTGGAGCTCCTTTAAAACTTCAAATATATTCTATTTTGATGAAATTTATATCATTTCTCTAAAATTCTCCGGGGAAGACAATGGAAATGGTCCCGAATCTCTACGTTACCCATTATGTGTCGAATATCTACGTGCCTCCCCCCCACCTCTAAGTTACCCATGAGGACAGAACTCACTAAAAAATATGTATAAGACACTAATTCAGAAAGTTTCCAACATTTCAGTTTCTTCCGACTATATTAGGTAGCGAAAGAGAAGCAGTAAAACAAAGAAAGTAATATGGTGCTATGAGCAACATTGAGTGTTCTTGCTAGTTTGTAATAAAAATCTTATTCTCTTACAGCGAGTTGCCATTTTATTTCTCTGTTAGTTCATGGATAATAAATAGAATAGACATTAATTATCACAGAAGTCATCTTAAATGTCAGCAACAATGGTTGAACCATTGTGATAAAAAATAATGGTCAACTGATCTATCATTTCAGAAGGCACAAGCACTTTTGTAACATGATTATAGTTTCTATGTACTTGAGCCACGGTCTTCTTAGTTTAGCTTTCAGGAGTTGTACAAGATTGTAGTCAGTGCAAATACTTGAGCCAAGTGGTTCGTTGAGGAAACACTTGTGTAGAAATAATTTAAAAGTGGTTTCAATTCAAATAATGCTGATGTCTTTGTAGCGGTGTTCTATTTTAGTTGTTATTGGTGTTTTTATTGATGCAGAATTAAACATCACCTACGTCGCTAAATCATTTATCTTTACTTACTGTCCATCTGATATGTGCATTTACTGTTTATTATTCATCTATTGGAAGAGTTACAAAAACAAAAAAACAAAACAGAAGTGACGTTGTTACATAACTGAGGCTGTCAGTTTGAATGGAGAGGTTGAGTGGCAGCTAGGGGTCAGAAACGGAATTTGGTAAAATCACATGACTTCCGGAAGAAAGAGATTCTGTCTTTTTCCTGGCGACACACCAAGTAGAACAGACACGAAAGTTCAATTTTTGTACAAAAAAAAAATAGAAATTATATTCAAACATGAGTGAATAAGTTTAAAACAGAGCAACAGTTTTTGAAAAAAAAGAACATTAACCATGTATATTCATCATCATCATATTTGGTTTAACGTCTGTTTTACATGCTGGCATGTGTTGGACGGCTTTAAGAAATTGACTTCCAAACTGACCTATCTTTGGCCACGTCTTTATTTATCTCTCTTTCTCTCAAGCTCATCTTAATCACTTCCTCTCACGTTTTCCTTGGTCGATATTAATTTTAAAAATTTATTTAGGAAAGTCGAAGATATACAAACAGTCAAAGATAATAATATACAAACAGTCAAAGGTGAATCTACAGAATGAGGTTTCCGAATATGCGCATAATAATATACAAACAGTCAAAGATATACAAACAGTCAAAGATAATAATATACAAACAGTCAAAGGTGAATCTACAGAATCGGGGTTTCCGAATATGTGCATAATAATATACAAACAGTCAAAGATATACAAACAGTCAAAGATAATAATATACAAACAGTCAAAGGTGAATCTACAGAATCGGGGTTTCCGAATATGTGCATAATAATATACAAACAGTCAAAGATAATAATATACAAACAGTAAAAGGGGAATCTACAGAATGAGGGTTTCCGAATATGTGCATCCACGGAATTTATCTTATGTGAAGAATCATTCTTTTCACAGGTGTGCACGCTTCAGGCCTCATGCAGTTGCTAGCACTTTCAGTCATAGGAAGAAGGCTTTGCTTGCAATAGTCATCTGGGGCATGTTGTAATGCAGTTAACCGTTAACAGACGTTGACCGTAATAGTGAAAATGGAAAAAAGAGGTGAGGGCCCTAAGCGCTTGAGTTTATATGAGCTAACTCATGTAAACCTCTAAGAGAACAATGATTGGATATACCTTTTGGTCAGTACATGCGACCCTTAAAGGGACAAGGGAAGACAAGAACCCTAACCAATCTATGAGTGGCTTATAAATTCAAATGCTAGCCCTCGTAGCGATGCAGGTAAAATACAAATTTTGATTTTTGTTATAAGAAAATGATATAGATGCAAACCTTACGAATATCTAATAATTGGACTACTTCTATTATTTTAAAATAAAAAGCTAAAATGTTATTTACATGACTCTTACTGCTATCCTTATAGGTTGTGAGTGTTAGATATTGAACGGGTAGATCCTCTAGTATATATTTTAGTTAGTTGAGAATAACAGAGAATGGAACCACCGAGGGGTATGTAAATATCAACTTGTTGAACCTCAGTTGAAAATTACTTAGGCTGTAGGAATGTATTAAAAACGAATATGACATCACATGGCTAAAAGAGAGAGTATGATAGCAAAACAGTCTGTTTGGAAGCACGCAAGGTATTTGGCCGTGTAATGACATGGGCTGATAAGATATCACTAATTAGTGATTTTGATCTCTCTCTGTCTCTCCACCCCCACTTGTCATTGATTTGGAACAAAGCACATTGAATAAATGACTTGCTGTCTTCCATCAGTTTTGTTTTGAATATGTTTTTTTAAAAGATATAAATAAGAAGCTTTAACTACAGGACGACATTCCCTCAGTCGGAAAGGATCACAGCAGAGGCACGTACAGGAGAAACGACTAGCAACCAAGATACCAATAACAATTTGCGAACTTTAATTTTTCTGTAGTTGCTTGTTGCATGTATGACACAAGGTTAAAAACACAACAGTGAGTTCCATTCTTTGTGAAATAACTTTAAGAAGATATCTAAAAAGACATGGAATGTAGATTTAGACCAATCTACCCCCAAATCATCATCAGGTTTTTGGTATTTAGGGTTCTGGACTTTAGGGTGGGTAACACGAGGCAACGTTTCATGCTTGCCTTGCATGCGATTTCATCCAAAGTTTAGACATGAATCAGGTTGCTTGCAGTCATATCACTTTTGATGCACTCAAGCTAGGTCTTCATCAGTCTACCACGCTCCCTAGTGACCGGGATATCCAGATGCATTGTGGAGTTAATGCAAGAAGTGGCACACTGTACATGGCCAAACCATCTGAGATGCTGTGTAAGGCATCCATAATCCCATCAGACTAAGTTTCTGATGAAGCAGAGTTTAAGGGATACTTTCCTCCATTTTGCAGCCACACATTCACCTTATCATTAAAACGGATTAAATAAACTAGTCCTCAGTGTCCCCACTAAAACCAACATTTGTGTCACATCTTGTATATATATATATATATATATATATAAACAACAGAGCATTTATCTGTTTATATGTGTTGGGCGGCAACACAATCTGATCAGATGGTAAATATTTCTTTAGTATTTCATCCACTAAAGTTTTCAATTTAGATTTTTTTCGTACAAGACAAGTTAAAACTCTATATTAAGCCCAACATATTGAAGAATGCCCTTTTTTATATGCAGAGAGGTACACAAGATGCTGCACACCAAATTTGAAAAACATCAACATTCTTTTCACATAAAAGTAAATCGCCTGTCACCGAAAATAGTAGCCTAACTTGAAGTAGCCTGGAAAAAAAAAATCTATTAATGACACAAGAGAAAGAATTTTAGATTTATAAAGAGAAAAAGTTTTAAAATATTTTACACTTAAATTTTATCAAAATAACCCCCAAAACAAACGAGATATTGAAGGGAATTTCACTATATTTACCCGTTTACACGCTCTAAACTAGGCTGGTTTGTGATGCCTATTGCTACCCGTCCTTCAAATATTATATAAATATTAATAACAAAAAGGTTTTACTATTATTATCTACAGTCAGTTTTAAACCGACATGACCGACTGCTCAACCAATTGGACCAATGGCTAAAGAGGTTCTTTTTAGACGGCTGTCAAATTACATATAAATAATTTGTGAAAAATTGTCAGACTAAAATAACTGAACATAAATAAAAATAATTTCCTGTAAGCTCCCATTAACTGGAAACAAAGTGATAGCCCCATTATGGCCGATGTGTGTGATGGGGGGGGGGGGGGGGGGACTGCATAACAAAAATATACAAATTGCTAGGTACAATCAGGTGCTCTGACAGGTCAAGCAAAATCTAGGGCCTGCTAAATTACTGGGTCTTGATATTCAATTTAAAACTGAAAACTAGTCTTCCGGCAAGACGATTGGATAAGTGACATAGGATTACCCCCCCCCCCCCCCCCAAAAAAAAAAAAGAAAAAGAAACGGCTAAAAAATTATTTAAATGCTGGTAATCTATTTGGGAGTACTGGACCACTCTTTAATTGCTACTAGGTATCCCAAAACAAAATTTCATTTTCATTATATCTAAAAAAAAAAAAACTTTTAATGTGGGCACACAGATTATAACATAAACAATAGTATCAAATTTATTTTGGTAGCTCAGTTAACCATCAAAATATGAACGTTCAAAGTTCGTTGGAAATTAGAAACTTTGCTGTCAATTGAAAACTTAAAACGGGTCTTGGGTCTTCCTCAGGCAAGATGACATAGGATTACACCCTCCCTATAAAAAAATGGATAAGCAAAGCTTTAAAAGATTATTTATGAGGTATATGGGAGTAAATATAATGGTTGAGATGTGAAAAGAAAAATTGTCAGACAAGGTTATAGGCTTTCTATTCTAGAGAGGACAACGAAAAATATTTAAAAAAAAAAACAAGGAAGGAAGTAAAACAAAAGGAGATGAAGTGAAGTGCATTATGGGTGATTGGGGAAGAAGTCAGAAAAATAAAAGGAATGAGGTGAGGTGTGAGGAGAATTATTTTGTTTTGCTATTTCCTGAGTTGGTTTGATTTGGTTGTTTTGTTTTACGGCATATCACCACTCTTCGGGTTATTTAATGAACCCAATCATTTTTTAAATGTTTAATAGATTCTATTGTGTGAGAATAAAATATACAATATGTCATGAAATGAAATGTTGTGGAGACAAAATATAGCGAAAGACGAAAGGGAAAAAACAAATTAAACACAGGGGAAAGAAAACAACAAGAGATTGACCTGTTTCATTCGGATATGTATAAAACCTTAAGAAAAAGTGAATTATCACTTTCCTGAAAACGTTCATTGATCCTTATATCTGAACGAAACTGGCCAATCTCTTGTTTATTTTTCTTTCTTCTGTGTTTAATTTGTTTTTTACATTTTGTCATTCACTAGATTCTATTTTGGGATCTTTTTAAGAAGCTCCCCGCCACTAGTGCTAAAGTTTGTCGGCCGCTAAGAATAACCCCGCTGCCAAGGGAGACAACTTTTCGGCTTGCTAAATTCTTTGCTCATTAATTTTCTAAGACTCACAACCCTGGTCCACGACAAGGAGTCTGCTGTAGTTTTTTTACAAAACCACGGAGTACTATATCAGCAGCGTCTCTGCAACAATGCCCATCAAATGATTTTATCGAGCAATTGGTCCAGATGGCGATGTAATTCACGTCAATGTTGAACAGAAGTTACTCTCCGAAAGGGAACGATGAAATTCTGTTCCGAGGAGCTGTCCATGTCTGCCCCAATGACCGTAAATTGGAAAAATTGTCTTCGGGAAGTTTGCGACTGGCGTTTGCTACAAACACCTGTTGTAGTGTGCGGTAAAGGGCTGATTTAACACAATTTTATCTCCCTCAATAAAAAAAAAACATGCCTTTTTTTTTAATTCCCTTTGTTTTGTTTTTTTTAAAACGTTAATTACAAAAATATATAACATCCCTTTTTGAAAACTTTAATTACAAAACAATATAACATCCCTTTTTGAAAACTTTAATTACAAAAAAAATATAACATCCCTTTTTGAAAACGTTAATTACAAAAAAATATAACATCCCTTTTTGAAAACTTTAATTACAAAAAAATATAACATCCCTTTTTGAAAACTTTAATTACAAAAATATATAACATCCCTTTTTGAAAACTTTAATTACAAAACAATATAACATCCCTTTTTGAAAACGTTAATTACAAAACAATATAACATCCCTTTTTGAAAACGTTAATTACAAAAAAATATAACATCCCTTTTTGAAAACTTTAATTACAAAAAAAATATAACATCCCTTAATAATATAACATTCTTATTTTGTTAATTTTTTTAAGCAAAAGTGGCTGAAAAGTTGTCTCCCTTGAATAGCGGGGCTTTATTTTTTGGCGGGGAACTTCTTAAAAAGATCCCTATTTTGTATATGAATGGGTTATAGATTAATTTCTTTTGTATGCATGTTATAAATAAACTCTGTAATTGATAATTTTTTTGACCCATAGAGAGACACTGCCAGATGCAAGCACCCCAGGTGAGAGTATAAGTGGGGCCAACAGCAACTAAGGAGTGACTCCACACTTTGCCTCAGAATGTCAAAGGAAGTTTAGTGTTGTACCAGGGATATATTCTGTTTAATCCATAGCTGGGATCCTGATAGTGATAGGTACTATTACTCCGAGAAAGAGTTAACCTAGGAGTATTGGCAACAAAGGGGTAAATACACACCTCCCAAATTAGGGCATCGACATTGGAAAGAAATGAGGGAGGGACGGAAAGAAGAGAGGAAGGAGAGAATAGTTAAGAAGGAAGGGAGGATATGAAGGAAACGAGAAAGAGAAAGAAACGAAAATAGTAAGGAGATGAAAAAAGGGAAAGAAAAGAATGAAAAGGAAAAGAAAGAAAAGGAAAAAGGTAAGGAAGTGCTTCTACATAATTTGAACCGAACTAAACCGACTTTTGCCAACTAAACCTAAAACTTAGGTTAGGGTTAGTTTAGGGTTAAGTTAGGGTTAAACAGTTGAATTCAAATTTTGCAGAAGTATTGGAAAGGGGGGGGGTGGAAAGAAAAATAAAGACTGAGAGAAAATAGAGAGGGGGTGAAAGAAGTAGGGAAGAACAGAAGGAAGAAGGGAGGGAATTGGAAGAGGAAAGAGAGGAGGAGGTAGATCAGTTAATCACGTTTATTTAAAGCCAAATTTACAGAAATAAAAAAGTGGAAAAATGCAAAATGTTCAATGGAGTAAAAAAAACAACCCAACAAGCAAAGGTCAATACTGTATATACAAGTAAAATTGAGAAGGGCAGATGTCTTTAAAGTTAAGGAGATTAACAAAAGCTTCGCCTTTTGAATTTTGAAGGTCAACCGTTATTTTCAAAAAGTTACACACCTCTGCCTATCAGAAGTACCCCTTCTCCAGGAATGAGAAACATTTTTTTTTTTCTTATTTTAAACTGATCTCAGAGTCAAGAGTTTTTTTAGGTTGGTTAATCAACATTCTTTTCTTTTTTTTTAATTAATACTTAGACATTTAAGTTAATATGAATAGGAATTCATACTTTTTTAACTCCCTTTTTACTTGCCTCCCCACCAGAGCAAAGTTAGACACAAGGTCGGTTTTTTGTTGGTGGATATCCAACATCTCAAAAATAGGCTCGCTGGATGGGGCAAAAATTAAAAAATTGCTTCAGTCAAGAAGGATCTCGCCTCTTTTGACCAAGGACAGAACAGATACTACACTTTGATCCCAGTCCGAAAGCCAAGGAGTCAGAAGTCAACAATTGTGACATGACAGTGATAAGGGCTCAGTCAATATGTCCTATTTATTTGCCTTCTCAAGAGGGCAGAGTTTTTAATGCAAGGAAAACCTAACTCCCCAAAAAGGGACACTCTGCATTGGGACAAAAATTTAAATTATCTCAGTCACTGGTCGAGGACAGAAAAGATGAAGTGTAACATCACAACAGATACTAGGCTTTGCTCCAATCCCCTCCCCCCCCCAAAAAAAAAAAATTAGGCCTTACTATTATTTACAAGTTGTACCTACCTGGCATTAACCGGGATGAAGTGAAGTTATTTTAGTTTTTAATTTTTATTTGTTTGCACATTTTTAAACTTAATGTACACAATTCCTATTATATTCTTTCAATTTAAAATGAGTTGTCCCCTTGCTGATTTTGATTGTTAGGGGATTATTTAAAAATGCTTCATATTAGCAGTCCTCCAGGCCGGACTAACTAATTAAAAAAATAAATTGTAGCTAAGTTCATTATTATATTGCCAATAATATGATACAACAATAACAAAAGAGAATTGGCTAGTCAGGCGTAAAGTGACTTGTCAACTTAAATGTTACTTGAATCTGATTTTGAAAATCCGACAAGATAACTTTATGTGTTAGATGCATTAAGATAATTATAATTTATACTTTTAGATTAATTTAATTAACTGGCTTTAGTTCTTTTTATGCATTAAGTTTTGTTACATTAGTGATACCAATGGAGCACAGGGAGGAGCAGGTGCTAGTGTAATTGCAAAAGTTAGGAGTGGGTGGAGTAAGTTATGTCATTACTAACAATCAGAACATTACCACTGTTGACCAAGTGCAGAGTCTATCATGCAGGTGTACACAGCAGTGTGATGATGTATGGAAGCGAAACTTGGCTAGTGTGGGTTGAGGACATGGAGAAAAATGATATGAGAATGGTACAATGGATGGGTAATGTGTGTCTTAAAGACAGGCTTAGATCTGATGACCTCAGAGGAAGATTAAATCTAGACAGTATAGAGAGATATGTGCAGAAGACTTTGATGATATGGCCACATTGAAATAATGGAGAGTTTTGGGGTTAGTAGATGTAGAACAGTTGAGGTAACAAGGTCAGTGGCAGGGAAAGACCAAAGAAAACATGTGAAAAAGTGATAAGGATGAATGTGAAAGAAATAGGGATAAATAAAGATCTTTCCGAGAAATAGTCTAGTTTGGAAGTCAATTTGTAAAAGTCATTCAACACATTCCAGCATGTAAAAATGGATGTTTAACCAAATATGATGATGATAGTAGAATTCGCGAGTTTCAAATTCTGTAGTTAGATTTTTTTCCAACCAAATCTCCATGTCTGCTGCTTCTGAGTGAATACAGACCGCAATAAATATATTCCAATTTTATCAGGTTCCTGTCTACTGCTTAAAGAGCTAATATTGGTATCAACAACCAAAGGGAAGCTTTACGACTATGAGATTATATGAGAGTTGCAAATGAACGGAATTAATTTGAGGGGAGAGGGAGTATATACAATTAAAAACAGATTTGAGAATTAATTTATTATTGGAAAAATTAGAGCATAAATAATTCTTTCAAATAGAAATAAAATGACACATTCGATTAGGAGGTCGTTATGCAGGAAATGACTCTTTTTATTTATTGTGTTAAATAGTAATGGGTACATTACTAATATATATGCAAGTATATATCTGATGATTTGGGTTCCCAGGGTGACGTTCACACTTACACAGGATATCGGGGTCAAATGTTACCTGAACCTGGTAACCAGAAGCGGACATAACGTAACATGGCCAAAAGAAGAGAAGAGTGAGAGAAATAGGCAGTCAGTTAGAAGTCTCAGAGTGAACTACACGGACAGAGAATGGCCTAAGATCGATGGTAACTTAAGGGTCAAGGAGCCCCAAATATCCATAACTCAGAATGCCCCCCTCCACTGCTAGCAGAAGAAAGCAACACCAACATCTCAATAAAGGATCCTTTCTTCAAATTGATGATTTCTTTGTTTCTTTGAGACATTTGGACCTCCCCTTGGAGAGAACGTAATGTACCAGTCGTTACACAGTAGATGACGCTTTCTAAGAAATTCCAGAATATTATTCAGAAGATTAACATCTATGCTGATGATACCACTCTCTATTCTGGTGTTGCTTCTAGCGCATCTCCCTTGGATCGGTTGGATTATGCAGCTTATCTGGAAATTGACTTGGATTCGGTTGTGGATTGGAGTAAAAAATGGCTTGTTTCATTTAATCCTGTTAAGACTTAGCTTGTGTTTTTCAATCGTAGGTATGACCCTTTTCTTCCTGAGATTTTCATGGATGGCTCTGTTCTAGAAGAGAAATCGACTCTGAAACTTCTTGGTCTTTCTTTCTCATCAAATCTTTCTTAGAGTTCATACATTAGATCCATTGCTCTTTCTGCTTCTCATAAAGTCGGTTCTCTCTATTGCTCCAAACACTTTCTTATACCTGAAGCTATTCTCTATCTCTACAAATCTACTATCAGACCTTGTATGGAGTACTATTTTGGCTCGTGAATCTCTGTCCCATTTGAGGGTTCTTGATAAGGTGCAGAAGTGTATCTGTAATTTTGTTTTGCACCCTCTCTCTCCCATGATGTTGCTAGTCTCAGTATCTTCTATAAGTACTATTATGTCATGTGTTCTTTATAATCGTCTGATTTATTTCCTGTTTCCTTTGTTCTAGCTCGTTTGACTTGTTGGTCTAGTGGTCTTCATCAATCTGCTGTTCAGATACCTCATTATGTTACATCTTCCTATTCCAGTAGCTTCTACCCCAAACCCTAAACTGCAGGTTTGTGGAACTCTTTTCCTGATGACTTTTTTCATCCTACCTATAGCCAAGTCTTTTCAACACTAGTGTCAATAGGCATCTCCTATCTGTGCGTTAATCATCCTTCGTTCTTTTTAGCTCCTTACATCAAGTGGCTTCATGTCTAGTCTGGAGCGACATCCATAAAAAAGAGGTTGTTACGCGGTAAATAACACTTTCTATCTTTCTTAAAATATTTGCTGATTACTTTTCAGGGGAGGTAATTTAAATTAAACTGACTACAAAGAAATACTTTTTATGAGGAGGCCATTATTCAGAAAATGACACTTTCTATTAGAAGGAGGAAGTTATACCTGGGAGGATGGCCCCATAACAACAGAACAGATACTACACTACCCCTTCCTGAATTGAGCATTGAAAGATAGTACATTAATCTGAAATTGTAAACTGAATTGATCATTAGCCGATAGTACAATAGTCTGAAATAGAAATAATAGTAAAGTTTCGACTTCAGACGCACGGATACCAAATCTCCATTAGCAATTAATATACATAGATTACATCTACATTAACTTAATATAATCAATTATACTTTTATTACATTTTTGTATTTATTTACATGCAGTGTTGCCCGGGATAAAGAACTTCTCTGTCTTTTAAAAAAATGTTGTATACCCTCGGGAGCCATAATCCAAAGTGTTTAATATCCTTTATCTTCACGTTATTGTGAAATGAGGTGTGGGGGACAAGAAATTAGTAATTTACCAGGACCATTTGTTTTATCAGCATTGTCCGGGATTCAAAATTGTAAGATTACAGCATAAGTTTTGGTAAGGGATATATAGTAAATCTCTTCGGACTATTGAATTCATTAACATCAAGTATCTTCTTAATATGTTGAAATGAAAGGGGGGAAGAAATTAGGAATTGACCGTGACCATTTGTTCTTCTCAGCATTGTCTGAGACTAAAAATTGTAAGATTACAGTATTACTTTCAACAAGGGATGTAAGGATCTCTTCGGACTACTGACTTCATCAACATTACGTATTTTCTTAATATGTTAAAATGGAGGTGGGGGAGAAATTAGGAATTGACGGGACCATTTGTTATACTTGGCGTTGTCTGGGTTCAAAAATTGTAAGATTACAGTATTACTTTTGGTAACTGGTATATATTACATCTCTTCGGACTATTGTCTTTATCAACATCATTTATCTTCATATTATTCTGAAATTGGGGGGGGGGGTAACAAGAAATTAGGAACAGACCGGGACTATTTATTCTACTCGGCATTGTCCAGGATCAATAATAATTATCAACATTATTTCTGTTCATACTTTGATTTTAATGGTACTTTTGACAGTTTTGTGAAGGCCTCCTTACTAACATTACAGTATTAAAAGAGAAAGGGAGAAAGATAAATAGACATCTAGAGAGAGAGAGAGGGAGAGAGAGATAGAAGTTTTAATATAAAGATGTTACACATGCTATTTTACTTCTATTTTGTTTGTTTTTTATGGCCTTGCTAGTAATAAATAAATGTGAAAGCGTTTTCATTTAACACTCTTTTATTACAATCAAAACGTGTGACTGTTATTTAAATAAATAATACAACAGAGTATTTTGAAATACTGTCTATATCATAGAGATGAACGGCCCCAAAACAGAACTTTGAACGCTTCAATTGCATAACTATTTTTTAAGCAGGTCATAATAAATTAATGTTTGGTGTTATTCATTCGCAATTTTATCGTCCTAATATGCAATATTTTTGTCGATATATACAGTAATGAATTTAAGTTATTTAAGAAGAAAAAGGATAAATTGTGTATTACTTTTCAGGGGAGGTAATTTAAGTTAAACTTACTCCAAAGAAAGATATACGAGGCATAAGCAAGAGTTCAGAAAGAGGAGAATGTGACTGACTGTCTCTCTCCCTCCCGTTAGCGATATCACATAGAGAAAAAGGAGAGGCTGACTTACTACTCCCTCCCGTTAATGATCAACAACACATTTTTTTTAATATTGTTTTTAAATTGAATGAAAAAAATGTAAGTTTAAAACAAAAAAAAAAAAAAGGCGCGCACACACACACACACACACACACACCGTCTTTCAGGAAATTTCCTCTTTCTTTTCATTTCTTGACGATGTCTTATTAAAGATAAATAAATTTGTATCAAAATTACCAAAATGTTGATATCTATTTACATGAATAAATGCTAAAGTTTTGTCTTGCGTTTACAACAAACTTATGAACGAAATGTTTATTATTTAACATTTTGGTTTCAAGTATTTCAAGTAACAAACTTTGCGAAGCGATAGCGAGATGGTAAAGCCAGCTAATTCATAATACAATTTAAATTATTAAAGAAATAAAATAAAAATTGTGGAACACAAATTTGAGTAACAATATTCCCGGGCAACACCAGATAGTTAAAATGTCAAATATTTAATATGGTTAATATTTAATATGGTTAATATTTAATATGGTTAAACGTTAATAATTAGATTTTATTTCAGCATTTTTTCATTTTGTAATTTCTTCTCATTAATTCTTTTGCAAGACAAGATACTACACTTTGCTCCTTGCCAAAAGGCCAAGGAGCAAAGTGTAGTATCTGTTCTTATACTATACTTCAACTTTTCTGTTCTTGGTAAGTGAAGGAGAAATCCTTTGAGAAATTTTTGCCCCAATCCAGAGTGCCTCTTTTTGGGGAGCTGGAATTTCTTCACATTAAAAACCGACATTGTGTCTAACTCTACCCTCGTGGGGAGCCAAGTAAAATAGGGACACATTTGTGAAACAGAAAAATAAAAATGTCTTCATATAAATTTACAAACTGGTAACATTTGCAGTCACTGCTTCAATGCGTGCTGATTTAAAAAAAATCTTAATTACTGTGAAACAGGCTGAGAATGTCAATACTTTGCGCTTAACTTATGGAGCATTCGTCATTTACCAACAGTTGAGAGACGAAGAGAAGCATAATATTGAGAGCATAAAAAAAATGTTATATGTTATGTGTAAAAAAAATGCTATATATGTTATGTATAAAAAAAATCCTATATATGTTATGTATTAAAAAAATGCTATATATGTTATGTATAAGTTTAAAAAATGTGAAAATAAAAATTTAAAACTAAAATGACTTCATTGCATCCCGGATATTTACAGTTAATCTATTATATAAAGGGCAATTGTCTGTTTTCAACTAAAAGTAAGAAACTACACAAGACACGCCCACAAAGCTGATATATTCTTTATCAGCATTGCCTAGTACAGAATATGCACTTTTTTTTTGCAATATTCTATTATTTGGGGATCACCAAGAACAAAATTAGTCGGGGTGGGGGGGGGGGGAACTCTATTCAACCAGAATGAACGCCATTGCAACAACAGCAATATCTGCGTGTCAGAATGGTTGGGAGTGATTTCTTTTCCATCGACCTTTGCTGTGAAACTAACTAAAATATACTTTATTAGTCTTTAGGTTAGGATCAATGTGTAGTGTCTGTTCTGTTCTCGGTTAGAAGAGGGAAAATTATTGACTGGGGAGAGGGGAAATAAGGAAGGGGGAGAGAGGGGAATAGGATAGATTGAGATAGATAGAGAGGGAGGATAGAGAGAGGTAGAAGTTTTAAAAGAAAGATGTTGCACTTTTTAACTCTTCTTATTTTGTTGACCATGATCCCAGGCAACGCTATGTAGCCATGCTATTATTATATAAAGAGAAATTCTGATTTCAGTCAAAAACACAATCAGAATACAGAAGTAGATCGTTAAAATGCTAGATCTTCTATGATTTAAAAATGTCAATTGTTGTTTTGTACTTAAACTTGTAAAGGATCCCCATTTATTAAGCAATGTTTAGCCATTGTTTATCAGTTGACTTTTATTGTCTGCCAGTTTAAAATGTCACAGGAAACAATATGGCTGTTTGGTTAAACCCATTTCCATCCTGTTATTTGGATAATTTCAAAAAGCAAATCCCAACAGTCAAGAGACCCTATCTTTCAGATATTTTAAACAAGCCTCCCTGTCAGATTTTTTGAACAACCACCCTGACACTTAGATATTATGAAATGGATTCTCTAATTGCCAGAACAGACATCCTGACATCCAGATGTTGTTGTTGTTGATGTTGTTGTTGTTGTTGTTGCAATGGTGTTCACCCTGGTCGGGTAGAGCCAGCTCCTTCCCTGGCCTACACTACATCCCAAACCATGGTAACCCATGCACAGCAGTCCTGAGCAAAGGCGCACAACATGGCTAACCAATCGTAATTCCGCCATTGAAGACTGACCACCTGTGAACTCGAGATCTCAGCCAAGTCGTCCTCGATGGTTCTTGTCCAGGTCCTCAGCTGTCCATTGATACTTCTTCCATATGACAATAATACACCCAGATATTATGAACAAAATGCTCAAACTGACAGATTTTTTTTAAAAAGCCGACCCTAACTGAAATTTTTAAATAATACCTGCCTTGGATACCAATTTTTTTAAAACAAGCTGCCATAACTGCCAGATTCTTTTAAACAATTTCAACTTTTTTTTTCAAAACAAGTTATCAAAACTTATTGATTTCTAAACAAGCTGCCATAACTGCCAGATTCTTTTAAACAATTTCAACTTTTTTTTTCAAAACAAGTTATCAAAAATTATTGATTTCTAAACAAGCAGCCATAATTGCCAGATTCTTTTAAACAATTTCAACTTTTTTTTTCAAAACAAGTTATCATAACTTACTGATTTCTAAACAAGCAGCCATAATTGCCAGATTCTTTTAAACAATTTCAACTTTTTTTTTCAAAACAAGTTATCATAACTTACTGATTTCTAAACAAGCAGCCATAATTGCCAGATTCTTTTAAACAATTTCAACTTTTTTTTTCAAAACAAGTTATCATAACTTACTGATTTCTAAACAAGCAGTCATAATTGCCAGATTCTTTTAAACAATTTCAACTTTTTTTTCAAAACAAGTTATCATAACTTACTGATTTCTAAACAAGCAGCCATAATTGCCAGATTCTTTTAAACAAGACAAATTTCAACTTTAAAAAAAAGATAAGTTATCATAACTTACTGATTTCTAAACAGATTTTTTAAATATCCCACTCGAACTGCCAATTTTTTTTAAACATCCCGCCCTAATTGCCAGATTTTTTAAAAAACATCTCACCATAATTGCCAGATTTTTTTTTAAACTTCCCACCCTAACTACTAGATATTTTTTAAACATCCCACCCAAATTGCCAGATTTAAAACAAAAAACATCTCACCATAACTGCCAGATTTTTTTTTTAAACATACCACCCTAACTGCCAGATATTTTTTTAAACATCCCGCTCTAACTGCCAAATCTTTTTAAACATCCCACCCAAATTGCCAGATTTAAAACAAAAAAACATCTCACCATAATTGCCAGATTTTTTTTTTAAAAACATACCACCCTAACTGACAGATAATTTTTAAACATCCCACCCTAACTGTCAGATTTAAAATTAATTCCCACCGTAACTAACAGATTTTTAAATAAGCAACTAAATCCCAGACTTTTAAACATCCCACCCTAACGGACAGATTTTTAAATAAGCAATCCCAGGCTTTTAAATGACCATCTGTTACACACAGATTTGAATTATATTGTCTTATTATTTTTAATAGTATTCGTTCTTACAGTTCCAACATATCAGCTGTTAAAGCCAGCAGAAGGAAATAAGAAAGAAAGTGGAATGGTAGTATGGAATTTGATACCCCTAAAAACAGGAGGAAACAAAATCTGGAATCTTTTAGTTTTATCAATAAGACTACCCCACCCTCACCAGGGTGGGTGGGGTAAAGGGAAAAGGTTAGGTCTAAAATGATAGTATGTTAGGGTAGAAAAGTCACTCTTCAGAGGCAAGGATGGGCAATCTTTGTCTCTCAAACATCAGAGATGGAAGTCAAATAGGTTTCATGTTTACTATTGACATTTTAAAAAGTTTAAGTAGAAAAAGCAAAAAACACAAAAAACGTAAATACAACATCTGTTGCTAATATATGTTGCATCTCAGTCTATTTTGTAAGTAAAATAAAACCTTTTTGGGGCATCGTAAATTTTTTATTTAACAACGAATTTAAGTATCGATAAATGTTATTTATTTAATAAATAATGGATAATTACTGTTAATACTTTGACATCTGGGGCTACTGTGATAATCTTATATCAACCATTTTTTACTTTTAATTAATCAACTTTGATTTGTTTGACCCCTAAAACTGGGCTGTAATACATGTATGGGTACAACTGTACTATATTTTATGTTTCCTTCCAAAAGCAAATGCAAGAAGTTCTTGGAAATGTGGTTGCCAGTATGCTTGAGGACTATATTTCGCTGATCTTACGGGTTCGTATCCATCTATGTCTGGTCTAAGAAAACGCAAAAGTGCCACTGATTATTGCAGCTGTGCGTAGTGATTTTTTTCTATTCTGAGGACTATTTTGTACCTTGTTACAAAGCGGGGTTATAATGATGGTTTATTGTGGGGCTATTATGATAATGCATTATAAAATGCATTATCATAGTAGCCCTTATGGTGGGGCTATTATGATAATTTTTTTTACATTAAAAAAATGCATAAAAAGCTAGGATAAATGTTGTTTTTTTTCACTTTTTCGAGAAAATCAAAACTTAAGTGTTATTCATTCAGAGAATAGGCTTTTTTTTTGTGCAGTGAGAATGACACAGTATGAACAAATACTTCAAAACCTATCTAGGTTTACGGTACTAAATGTACCATGCTGTGTCAATAAGGTTAAACGCCAAACTCAAAAATATAAATTGGGACATGTAGGATACTTATGGGACAATAATTTCAAAGAAAGAAGATATTCTTCAATCCTGTGCAAATTTTTATGAGGATAACAATGGATTGCATCTGAAGAACCTAATCCAACATTAAAAAGCGAAAACAAACGCAATATCTTAACTCACTATCAGTTCTTTCTTTTTTTTTTTTAATGTGCAGGTTGAGGGGCATCATTCACACTAGTAGGCTCCCGCCCACCTAGCTGGCTAGCTGCACGCATGGCAAATATTGTAGCAGTAGTACTACAAACGGCAACAAAAGCAGCAGCAGCAGCAACAATAACACTCGCCATTAACAGGGTTTGAAATATCTGCTTGACTTCTAAGCTGGACACTGATTGAAGCAAACATTTAACTTTGATTCTGATTTGCCCAATCAGAAACAATCTCTCATGTGAGCAGAGCATAGACTCCAGAGTTTATAAAAAGGAGTGCTCATCACTATTCTCTCTCATTTTTTGGCCACGAGAAGGCACAGCTGTCTGACTCATCCACGTCGCTCAGTGTGACTACAAACATCTCTTTGGACGCAAACCAAAACTTGCCAAACCATGGGCTTCAGCGTCAACAAGAAGACTCCCATATCTAACATGGTGACCAGCCGCACGCACGTGGACTTATACCATTGCAATACACACATACTTACAAATCACACCTGCCTTTAACTAAACGTACATACAAATATTCTTCTCTAATATGAACTCTTCTCTGTTCCATACAAAATTTATCCGACATATGGATTCTCCAACCTTTTTCCTCGTCCAGATTCTTGGACTTATATTCTATTACTAACACCCTTCTCTCCACTTTCTCAATTATTATATCCTAACAAAGATGGCCTAATAAAGTTGTTATAAATACAGGGTGGGCAAAAATAAGGGTCCTATTTTTAAAAATTCATAACTTTTTTATTTATTGATTTTTTTTATTTTTAGAATAAGTAAAGGACCCCTTCCGAAGCAAGCATGAGCCGTATTAGCCCTAAAGAACGTACCCTCATTTAGAAAACATTATTTTTGCTTAAAAAACCCAAAGCAGTGTAAAAAACAATACTTTAGTTTTTGTAAGTTTTAAGAAGTGTTTTTCGGCTAAAATTTGTTTTGTCTATTTCAAAAAATCTCGGAAGGGTCAGTCTACACACACATAAAGTTTGGTGAGTTTAACTTTTATTTTGTGGAAGTTATTCAAATTCAAGTTATTCAAATTTAAAGATAGGACCCTTATTTTGGCCCACCCTGTATTAGAAATGGACTTTGTCCTTTTTCTATAATCTCGTTTCACATCTCCAAGAAATCATAAGGATCAACTACACTTCCACTCTATGCAAGGACTTCCAAATCTCACGCTATCCTGATGGCACCACTCAACTGTTCCATGTGTCCATACTAACGAAGCCTTTTTCTTTATTAATGTCAATGTCATTCCAACAGATCTTGTGACTGTCGTTGCGTTGCAATCACTGCAGGTCTGCTTTAGCCAAAGACCAAGTTTCACTTGCATGGAGCATTGCATTGCGAACATAGGCGCTATAAGCATGGTCACAAGTCTTGTATGTGAAGAAATATTAAAATGGGTAAATGCCCAGGGATTGGCAATATTTATTCCAAACATTTGAAAATGAATTATGAGCCTCTAATCAAGGCAATACACCATCTTTTCAACGCTATATTACAAACTGAATAAATTCCTCATACGTTTGAAGAGTCACTACACGATATATAGAAATCCCAGTATTTTGAAGGTCTATGTGCATTTGATCTTCTTGTCTAGAAAGAATGGTGGAAGGATGCAAAGAAAGAGAAGATAACATATTTTGGAGACAATGAATACATGAAAAATTCTATTTTGCAGGATGTGGAGAAAATGTATGATAATGTTGAATTTTTATTGTTTATTTTAATAAAATGTTTGTTGTTGTTGCAACGATGTTCAACCTGATTGGGTTTTATTATAATAGAGGATAAAAATCCTCACAGTACTAACCAGACTCGACAGAGCTCAACTTCGGTGATAGTGTAGTCATAAACTATTTAAAATAACTTTTCTATAATAATGAATGTTTGACAGAGATATACGAGTTGGGTTTTATGATGGATAGATATACTGAGGGAGAGATATAGGAAGTAAAAATGTTCTGGCTTAGTAACAATTTGGGATTTGGATTATTCAAACTATTGTTCTCATCTTGGATGTTATTCTCTCAGCGTTTTGCCTGATTTAACATCTGACCTTCAAGTGAATCTTATCAAACTCGGGAATCTTTTTGGCAAACTCAGGAATCTTTACAAAATTTTGAACGGAACCCTTTATTTAATCCACGGGGGTAGCTTGCTCTTGTTCTGTCAGCCATGACCGGGTAAAAGTCTAAGTCATTTGTAATTGTATTCTTAGTATCGCTCATACTGAGGATGAAACCTTCAATCTCCAGAAGACCGTTACTTCTGATTATCACTTAGCACTTTTATCCAATCCACCATGGGTTCTTGCAAAATTCTGTACAGACTGCCGAGTTTGAATTAAAGATTCCCGAATTTGAGAAGATGCACCTGAAGCAGGTCGGAGGTTAAATCAGCCAAAATGTTGTAAGAATATCATCCAAGATGAGAACAGTAGTCCGAATGATTCAAATTATCAATCCTCATCTGAAAATATCATCCAAGATGAGAACAGTTTTTTTTTGTAAGCATCTATTAGGAATTTAAGAATAAGAAAAGAGGCAAAATATCTTCAAAGCATATTTAATAGATGCTTACAAAAAAAAAATATGAACTCTATATTTGATACCTATCCCGCGCGCATACGCGTCCTCATATTTAAAAGTAGAAGAAAAAACAACCGACACCACACGTCCATATTACACCAACAAGGACGGAGTAATCCAATAAGATCAGGATTTCCAGACACACTGATGAGGCCAATTTTACTTGGCGAAATATTTGTAATTATTATAAACAAAAATGAAAGTTTATCAGAAAAAAAGAGAAAATCTGTTATGATTTTTCTTTTAAATTAATATCGCATCTTAATTTTTGAAGGTATTTTGCCTCTTTTCTTATTCTTAAATTCCTAAGATGCTTAAAAAAAATATGTACTCATATATATATATATATATATATATATATATATATATATTATAGTAATAATAAGTAATAAGTAGTAAGACTAGACGTCTAAAAGAAGAATAGCTTTAAGGCTCGTAAAATTCATACTAAAATTGTCCGCAAAGACTCGTGGCACAACAGATAAAAGTGCTAAGTATTAATCAGTTCTAAGTGACAGTCTTCTGGAGATTGATGGTTCAATCTTTGGTATAGGCAATACTAAGAATACAATTAAGAATTACTTAAAACTTCTTCTATTCGGTCATGGTTAACGGAACGACAGCAAACTACCCCCATGGATTAAATAAAGGGTTCCTTTCAAAATTCTGCACAGATTCCTGAGTTTGACAAGATGCACCCGAAGAAGTCGGAAATTACATCGGCTAAAACGTTGTGAGAATAACATTCAAGATGAGAACAGTAGTCCGAATAATCCGAATACTCCAAATTATCAACCATCATCTAATAAATTCTGAAAGAAAAATACCATTATATTGGTTTTTAAAATGTAACTTTTCTATTCTCATTGTGAATATTTTTAAAAAATATATTTTTTCTTTCACGAAATACAACAGCAATAGAATATAAAATGGATAATTCACCTTTTCTTGGTATGGCCTTTCCGCAGATCACAAATTGTGTCTCTTCCAAGACTGAAAAGCACAAAACTCCTGATAAAATCGTTTAATATGGAAGGCCTACAAACTGATAAAAACAGATACTACATCATGATCTTTAGTAAATAACATCAAGGAGTTATGTTTTGATTGGGACTACACAAATTGTATTATACGCAACTAATTTGAAAAATAACGGATGTAAAAAAAAGTTATATTTGATTGATTCAAATGATAAAGTTGAACGGCCAATCTATGATTAAGTAACAGGCTCCAAAAAAGAAAAATGAGTCTTTCAACTGCAAATATATATAAAAAAAAACTATTTTCCTTGGATAAGGTTACATAATTTGCTACGGGTAGAGGATGAGACGGAAGTTCGTCGGGGAATGTCAACCGTTACAAACTATTAGCAGGGAGCACTTGGGCTTTTGTTGTCCTGAAATAAATATTAACAAATAAAAGAATAAAAATGTTCGGCTTTTTGTACTCAGGAAAGTTAGTTCTGTTTCCGACTGACTAATATTTATTTTTTGTTTATTTTATTCCCTTATTTAGTTCTCTCTCCTACACCCCCTCCGTCCACTGGCAGTTGATAAACATGGAGAGAGAGAGAGAGAGAGAGAGAGAGAGAGAGAGAGATCAGGGAGGAAAGTAGAAAGAAAAGGAAGAGAGAGCAGAAGAGGAGAAAAGAGGAAGAGAGAGAGAGAAGAGAAGTGAAAGGAGAGAAGAGGAGAAAGGAAGAGGAAAGAGAGAAGAGAGAGAGAGAGAAAGTAGAGAAAAGAATATTTTTTATATAAACCTAAATTCACTTGTGTTGAATTGTTTGTTTTTATGCAAAAATTGTTTTTATCCTACATAAATATTTTACACCTATTCAAAATGGTGGAAAATCAAACTGACTTCTTCAGATTGAACAGCGATCTTCCAAAATGTGTGATATCTACGGAGAAGCATATCTTGGTAAAAATAAAAAGAAGGTTTATGGGCTGATTTTAAGAATAAACGAAATGATCATCAATTTCTGGGAGTCATCTTCTATCTGCATGAAAAACAGTGTAAACCATCTGGTTGGGAACAGCTGGCACTTACAATTCTGATCCCCCCTTTTCTGATTTCTAAAATGTTTCATATTAGCAGTCGTCTGGGCCAGACTAAGTTATTTTTTAAATAAATTATAGCAAAGTACATTACTATATTGCTTCTTCTTCTTCTTTGCGTGTCTTTGAAGTGTCATGTGGTCAGACGACAGTTTCCCACTTTTTTACACAGTCCTTTGCATTTTTGTACTTTGCAAGATCTTTCAAACTGCACTGGTTGGGCAGTAGAGGGTAGATAAAGCAGGGTGGCATCGTAGGATCCTCCTTTCCACATTAACAGATGGTTGCGGCAGTTGTGTAGCCCCACAACTTTGATTGCCTCATTCCCGTTCTCAAGTGGTTGAGTGTTTTCCACTGGACCCAAGGTTCTTTCCATGTCAGTAGAAGAAGGTCCACAGCTATAGTCTGACCTCTTCCTGAGATGTTGTTAGGGGCTTGCCATGGCTGAGGAAGCTTCTTCTTATATTGCTATTAACATGGTACAATAATAACAAATGAAAATTGACTAGTTAGAAGCAAACTTTGATTTGTCAGTTTAAATGCTATTTCTGTCTGACTTTGAAAATCTGATAAGATAACTTTAGATGTTAGAAGATTAGAAGATGTTATACTGCTCCCTCCCCTCTAAAATCAATATTTCAGATTAAGCAATAAATTACAAAATAATACAAAGAATCTAAAAGAAAATTTTTTGTCATACTTACGAGAACGGTTTTGTTCACCATGTCTTGTAAGACTCTAGACGCCAACAGTGAATTTCGAAAAAAATCTGCTCTTAACTTTCGAACAAAAGTTCATAATTGAATTTATGGTTTGTATTATTCGGACTACTGTTTCATCTTGGTTGTTATTCTCACAACGTTTCGGCTGATGTAACCTCCAACGTTCTTCAGGTTCATCTTGTCCAACTCAAAAATCTTTGTCGAACTCTGAAATCTGTACAGATTTCCTAACTGAACCCTATATTTAATCTATGGGGGTAGATTTTTCTCATTCTGTCAGCCATAATGTAATATTTATGTTATTCTTAGTATTGTCTGTAGTGACGATTGCACCTTCAACCTACAGAAGACTGTTACTTAGAACTGATTTTTACTTAACACGTTTATCCTTTGCGCCATGTGTCTATAATACAAATTATCAATCCCCATCTCAAAAATTCTGAAACATGAATTTAAGGTGTCGACCTCAAGTCCATCACAGACATAAGGTTAGTGTTGAGATTAATGAAGGGTATGTTTTTGTCCTCATCATCGTCAAATAAATTCCATAAAATCAAATTCTTTAAATTCCAGATTATTAGCAATCAAAACTTTATCATATTCCCCCCCCCCCCAAATTTTGTAAAAAAATATTTTGGCCAATGTTAAGAATATTTTATGTTTTGTTCGTGGTGGTGGTGGGGCATTTTACAAGATATCTACATGGTGAACAGAATCCTCCATATAACTATAACCATAAGATCAGCTAAGTTAAGCAACGTTAAGTCTGGCCAGTACTAAATGGATGATCATCTGGGAAAACCAAGTGCTGTATGTAACAAAAATCGGTGCTTCTTGCTTAAAAGTCCGAAAAAAAGATTTATTTGTCTTTTACTGTTTAAGAGGTAAATAAGGGGCAGTAACTCTTATCAACTGTTGTTATTACATGTAACGTAATTTACAGAAAATTAATTAGTAATAAATGAACAACAAAGTATACAGCAATGGAAAATTTAAGAATTTATTGTGTTTATACTTGGGTTTTATACTGAATAAAATTCAGCAATTTGTTTGCAAATTTGGGCAATTTCTGCCGCCACATGAATTCTGCGAGATAGGAATCCACCATTTGCGTGTGGGTGCCACATTCAATTTTATTTATTTCTTTTTTGCTTCACACCACATACGTTCAACGTGGTTGGTGGTGGCCCCGGTTTGTGGATCAACAAAATTGTACTTGTGATTCACACGCAAATGATGGAATCCTTCGGCACCAAGGCGATCGTATGCTCGTAAAATCTGGCTCAAAATTACAATTAAGAGTTACTGCCCCTTATTTACCTCTTAAACAGTAAAAGACAAATAAATCTTTTTTTCGGACTTTTAAGCAAGAAGCACCCAAAAATCTTTTCAAATTAATCTATAAATCAATCGTATACAAATATGTATGGTTTCAGCAATTTAAAATAATGCAACAATGGTTGACAAGCTGTAAAACCCAACAATCAAAACCTACAAAAAACATTTTTTTACAAAAAACATTTTACAAAAAACATATTTTCCCTAATTTTTTTTATGATCTTGAAATTTATTGCTTAATTATTAGTAACGAGAACATGAGTTAGTCGTGAGACTAAACCTCCACCTGACAATGTAAAAATGAGCCAAAGTATTATTTGGGCCTTACTTTACTATATTGTATGGAGTATTCCTAAAGTTATGCCATGGAAACGTAGATAATTCAAAAACTATTTATCTGATCAGGCTGAAATTTTGCATGGTGGTTACTGTTATCAAAGAACATCAGATCACTACATCAAATTTGGAAAAATCGGAAGTTAAAATTCCTTAAAAATTTCAATCTTGACAAAACTTTTAATGGACAGGGTCATAAAAGATGTGGGACTCTATTATCTACAATATGCATTAAGTACTAAGTCTCTATGATCAGAACGCAGTTATCGCCAAAAGTGTGACTTTCACCATTTCTGTGACCTTGCCTTGACCTTTGTCCTAGATATCCCCAAATTAAATCAGTTCTAAGTTAGACCATGACTTATATTTTGATCAAGTTTAGTGACAATTGGTCAAGCGATGTGGATGATAGGCTGTACACAAATTTCTATGGAATGTTCTCTGACAAACTTACTGCACTTGTACCACCTCAACGTAAATATCCCGGAATAACCCAACAAGCAGCAAAATCCCCCCCTTTCACTGTAGAAGTTCACAGATGCCGGAAAATTTTATACTCTAATAGCTTCTTTCCTTGGATTACTTACCTTTGGAATTCCTTCTCCCTGCACCCACGACTAAGCTGACAAATCAAACTTTGATTCTGACTAGCCAATTTTCATTTATTATTGTTGTACCATTTCATTCGCTAAATTAACGTACAACATGCAGATGTAATGTGAACAAACATCTTTCTTCACAACTCCCCACTTATTAATTTGGCCCCTAATCACAGCAACAATATGACTTGTTTGGGGTGAATAAAAATTAAAAAAAAACAAAAAAACAAACATAGTGATAAACTCAACCGAAAACATAACCTTCGCCTTGGCTGACGTAATCAAAAGAAATTAAACAAAAGGAAACTTTCAAAAATCTAGATTTTAGAGCGGATGTCGTGATATACTTCAGCCTTTTATTTGTTAATTTTTCTTTAATTTCTTTAAAATGTCTTATAAAAAGCTTGTAAATAGTAAATCTGTTACAATACAGGTAAGGGAGTCACACTCTCCTGTTTATTGGACACATTTCAAACGTGTTACAACAGAGAAACATCAGTTGACTGGCAGATCACCTTGAGGAAGTTGAATAAAGTTTTTCAATGAAAATAATCGCATTTTCAAGCCGTCACTGAAGGGGTTAATTTGTTTATTTTTGTTTTTACTGTTGTGTGTTTAGCTTTGAGATATTTGTTCTATAGAATGTTATTTTAGTTTGAACTTTTGAGATATTTGAAGCCTCTTCTGGAAACTTGAAGCAGACAGGATAGGAAAAAAAGACGGAAAGTAAATTGTTGGTCTGTTTCCCTTTACCCCGTTCCTCAGTGGATGCTTCGAGGCTGATTTTGCTGCTTTACTGTTAGAAATTCTAACAATGTCACAAGGCAACAGTTTTTGTTTGGGGCTAGAAAGAAGTGAATGAAGACAAAAGGGGGAGAGCGCGATTATACAAATAATTAAAAAAACTGAATGTTCATATACTTGCAAAATAATAAAGCATGAGTTGTCTCCCCCTGTGATTACTGTTACTTGAATCATTCAAACAACCATTAACGACCATCTTTTGCACATTTAAGAACAGAATTGAGCATCCGCCGTCATTTGAAGAAGAGATGTTTCCCAAAATATTATGTTATATGGACCTCACCATCTAGTGACATTGAAGGCAAGTAAGATTTGTAATTAAAAAGAATAAAAAAACTCATAATAATTATAATAAAAAAGGGGAAAAAATAGAAAAACTCATTTCAAATTATGCATTCCCCTTGTTTTGCTTTCAATCCTGCTTATATCTGATAATCTCCGCATTGTAATCACTTCCTATAAATTCTCATTTTTAAGTACTCCTGGGAGCAGAGGCAAACCAATAATTTCCTGAAGTTTTTGTAGAGAAGCGTTGTTTTTTTTTGTTGCTTTGTTTAAAATTATCTATATAGCATTTTAAATAGACGAAAATTTATTAATTTCGTATAGACAACTTGTTAAGACAAAATAAAATAAAGTGTTGGCAAGGAAAGAGAGTTCAAAGAGTCCAAGAATGTTCTAGGTGAAAGAAAGTGTTTTATCTGTAAGAAGAAATTGAGTATACATATTCATTTCGACTGGCGTTGTATGCGTTTACGTGTGCAAATGGAATAAGAACAGGAGAGAGAAGAAAAACTTTGGGTTTTTATAGTATGCACAAATTTTTGGCAGTGAATATCCTCGCTTCTCTAGTTGGCTGAAAGAAACTGGTGATTGGAGATTTTGTCCAATCGAGAGTCAGTACATAAAAACAACATTTTCTGCCGCTGCTGCTTCGAACAATGTCACCAGTATGGAATCTAGTGTAATATTAAAACTAATAATCTTGCTTGATTGATTGTTTGCACACTGAATGTATTAGGTAAAAGGATAGGCAAATGAGACTAGAAGTGGTGGGAGGCAGGGGGTGTATTAAACACAAAAATCTCATAATCTGAAGACTGTGAGTTCAATCCCTGTACATGGTAGTACATTTTCATTTTATCACACACAAAAATTAATTTTACTATTATATAGATTGAGTCGAGGCCAAAAGGCAAGAAGTTTTTTTAATAATAGGAAATTTGTAAAAAAAATATCTTAAAATTATGTCGCCCGATTTTTTAAAGTTGGACCTAAATAGTATTTAAGTTGACAAATTAAACTTTGATTTTGACTAGCCAATTTTCATTTGTTATTGTTGTACCATTTCATTTGCTGAATTAACGTACTTCACTAAATGTTATTTAGAAAAAAATACTAAACGCAATATATGGTAATATATGAACATTCTTAAATTATCACCTTAAAAGAAAACTCAGCTCGGGGAATAACTCTTACTAAAAGAATAAGAGTTATTCACTTTAGCTATTAGCGTTCTTTACTTGCTTTTAACATACATTTTGAAACTAATAAAGGCAATGCCGGGTCGAACAGCTAGTAAATAAGAATGTTTTGTAAATAGTTATAGAATTTCTTGTAATACGTTTCATAGACTACCAATAAATAAATGTACTTTTAAAATATCCAATTAGTTTCACAATCGGTTCAAGACACTAAGTATATATACAGTAACTAGTTTATACCCGCTCCTTGAGCGGCATTGCTAAAGTACCTGGGTATGTCAATTTCCATCTTTACCTAGCTACTCCAACTTTATACTTTCTAGCTAGTACAAAGAAAAATATTTGAGAAATTTGGTGGAAAAAAATATGCTGTTTAGAATTTGCATGAGAGAGTAATTAACTACGATGAATGTATTTACATATTGTTTTTATTGGTAAAAAATATTCGAAATTGTTTGTAAACAATCTGTTTTGAACTAATGCCGCCGAATACCCTTTATGCCTACTTTTTTTTGCAGAAAAAGGTCACTTAGTTTTAAAAAAAATGTTTATGTAATGTTTTTTAATGTTATGTTAATTTCTTTAAATCTATAAAACATGTATCCAGTTAAAAAAAATCCCTTAGACATACGGGAGATTCGAACTCGGGTATTGACATCTTAAAAATTACTGCCTTAGTAATATGTACTCTGCCTATTCATTTTTTTGTCAACCAATCACATGTTTTTATTAGCGTATGAACAGACAAACTAAAAACATACCATCACTTTTTAATAGTATATAGATGTACAATGGGGTACGGGTCGTCTAGTAGCTATTAATTCTAATTTTTGGTAAATCTAATGGCAGAAAATTTAGATATTCGCAAAAAATTTCTATTTTTGACCATTTTAGCAGCTAAGGGGACGAACCAGATTTTCACCCAAAATCTTTCTGAGTCAGTTTCCTATGTTCATGCAAAATTCCATGAAAAACTAATGAACCGATTTTGAGAAAATCAGAAAGCAGGATGAAATAATGAACTAACAGACTGTAACATAGGTCTTTTCTGTAACATAGTTCTTTTCTGTAACATAGGTCTTTTCTGTAACATAGGTCTTTTCTGTAACATAGGTCTTTTCTGTAACATAGGTCTTTTCTGTAACACAGGTATTTTCTGTAACATAGGTCTTTTCTGAATAACAGAAGAGACGTTGCTCGTCTTCCTCTACTCTATCATTATTGCCATGGAAGGTGCTTGACTAAGCTCAAACCTCTTGTTCTTCATTGTCAAACTTTCACAGCAACAACTCGTTTTCTATCACAACTGCAAAGAATTTTCCTCTCTTCCACCAGGTGCGTAACATCAAATGGAATTTCGGTAAATTTTTATTATCTTACCCGGCGCAGTTTACCCCCTAAAAAAGTTCAAATTCTACTTCTTTTTAAATATTTAAGATTTTAGAGTGGGGATCACTTTCCTTTATAAATTTAACGTAAAATGAGCACCCACTCCCTGGCCAGTTAGCGTTAAATGAAATATGTAATCGACTTGAGTTTCGAATTTATTTTTTTTGGGGGGGGGGGGGGGGGTACCCTAACCTTAAAACTCGGGCCCACCCCACAAAAAATAATTGTCATGTGAAAGTACAGATTAGTTAACAAAGCCTCATGTTAAGAATGAGTTTCTAAATAATAACGTTATTATTTCAGCACGGTCCGTAAACTGCAGAAGTACCAAATGTTTTAAGTGTTTTTTATCTATGCATTTCTTATCGTCACTTTTACTTCGCCAAACACAAGTATTATCCATCATGATTATTTTTTTTTATTTTGCTATAATTCGCTAATTTAAGATTTACTTCCTCCCTCATTTATATTTAAACCAGAAAAATAAAAAATGAATCGACTAAATTTCGACGTATTTTTATTGGAAACTCAAGTCGATTACATGTAGCGTTTAAGGAAGTGGGTGCTCATTTTACGTAAAATTTAAAATCTGAAATATTTTTTTTAATTCCTTCTTTGCGAATATTTTTTCAGGCTGTTTAAAAAATGTAATCGCAAAAAAAAAGTAGAATTTGAATATTTTTAGAGGGTAAACTGCGCCGAGTAAGATAGTAAAAAAAAAAATACATTGAACAGAATATCTTTCTAAGAGCTTCCCATCTGTAGAACACGTTACCACTAGATTGTTTCTATGCAGGCTACAACATGGTTATTTTCAACAAATACTTGTCATAAACCATCCTCATAAAGTAATCAAATTTTATTTATTCCGTTATTTTCAATCCTCTCATCATATTCTTCATCATTCAACTGACAATCTATCCATCTCACTTACACTTATCCTCGAGTGGCTTTTAGCCTTGATAAATAATGACTCATTAGTAAAACAACAAAACAATGGGGTCCCAACAGATATATGAATAAATAAAAAAAATATCAGCAGCACAAATCAATATACCAGTGACTACAATGGCACTTGGTAGAGTAAATATCTCTCTCAAAACCCAAGTTAGGTCTAGTTAGAAAAAAAAAGATGCCGTCGATAAGCAATATACGTGGTAGGTCAAACATCAAAAATTAAACAAAATACTGGTAGAATAAATGTCACCAATCGTGTGAAAATGTAATGTTCTAACAGTATTTTGTTTAATTTTCGATTTTTGAGCGATTATTAGGGGCCCAGGGGTACACGTGCATTGCTTTAAAATAAGTTAAAATACAAATAAACTTATCCAGGTAGGTAGAAGAGTAACTTATATTGGCTTTGATAACATTTATTTGTGCTTCTGCTGTTTCACAATGACATGTTAGGCCTATCTTTAAAAAAATAGCTAAAGAAATGTATAAACTTTGTTATGTACTTACGTGGTAGCTGAAAAGAAAACTGTACACCAAAAATTACGCAAATTCATCCAGTATTTATTAAATTAAAAATAAAAAACGATGTTATCTATATGTCGCCATTTTTCTTATATTTTGACTTTTTCCGAAAGTTATCTCCCTTGTCTGCTCCGTAAGCTAAAATGTCTACCGATATGTAAGATCGTTTTTTTTCTTTCTTCTTTTTCTTATAATTTAATAAATACTGGATGAATTTGCGGGGCATCTTTTACGAGACTCAGCAGAGTAAAAACGCTAAAAAAACAAATATACAACAAATAAAAGTAACTGCCGTCGATAAAAGTTAATTTAAAACTGTCCTGTGATATTTGTTTGTATTTTTAAACCGTTCCAACTGCTATTTATTAGAAATCAATAGTTTTGTAACACGAACTTGCAAATACAAAATGGCGCTTGCTCGTAAGAGAGTGAGTAGAAGACGCCATCTTGTCTAGAAAAAAGTACTAGTTGAAAATGAACAAGAATTTTTTTTTACATCTAATAAAAACCCATTTATAGTACGTAAAAATACAAACAAATATCATAGGTAAGTAGACAAATATCTCTCCTCGACGTAGGTTAAACTCACTTGTTGCATATTTATTTTTATAACCCCGTTCTCGTTAGTTTTTTGGACCCCGTTCGCGCCTCTGCTGAGCGTCGTAACATATACCCAAATATTCTAATGTCATTGTTAAACAGCAGAAGCACCCATTTATTTGTTTCACATTTGTTTTTCTCACCCCTGTTTTGTTCTGTTAACTACACTTGAAAATATTATAAAATCGGCAAATATTTAAATTGTAAAAAATACCGGTTTTTCATTTTTTAAATATTCAAAGCAGACGATTTTTCTTCAATTTCAAATGATTGTTGTTGATTAGTTAATTTGAGTCACGTAAAACCAATCCTTGATTGTGATTGGTGTCAGGCCGTGGCGGGCATAAAAGTGTCGCCTCCTCGCCACGTTAAAAAAACGACCTTGTGTCTAACGCTGCTCTCGTGGGGAGGCAAGTAAATAGAGACTTGCTGCGTTGAAAGACAGGTAAATAAACACACACACACACGAGAGATCTTGTTCGATCCCTAGGTTTAATACACAAATACAGAGATAAAAAGATGTGTTTGAAAACTTAAGAAAAATAGGGGAGATATTGGGGCGGGGGGTATAAGATATAAACAAACGCTCCTTAAGTGAACCTTTTTTTTACTTTTAGGAAAACAGTATTTTTCGGCCGTGCCGATATAGAAAACCTACAGGTTTTGTATTTAAATTTCGTTTTCATGCTTTCATGTAAATCAAATAAATAAATTGCAAAGAAGTAACTCACCCTAAGTTTTAAAACATCCACGTGGGTAAATGAATTTGTATTAAAAACACAGACACACTTCTTTGTTGGCTTCACCTCAAACTATAAAAGTTGTCGCTTTCTCTAAGGTAAAAATAAACTCATCAAAATGACAGAATATGACTTGTGGACGCGATGAGTCAGAGTTAGTCTCTCCGTCCCGACACGGGTAAAGTTGTCGTCGAGAGAAAGTTTGAAAATACCGCCACTCTCAGCCGGTTGGTTGGCTCGGTAATTGTGTCAAATATCTCTTTCCCTTTTCCCTTACCCTCAATTATTATTGTTCCGGGAGTTGTGCAGGAGAAAACCGCTTTTGCAAACCCTCCCTCTCCCACTCCCCAAGCAGTCAATGTTTAACGTCTCGCCTAACGACTAAGAGAGAAAGAAGGTCGCACTATTTGAACACAACAAGCAACAGATTTGAAAGAAAAAAAGAGGATTTTCTTTTTTGTTCTTCTTGTAAAACTTTTGTTTGTTCTCCATTTATTTATTTCTTTACAAGCAAGTATCTGTCTCTATTTACTTGCCTCCCCACGAGGGCAAAGTTAAACACTAGGTAGGTCTTTAATGTGATGAAAATTCAGCTCCTTCAAAAAAAGCACTCTGGATGGGGATACAAATACCTGTATAGATCCGTCGGCACTTCCCCACATCAGGGGGATCAGGCGACAGGCAATAAATAAATAAACCCCTTTCCAAAAGAAGAAGGTAATGCTCGGGAGATGCTCCCCCCTCCCTGAGACCGAACTATTCCATTTCAAGCAAATACCAGTACATGTCTATTACCAGATTTGTTTGGATTGGCTTCTCTATTTTACGCCATATCAACCCTTTTTAGATGCTTTAATGCCAAAGCAAAATACTTAGTGTAAATGATTAGTTGAAGCTATCCTCCCAGGCATTACCTCCTCATTTCAGAAAGGAATAGATTTAATACCCGTCACTTGAGGCGTTCTTATAAGAACTGACGGACTATACAGTTGTTTTTTTTAGTTTTCCACTCCAGGGCGAAAGTATATTTTAGGGTAAAAAAAAAACTCATAGCACAGTCAAAATTTAATATTTTTTGAAAATGCTTTCAGGAGAGGACATTTTGAACCAAAGTGATTCATATTCCATTAAAAAGATTTTTTTTTTTCAAGACAAAAACAATAATTTTGGAAACAAATATTTTAACAATTTTTTTCTAAGATTAGAAATTATATGAACAACCAAAAAATACATTTCATAATATATTACAGTTTTTACATTGGATATTCTCCCAATATAGTTACTATCAATGCCGCAATTCGCAAATACGTCCGTACCACGTATACTTCATCGCCAGGCGTGCTCGTATAGGTAGGTGTGGAACAAGGCTGTTGTCTTAACTTTCGTTTACCCAATGTAAAAATCTTAATATGTTATTAAATGTATTTTTTTACTTGTTTGCAAGTTTTTTGGAAAAAAAAAATATCTTCAAAAATTTTTTTCACAAATTATTTTTTTTCTTGAAAAAAAATAAAAATTTATGAAATATTATTCACTATGGTTCAAAATGTCCTCTCTCTAAAATATTTTTTTAAAATATTCATTTTTGACAGTGCTATGAGTTTTTTACCCTAAAATATACTTTAACCCAGTCCAGAGGTCCCCTATTAAGAGAGCTGTATTTTCTACATTAAAACTAAAACAAACAAAAAAGGGAGAATGTGGGGAAAAGTAAATTTAGGTGAAGTTGACTTTTAACGGTCCCTTGGCGACGATTGTGCTGTCAGTGGAACCGTCACTTTTGTATTTGATAGGGAATCCTGACGACCCCGCAGTGGTGTAGAAAACATCAGCAGATCAATTTCAAAAGAAAACGTTGACAGATGAAATGATGACAGAAATCTTCGAAGGGTTGTCAGTCATCGGCGATTCAATTGATGAGGAAGATAGAGTTGTACACCTCTTGGGTAGCTTCCCGGATTCATATGACATGTTAGTAACAGCGCTCGAAGCAAGTCAGGATGTGCCCAAATGGGTGTTAGTGACTGAACGACTGCTCTGCGAAGAAACGAAAGTTAGAGAAAAGGAAAACACTTCTACTGACTCGAAAGCGATGACATCAAACATCACATCTTTAAAAAAGGGGCCCAAGTGTTATCACGGTGGAAAGAAAGAACACATTAAACGTGACTGTCGATTGCTTAGTAAGAAAGTTTTAAAAGGAACTACCCCAATAAGAAAACTTTCTTCACTAAGAAACCACAGGGAGAATCTAGTGGTTCTGAAAACGATTATGTTCCCAAACTATCCTACAACCTATTGAGTGTGTCTAGAACGACTAAATCTGGAAAGTCGTTCATATTCGCTGAATCAGGATGTTGACTTTTTTGATGAAAAACAGAAGATAGTGGCTACAGGTTCAAAAATTGGAAACATGTACTATTTGAACTGTAATGAAAAACAAGAAACAGCTCATTCAGCATCTACATGTTCAGGTGGTAACACGAAAGAGGAGATTTGGCATTAACGTTTTGGTCATCTTCATGCAAGGAATTTGCAGAAACCAGCAAGAGATCAGCTAGTGACTGGCCTTGACTATGATGTGACAAAGAACATTAACTTTTGTGAACCATGTGTGGATGGAAAACATTATCGTTCCTCATTTCCAAAATAAGGTGAAAGGCGAGCCACACAACTACTCGGAATTGTGCACAGCGATGTTTGTGGAAGACTAGAAGTCAAATCGCTTGGTGGAGCCGAATACTTCCTCACATTTATTGATGATAAATCAAAACTTGTGTAGATATAGGAGAAGTTTTCGCAAAATTCATGGAGTGGAAAACCATGGTGGAGAATTCCAGCGGACAAAAAATTAAAACCCTACACACTGACAATAGCAGGGAATACACTTCAAGAGAGTTTGAAGGTTACCTAAAGAAGGACAGCATACGCCATGAATGCACTGTTTCCAAAACACCAGAGCAAAATGGAGTAGCTGAGAGAATGAATTGGATGTTGATGGAAACAGTGCGAGCAATGTTGCCGGATTCGAAGCTGCCTAAGAAATTTTGGGCAGAAACCTTATCAACAGCTTCATATGTTCGAAACCGAAGCCCATCAAATGCAGTACAAGGAATGACATCATACGAAGCTTGGAAAGGCTACAAACCAAATGTGAACCATTTATGCATTTTTGGATGTAGTGCTTATGCCCAGATACCAAAGGATAAAAGATCCAAAATGGATCCTAAAGCGAAGAAGAGCATCTTTCTCGGATATGGTATTGGAGTCAAGGGCTATAGACTTTATGATACAGAAAAGTTAAGAGTCTTCCATATCAGAGATGTCATCCTTAATGAATGGGCATCCATTGGTGAACAAGGGAGAGAGGAAGTAGGAAACCAATCTCTAGTGAAAATTGAATGTCATAACGTCAGTGATGATGATGATGATGATGATAATGATGATGATGATGATGATGATGATTCACGATTCACAAGTGGCAACAGGACCACGAAGATCACCAAGGCTGAGGAAAGCTCCAAATCAGTATGGTGAAGCCTACTGTATCTGTCAACAAAGACACAACCTGATATTGCCTATGCTGTCGACAATGTAGCAAGATTTTGCTCCCAACCTATGATGGAACACTGGAGGTCTGTAAAGCATATCATGCGTTATCTAAATGGCACGCAGAACTATGAGTTACTATATGACAGGGAGAATGTAACAAATCTCATCAGATATTCAGATGTAGACTGGGTTGGTGACCTGAATGACTGCAGGTCAACCTCAGGCTACCTGTTTAAATTAAGTGGAGCGGCTGTCAGTTGGAGAAGAAAAAAGCAGACTTGTGTTGCATTATCTACAGCTGAAGCAGAGTATATTGCGTTGGCAAGTGCAGTACAGGAGGCAGTATGGATGCAAGATCTTCAAAGTAATTTCAATGAAGTCTCAATTGGACCGACACTCATCTATGAAGATAACCAATCCACAATATGTATGGCAAAGAATCAACAATATCATGGACAGGCGAAACATATTGATATCAAGTTTCATTACATTCTAGAGCAAGTTGAGATGAAAACTATTAAATTGGAATACTGTCAAAGTAAAGACATAATGGCTGATGTCCTAACAAAAGGTCTTGTGAGCGCACAATTTGTGAAGCTTAGAACACTGTTAGGTGTTAGAGAAATCATGGAACATTCTAACAGTTAGTGAGGAAGAGTGTTGAAATTACTCACTATAGTCAGTACTTGTTATTAACACATTCGAATTTACTGTAAGTAAATTATGAGTCAGAGTTGTCTGCCCTTTTTCTTTTCTTTGCTTTGTTGTCGTTATCTAGTAGTAAAATAAACGCACGTGTCGTGTGGAAGCTTACAAAAATGTGTTTGTCTTATTAACTGGAATTTTTTCTACTATAGAGAATATCAGAATGTTGCCGAGAACAAAAGGTACGTCTCACATTCGTGTGAAGTTGGTTTTATATCGATAATAATTGTTCACAAGATGCTCTGTTTTGGACACTGTCTAAGAGGGAAAGACTAGTGGTTTATGCACCAGCTCAGACGTGGCAACAATATTCCATGCATGGGTGGATGGTGGCTTTATAGAGATATAGTATACTGGCAGGTGTGAGAAGTTTTCTAGCCTGGTAGAGGGGGCCTACCTTCTTTGCAGCAGACTTGGCAGTATTTTCTATGTATTTGTTCCAATTCATGTTGCTTGTGAACGTGAGGCCAAGGAGTTTGAGTGTTGGATTCTGCATTAATGTGATGTTGTGATGGTGTACGGCCATTGAGAACGACCTGGATCTTTCTTTTAGCTAAAAAGGATCTGAATATATTAAATACTCGTCCAGCAATACCATGGACGGCGGCACCGGGGGGGGGGGGGGGGGGGCAGGGGGGGGGGTCAAGCCCCCCCCCACTTTTTGACTCCCCCCCCCACTTTACGGTCATCAATAATGAAGTTATATATGCATGTGTTTAACCGCCCCCCCACTTTTTAGGAGAGCCCCCCCCCACTTTTATAACTGTCCCGCCGACCCTGAATACCGTACTAATTAATTGTCCTGAGAAGACCTTCATGCCAAACTTTGTCAAAGGTCTTGGATATATAAAACGTTACCACCCTAGCTTTACCTACTTCATCGAGTGTATGGTCCAAAGATGACCGTTAGGATATTCGCAATAGAACGGGATTGCCTAAATCCATACTGTTGGTCAGAAAGAGATTTAGCATTTTCGAGGTGGTGGACCATCGCTAGATTGCTTAATGATTCAAATATTTTAGCAAATTTTGCTGTAAAATTATTTTGACTTTTCTTACATAACAGCTTTAGAATAATATTTAAAATAAAACCAACATTTTCGTAAAATAAATATTTTAATTATAAAATGCAATTCGTTCCCGTTTTTTGACACTACCTAGAATGTATACGAGTTATTGAAGACAAACTGATTTTTAACAACACAGTTTGGGAGAAAATTGAAGGTTCATACTTTTCCCAACCCAACATTAAATAATTAGTGCATAATGTCGATTTCTTGAATAGAAGTTCCTCCGATAAATATCGTTTTACTTTGGTTTGTAGAGGATTAAGCAATATCAAAAGGAAGACAAAGTTTATCAAAATATATCAATTTTATTGACAACTTGTTAGGACAACTAAAAATAAACAGTTAGTGTTAAATGAGAGTTCAGAGTGTCCGGGAACGTTCCAAGTGAAGAAGGGGTAGTTTTGTTTTTAAGGAGTTGAGTAGACATAATTGTTTCGGCTAACGCCGTGTGAGTTTGCATGTGACAGTGTGTAAGTTCTGTGGAAGAGGCTGACGGTGTACTTGCCTTTTGTTTCGTTAGTGTACGTGTGAAATTTTGTGCGAAAGAGTAGTTTGTGAATGTCTCTCGTCACGTGTCACGTGTGCCACTTGCCTTTGGCCCAGCAGCTGAGGCTACTTTGAAGGACGTTCTCACATGTGTCAGATCTGAGAATAGAACCGGCAGAAGAGGAAGAGGGCTGTGTGTTTGGGCTTTTATATTACATGCAAAATAAGGAGGTGAATATTCTTGCACCTGTGATTGGCTGAAAGAAACTGCTGATTGAAGATTTTGTCCAATCGAGAGTCGATACTTAAAAACAACATTCGCTGTTGCTGCTTCCATAGGTTTTAGGAGCAAAAAATGAAGAATAATTCTCGAGTTTTGTCTATAAATTTTAATTCTTGACAGAAATTACTTTCGAATTAACAGTTTAAAGAGAAGAACAGTCAGAGAAAACATCAAAAGGAAGGGATAATTCCATACATGTGTGTGTGAGAGAGAGAGAGAGAGAGAGAGAGAGAGAGAGAGAGACAGACAGACAGACAGACAGACAGACAGATGTATAGATAGATAGATAGCTCGTCTCGTTACACCAGCTACACTGTGCGTGTTGCCTACCCCATTGGGGACAGTGCCCTAGATGCGTTTATCCTGCTAGTAATCTCGCTAACTAAGAGCCAGAAAATCTCTGCCCGGAAATCATGTGGTTTCATGACTTTCGTCTGGAGTCACCTCTAACCCTTAGGTGTCACTCAAACTTTTCTATTCAAACACGGCCATTGTTATTTGACAAGGAAGTTCTGTTTAGTTTCAGGTACACAGAGGGGGAAGGGAAATTCTTTACAGTGGTTGTAATTAGACGAGTTTTGCTGTGAATGTTTTATCAGAGATTGGAGCTCAGTCGAGCACTTACTATGAAAATAGCTATAAAGTAAAAAAAGGCTACCAACGTCTCTTCCGTGAGAAAGGGGCTGCAGGAAAGGGTCACCAAACGTCACGGTTAGTCGAACACTAACCAACAAAATGCTACAACAAACTATTACATGCAAAGTTCTTCTCAAGAACTCGTCTAGCTAAAACCACAGCAAATACCTTTTTTTTTCTCTCTCCCTCACTACGAAAATTCAAACGAAACTTCCATGAACAAAGTTTCTTTCCTTGAACATCTCATCTGTGGAACAAGATACCACGAATCTGCTTCCCAACTGACTACAACATGGCCGTCTTCAAGTCTAATGTAAACAAATATTTTTGGATAATCAATTCTTTTTAAGTAATCTTATGCCCATCCTACCCATTGTTTCCGGTCCACTCGTCGAGGCGATCATCGTCCAACTGACGATCTCTTTAACCCTTATCCTCGAGTGCCCCCCTCCCTCGCGGCCTTGATAAGTGGTGATCCATTAGTAAAAAAACCCCTCTAAAAACCTCTTCATAACTGTCCTTTCACAAACTACTAAATGCAAACTTATCATAACCGCATAACTGTCTTTTAACAAACTTTTTTGGTTGCTTTTTTCCTAGTGGGTGGAGTCTGTTCAATATTGTATTACATATCAACTCTTTCCTACACACAAAACAACTCTTCTTCCAATGAGGAACGTTCCTTGCACATTTTGAACTCTCAATCTTTACCAACCATTCACTTTCATTGTCTTAACAAGTTGTCGAATAAAATGAATTAATTTTGTATGGATAGATTTTGTTATTCTTTCCTTTGATAATGTCATATCCTCTTCAAATCTGTCGCAGGTCTTGTAAATTATGCGACAAGCAAAATAGAATGAAATTTGGATTATTCGGACTACTCTTCTCATGTTGGATATCATCCTTAAGTTTTGGCTGATGTAACCTCAAACCTTCTTCAGGTACATCTTGTCGAACTTGGAAAACTGGAGAGAATTTCGAACTGAACCCTTTATTTCATCCACGAGAATAGATTGTTCTCGTTCCATCAGCCATGACCGGGTAGAAATCTTAAGTAATTTTTAAAATTATATTCTTAGTATCGCCTGTACTAAGGATTGACCCATCAATCTACAGAAAACCGTCGCTTAGAACTGATTATTACTTAGCATTATCCATTGCGCCACTGGTCCATGTGGATGAAATACAGGTCTTAATTCAAAATTCTGTACACATTCCCAATTTCAACATAAAGATTCCCGAGTTCGACATGAGAATAGTAGTCCGAATAATCCAAATAATATAAATTATCAATTCTCATCTAAAAAATTCTGAAACACAAATGATCAAGATGATACTATAATTATATAACTACATTAATTGCGGGATAAATATTTGTATGCGAGTTATCTTAGTATAGGAGATTCTATGTGAGTGAAATGTCTCTTGCGAAACATTTTATGTATGCGAAAAAATATTTGAGTGGTGAAATATGTGTGAGTTAATCAGATGCCGAATTGCTCACATTTGCGTGTGAAACGTGTCAACATGTGTTTGATCAAGTGGATGATGCTGTTTGTTGTTGTTCCTTCCATGTAGCAGGTTGATGCATGTGATGCTGATGCTTGGTGTCTGGTTGAAAGTTTCACATATGTGGAAAATATAGCAAGTAGTATTTTTTCGTCTTAATTTAACGGCAGATGAAGCACTCTTAAGCCTTGGTAGGCAATCACCTAGACATGGTGTCTCGATAAAAACACTGGTTCCCATCACCTCACTGGATTGACGTTACATAGGGCATCATGCCTATAAAAATCTTGCCTCATTCAAGGAAATGACTTCCAAAGAAACCTGATCAGAGATGTTTGGAAGTTAATTTCTGAAATCCGTTCAACACATGAAAACAGACGTTACACCGCATATGATGATTATGAGAGATTGTAACTGAGATTAAAGCTGTGTGAATCTGTTGGTGGGAAATACACAAATTGTTTTAATGTGGAGTCCTAACGCATCAGTGACACCTAGTGGCAGTCTTATAAGTCATTCGAGTGTCTTACCTTTATAGATGATCACATCAAAAATTCTAATAGAGTTTTGCTTTTGTGTCTGGCTAATTGTTTTGTAGAGAGTTTTGTTTCCCAAAAAGAGGAAAGTTTCTGTGCTCAGTTTGTGGGAAGGGAGTCGGATGCAATTTAATCTTTTGTGGTAATTAGGTACACAAGAAGTGTAGTGGAATTACTGGTAGGTTGAGAGAGGATAACCAATTAATGTGAAAGAAGTGTAAGATAATGGAGATTGATGAGAACTCAGATGTGGAGAAAGTATATTTGGATAGTGTAGTTATTGAGGTTGTCCAGAAGATTTGTTACCGTGGTGATACTATCGAAGCACAGGGTGGAGCATGTGCTAGTGTGATTGCAAGAGTTAGGAATGGATGGACTGTGACATGTGTTCCTACATTCTGGTAAGTCCAATTTTTTTTCATATCTCCACCTATTAAGAAGCTTTGACAGGTATTAAATATTTTGTGTATTACATATATCTAAATGAATAAATGAGAACATTTTTTTTATTTGTCACTCCTATATTACCATCAAAACGGGTTACTGTTATTTAAAGCAATAATACAATATAATATTTTGTAAATACTGTATATATAATACAGAGGGAAAATCTGAAGAGAGTTATTAGAATGCTCAATTTGCACAACTATTTTTTAAACAGTTTATAATAAATTAATATTTTGTGTTATTCATTTGGCATTTTATTGCTCTATTTTTCTATATATATATGCAATAGTTTTGTTTATATTAACAGTAATTAATTAAAAAAAGGATTAATTACAAAAACCTTTCTTAAAATATTTGTTTGTAAATTTTCAAGGGAGGTAATTTAGATTAAATTAACATCGCTGGCTAGAAATATTTATTTCATAGAGAGGAGAGAGGGTGACTGTTTGTTTGCTTTCTCTCTCTCTCTCTCTCATACACACACAATCGCTCAGGTGAATTGTATTTCTTTCTTTCCATTGCTTTGTGGTTTTATTTAAAAGATATATGAATGTGTATCAAAATCACGAAAATTTTACATTTATATGAATAAAAGCGAATGTTTTTGTCTTGTGTTTACAAGAAACTTATGAATGAAATGTTTATTATTTAAAAGTTTGGTTTTGCAAAGCGATAGCGAGCTGGAAAAAAACAGCTAGTATATATATATATATATATATATATATATATATAGAGAGAGAGAGAGAGAGAGAGAGAGAGAGAGAGAGAGGGAGAGAGAGAAAGAAAGAGAGATGGAGAGAGAGAGATTAACATCAGTTTTTCAGTAATACACAGGCTACATCATTTCTTGGGATGTGAAGTATATGAATCTCGTTGCTTGAGAATTTTCCATTCAATCATGTATGGAATATATTGGTCTTTTAAATCCCAGGTCTGTCCGACCAACACCGTTGTTGTCCTTTTATCAAGATGTCTGAAAGATGCGTTGTGTGCATCAAACCATTGTTTTAAATTACCTTGTGTCATTCTAACATATATTTCACTAGTCGGATTTGATGTGGTAGGCATTATTTTAGCCTCATAAACAAAAGATTTCCTACAGCACCTCCTCATCCAGAGTGCAGTTTTCTTTGGTTTTGCAGCAGTGTAACTAGGCGTTTATGCCTGGCAGTGATTTGAGCATTAATAGGTAGCTCGCAGGAGTAGCTTGTTTTAACACAATTCCTATTAATAATTTATGGAGGCTATTTTGTGATGGGAAGTGTTTATCTACCTACATGTGTTCTAACGTTGGGGGGGGGGGGGGTTATATAGTAAATCTTTTCTTTGAATCCACTTTCACGGAGTGATCTGTTGTAGTAAGCAGCAACCTGGTTAAAGTTTGATGACAGTTCTAAAATTTAGTGGCTGATATTAGAGTTGAGATGTTTTAATACTAACGATTCTATATTCAATGTATTTTAGTTTCTCATCTGGTTTATTGTTGGGTTTGTGTGTGCAACTAGTTAGGTCTAGATTTACATTTCATGTTTATTGTGGTTTTAATTGGCGTAGATGTGTGGTTAACTGTTTGCAAAGTTTATTTAATGTATGTCTGCTGTAATTGTGGGAAAGGCAGAATCCATCGTCACAGTATAATCTGAAGATGTGATCTGGGAATCTATCTTTTAGTGAAATTAGGATTAAAAAATCTGACTAAATTGCAGATATTGGCACTATCACATGACTTCTTTGTGACATAAAACAAGTCTTCATGTTTAGATTTTTTTACCCAAGTTTTATCGTTGTAAAATAAAAGCGTTTTTCTAACATGCACTACAGTTTCTATATCTATCTCACTTAGATCTGTATATCTATCTCACTTAAATCTCTATATCTATCTCGCTCAAATCTGTAAATCTGTATATCTGCTAGCGAAGTCTAAGGCCTTACTTAGGATAGTCTTAGTTATTGAAGGGTAAAAATCTGTATATCTGCTAGCGAAGTCTAAGGCCTTACTTAGGATAGTCTTAGTTATTGAAGGGTAAAAATCTGTTATATCGAATTGTGTAAATCTGCAGTCATTTTTCTTAGATATATTGTTGAACCAGATGATAGGGGATTCCGTATTTACCCAGAGCTTTATTATTTAAAATTTGTTGATTAATATGGTCTGTGTTTTTCTGGCTCTTTTTATTTCGCTTTTAGTTTAACAGTCTGTATGTGGGCCGGTTGCTAAAGTCTACCTTTTGATACTTAAGGGTGATCAAAACCTCTCATTTAGCTAGATGCTCAACTCTATTTTCTATTTTAAATTTTATGGTTAGGATTTTGGTTTCATCATTTATATTGTTGTAATTATTGGTGTGTGCTAATTGGTATTTTTTAGTGATGTTATCTATAGTTAGTCATTACGAATTCCATATAGGTTTTTGGTATTGTCTGAGAAGAATTTGTTAACATTGGACTGGAAAACAACCATGTTGTACTCAGTGTTAGAGGATTTGAATTTTCTTATGTCTGTGGCCAGAATTATTTGGAGTGGCTACTGGAGTTTCTGGGGTGTATTTTAGGGATTATATCTAGGAGCTGTTTCGAAGTTGTCTAAGTTCTTGATCTTGAGGGGGGGGGGCGTACTTACTCATTTTTAAGCCGAAGTTCTTTTGGTCTGACCGTTTCTGTGTTACTGTCTGTTTATAGTCATTTCCATCACATCGTGCGGGTCACATCCTCTACCTTATTCCCGAAGATTTTGGAGTATACTCCATTGAAAGGGGGTATGTTCTTGGTTGAGTATTGATTTACTCCTCTCCAGGAGTTAGGCACAAGGCCAGTTTTGATCTTACTCCCACAAGTAAGATGTGACCCAAGGTCGGGTCGGGAAAGTGGGGTTTAAAAATTGCCTGGGCAGCCCCGTTGGCATTCCCCGGTAGGGGCGCCTCAGGCAGTAAGCAATAAACTTACTCCTCCCCAAAGAGGGGAGGCGAAGCCTGGGAGGGTGGACCTCCTAGAACTGCACAGGACAGACCCATAGACCAGCGTAAATCAAGCCCGGAAGGACAATACAACACCAGTCTATGGGGTGCAGTATCCATCGGAACAGATACTACACTTTGATCTTAGCCAAAAGGCCGCTGTAACTCCAAAGAAGGGAGAAAGAGTGAGGGGTAAGAGGAGGAAAAAGAGAGATAAAAAGAGGGGGAAAAGAAGTGTATTTTAGGGATTATATCTAGGAGTTCTGTTTCAAAGTTGTCTAAATCTTTGATCTTGAGAGGCGGGGGGGTGTACTTACTCATTTTGAACCGAAAGTTTTTGATTCTAGCCGTTTCTCTGTTACTGCCTGTTTAAAGTCATTTCCATCACATCTTGTGAATCAGATCGTTTACCTTATTTGTGAGGATACTCCATTGGGGGAGGGGGTATGTTTTGAGTAGTTAAGATTTTGTATTTGTATGTTGCGTCCCGTGTGTACAGCATTGGTACTTTCTCTCCAGACATTGCTCGATTGTGTTACTATCCAACAATGATTGATTAAACAAACTATTGTAGACATTCATTAAACTTAACAGTTCTCCATTTTTTCTTTCCCCAAATTTTCTTTCTCACTATATTGTTTTATTTGTCTGACTATTTTAAAAAGAAATAAAAAGTCGTCTTTCAACGCCAGAACATAAACAAGAAAAAAGAAAAAAGAAAAAGCAACCCCTGCCAACAAAAACAAACACCTGCCTGCACCTGATCTATTTTACAGACAGATTTCTGACTCATCTATTTCAATGGCGCACACTGAAAGGCCGTTGGAATAAAATTAGTTTCATTTTTACTAGTGTCCATGTGTCACCACTAACAACAGCAATAGTATTGAAAGTATTTCATTTATTGGATAACTAGCAAGGCTACTCGGCGTTCCCTGGAGGCATGGATAACAGAATAGAGGAGTTAAACCTCTTTTAAAACCCACCTCTCTCCTCTCTCTCTCTAACTCTCTATTTCTTTACCTCTGTCTTTACCCCTCTCCCTATCTATTTCTCTCTACCACTCATACTGTCTCCTATCTCTATCTCTCCCTCCGACTCCCACCTCTCTCTCTCTCTCTCTCTCTCTCTCTATCTCTCCCTCTTTCTCTCTCTCTTTCTAGCAACTAATAGAAAAACAGAGAAAGAAAGCAGGAAAATAAAGAAAGCTGACTAACACTTTGACCTAATTTCAGTGTAACTTTTGAAACAACTACCAACATTCTTATTGAATTAAAAAATTAAATTTTCTCTACAAATCCATTCTTATCCCTTCCGCCTATGTCTTTCTTGACCTTCCCTTCTGAATTGAACCTACTACCTCATTTATTCTAAATCTACTAACACGAGAACTCTCTCCCATTTTTTCAACGTGGGCATACCATTGAAGTCTCCTATTTTGCACGCATCTCCCTATACTGTCCAGATTTAATCTTCCTCTGAGGTCATCAGATCTAAGCCTGTCGTTAAGACTCACATTACATACCCATCATATCATTCTCATATCATTTCTCTCCATGCAACGCATGTCCTCAACCCTCACTGGTCAGGTTTCATTTCGATACATCATCACACTGCATACACATGTCTGATAAACTCTTCCATTGGTCGACAGTGGTATGCTCTGCTGGTTAGTAATGACAGAAGTTTCCCAAACTTACTCCATCCACTCCTAACTCTTACACTAAAATTGATATATCTGACAATGATCGCTCGTTATAAATTTAATCCAAATGTAAATTTGTTTTTTATTGTTTGTTAAAGTACTGGTAACATTGCTAGTCTCAGAAGCTGTAAAGTTATTCATGGTAGAATAATTTGTGTGGAAGCAAAATACGAACTTCAAGTCAAGTTGTATAGGGAAAGGCAATATCAAAAAGGAATGACAAAGTCGATTCACACAAAATATTTTTTTTTATTGACAACATGTTATGACAACGAAAAATAAAGAGTTTGTGGTACTTATATCGAATACGAACCAGTTTTTGCGAACTTCGCATCGGCAGCGTTCCGGCGTGTTACATAAACACTCGAGAGATGACGAGGTGAATAGTGGCAGACGATAACTTCGATACGTTGCTGCGGCGTATTTTTTCAGTTTTATTTTCAAGAAAGATAGCATTAACAAAAAAACGAACAAAACATAGCAAAATCACTGTTAAGAAATATTTTTTTTTTAACATTTGTTAACAAAACATAGCGAAATCGTTGTTAAGAAATATTTTTTTTTTAACATTTGTTAACAAAACATAGCGAAATCGTTGTTAAGAAATATTTTTTTTTTAACATTTGTTAACAAAACATAGCGAAATCGTTGTTAAGAAATATTTTTTTTTAACATTTGTTAACAAAACATAGCGAAATCGTTGTTAAATATTTTTTTTAACATTTGTTAACAAAACATAGCGAAATCGTTGTTAAGAAATATTTTTTTTAACATTTGTTAACAAAACATAGCGAAATCGTTGTTAAGAAATATTTTTTTAACATTTGTTAACAAAACATAGCGAAATCGTTGTTAAGAAATATTTTTTTAACATTTGTTAACAAAACAATGCTAAACAACTGTTAAATAACATTTTTATTATTTTCTTTTTTGCATTTTTTTTATATTCAGTCAACTGGTTATAAAGTAGGTTTTTTGTGTTTCTGAAAACCGAATTTTTTTTTTATTATTGGAAGGAGGGCTTCGGCGTTCCTGTTGGCCACTGTCGCAAGGAAACCCCCTGCGAGGTTGTATCCCCCGAAGACCCAGAGCGGCTGGACAACCCTGCCAACGTTGTTTTTCCTACCGTTAAACAGACTCGTCTGTCTCTACCGTATGCCCTGGGCCTCCGATCTGACGAGGATTTCGTAACAAATGGTCTTCAAAGACCTCCCTCAAAAGATTCTTCCAATCGGTCTGCGTGTTTGGTGATCCAACGCCGCATGCCTTCTGCAGATTCTTTGCTATTGCCATTTCCTGGGACCACAGGTATATCAGTTTCAAAATTTGGTACTTTGTTAGATTGGGATCCATGCTAAAAGTCATTCGACATCGGTGCTTTCCGGCGGTTTACGTTAAACGCCAGAAAGCTCCGAAGTGAGATCAATAAGCAGACGACATCTAAACTGTCAAACTGAATGAAACGCTGAACTTGCAAACTGATTGAAACGCGAATTCAACTGATCGAAACGCACAAATACAGAAATGAATTTTTACAAGGTATCACTGGCTGTTGAAACTCCTGAAGGAACCCCTTCTTCTTCTTTTACGTCTGCAAACGAGCCATCCCTAACCCTAATCCCTAACCTTAATTCCTAACCCTGCCCTAACCCTAATTCCTAACTCTGCCCTAACCCTAATTCCTAACACTGCCCTAACCCTAATTACTAACCCTGCCCAAACCCTAACGAAATCAACAATAGTAATCAGTTAAAAAAAAGTTTTTAAAAATAATAATTTTCGTAAAAAATTAAAAAAAACACTTACTTGATTAACATTTCACTCTTATTATCATAGTTATTTCTTCGTTAAAAAAAACTAAATATTTCTTCTGTACAAATGTTGTAACGAAAGCAACAATAATAATAAGAAAAAAAAGTTAAAAAAAACAAACTTTTTAATTTAAACACTTATTTGAATCACTGTTATTTCTTTGTTAAAAAAATATTTATTTCATAGAAAATGTTTTACTTGTTTTCTCTTGCTTGTAAATCCAGCCTCGTTTGTGCTTTTTAAACGCAGGTAAGTCAACGGATTTTTCATTCGGCACTGTCCGGCGTTTTACGTAAACATCCGGAAAGTACCGACATCGAGGCACTTTTAGCGTGGGTCCTACTGTAAAAAGCACCCAAAATTTTTCCAATGTCCATTTTTGAGGAAATAAAAATGAACTGGTTTTGATCAATTTCTTCTGGCTTTAATGAATTTCAATATTGGTTAGAAAATTTGTCGTCTGACAGCTGATTGGCTAATCGCCTCGGCATCGCTCGCGTGTTTACGTAACGCTGCCGACGCAAAGTTCACGGAAACTGGTTCATATGTGATATAAGTACCGAGTTTGTAAAGAATCAGAGTTTGGAATTTCCCAAGAACATTTTAGATGAAGAAAGAACTGAACTGGTGGGTACATGAGTTTGATAAATTGTGTGTATATGCGATCGCTATGTTTAGTAGTTCTTGTTACATCTGGTGAGGACGTCAGGCCTCAAAGGCCTAGGCTGGATTCTGACGTATTCACGTGTGTTGAGTTTGAAAGGAAAATGCCTGGAAATAGGAAGGAAACTTTGTGTTTTAATTTTCATATCATGCACTGAATATTCTCATACTTGTGGTTGGCTGAAAGAAACTGCTGATTGGAGATTTTATCGAATCGAGAGTTGATATGTAAAAACAACATTCGCTGCTGCTGCTTCTTCCCATAAAGTGGAATAAAATATACATACACATGTGGGGGTTACAAATTCATTTCTGGAACTAAAAATAAGAAATTACATTTCATGCCTAAATGAGAATCGGGTGCTTATACTAATTAAATTTGAACAGTAAACATAAAGCTTACAGATACATATATGCATACACATGAAATAAGCACATACATCAATATACGTTAATGTCTTACAGCTTACCCAACTGCTGCTGCTACTTTAAAGTCTTATAGCTTACACATATGGACACACATGAAATAAACATATACATTAATTTATCATTAATGTCATGCAATGCTACTGTGTGCTACTGCGTATTTGTTTGTTAAGCGAGCCCGACTTCTGCATAGAGCTCACAGAGATCGTGCCTCAGGATTGTATAGTCTGCATGAAATCCTCGTCGTTGGTCGTAGCGATTCGTTAATCTGCAGGATTGCACGTTTTTACCCTCGACACCGAGAGCAGCAAAGCTCAGTGGTTGCATGCAAAGTCAGGGAAGGTTTGGCCCAGAACACACAAAGGAATGGGACAGAAGCAACGTTGCCACTTTCACTTCAATGATTTTCAGTTCTGCACTTGGAATGATGACCATAGGACAACGGATCTTGATGCCGAGTCCTTCTGGATTTTCACCAGAGCCCTGTTAGCAGGGTTGCAGCCTTAATACCACTTGGTGCAAAACCTGTGAGACTGCATAGCTCTTACACTACCCCGTTGCCACCGACCCTATCAGGGTGGCTGCTGCTGATACTTTGACGTCAGCACACATCGGCTTTGCTGCTGCTGCTCAATCCTATGTATGCACAGAATATCAATGCATGTACATTGAATGTATATATTATAGAATTCAAAACTGTTTCAGTTGGCTAATGATTTAACTATTTATCAATATGAGATTGTTATTAAAAGAATGTTAAAATGAACCACACATTTAATTAGCAACATTTTACTTTGATAAAATGGCGAACAAGTTTTGTCTACTTATTTTCAAATTTAAAATGAATTTTTTGTCTGTGTTATAATTAATTTATATGCTTTAATAGCATATGGTGTTTTGAACATTAAATGCAAGTCTTTTTACATTTGCTATACCCGAGTTCAAATCTCACGTAAATCTAAAGGATTTTTTAAAATTGGATACGTGTTTTATAAATTAAAAAAAGTAAACATAAGATAATAACATAAGAAAACATTTCATAATTTTTTTAAAACTAAGTGAACGTTTTTTGATATTCCGCAAAAATAGGTAGACGTATGACAATGTCTTGTAACTTAAACATATATACACATATGAAATAGACATATACATTAATTTATCATTAATGGCATAAACATGCTGCTGCTGATAATTTCACATCGGCACTGCTGCTGCTGCTGCTTTATCCGATGCAGGTACAGAATATCCATGCATGTATACTGAATGTATATATTCTAGAATTCAACCCTGTTTCAATTGGTTAATGATTTAACTATTTATCGATATGCGATCACTATTAAAAAAATGCTAAAATAAATCCAGAATTAAATCAAATTTAATTAATAACATTTTACCTTAATAAAATGGCGAACATATGTATTGTTGGTATTATATGGATTATTTGGACTCGTGTTCTCATCTTAGATGTTATTCTCATAACGTTTCGGCCGATGTAACCTCTGACCTTCTTCAGGTGCATCTTGTCAAACTTCAGAATCTTTGGATTGAACACAGGAATTTGTACGGGATTTCGAACTAAACCCTTTATTTAATTCACGTGGATAGATTGTTCTCGTTCTCTCAGTCATGTCCGGGTAGAAGTCTTAAGTAATTCTTAATTGTATTCTTAGACCCGTTAACAACCCTAGCATCAGAGTGAACCTGGAAGTAATGACAAAAAAAGGAGTGACCCCAAACTCCCAAATTGTGGCCTCGCCGCTGAATGCAATTTCATGTCATACCCAGGAGAAATTTTATTTTACCCGTGGCAAAACGGATAAAGTGCTAAGTAATAACCAATTCTAAGCTGAAAGTTGAAGGTTCAATCCTCAGTGCAGGCGATACTAAGAATATAATTACAAATTACTTAAGACTTCTACTCTATTATGGCTGACGGAATGAGGATAATTTACTCCCGAGGATTAAATAAAGGGTACAGTTCGAAATTCTGTACAGATTCCCAAATTCGACCCCCAAATTCCCAAGTTCGACCAGACACACCTAAAGAAGGTCGGAGGTTGCATCGGCCGAAACATTGTGAAGATAACAATTAAAATGAGAGCAGTAGCCCGAATAATCCAAAAAATACAAATTATCAATCCTCTTCTCAAAAATTCTGCAATATGCTTTATTTACTTACATATAAAATATGACATGTATTAATGTTTTCTATATTATAATTGATAAAATTTATTAATTTCTATATTTTCATACATTTTAGACTTTGTTCTTTAGAAAAAAAGTTTAAATAAATGTAAATAGATGTTTTTTGAATTTCTCATAAAAGATTAAACTTCAAGTAAATCGTTGTATTTTTGTCAATTTCTTTTACCAACTCGGGAACTATTTTACATTAAACTTAAATAGCAAAATGAACACTGCACTAAATATTGAACAAGACGATTAAAACAATGGTGCTTTTGGGATAATATTTGAAAAATAAAAAGTTAACATGCATGTGTCCCTATTTACTTGTCTTCCCACGAGGGCAAAGTTAGACATAACTCCCTAAAAAGAGGCACTCTGAATGGGACCAAACTAAGAATTAACCCCAATCTACAAAGATTTATCCTTCTCTAACTGTGGACATTTAGAATACGTGTAGCTATATGCTTGAATTATAGTTATGGATTAGTGCTGTAATAAAAGTACTTAACTTTGTCGTTTCTAAGCTGAAATAAAATAATAAAAGAAAAATGAGCTGGTAATGCTTTTTTGTTTTCTTTTTTTTATATTTCTTTGTTTTATTTTTCTTTTTGTAAAAATATTTTATGATTCAAGTTCGATCTTAAAATATATATATATATATCATCAGATGTATTATTTACCTCCTCTTCAGGAGGTTAGGCACAAGGCCATTTTTATCTTATTCCCACAAGGTAAGATGTGACCCAAGGTCGGATCGGGAAAGTAGGGCTTGAAAAGCCAGCGCCCGAGAAGGTGATACTCTGGCCATTAAAAATTGCCTGGGTAGCCCTGTCGGCATTCCCCGGTAGGGGCGCCTCAGGCAGTAAGCAATAAACTTACTCCTCCCCAAAGAGGGGAGGCAAAGCCTGGGAGGGTGGACCTCCTAGAACTGCAAAGGACAAACCCATAGAACGGCGTAAATCAAGCCCTGAAGGCCAAGACAATACCAGTCTATGGGGTGCAGTATCCATCGGAGCAGATACTACACTTTCCAGAACAAATTTTATTTTACCCATAAATGGACCCTGACAGGTATTACAAATTTCCATCAGAGTAAACACGGGACTAATGGCAACAAAGGTTCAACTCCACACTCTTCAAAGCTCCCAAGTTTAGGCAGCACCACGCAGAACAAATTCTATTTAGCTCAAAGATTGTATTAGCACTCAGTGTCTGTGTGGACCTGGGAGTAAGGATAACAAATACCGACTCAACCCCCCCCCCCCCCCCAACTCTCAAATTGCGACATCACAACCCGTTGTAGGTTAAGGTCACCTCCAGGACAGTCCAGGGCATGTTCAGCTTGTATAAAGTTACACAGCTTTACTCGAGTTAGTCATGAGACGAAGTTCCAGCTCACTGAGATTCGTTATCTTAATCGAATCACCCGAGAAGTTAAGATAAAGAATTAAAATGATGTGTTTTTCATCAAAATAAAAGTAAAAAATAAAAATGAATAAAATCGTATAGTTAAATAAATGACTCATTTCACTGGAAAAATAAATGTTTGCTTAAAAAAGAACAGGTTTATTTTATATCTGTTTATTACTTCTAAAGCTATGGAAAGAAAGATCTGAGGGTGAATGTAAGCAAGACCAAAGTGTTGATCAGTGCGTGTAGTCCCGCTAAGTCCTCAGAAAGAGGAAAGTTTTCGTGCTTAGTTTATGGAAAGAGAATTGGGTCCAATTCAACCTTTTGTGGTACTTGTAATCATTAGATACACAAGAAGTGGATAATCAGTTTGTGTGCAAGAAGTGTAAGGCAATGGAGACGGGTGAGAACTCAAATGTGGAGAAAATATATATGGATGCGAAGCTATTGAGGTTGTCTAGAGAATTTGTTACCTTGGTGATACCATTGGAGCACAGGGAGGAGCTGGTGCTAGTGTGATTGCAAGAGTTAGAAGCAGATGGAGTAAGTTCAGGAAACTTCTGCCATTACTAACCAGCAGAGCGTTACCACCGTCGATCAAGGAAAAGGTCTATCAGGAATGTGTATGCAGTGTGATGATGTATGTAAGCTAAACCTTGCCAGTAAGGGTTGAGCATGTGTTGCATAGAAAGAAATGATATGACAATAATATGATGTATGTGTAATGTAAATCTTAAAGACAGACTTAGATTTGATGACCCCAGAGGAAGATTAAATCTGGACAATATAGGAAGAACAGTAGACTTCATTGGTTTGGTCACATTGAAAGAAAGGATGAGAGTACTTGTGTTAGTGGAGATAGAACAGTTAAGGTAATAGGGTCAGTTGGCAGGGGGAAAACCAAGGAAAACATTGCAGGAAGTGTTAAGAATAGATTTGAGAGAAAGAGGGATAAATAAAGACCTGGTCAGAGATAGGTTAGTTTGGAAGTCAATTTCTAAAAGCCGTCCAACACATGCTAACATGTAAAACATACGTTAAACTGAATATGATGGTGACGATGATGAGTCTATTGTGTTAATGCTTACATTTAATCACATCATATTTATAAACCAAAACAAGTAAAGCATGAGTTGTCTTCCCCTGCCATAACAACTACTTAAATAAGTAAAGTGTGGGTTGTCTTCCCTTGCGATTACTAATACTTGAATAAGTAAAGCATGAGTTGTTTCCCCGGTGATCACTACTACATAGACAAGTAAAGCATGAGTTGTCTCCCCGTGCGATAACTACTACTTGAACAAGTAAAGCATGAGTTGTCTCCCCGTGCGATAACTACTACTTGAACAAGTAAAGCATGAGTTTTCTCCTCGTGCGATAACTACTACTTGAACAAGTAAAGCATGAGTTGTCTCCCCGTGCGATAACTACTACTTGAACAAGTAAAGCATGAGTTGTCTCCCAGTGCGATAACTACTACTTGAAGAAGTAAAGCATGAGTTGTCTCCCCGTGCTATAACTACTACTTGAACAAGTAAAGCATGAGTTTTCTCCTCGTGCGATAACTACTACTTGAACAAGTAAAGCATGAGTTGTCTCCCCGTGCGATAACTACTACTTGAACAAGTAAAGCATGAGTTGTCTCCCAGTGCTATAACTACTACTTGAAGAAGTAAAGCATGAGTTGTCTCCCCGTGCGATAACTACTACTTGAACAAGTAAAGCATGAGTTGTCTCCCCGTGCGATAACTACTACTTGAACAAGTAAAGCATGAGTTGTCTCCCCGTGCGATAACTACTACTTGAACAAGTAAAGCATGAGTTTTCTCCTCGTGCGATAACTACTACTTGAACAAGTAAAGCATGAGTTGTCTCCCCGTGCGATAACTACTACTTGAACAAGTAAAGCATGAGTTGTCTCCCAGTGCGATAACTACTACTTGAAGAAGTAAAGCATGAGTTGGCTCCCCGTGCTATAACTACTACTTGAACAAGTAAAGCATGAGTTGTCTCCCCGTGTGATAACTACTACTTGAACAAGTAAAGCATGAGTTGTCTCCTTGTGCGATAACTACTACTTGAACAAGTAAAGCATGAGTTTTCTCCTCGTGCGATAACTACTACTTGAAGAAGTAAAGCATGAGTTGTCTCCCCGTGCGATAACTACTACTTGAACAAGTAAAGCATGAGTTTTCTCCTCGTGCGATAACTACTACTTGAACAAGTAAAGCATGAGTTGTCTCCCCGTGCGATAACTACTACTTGAACAAGTAAAGCATGAGTTGTCTCCCAGTGCGATAACTACTACTTGAAGAAGTAAAGCATGAGTTGGCTCCCAGTGCAATAACTACTACTTGAAGAAGTAAAGCATGAGTTGGCTCCTCGTGCGATAACTACCACTTGAACAAGTAAAGCATGAGTTGTCTCCCAGTGCAATAACTACTACTTGAACAAGTAAAGCATACGTTGTCTCCCCGTGTGATAACTACTACTTGAACAAGTAAAGCATGAGTTGTCTTCCCGTGCAATAACTACTACTTGAACAAGTAAAGCATACGTTGTCTCCCCGTGTGATAACTACTACTTGAAGAAGTAAAGCATGAGTTGGCTCCCCGTGCTATAACTACTACTTGAACAAGTAAAGCATGAGTTGTCTCCCCGTGCGATAACTACTACTTGAACAAGTAAAGCATGAGTTGTCTCCCCGTGTGATAACTACTACTTGAACAAGTAAAGCATGAGTTGTCTCCCAGTGCGATAACTACTACTTGAACAAGTAAAGCATGAGTTGTCTCCCAGTGCGATAACTACTACTTGAAGAAGTAAAGCATGAGTTGGCTCCTCGTGCTATAACTACTACTTGAACAAGTAAAGCATGAGTTGTCTCCCAGTGCGATAACTACTACTTGAACAAGTAAAGCATGAGTTGTCTCCCAGTGCGATAACTACTACTTGAAGAAGTAAAGCATGAGTTGGCTCCCCGTGCTATAACTACTACTTGAACAAGTAAAGCATGAGTTGTCTCCCAGTGCGATAACTACCACTTGAACAAGTAAAGCATGAGTTGTCTTCCCGTGCAATAACTACTACTTGAACAAGTAAAGCATACGTTGTCTCCCCGTGTGATAACTACTACTTGAACAAGTAAAGCATGAGTTGTCTCCCCGTGCGATAACTACCACTTGAACAAGTAAAGCATGAGTTGTCTTCCCGTGCAATAACTACTACTTGAACAAGTAAAGCATACGTTGTCTCCCCGTGTGATAACTACTACTTGAACAAGTAAAGCATGAGTTGTCTCCCAGTGCGATAACTACTACTTGAACAAGTAAAGCATGAGTTGTCTCCCCGTGCGATAACTACTACTTGAACAAGTAAAGCATGAGTTGTCTCCCCGTGCGATAACTACTACTTGAACAAGTAAAGCATACGTTGTCTCCCCGTGTGATAACTACTACTTGAACAAGTAAAGCATGAGTTGTCTCCCAGTGCAATAACTACTACTTGAAGAAGTAAAGCATGAGTTGGCTCCTCGTGCGATAACTACCACTTGAACAAGTAAAGCATGAGTTGTCTTCCCGTGTGATAACTACTACTTGAACAAGTAAAGCATGAGTTGTCTCCCAGTGCAATAACTACTACTTGAAGAAGTAAAGCATGAGTTGGCTCCTCGTGCGATAACTACCACTTGAACAAGTAAAGCATGAGTTGTCTCCCAGTGCAATAACTACTACTTGAACAAGTAAAGCATACGTTGTCTCCCCGTGTGATAACTACTACTTGAACAAGTAAAGCATGAGTTGTCTCCCCGTGCGATAACTACCACTTGAACAAGTAAAGCATGAGTTGTCTTCCCGTGCAATAACTACTACTTGAACAAGTAAAGCATACGTTGTCTCCCCGTGTGATAACTACTACTTGAACAAGTAAAGCATGAGTTGTCTCCCAGTGCGATAACTACTACTTGAACAAGTAAAGCATGAGTTGTCTCCCCGTGCGATAACTACTACTTGAACAAGTAAAGCATGAGTTGTCTCCCCGTGCGATAACTACTACTTGAACAAGTAAAGCATACGTTGTCTCCCCGTGTGATAACTACTACTTGAACAAGTAAAGCATGAGTTGTCTCCCAGTGCAATAACTACTACTTGAAGAAGTAAAGCATGAGTTGGCTCCTCGTGCGATAACTACCACTTGAACAAGTAAAGCATGAGTTGTCTTCCCGTGTGATAACTACTACTTGAACAAGTAAAGCATGAGTTGTCTCCCAGTGCAATAACTACTACTTGAAGAAGTAAAGCATGAGTTGGCTCCTCGTGCGATAACTACTACTTGAACAAGTAAAGCATACGTTGTCTCCCCGTGTGATAACTACTACTTGAACAAGTAAAGCATGAGTTGTCTCCCAGTGCAATAACTACTACTTGAAGAAGTAAAGCATGAGTTGGCTCCTCGTGCGATAACTACTACTTGAACAAGTAAAGCATACGTTGTCTCCCCGTGTGATAACTACTACTTGAACAAGTAAAGCATGAGTTGTCTTCCCGTGTGATAACTACTACTTGAACAAGTAAAGCATGAGTTGTCTCCCAGTGCAATAACTACTACTTGAAGAAGTAAAGCATGAGTTGGCTCCTCGTGCGATAACTACTACTTGAACAAGTAAAGCATACGTTGTCTCCCCGTGTGATAACTACTACTTGAACAAGTAAAGCATGAGTTGTCTCCCAGTGCAATAACTACTACTTGAACAAGTAAAGCATAAGTTGTCTCCCCGTGCGATAACTACCACTTGAACAAGTAAAGCATGAGTTGTCTTCCCGTGCAATAACTACTACTTGAACAAGTAAAGCATACGTTGTCTCCCCGTGTGATAACTACTACTTGAACAAGTAAAGCATGAGTTGTCTCCCCGTGCGATAACTACCACTTGAACAAGTAAAGCATGAGTTGTCTTCCCGTGCAATAACTACTACTTGAACAAGTAAAGCATACGTTGTCTCCCCGTGTGATAACTACTACTTGAACAAGTAAAGCATGAGTTGTCTCCCCGTGTGATAACTACTACTTGAACAAGTAAAGCATGAGTTGTCTTCCCGTGCGATAACTACTACTTGAACAAGTAAAGCATGAGTTGTCTCCCCGTGCGATAACTACTACTTGAACAAGTAAAGCATGAGTTGTCTCCCCGTGTGATAACTACTACTTGAACAAGTAAAGCATAAGTTGTCTCCCCGTGCGATAACTACTACTTGAACAAGTAAAGCATGAGTTGTCTCCCCGTGTGATAACTACTACTTGAACAAGTAAAGCATGAGTTGGCTCCCCGTGCTATAACTACTACTTGAACAAGTAAAGCATAAGTTGTCTCCCCGTGCGATAACTACTACTTGAACAAGTAAAGCATGAGTTGTCTCCCCGTGTGATAACTACTACTTGAACAAGTAAAGCATGAGTTGGCTCCCCGTGCTATAACTACTACTTGAACAAGTAAAGCATGAGTTGTCTCCCCGTGCGATAACTACTACTTGAACAAGTAAAGCATGAGTTGTCTTCCCGTGCAATAACTACTACTTGAACAAGTAAAGCATAAGTTGTCTCCCCGTGCGATAACTACCACTTGAACAAGTAAAGCATGAGTTGTCTCCCCATGCGATAACTACTACTTGAACAAGTAAAGCATGAGTTGTCTCCCCGTGCAATAACTACTACTTGAACAAGTAAAGCATGAGTTGTCTCCCCGTGCAATAACTACCACTTGAACAAGTAAAGCATGAGTTGTCTTCCCGTGCAATAACTACTACTTGAACAAGTAAAGCATGAGTTGTCTCCCCGTGCGATAACTACTACTTGAACAAGTAAAGCATGAGTTGTCTCCCCGTGCGATAACTACTACTTGAACAAGTAAAGCATGAGTTGTCTTCCCGTGCAATAACTACTACTTGAACAAGTAAAGCATGAGTTGTCTCCCCGTGCGATAACTACTACTTGAACAAGTAAAGCATGAGTTGTCTCCCCGTGCGATAACTACTACTTGAACAAGTAAAGCATGAGTTGTCTCCCCGTGCGATAACTACTACTTGAACAAGTAAAGCATGAGTTGTCTCCCCGTGCGATAACTACTACTTGAACAAGTAAAGCATGAGTTGTCTCCCCGTGCGATAACTACTACTTGAACAAGTAAAGCATGAGTTGTCTCCCCGTGCGATAACTACTACTTGAACAAGTAAAGCATGAGTTGTCTCCCCGTGCGATAACTACTACTTGAACAAGTAAAGCATGAGTTGTCTCCTCCTGTGATTAAAAAAGTAAAGCATGAGTTGTCTCCCCGTGCGATAACTACTACTTGAATGATGTAAACAACCGTTAATCCCGATTTTTATTGGATTTTGTAGAAAAACTAATGAACATGCATTTGTTGAAAATGTATTTGTTTTAAAATTTTGTAAATCACTGCCATATATGGTGGCCTTTTGTGTCACTGTCTTATTTTGCACACCTCTGCACAGTCGAAGTTTAAAGCTCCGTTTTTGTTCTTTGCAAACTAAGCAATCACGTGCTTATATGTTGTTGCTAACCGGAGAGAGGTTGAATATCCATGCAGTTTTGAATAAATAGCCATGTGGAGGCAGTCACTTAAATAAGTGTTCCCACTTTTTCTAGCAAGTTAGCCGAAGTTCGAAGCATGAGAAATATCTTGCCAGCTCAGAATGTTTTAATCAAATGATATAAAAAATGTGTTTTTGAAAATTATTCTCTCCAAAAGAATGATTCAATCTTCCAATACATAGCTCCAGATTTCACTATTGGATTTTTCAATATCGAAATCTGTTTTCGTCAAGGTTCGTTTCAGCTTGAAACTTACATCAGATAGTCATGCTTATTTGCCCTAATCTCAGCATATCAGAAATATATCTGTGAAAATTATTCTCATAAAGAGAATAATTTGAAATAATAACTTAATCTTCCCTGATTATTGTCCTTTTTTGAATCGCTTAATGTAACAACGAAATTTGAACATTGATAAAAATGATAAAAATATGTCATTGTCATCATCCAGTCGTTGAATGTCAATGATATTTCGGACGCAAAGTACTGTCTACTGTATTTCGAGCAGAAATCTCCTGAAAAAAAAAATGAATGAGACAAAATAATTAAAAAAACAGTTCTACATACCACCCCGAGAGCTTAGAAAAAACTGACAGCACAGAAGATTTCCATTTGCTTCAGCTGAAAAAAAAATTAGCTTCCACATGGAAAACATAACAATAACTATTAAGCTTTAAAATACTGGTGATCAGTCTTTTGTATCTCAATACAAACCGATTGGTCTTTTGTGCATCATAAGTAAGTTGTTTGAATGAAGCAATTGCCAACCACATCAGCAAAAAAAATATACTTAATGACAAGCAATATAGATTTCGTTCTGCAAGATCAACTGCTGACATGCTGACTGAAATATCGCATAGAGTCAGTGAATTTCTCGATAGGCCTTTGTTTCTAGGGCGATAACTCTTAATACATCAAAGGCTTTTGATGGGGTCTGCCACAAAGTGTTGCTTCACAAACTTGCAAGCTATGGAATGTCTGGCAATGTCTTCTCAATCACCAAATCCTTTCTTTGTAATGGGTCTAAAAATAATTGTTGATGGACAGAAATCTAAAGCATATAGTATCAATGCTGACATGCCTCAACTCTCCTCATTTATTCGTTAATGATCTTCCAAGTCATATTCCGAGATCATTCATTGACATCTATGCAGATGACACAACTGTCTATGGCAGCACTTCAAAGAGCATTTGTGACCAAGATCTTGCCGATTTTCTCTCTTTTGATCTGTAGTACGTGGTGCAATAGGGAAAATGGCTTCTAGTTTTTATCGTTATTTCCATGGAAAGGACCAATTAGCATGATGAGTTTCCCAGGAATCAACCAGCTTCTTGTCATCATCATCATCATCATCATCATCATCATCATCATCATCATCGTCGTCGTCGTCGTCGTCGTCGTCGTCGTCGTCATCTACTACTACTACTACTACTACTACTACTACTCATTCCTAGAGACGTATTTTATTTCTATGGAATAAAAACACTCTTATCTTCATTGTAACCCAATTTCGTCTTCTTTTTATTGTTGTCACATTCATCATATCGTCTTTCGTTTTTCTTGCTAACGGCATTCGTGGTACACTCGATAACCGGCCATTGTGTATCGTCATCCATGCCACCGGTCCCACTACAAGTTTCCTGAGTTGGATATTCCTTCAGCTTTAATAAATATTTTAAACGTTTCTATTATTAGTAAAAAAAAATGACTGTTAAAATGTCTCACTTTGTGGACAACTAAATAACCAGTTGCGTTCCTAACAATTATAAAGGGTGGGAAGTACTCGAGATGACAATTAATGTGTGTGTGTGTGGGGGGGGGGGGTAGGTTGGGAATAGAGACAAAAACTAAAGTTATTAAGTAGCAAATATATGCGTTCTCATGACAAAAATATTTTATGCAAAAGTACATATGTATGTATGTATGTATGTATGTATGTATGTATGCATGGACAGCGGAACCGGGGGGGGGGGGGAAGGGGGGGGGGCTGAAGCCCCCTCACTTTTTGACTTTGGACTCCCCACTTTACGATCATCAATAATTAAGTTGATATACATGTGTTTAACCGCCCCCCCCACTTTCATAACTGTCCCGCCGGCCCTGTATGTATATATGTATGTATGTATGTATGTATGTATGTATGTATGTATGTATGTATGTATGTGTTGTGGCCTTAAAGAACTGAAAAGAAATAACAAAAAGAAGTTAGTTAACAAGAGTATGTATTTACAGGAAGTACAAAAGTAATGTGTTGTCAGAGACTGCTTCTGGTTTGATCATAGCAATTCACTCTGTTACCCCCATTATCACTATTCATAGTGTTGGGAAGAGTCCATGTAGTGACGAAATAGGCTAGATCACCATAACAATATGTATGTATGTATGTATTATTTGTTTTTAATATTCGTTTGTTCAGCGGATCGGCACTATTAAGAGATTGTCGAAACAGGCAAGTCATCGATTTGGCAAGCGTCCTCCGTTTGAAAAAAAAAAGAAAACAAAACAAAAAAGTGAAAGAAATACATATTATTTGTTTCTAATATTCGTTTGTTCAGTGGATCGGTCACTAAAAACGATGATGGTATATCGTCCACTTAAAAGAACTATGCATTTACTTTAAATGTAGTCCAGTGCTCTACCCAAGGGCTAAGGGTGAGATACCTAACAGAAACCTCTGGAGGACCTTCCCTCGTCACTGCGACACACATAACTCACCAGCGTGTAGACATGCTCTTGCATCCAGTAAGACAGGACCCTGTTAGGGGTTAACTAGCAAACCAGAGATGTGTCTGACTAGTATCTGGCGGCTATCTGTTGAGCATAGTCACTGCGTCTGATTGGTAACCAACGGCAAGCTACGGCCTCCATCGACTTTTTCTCTGGGAACTCTGGCAACAGATTGAACGACGCATCGTCCAGAGTATCGTATCATGATGGATAGATATCTACGAAACACGTTACATGTTGAGGGTATGTAGGCATTTAGTTTTATTTTTCTTCATCCATCAGATAGAGGAAGGGTTTTTAGATATAAAGGTCAGCTTGCATATATCCAATAAGCAGTGCCGGCATAGTACACAGAAGCCACCCTGCCAGGGATATGGTGAAAACTATGTGTTCAAATCTATGATGCGTCTGTCCAGTATCTGGCGACTAATGATTTAGGCCTGACCTCTGTGGTTGAAAGTATCTTTCAACAAGTCATTACTATTGTGAGAAGGACACTCAAGAAAACCTGCGACTGATACGATTACCAGTTATCTTGCACCTGCTTGTCATTGGATCCTGACTGTGGATACACAGAGGGTGATATATATGTAGTACAAGCATTTATCATTGAGATCTTTTTGTACAGATATCTCTTCTTCACAAGTTCTGTGGCGATAGAGGCAGGGCGACGTGTACAGACTTGACAAGTTGGAAGTATACAGTCACAAATCTGCACACAGGCGGCTCAAAGCTTATCATAACATCGCTGTTAGTTTGAGGGAAATGAACCAGTTTTGGAGGAGCGTTTTGTAACTGAGCAGTCCTTTTGGGGATAACGCTGCTCACTCAGGTAATGATAGGGGTCTAGAAAAGGTGTTCTAAAGATCGTCTGTTCTTCCTTTCAGCTGGTCAGCTATCTGCGGCTGACGGTTATTCTGCAGGGGGAAAAAAGAAACAGAAATAGAAATAAGATGTATGCTAAAAAGAAAACTAAATTGAATATTGCTACCTGGAATGTAAGGACACTTCTTGATCGGAAAGAATCAGTTAATCCAGATTGGAGAACAGTTATTGTTGCCAGAGAACTGGTTAGATACAACGTGGATATTGCTGCTCTATCTGAGACTCGTTTTAGTGTTGAAGATAGACTTACTGAAAAAGGTGCAGGATACACTTTCTTCTGGAAAGGCAAACCAAAGGGAGTAAAAAGGGAAGGAGGAGTTAGTTTTTCTATCAGGACAAATTTACACCCCAATTAGAGCAACCTTGTGGAATTAATGATCGAATCAGTTCACTGAAGGTACCTTTATCTTGTGGGTGTTACACGTCAGTTATCTCAGTATATGTCCCTACTTTGGATAGTAGTCAGGATGTCATAATGGGGTTTTATCAAAGTCTAAGGAATTGTATCAAAGGAATACCAAAAACAGATAAGATTTTGTTACTTGGACACTTTAATGAACAGGTTGGAAGTGATCACAACATCTGGGATGCATTAAGAAAATACGGCCTTGGTAAGGCAAATGATAATGGTATTCTTCTTCTTAAATTGTGAAATGAATATAAGCGTGATCTTAAGGACATTTATACAGTAAGAGTTATGCTGGGTGCAGACTGGCACTGATCACAAACTTATTCGTGCAAAACTTAAGATGTGTATAAGGAAAAAGATCAGAGCCAATGAAGTAAAAGTGCCTAAACGCATTTATGTCTCCAAATTACAAAGTAAGGAAGTACGTGAAATTCTCAGGACCTCATATATTAATATCACATTTGATGGAACCTGTCTGCAGTTCAAGTCACAAGTATATACCAAATGGAGCTGAAGTTCTTGGCTTTAGGAAGACCAAACATAGAGATTGGTTTGATGAAAATGATTCTACAATCACCAATCTTTTGGAAGAGAAAAACAAGGCTCATGAGATATGTCTGTGTTCAAATGGACCAGCTAAAGTAATTGCAGAAAAGTCTTTCAAAAAGCGAAATTAAAACTGCAGCATGAAACGCATCAAATGAAGAAAAGGTGGTGAGTAAAAATGTTCGTGGAAATCCAGACAGCTTATGACCTCAAGGATTCGAAAGCTATGTATAACAAAATCAGACAAGCTTTTGGTCCATCAACAATGGAGTCTAAAGATGGTTCTACTCTTTTCAACGATGCTGAGGGCATCATCGAGCGATAGACAGAGCATTTTAGGGATTTATTTGATAATCGATCTGAAATAAATGATCTGGTTATTGATAGTCTCCTTCAAAAAGAAATCGTCGAGGAGATGATGATTGATCCTAACATTGATGAGACAAAAAACACCATTAAAGCAATTAACATGGGAAAAGCACCAGGACTTGATAGGATATCTGTCGAACTATTGTTGTTTGGAGGTGATAACGTTGCCAATGCAATCTATGCACTCATCCTTGCTGTTTGGCATGGTAATTCTACCCCTCAAAATTGGATCGATGCCGTAATGATTCCACTTTATAAAGGAAAGGGTTCAAAATCTGAGTGTGGTGACTATAGAGGCATTAGCTTGCTTGAAGCAGTGGGGAAGGTTCTGTCAAAGATTCTGTTGAATCGTTTGATGAATTGAATTTGTCCCTTAGTTGATGGGAAGAGCTTAAAGGTTACAGAAAGCTTTGTGTATCTTGGTAGTATGCTGAGTAGGGACTGTATGCTTGATGCTGAGATAAATTGCTTTTGTCAAACTGGAGAAACGCATATGGTCAGATCGGGTAATTACATCAAAGACAAAGCTTAGTGTTTATGAAGCATGTGTTATAACTACTCTGTTATATGGGTTAGAGACTTGGACAGCATATAGAAAACATCTCAAGCTATTGGAAAGATTTCATCAAAGTGGTATTCCGAGAATACTTAACATCAACTGGAAGACTCTCACACCTGACACTGCAGTCCTTGAATGGTCAAATAGCATCAGTATAGAAATGAAAATCATTCAAAATCAGATGTGCTGGACTGGACACCTGATTAGGATGAAGGACAATAGACTTCCTAAACAGCTGTTCTATGGTTAGATAGATAGAGGGAAGAGACCACAACATAAACGAAGAAAACGGTTTAAGGATATCCTGAAAAACAACTTGAAACTACTTGAGATGGATGTAGATAATTGGGAAGCACAATCGGAAGACCGACCACAAAGTAGGAAAAACCTTAGAGTAAGATGTAAGATTTTGAAGAGCATCGTGTGGATCATGCTGTCTTAAAGCGTGTTTTAAGAAAGCTGGATGAAAGTAGTGTCAGAGAATATACAACAGGAACTGAAGTACACTGTAAGCTGAACTTGTAAATCGTCTTAAATTACACAAACAAAGACAGGTTCAACAGTTTTATGGGGAGGCTATAACAGCACGACCTCCAGTGCTAAGCTGTCATATTTGTGGTTTAATGTGCAAATCTAAAAGTGGCTTGACAAGACATTCTGCAAGCACCCTTACCAGAAAAAAGGTTTTTCTGTCACATATGTGAACGTCCATGTAAGACTGAAGCTGGATTAAAGAGCCACCTACATGCGCACGGCCGCACAGCAACTAAAGGAAGAGATGGCAAACTTGTGTTAAGAAGAAGTAATCACCATGTATGTATGTATGTATGTATGTATGTAGTTGAGTTTTTAGTCTGGGGACCAGAGAGGAGTGTCACTCCCCCTTTAGGATCTGATAAATTGAAAATTAAGACTAAAAAAAATGATTATCTATGTATTAATAAAACTTTGACCTTTTGGCTCGAAGCAAAGTGTAGTATCTGTTCTGATACTGTATCAGAGTAGAAAGTACTGCTAGGCCAATTTTTTCTGTCCTCAGTCAGTGAAGAAGAAATTCTTCTAGACTAAGTGAATTTTAATTTTTGTTCCAATCAAGAGTGCCCCATTTTTGTGAGCTAGATTTATCCCCACATTATAAACCGGCTTTGTGTCTAACTCTTCTATCGTGGGGAGACAATAGGGACAACATCTTGTGTGTTTTTCTATGTGTTTCTCACCTCTATGTAACTTTAGTAAATACATATTAAATTATTTGTTTAAATTTATTATTAATCGAATATTTATTGAAATCAAAAATTAAATAAAGAAAAACTAAAATGCATTTAAAAAAAATCCTATTTAAAAAAATTGTAGACATGACTATACTGGAATTATTTATCTCTTAGCCTGTCACCCGACAATGCGTCTCCACCTGGACAACGCAGAGTTAATACAGATAGTTTTGTATAATTAACTTGATTGAATTAGAAGAAACGGCTACTTTTTAAATTCCCATACAACAAGGTTGGTCAGGCGCTGTTCATATTGGTGGAGTTATTAACCTCCAAATGGTTGTGGTTCCATGATGAAGCAAACTTCTTTTTAGCAGGTCATGTCAGCAGCAAGAACTCTGTGTTCTGGGGATCAAAATAGCTAGACGAAATCCTTCCGAGGCTACTGCACTCCATGGAGTGTATCGGGTGGATCGTCATCTAGAAACATGGCATAATTGGACCATGTTGAGAACATAGTGACAGTAACTAAAGTTTACCATCAGTGCCGAGGCCGACATTTAGAAGATGTCTTGTAAAATTGAAATTCTATAATCAGAAATACTGAATAAACACTCATTTTAATTGTTATCATTTCAGTTTTTAGGAAATCAATTTCTTGTTTTTCTTGTCTGCTCGGCCTTTTGGCTAGGAAGAAAGTGTAGTATCTGTTCCGATGGATACTGCACCCTATAGACTAGTGTCGTCTTGTCCTTCGGGCTTGATTCCGCTGGTCTGTGGGTTTGTTCTGTGCAGTTCTAGGAGGTCCACCCTCCCAGGCTTTGTGTCCCCTCTTTGGGGAGGAGTAAGTTTATTGCTTACTGCCTGAGGCGCCTCTACTGGAGAATGCCGACGGGGCTGCCTAGGCAATTTTTAATGGCCAGAGTGCTCACCTTCTCGGGCGCTGGCTTTTCAAGTCCCACTTTCCCAACCCGACCTTGTGGGAGTAAGATAAAACTGGCCTTGTGCCTAACCTCCTGGGGAGGTAAATAAATTGTCTGATTCATTAATGGGTCATGTTTTTACTAAGACGCCCTATATATGGTGTGGACGCTGACTAAACGTATAAAGCACGACAGGGGTGATAACAATAACCCTTCAAGCAATATTTATGAAAATCAGACTTTTATAGTTCCGGATGACATTCTATCATATTTCTCCATATCTCCCGAACACTAACACAGTCTAATAATCATTCCTACATGAAAATGACACTTTAATGGTTATAAAGGGCCCAAATATCCAATCACTTTCAGTATCTAGTAGACTTCCATGAGAATCTGTATGGAATTTTGAATGGAATCCTTTGTTTAATCCACAAAGGTAGCTTGTTCTAGTTCCATCAGCCATGATTGAGTAGAAATAATTCTTAATGTTATTCTTAGCATTGTTCATACTGATTGAATCTTCAACTATGAGAAGACTGCCACGGGTCCATGCAGACAGAAAAGATGAAGTGTAGTATCAGAACAGATACTACACTTTGATGATCCTAGCAAAAAGGCCAAAGATTATATAAAAGGTTCCATTCAAAATTCCATACAAATTCTCGAGTTGTCATAGATTGCTGAGTTTGACATGATACACCTGAAGGTCGGAGGTTACATTGGCTGAAACGTTGTGAGAATAACACCCAAAAATACAGGCTTCCAAGTTCTTTAAGTTTCTTTCAGCTGTTAGTCTCATCAATGGAAACTTTGTACTCTTATGTGTTTGGGGGTCTTTATTATCAGGTCGTTTTCTTTCAACATGGCTGTCGACTAAAGGAAAAGTCTATCAAGCATGTGTACGCAGTGTGATCATGTATGGAAGTTAAGCCTGGCCAGTGAGGGTTGAAAACATGCATTGCATGGAGAGAAATGATATAAGAATGATAGGATGGATGTGTAATGTGAGCCTTAAAGACAGCTTTAGATTTGGTGACTTCAGAGGAAGATTAAATCTGGACAGTTTAGGGAGATGTGTGCAGAACAGGAGACTTTGGTAGTATGACCACGTTGAAAGAAACGATAAGAGTTCTTCGGTTAGTAAATGTAGAAAAATTGAGGTATCATGGCCAGTTGACAGGGGAAGGCCAAACAAAACATGGAAGGAAGTGATAACAATGTATTCGAGAGAAAGAGGGATAATTAAAGACCTGCCCAGAGATAGGTTGATTTAGAAGTCAATTTCTAAAAGTCGTTCAACACATGCCCGCATGTAAAATGGACATTAAGCTGCTGCTGCTGCTGCTGCTGCTGCTGCTGCTGCTGATGATGATGATGATGATGATGATGATGATGATCATCATCATCATCATCATCATCATCATCATCATCCCTGGGAAACTTAATTGTCATATTTTCCAGACTTCAGCAGGCAGGGATGCAAACATGAATTAAAAAAACAATGAAACTATGATCTTCAAGAGGAAACAGTCACAAAACAAAGATGTGAACATTTGATGGGGATTACTTTCCTCTAGAATAATGCACCAAGCTAAGCAATAAATCAAAAGTTGATGAAATTGGGCCCTGCACTTGAAGGGTTCCTTAGATCGACAGTGCCCTTTTAATTATATGAGCTACAAAATACAGCTGAAAACGTTAAATGACGACTAAGATATTCTTCCAAATGAAATTAATTTATTATATAGGATGAATTAACAGAAAATTATCGTTTCGTCACTTTTATCAATAACCAAAATCTTCATTATGGACTAAATGGTAGAATTCATCTGAGTGTTTTAATTACTTTACAATAAAAATATGTTTTCTCTAATTTTGAATTTCTGATAATGAATGAGCGAAAACGTACTTTGTGTAATGTAAACACTTTTCATGTGCTGTATAATTGCTGTATAATTGCTCTTTGGATAGGTCGTGTTTTGTTGTGTATTTAAGGATATTATTGTGCTGTAATAGCATAATGTTAAAATACATTAGTTCCTATTTGTTTGCCTCTGCACGAGAGCAGAGTTAGACACGAGGTCAGTTTTTATTGTGGGGAATATCCAGCTCCCTCAAAAGAGTCACACTGGATTGGAACAAAAATTAAAATTGCCTATTCTAGAAGGATTATTTCTTCACTGAGGACAGAAAAGATGAAATGTAGTATTAGAACAGATACTACACTTTGCTCTTAGCCAAAAGGCCAATACATTAGTTATGTGTATAGAAATAAAGAAACGGCAAGAGCCAAAGGTAGCAGCCTCACCACCAGTTTTCTAATTGAGCCCTGCAATTCCTAGCACCAGTCCTGAATAAAATGAACTACATGCACAGAAAATTCCTTTGGAGAGTAGTGGGTATGCAATAGCCAAAGAGAATTACAAACATCCAACTATATGAGAAGAGCCAACAAGAACCCTGGAGTACCAAAATCAAACACAGATCGTTGGGATGGCTTGGACACCTTCTACATCTATGCAAAGAAACACCAGCCAGAAAAGCATTGAAGGAATTTCTTAAGACCATGCAAAACACCACTCTGAAGACCCAAGAAAAAACTTGTTTGTCATATATTTGTCAGACTCTGGCAAATAGTGATGCAAATATGAATGACAAAAACAATGAATCTATGATTAAAGACTTGGAAAGACAGAAATGGATGGCGGAGGAAAGTGAGTAGTACACAACGTACATGTAACGAATCATCATCATCATCATCATCATCATCATCATCATCATTGGTTTAACGTTTTTTAACATGCTGACATGTGTTGGATGGCTTTTAGAAATCGACTTCCAAACTAATCTATTTCTGGTCAGGTCATTATTTACCCCTCATTCTCTCAAGTCCATTCTTATCACTTCCTCCCATGTTTTCCTTGACCATTCCCTGTGAACAGAACCTGCTACGTCAACTGTTCTACATCTACTAGCCCAAGAACTCTCATCTATTCTTTCAACGTGACTAAACCAACTAAGTTTCCTGTTCTGTACACATCTCCCTGTACTGTCCAGATTTAATCTTCCCCTGAAGTCATCAGAGCTAAGCCTGTCTTTCAGACTCACATTACACATCCATCGTATCATTCTTGAAAAAGAAGGTTTAGCGAGGAGAAGCAAGATTTTAAGATGATGATAAGAGATGGGAAGTGGACACGGATAGGTTGTTGGTTTGTGTAACTTTTCTTTAAGGTGTAATACAATTGAACAACACAGAACACAGACAAGTAGTAGTTTTATGTAGGAGAAACACAGGAACAATACAAAAGATCATACATTTGGTTGAGTGAATGCAGACAAGATGAGATAATCTTTATCCCGGAGTTCGTCAATTCGTCTGCCATCGGCAGAGAACGCAGAATCACATCTTGTCTGGTTGGGAAAGAGTCACGAACTAAAGGTGATTAGCGATCACGCATGCATCTCGTTACATGCAGATGCGCATCTGTTGAAGAGGCGATGATTACAATGATCGTCAAGCCGAATCACAACTTACATAGATCGACAGAAAATAGTTCATTCATGTAAGCTGCTACAAAGGAATATTTCTTTCCATATGTCCTTATTAATAGCCCAGTCTAATGATGACCTGCACAAGAATTTATTCATGGAAAATAGACATTTATTGTTACGCATGGCTTAAATAATCATTTATTTTCCTCCATCTCTCCTAAACCCAGTCTAATAACAGTAAACCAGCAGTGACAATGAGAGTACAGGCATAGAATATAAAATATATTTTACTAATACAAAGTTGATATCAGCTTGATTAAAAAAAAAGTTTTTCTAACCTTCTATGCGAACGTCTATAAAAGACTGCTCTCAGACGACGTAAACAGATTCACCAACCCGTTTCCATGTCAGAACGGGTTCATTTCACAATTTGCACACTTCGAATCTCGGAATTTATGTGAGGGAAAATAGTACTAGTTTTATCTGCACATGCACAACTTGCAACAGCAATTTAATCACTACATTCACTTCACATGCGAACGACGAAACGACTACCACAGTTCCAGCATTTCACTTGAACAAACTAGCACTGTTTAATACCGTTACTATTACTTTTATCACACAACTACACACAACTCTAACATTATCATGGGTATGAACTTGCGCATACATACATACGAACTCTGACTCTGTCACGAGCACAAATTCGTACACATAAACACAATTATCTTCAACGTTTCATTTAAATAAATACCTTTGAATTATATGCCATTGTCTTATCGCTTTTTATCTGTTGTTTGATTATTATTGTTGACGTGTGATATTACAAAATCGCAACATAAGTTACATCTAGACAGACGTCCATAAATGTCAACTGCAAAAGAAGGAATGAAAATAAATGCACTGAAGAAAAGGAAGGAATGAAAAAGAAATATGATTGGATATTAAGTGTATACGTATGTGTCATTGTCACTCCTAGTATTATTAGATTGGAATAGTCTTTGGGAGAGTTGGAGAAACTATAGGTTATTAGGGCTTTCCTTAACTAAAAGAAAGTTCGATTTTCATAAATAAACGCTTGTATTGCTATTTACTTGGCTCCTCACAAGGTCAAAGTTTAACATAAAGTCTGTTTTTAATGTGGAGGAATATCCAGATCCTCAAAAAGGGGCACTTTAGATTGGGAAGAAAAATTTTAAAATGTCTCAACACATTTTAAGCCATTCGTACAAGCATTGTTTTTTTTTCATTCTTTCATCATTTTTCCATACGTTCACTTCAGCAATCACCACAATACCACATTTACTCTATGGACAACCCTACTCAAACTATCCTCAATCGTTTTAATTGAATTTAATTTATAAGAAAAGATGCATGTATGTATATATACAATTTCATTGAAAAAAAAATGAAAAAGCACCCCCCCCCCAAAAAAAAAAAACCGAAAAAAAAAAAGAAACCAAATAAAAACAGATTAAATCCTTTCTAAAAAATAGACCGTCCACTGTTTTTCGGTTTGTTTAGAACCGAAAACAAGCAGGTCGATCTCTAAATAGGAGTGGAACTTAAGTGACAGAAAATTAAAGAGAGGGTGAAGTTTGGAAATAGACGATGTCCTTCCAAGATAAAACATTGGGGAGGTCAAGGTCAAAATAAAAGTGGGGAGTTGGCATCTTGAAGGATCTTTATTACCAAAAAGATAAAAAGGGGACAAGACTCAACTAGCTAAGAGACTATCTTAACCGGGCTGGGGTCCAACAAGATCAAGAACCGCATGATACTACACTTTAATCCTAATCCAATATTCGAAAAAATCATTGTCTCTGCTATTGCTTCATAAAAGTACTTTTAACAATAAGGTTTCGCAATATTTTAGGTGTAGATTTTTTGTTTTATCAAAGGAATGTATGTAAATTTGCCGCATTTGTCTTGATTCTTAAAAAAAGAGATTTGTTGGAAAGTAGGTTGGAATGCAGGAGTGTTTTTTTTTGTTTTTTCTCTAGGTAGACATTTTTTGTTGTGTACTCTTGCAACGAGACTTGAAGTGTCTTCGCTTGTAGACCACATACCAAGTAAGAAGATGAAGTGGTGGAGGGGGGATGTTGAGATTTGATGTCACACCATTCTTCAAAGAGACGCGGCACCTCGATTTTATGTATAATTTTATATATTACCAGCAAGAAGGCCTGATGTTGCCCGGGATTGAATTAAAAAACTTGTATCCTTTTGCGTCCAGCCCATATTACCATTTTTATTTTTATTTTTATATTTTAAATATTTAATTTTTGGTGTGGGGCCATGGCCATCCCTACTACATGTGTGGGGCCCAAGAATGCACTTCACATTGATACGGTGGGAGAGGTAAGTAAAGTGACATTGATTAAAATAGATTTTGGTCAATTTATAGCATTTAACCACCCTCAAGGCACACTCGGCATTTCGGGAATCAATGAGGATCCCATTGCACTTTTGCTCCAAACCCTGAACCCCTTATTAACATTTCTATTCTTATTTTCAATTTATTTTTCAAATCATAAATAAAATGAAATAAAGTAAAATGTTCTGTTTCATTTTTACTGATGTCAAACACGATAATGGTGTATCCCTTTTGATCAAAGTGGAATATATTATATCTCGATTAGAACGGAAACACAAACTAAACACAAACTAAACACAAACTAAACACAAACTAAACACGGTTAACGTTTTATGCTAAGAACAAAGCAAGTTCATTCTGTTGACGTCTCGGCTCTATTTATATCAAGAACAAAAACAAAACCGCTCCCTGGGCAAGATAAAGAAAAAAAATCTTTTTTAATTGAAATCACTCCAGACAAAGTATGAAGCCACTTGATGTAAGGAGCTAACAAGAACGCAAGATGATTATCGTAAAGACAGATGTCTATTAGCCTTAGTCTTGAAAAGACCAAGGCTATAGGTAGGAGGAAAACAGTCAGCAGGAAGAGAGTTCAACAAGTCTGCAGTTCTTGGAAAGAAGCTACTGGAATAGGAAGCTGTATTACAATGACATATCAAAAGCTGGAATAAAGGAAGCAGGGAATACATCATATAATTCTGAAGAACACATGCCATAATAGTATTTATAGAAAAGACTGAGACTAGCAACATCACGTCTGTGAGAGATAGAGAGTGCAGATAAAGAAAAAAGGGTGGGGCTAATCAAATTACAGATACGTTTCTGCACCTTATCAACAACCCTCAAATGGGACAGAGATTCACCAGCCCAAATATGACAACAGTACTCCATACAAGGTCTGATAGTAGATTTGTAGACATAGAGAATAGCCTCAGGTGTGAGAAAGTGGTTGGAGCAATAGAGAGAACCGACTTTACGTGAAGCAGAAAGAGCAATGGATCTAATGTATGAACACAAGAAAGATTTGATGAAAGAGAAAGACCAAGAAGTTTCACGGTCGATTTCTCCTCAAGAGCAGAGCCATCCATGAGAATCTCAGGAAGAAAAGAGACATGCCTATGATTGAAAGACACGATCTGAGTCCTTACAGGATTAAACGAGACAAAGCCATTTCAGACCCCAATCCACAATTGAACCTAGGCCAACTTTTAGATCAACTGCATATTTCAAATGATCACAGAAAGATGGGTGAGAAGCAACACCAGCATAGAGAGTGGTATCATCAGCAAAGATGTTAATCTTCTGAATAATATTCTCAGAAAGATCATTGGTATAGAGAAGAAACAGTATTTGTCTAGAATAGAGCCCAGAAGGACACCAGCATTGATAGGAAAAGAGAATGAGATGACACCATTCAGAGTTAGTCACAAGCTTCGATCAGAAAGAAAAGACCTAATAATGTCAAGAACCTTATCACTAATGCCACAACCCTGATTTTTGTGTAGAAGATCAGAATATCCCACTCAGTCAAACGTCTTCAAAATGTCAAGCGCAATGGCCCTATCCTCTCTCGAATTATCCATAAACTAACAGATCTGCTCAGTTACAACAGTTAAACGAAAACCACACTCAACATCACTAAAGAGGCCCAGACTTTTCAAAAAATCAACAAGCCGTTGACAAATCTTTCAAAAACTTTACTAATAACAGAGAGGAGACTAACAGGACGGTACTTAGTTGGGTTAGACCGATCACCAGCATTTTTAAAGATAGGGACAACAGAGGACACTTTCCAAAAAGAAGGGAAACAGCACTGTGGCAAACAGAGATTGAATAATTTAGAGAGGGTAGAAGAAAGTTCAGGAGCACAATGTTTGAGAACGACAACAGGAATTGAATCAGGATCAGAAGCCTTGGACTGGTCAAGATAAGAAAGAACCCTAGCAACCATCTTCGGAGTAAAGAGAGTGATCAGTTTTCAAAGGAAAATCAGGAAGAACAACATCAGAATCATCAAGAGAAGAAGTGTCAGCTAAAAGACTAGTAAAGAGACCAGCGTTATTCTTAGAAGATGAAATAACCTGAAGACCATTAAAAAGAGGCAAATTTGCTACTATTTGCAACACTATCGTAGATTCTCCATAATTTCGGCTGAAGCTTTCTGCTTTAAGAACGACAACTCACGTCCTTCATATATCCCATGCCTCCATTTTTAGATGGATCAATGGACGTAGTTTCTTTACTTAAATAGAGCTTTGCGTACATGTTCAGATGTCGAAAGAAGAAGCGATGCTTTCTCTCCAATGTCTATAGGTTCCAACTCAACTTCATTCTGACTTACTAACCCTGATGCTCTTGCACCCTCGGAAGACGTGTAAGGAGACGATGAGAAGATGAAAGGGGTTCTCCTTTTATCTTCTCGTAAAGAAACGGAACAATGAAAAGTATTTCTGTAACAATAACAAAAAGGGGTTTATTAACTCAAGGTTACCTATATCGTTTGGTATAGGTAGAAGAGAGTGGGACGGTGTCCGTCTGAGGAAGAGGAAGAATATAAGAGTTCTTAGGGCTGCCTGTGGAATTCTTCAGGTGAAGATGGTAGTAGTCGTCGAGTGGGTGACATCGGCAGGAGAGAGAGCGTTTCCTCGTTCCTCGCTGGTGCTCTCTGTGATGTGTCCAAGCTGGTGCCAGGAGGTCGTCTCATCTTTTTCTTCGAACCCTAAGGGAACATAAGTAGTCCCTTAGGGAACTAACGATATTACTGCACCCTGTGATTTGATTGGACAAGCCAGCTCACAGGGACAGTGATTACGCATTCAAAAGTAGTCCCTATTGGTGACTGCTACAGACTCCCTTGTACTGATAATCACCATGCCATCTGCAGTATCATTCACATCAGTATTGTCCTTTTAATGATCTATTTTGAATGTCTCCGTGCCACTCCTCTCTCTGTCCCCACCTCAAAACTGACATTACCCAACTGCCTTCTAATGATGCTTTTCATCCACCGTTGACCAGGGCCAAAATTCCTCACGAGGACTGGATTATTTACCACATATTTTCGGAAAGGGGTCATAATCTTAGTACCTTTCTCCATTTTGTAGTTGTATGCAATGTTCTTAAGCTTTTCCAGCTGCAACATATAAAAGGCTGTTCTTAATTGCCGCTTGAACAGCAATTCAACTGGAGAAATCCCTGTTGCCGTGTGTGGGTTTGACCTGAAGTTAAAAAGGAATCTGTTAACTTTTGTTTCAAGGGATGTTTTCATGTCTTTGTCTATCCTCTTCATTGTTTCCTTGAATGTATGCATGCTATGCTCAGCCTGCTCATTGTAAGGAGCCGTGAATATATGTCTAACCTCATTGGCTTCTAAAACCTTCTTAATTCATCACTCGAAAAACAAGGGCCATTGTCACTTACAACTAGCACAGGTAAACCATGTGTCGCAAAGACTCCCTTCAATTTCTCAATGGTGTCTGCAGCAGTGGATGTCTTTATTATGCAAACCTCCATCCATTTGGAGTAGACATCCACCACTATTAAGAATATGTGTCCAAAAACTGGACCAGCATAATCAATGTGAACCCTTTCCCAGGGCTGACTTGGATACCCCTTTCAATGAATAGGAGTTCTGTTGGGTTGTGTCTGATTGAGCACAGCTTTCACACCCTATGGAGGTCCACTCAATATCTCCATCCAGTTTTAGCCACATCACATAGCTTCTAGCTAATGTTTTCATTCTCACAATGCCTACGTAAGTCTGGTGTAGTTGCTGCAGTATTTTTCCTCTCAACTTAGGGGAAATAACAATCCTGCTTCCCCACAGTAACACTTCTGTTTATTATAATAGGTCATTAACTGCTCACTCCAACTGACACCGTTCCAGCCATTCATTGTGAATTTGTATACCCGACTCAAGATCGGATCCTTTTTTGTCTCTGCTCTCACAGCTTCCACTTTCACTGACATTGAAGAATCCATCTCGATATTCTAACTTGTAATTATAAGCAGTCAAATGCTCGATCAGCTACCATAGCTGGAATTAGGTTGTTCTCTGCAAATAGGCCGCACAACGCTTTATGATCAGTGAACATCGTAAAAGTTTTCCCAAACAAATATTGATCGAACTTCTTCACTGCAAAAACCAGGGCTCGTCCCTTATTTTCAATGTGTGCATGGTTCTGTTCAGCATCCGAGAGCATTTGAGAAATGCAATATACTGGATTTTCACTGCCATCTTCCATCCTATGAGTTAACACAACTTTCAAGTCATAAGGAGAAGCATCCACTTGCACAAGTGTGGGCTTGGACGGGTCAAAATGAGTCAGAAGAGGTGCTGTATACATCATTTTTTTGTCTCTTCAAAGGCTTTTCACTTCTAAACTGTGTCCTTCCTCATTAGACTGTGCAGTGGGTCAAGTCGTGTGGACACATTTGGTCTATGGCTATGATAATAATTCACTGCCATCAAGATAGGCTTTCAATTCTGTAATATTTTTGGGTGTGGGAGCTCTTGTCATCACAGCCACTTACTCTGGTAGAGAAGCTGTGCCCTCCTTGCTAACTTTGAATCTTAGATTGGTTATTTCATCAAGGATGGAATTCACACTTACTTCTTTTCAATTTGAACCCAGCTTTGTTCAGCGTATGAAATACTCTCTCTAGTTTCTTTAAGTGACTGTCATCATCAGAACCTGAAATTAGTATATCGTCCACCCGTACCTTGCAGAAAGGAACATCTTTCAACCGTGTGTCTATCTCCTGTTGAATAATCCCTGTAGCACTGTGCATCCCGAACGGTAACCTTGCGGGTTTGTACAAACCCGTATGTGTGTTTACAGTTAATAATTCCTGAGTAACCTCATCCAATTCCAACTGCTGATAGGTGTGGCTTAAATCCAATTTGCTCAGAGGCAAATATATCTTCAGTTCGAGGAATAGGGTGGCTGACACATGGAGTGGCTATATTGATGCTTTGCTCATAGTCCTCACATATTCGCCCCCACCCCGTTATTGTTTTTAACAACGAGCCTAGAGTATTCTACTCTTTTGTAAATGCCTAGGTTTTCCAGGCGATCCAATCCTTTACTCCTTCCCTCAAAGCATAAGGTAAAGGCCTGGCTCAACAAAATTTGGGGTTGCCTTCCTTATAAATGGGTATATTCACCTGAAAGTCCTTCAAGCATCCCATTTTTTCCATTGAATAAGGCCTCATATTCTGTGAGTAATATTTTTAGTCTCGATTGGGTCTCACTTGTTGAACAGAATATCTGTTCCTAGTCTAACTTCAACTTCTTCATCCAATCCCTACCCAGTAGTGTTTGTACCTCTCCCTTCACAACCAGTAATGGTAGACAGCTCACTTTGCCTTCATGCGATACAATTGTTGTCCCCTGAGGCCTCACTACCTCACCAGTATAGGTTGTCAGTTTTACTGAACTTTTCTCTAAATCCTGGATTTGATCCAGCTCTTTGAATTTTTTTAGACTGATGCCTAAGCAAGATGCTTCTGTATCTACATTTTTTTTGTTTATCAACTGCTCCACCATTGTTTGTAGGTTGGAAATATTGTATAAATTCACATTTTGTATGCCTTACTTCCTTTTCATCCAGACTTTCCATGGTGAATTGCTTCTTTTTGTTATTTTTGAGAATCTACTCTGCTGCTGCCTGCACATTCTGCGGATGTCCCCTGTTTTATGACATCTGTAGCATTCACTATTTATAGATGTACATTTTTCCGCTATGTGTAACACTCCCGTTTCAGGGCCAATTTGTGTATGGCGTTTTCATAATCGATAATTGCTTCCTGTATTAATTTGGAATATTTCTGAGCTGATTTAATTGATACTGCTATTTCAATAGCTTGCTCCAAAGTTAAATTCCTTTCACTTAGTAGGCGTTCCTGGATTTTCACATTCTTAATTCCAGAGACTAAGTGGTCCCGTATGTATTCAGCAACCATCTCTTAAAATTTGCAGTGTTTGGACATTTTCCTTAATGCAGCCACATGGTCACTTATAGATTCTTCCTCTCTTTTGTCCTTCGTGTTGAACAAAAATCTTTTATGAATTATATTAACATGTCTCTGGATCAGCTCAACTAATTCATCAAACGTTTTCCCTTCCGGACGATTATCAGCTAAACCTCTTAACATATTATAGTGTTTTTTCTCCAATAAGCAATAACCAATAAGAAAATAAAGCCTCCAAACACATCCATTCGGTGTATTTCTTTTAATAACCTTCGACTGGTGTTATACTTTCATAACTATTCCTCGCATCGTCTTCTACTATCTCGTCGTCATTTATTATGTCTCAATTAGAATGGAAACACAAACTAAACATCGTTAGCGTTTTATGTTAAGACAAAGCAAGTCCCTTCTGTTGACGTACCGCCTTTATTTATACCAACAAAAAAAGCAAAAGCGCCCACTGGGCAAGATGAAAAACTGTAACGTAATTTCGGCTTAAGCTTTCTGCTTTAAGGACGGCAACTAACGTCCTTGATAAATTGCAGAATATATTTATCCAACTACATTGGGTAATGTAGTTTCAAAATATATCTATCTCCAAAGCCATAGGAGTTTGTGAACAAACAGACAGACAGAACTACTGCAACTTTATATACATAGACTAGCGAAAATTTTTGCTAGGCTGCCGCATTCTTGGGGGGTGAGACATTTTTAGTTAAAAAAAAAAAAAAAAATTTGTCTCCGAATACTTTTTGTTTAAAAAGGGGAAAAAAATTCCCCCCCCCCCCTTAAAAAAATCGAGCGCGAACGCAGAACCCAAACTATATCGAAGAACCAGTTTTGATAGGTAGCCTCGTTTTAAGATGAGTCAAAAAAATAAAAAAATAATTTTTCTACCGTAAGTAGTTAAATCAAAATGTTTTTTTTTAACTTGGCATGGTGGTCCAGTGGTAGCGTATCGGACAAATTCGTCCTAATTACTCTTTGACGGTAAGGTTTCGAGTTCGAATCACGAAATTATTTATTGTTTATTTAGTCGTTAATATGTGCCCTAATGTATTTATGTTTCTGACTTTGAAATTAATTAAATAGTAATTACCCGCCCACGCCTCCCCTCTAATTTTTTTAATGTACAATTGCTGGAATATAAATTATTTAATTTCATAATAATTCATATATTAAACATATATTCCAAACATATCCATCATTAGAACGAAAGTATGGTTGACTCATTTATTTACAGTTGACAATTATGAATTATAATTAGAAACAGTTAGTGACTGAATACATAGGACAAGCAATGTACATTATACAAAACAATTTAGTGTTTACTCTACCTTCAAAATAGGAACATCGATTACCACGGTTTGGGAGTTCTTCATTTTGTGGAAGCCCTGCCGGAGAAGTCCGTTGGCGATGAATTCTTAATACTCCTTGGCCCCTTTCTGGCAACTCGACAGTACCCAGAACTGATGCACTACCAGAATCGGTTCTCTGCAATCATTAACAAATGAAACCCCACAGACATTTATTTATGAAAATCAGAAGTTTATTGCTATGGATGACTCAAATAACGTTTAATATTTTCTCCATCTCTTCTTAACACTAGCCCAGTCTGATAATAATCTTTAGGAGTATCAGGTTGGAAAGAAAGTAATGTCGTTTTTGTCCAACACATTCATTTCATCTGAAACATTCACATTAGGGTATTTCTAATTTTTACAATAATTTCCCTCTTTTTCTATGACTTTTGTCCAACGATCAACTAGCTTCTTGATGCTTTCTTCAAAAAAATTCTCTAATTTTTGAGAGAAAAACAAATTTAGGTCATTTTTTTAGTTGTTCGTAATTTTCATAAATTTTATTGTTTAAGTGATTCTGCAACGACCGGAAAAGATGATAGTCGGATGTCAGGGGAATAAGGCGGATGAGGCAAAACTCCCCAATTGAAATTCATGACCTATTCCTGAGCGAGTTTTGCTGTGTGGGGTTTTGCGTTATCATGCTGAAGCACTACACCCTTCCTATTGAGTAATGCTGGTCTTTTTTTGATGGAGCAATTATTAGATTATCCAGCTGCGAACAATATTTTACTGCTGTGATTGTTTGATTAGGCTCTAGTAACTCATAATGAATCAGTCCTCTCATGTACCACCATAAAGAGAGCATAACCTTCTTTGGGTGTAGTCCTTGTTTTGGAACAGGCTGTGGACTTTGGTTTCGATCTAACCATTGTCTTTTGCGTTGGGTATTCTTGTAAAGAACCCATTTTTCATCTTCAGTCACAATTCTTTGCAAAAATCGTTCTCGATGATTCCTGGAAAGCAAAGATGTGCAAACAGTCAATCTTTGATTTCGTTGAGCATCGGTCAAATCATGGGGAACCCAGAGTCCAAGTTTTGAAACTATTCCTAACTCATGAAGGCATGAAATAATTGTGGTATGGGTTGTATTGAATTGTTGAGCTAATTCTCTGCTGATTAACTTTGGATTGACCTCCACAGTGTCTTTAATGGCGTCTTTATCAATTGATTTTGTCTTTCCCGAACGTCTCCGATCTAACAGGTTAAAGTCTCCAAAAGAAAATTTTGCAAACCACCGTTGACATTTTCGATCATTCAGAACATTTATTCCATAGACAGTTCCAATATTCCTTGTAGCTTCTGCAGCTGAGTTTCCTTTTTTGAATTCATAAAGCATGCAATGTCTCAGATGCTCCTCACTAATATCCATTTTTTGACGGCTGAGACCGTTAAACTTAATATTTTCCAACTAATTACTATATCTGAAAGGCAAAGCAAGATATTAAGACACCAATTCATCAAAAAATCTAGAACTGTGTACAACTTAGGAGGCTGCAAAGTGATGAAGTAAAAAAACTGATATTTATTTATGAAAATCAGACATTTCTAATACGAATGGACCAAATATCATTTTTCTTAATTTTCTCTGATTACTCGACTAGTCGAATAATAATCTCTACAATTTATGAAAATCATTACAGTGATACAATACTCCACACCCACCCAAAAGGTGACACCTGTGGAATCGCTAATAAAATCCAAGACTGGATTTTTCCACCCTTCATTAATTGACAATAAATACATTTTTGTGTTTTTTCTTTGTCCAAGACAAATAGATATTACTTAGCAGTAATTGGCCTTTAAGATTAAGTTTATATTTTCCAGGTGAAACGGATTAATAAGTATGGTCGACAGGGTATGACATTTGGAATAAACTATGGCTTGTACAGTGTGACCCTCAAAATAGTTAATAAAATTCACAATCCTTTCTGTTGGACATTCATGATTGAAACTTGGTGGACAAGTCAGGCAGAGACTGCAGTTAATTTGAGTGACAGTAGCAGTCGCAGAGATGTTATTCTTTTCTTCTCTTTTTCTTCTTGTGGCTGGAATAACTCCATTATTTGCTCTGGGATTTGGCTTTACTTTTTACAGTAATTTATATCTAGATGAACTGCATCTCCCTCTTCCAAACCCCGTAGAGTGGTGGAGGCCTTAAAAAAGCATTCACTCCCCAAAGGCTGGAACTCTCTAGTTTTTCTGCCATGTACTTCCTCCAATAATGCAACTACTACTACATCTCAGCCAAACTTCAAACTCTAATTTTTTTTTTTACTTCCAATGGAATTTTTCATTTTTCTGCTAAATTTATGGAACAAGTTTTTAACACTATTTTTTCTAAATATTGCTACATTGTGTTCATATCATTATCGCTTTATATAAAACTATCTGTACCGGAATATCTTTATATAAAACTATCTGTACCGGGATATCTTTATATAAAACTATCTGTACCGGGATATCTTTATATAAAACTATATATGCCGGGATATCTTTATACAAAACTATCTGTACCGGGATATCTTTATATAAAACTATCTGTACCGGGATATCTTTACATAAAACTATCTGTACCGGGATATCTTTATATAAAACTATCTGTACCGGGATATCTTTACATAAAACTATCTGTACCGGGATATCTTTGTATAAAACTATCTGTACCGGGATATCTTTACATAAAACTATCTGTACCGGGATATCTTTATATAAAACTATCTGTACCGGGATATCTTTATATAAAACTATCTGTACTGGGATATCTTTATATAAAACTATCTATGCCGGGATATCTTTATATAAAACTATATATGCCGGGATATCTTTATACAAAACTATCTGTACCGGGATATCTTTATATAAAACTATCTGTACCGGGATATCTTTATATAAAACTATCTGTACCGGGATATCTTTATATAAAACTATCTGTACTGGGATATCTTTATATAAAACTATCTATGCCGGGATATCTTTATATAAAACTATATATGCCGGGATATCTTTATACAAAACTATCTGTACTGGGATATCTTTATACAAAACTATCTGTACTGGGATATCTTTATATAAAACTATCTATGCCGGGATATCTTTATATAAAACTATATATGCCGGGATATCTTTATACAAAACTATCTGTACTGGGATATCTTTATACAAAACTATCTGTACTGGGATATCTTTATATAAAACTATGTGTACCGGGATATCTTTATATGAAACTATCTGTGCTCGGGATGCAATGAAGTCATTTTAGTTTTAAATTTTTATTAGTTTACACATTTTTTTAACTCATACAGAAAAGAAATAAAATTTTAGTTCAAAGGAAGATAACCTTTTTATATTCGTATGATTAAAAATATGAGTTATTCTCTTTGATGAAGTGGCTAGACCTTAAAGTAATTAGAAACAGTTTGTGGCTGAATACATAGGACAGTTAAGACTGATGAATCAAAACGTGAGTTAAAGAAAATTATGGAGATAAGGAATGAAGAAGAATAACTCTGTCAAGGAAAAAGAACTTAAAAATTAAAAAAAAACATCAAGATTTCCGCAAGGTTACATGAAGATATTTAAATTAGTCATTGGTAGTGATCTATACAAGTAACCCACATTGTTTTATTAACTTCATTTTTTTTCTCTACGTTGTAAGTTGCTAAAAACCAAATGGTTGTTCATGTTTGTGTCTCTGAGAGGTTAACAAGGTAAGGTAACTCATGTGAAAAAAATTGACAATTTCACGGGATGGATAAAGTTACCTCCCTTTATCAATCTTAATATCAAACTTCCATTGTATTTTTTGTAAATTTATTACCGAATACAGTATTGCTTGTTCACTTTTGAAGCAACTGAGACACTATTTTAAAGTGCAAGTAAAATTTTAAGACATTAAGATATAATTTCTTCCTTAAATATTTAGTTTAATCATTATTTTTCTGCCTCTTTCTAAAAAATATTAAAAAATAATTTCTTTAGCGTCAGTAGCTAGAACAATAACTGATAGGTTTATGGTCAGAAGAGGGGAAAGGTTGCTAGAAGTAGATCAAGTGATAACATCATCACGTAACTAATGTCAACGGTGTTGGGACATTTAAAAAGATTTGTCCGCCAAAATGATTTCTTGGAATAATCAGAGATTTTAAAACTAGGACGAAAAAAAAAGGATTCCTTAATATTGCTTTTCAAACACTTGGTGTTATGGATACTAGAATAATGTTGGTATTATTTGGATTATTTAAACTGCTGTTCTTATCTTAAATGTTATTCTCACAACGTTTTGGCTTATGTAACCACCGACCTTTTTCGAGTGCATCTTGTCAAACTCGGCAATCTTTCTATCAAACTCGGGTATCTGCACGGAATTTCGAACGGAACCCTTTATTTAATCCACAGGAGTAGCTTGCCCGGGTAGAAGTCTTAAGTACTTCATAATTCATTTATTGAATAAAGGGTTCCATTCGAAATTTCGTACAAATTCCTGAGTTTGACATAAAAATTCCAGAGTTTGACAAGATGCATCTGAAGAAGGCTGGAGGTTACATGTTGTGAGAATCGAAGATGAGAACAGTAGTCGAAATAATCCAAATGATCCAAGTTATCAATCCTCATCTAAAAATTCCGAAACATAGAATGATGTTGTTCACTGAGTTCAACTACTTGTCAAGGTTCCATAGAAAATATTGAAAAGTACAAAATAAAATTTTACAAGATGATTAGATAGAATGAATGCTGATATTTGGCCTAATTACTGGAACTAACTAAAACTACTGAATATGTACAGTTTAGAAAAATTTAAATGCATAATTCCATATTTTCAAAGATTGAAATGTATAATTTCATATTTTCAAAGCACATAGAAATGCAATTCCCAATCCAGGATTGAAAATTAATGATAAAAAAACAGTATCTTTATTATACATCCTAATTAAGTAAAAGGATAATTCAGTCCAAGACATATATTTATTCTCACAAGGGATCAAACTATTTAATATTCTAACCAAAATATTAGAAAAAAATATTCTAACCAAAATATTAGAAAAAAATATTATGGACAGATAAAATGAATTTAAATCAAAATTAGGAGTAAGTGAAGTGCTCTTTAGTCTTGTTAGAGGTGGTGTCTTGATAAAAGCACTAGTCCCCATCACTCCACTGGGTTTGCGGCAGGTAGGACATCCGGTCTATAAAAATCTTGCCTCAACTAAGGAAATGACTTTCAAAGAAAATCTGTCGTATTTCAGGTTATGTAACGTAATGACCTGGACAGAGATAGGTTTGTTTGGAAGTCAATTTCTAAAAGTTGTCCAGCATGTAAAACGGACGTTAAACCGAAGATGATGATGATGATGATGATGATGATGATGATGATGATGATGATGATGATGATGATAGACAATTTTCTACTTGATTAACCTTGTTTTGCAGAAATTCAAAACATAACCATCTCAAATTCAATAGTTTATACTAAATAATCATTTTCCTTTTTTTTTTTTATAAATTTCAGATCCTAAAGGGGAAGGTAAAATCTTCACAGGTAAAAAATCCAAAGGTAAAAAATCCGAAGGTAAAAAATCTGAAGGTAAAAGAATCTGAAAGTCAAATGTACATACTTCACATACCAACTGCCTGTCCATTCGTGGCAATCAGCTTTTATCTCAATCGAGACGTTAGCAATTGGTTGAGGAGAAAATAAAATTTGCATAACGGTTCTCTATAAGTGAGAATCCATACAAGTCTTTCTTTTTCACTTCTGCCAACAGATGCCACACTCTACATGAGACCACTTATTTTTATGAGGTAAATCGCCTTGTTTTTTTTAGGGGGGGGGGGTAACAGAAAAAAGAAATCCTAGAAGAGAGATATTGATGAAAGAAATTATTAAAACAGTTTAATGAATTTTTAATTTTTTTATGGATTAAAAAGTTTATTAAACAGAAATTGAAATATATTACAAATGAAAAATAAATTATATAAAGGGGGGAAGCTGTCCAACACCAATAACATTCCAGGTGTGTAACAACACATATTAAATAATAGTTTACTAATAAAACATTGAGAAGGAAAATGGGGATGCAAATAATAATAATTAATTAATAAAATATCCCTTTTCAAAACCAACATGCAAGTATCAGGAAGTTTCATCGGATGTCTGGCAGGCTTGGCAGGCTTGGCAGGCTTGGCAGGCTTGGCAGGCCGAGAGCAGGCTCAAGATGTTTCCAGGAATAGTGGAGATGGAGAGGCGCTCATAAAGCCAAGTCAATTCCCGATGGTCCCCGATGTGGCACATCATTAACAGACCAAGGCTGCCGAGGAAGTTGTGCGTGGCAGGTCTATCACTACACTCGTCTCCACGGCGATCGGTTGAAACACAAATCTGTTGATCTCTCCATTTTCCTTCTCAATATTTTATCAGTTAACTATTATTTTATCAGTTAACTATTATTTTATCAGTTAACTATTATTTTATCAGTTAACTATTATTTAATATGTGTTGTTGCATTCCTGTTTAATGAATTCGCTATGAAAAGTCAATTAATTGGTAGAGAAACATTGTCATTTTTATTAAAAGAACTAGCCGGTTCATCTAATATATATATACAGTCACTAGCCAAATAGACGACCTTTGACCCTATATTTTGGCTAAGATCAAAGTGTAATATCTGTTCCGATGGATACTGCACACCATAGAAAGGTATTGTCTTGGCCTTCGGGGCTTGATTTACGCCGGTCTATGGGGCTGTCCTGTGCAGTTCTGGGAGGTCCACCCTCCCAGGCTTTGCCTCCCCTCTTTGGGGAGGAGTAAGTTTATTGCTTACTGCCTGAGGCGCCCCTACCGGGGAATGCCGACGGGGATTCCCAAGCAATTTTTAATGGCCAGAGTGCTCACTTTCCGACCTTGTGTCACATACTCCTATTGTGGGTAGGGGTTGAATAACCCTTTGACCCTTTCAGTCATAGGTCGTCTATGGTCCTGAAAAGATTTACCCAGTGTTTTAATAAAGTGGAAGATGTCATCCCTTTGTGATATCATGTCTTTGTGACATGATAAAGGATTTAGCAATTTTGTTTAATTGGATGACGTCATTGCTTGTAACATCATCCCTTTTGAGACGTTATCCAGTGTGCAGAAGACAAGCAATCAAACAAGGTAACACGATCCAGTTTAAGTAGTACACAGATTTACAAAATGGATATTTTCAGTTTTATTCACAATTAAGGGGAGGGAACTCTACTTAGCTAGTTATTTTCACTTTTATTCACATAAAGAATGTCACACAGAAGTAAAGAGTGTGAGCCACCTGACAACCAGTTGTAAAGTTCTGCTGGGGGACGGCTACTATACAATGCGACACAATGGAGTGTGTAAATATCTCCACTGGACCAATTGTAAAAAGTTGAATATCCAATGTAGCAGCAAGCCCATGGCACATATACCAGAAAGAACAGTTTGAAATAATCATACACTATCCACTTTAACTATGCAATTTCTATAACTATATATCACAAAACGGAGCTGTCAAACATGACATAGTGGTATGGGGCAAAAGGGGGAAAGTAGCAACCCTAGTTGAAGTCACTGGCTTAAACAGAGCTGAGAGGGAGAAGATAACGAAATACCAAGGTCTTATGTACGACATGAAAAGAAACACTATTCTTAGGAAGATCTCCATCATTCCAGTAATTATAGCAGCAACCGGGCTCATGAAAAAGAATTTCAAAAACTACCTGGTGAATATACCCTATGAACCAAGTACAAAAGAGATACAAATAATTGCACTTAAAGGGACGGTTAGAATCTTAACAAGATCTCTCGGTTGATGTCTCTGAAATAGCTAATGAATGTCTGGCATTCTCCAGCCCCAGCAAAAACAAAATGATAAGAAAATTGAAAAAAAAAAAAAATTAAAGAGGGATCTCCGATCAGAGTGTAGTATCTCTTCCCATATTTGGTTCAGTTTCTTCTTGTGCCTCCCCAAATTAGGAGTGATGTTGAAGAAACAAAGAATTTTTTAATAACCCTGATTGTTGAAAGATGCTGTTTCCATGTTTTTTTTAAAAATGTTTATTCACCCATACAAGGCATATTGCAACTGAGACGTAAAGGGCTACTGTGGGTAGGGGTCAGATTTAAAGGGGGTATCCTAACTGGAGAGTTATGCAGCAAGGTGTTTGTTCACATTACATTTAAATTTATGCCTGTTTGTACAATCAGGGAAACAAGGAGCAGGAAGGGAATTCCAAAGGCAAGTGGTCTGAGGAAAGAAACAATTAGAGTAGAATTTTTTTTTACATCTTGGAACCTCTACAATGAAGGGGTGGGATTTTGCTGCTAGTCAGGTTGGTCGAGGGTATTTACGTTGAGGAGGTTCAAGTGGAGCAAGTTCGTCGGAGCACATTCTGTGCAGCATATGTAGGCCTGATCTTCAGATTATAGACTAAGTTCTCTGGTCAACTAGACTCTGATTTCGTGCATATGTTTGTCAGAGTCTTTACGACAGAGTGGGAGGTATCCTCGCATATCATAAGAATTAGAGGAGGTTGAGGAGTTTAAATTAATTTCGCTTAGTCCTAGGATATCTAGGGAATTTACAAAGAGGAAGGACTCTACATCATTGAGGTTAGTTCTAAGCCCTCGGATATTTGTGAAAGAGATCCTCAAGAGAGTAGGCGATTTGGTTGTTTTTTTTTGGGGGGGGAGGGGGCGGCATCTGATTTGATCATTTTACTGTTTGTTCTCATTTTCATTAATATTATTTTTAGATAGAGCGGGTTGGACAATGTGGTTGTTTGTTCGATATCAGAAAACAAAGTTCCCACAAGTAGACTCTAAGCCGAATCAGTATCTATGGGGTTGTGACCTCGGAAAAGCCCACCGAAGATAAGTACAGAGTCCCTTTCCATGCATGACATGGAGTGACAGTTATCCCAATATTATACAACTATTGATGGAGCAGCTGCTCTTAGCATGACCTAAGAGTTAGAGATTCTGTACTATCAGTCAGAAACAACAGTCAGACAAGCTGTCAAACCTATCAGAACACGCAGAACAAGACAAGCAAGTGTCCCCAAGTTGCCCAGATAAGGAGAAAGAGAGATGGTGGGACGGCGTTCATTATCTTAGTCAGGAAATAAGGCCAAGCACTGGGTGTCTTTAAAGTGTCCCTGTGATGGTACCTCTGCGTCTGACTAATAGACAAAGAAGGAATGCACACAGGCGATAGGCAGAGCCTATTACTTAACCAATCTAGTGTAACCTGAGAGTGTGTGCTGAAAGATGGGCGGATAAATAGCAAAAAGTTATGAAACCATAATAATAAAAAGACAACAAATTTTATAATAACTAGACATATGATTCGTTGGGTCAATATTTATTATTAAATAATTAAATTATTATATCATCATTATTTATCATTAAATATTTATAAACACCTTTTGGAATTTCCAATAATTATGAAAACCTTTTGGAATATCCAAATATTTATGAAAATCTCTTGCAATGATAAACCCTCTCTCTTTTTCTTCCTCTCTCTTCACTATCTTTTACTTATTTGCATAATTCACCTTCTCTTATCCTTTGTCATCTATTTACGTCATGAATGACCCCCCCCCCCACCAATTAAAAAAATCGACCTCTTTCTTCACTTAAAAATTCACCAAAATTCAGAAAATCAACCAATTTTAATGAAATTTTCAGTATTTATTAATTAATAATCACGGAATATAATGAATCCATTATTTTATTAGGGCTCGTAGTGAAAATGTATTATTTTGTGTAAGCAAAAAAGCACCTTCAATAAAGTATATCAAAGGGTACTAAAAAAAAATAGATGAATTTCTTTTTATTAAAATAAAGCACCGTAGATGTTAACAATAAAATTTTTTTTTTTAAATATAGTGATTATATATTATGAAAAAGGCTCCTAAATTCCGTGTTAAATAAATCAATATAACTCAAAGAAAAAGAAATCATTTCTCGAATTAACGACATTATCATTTTAAAAATAAAAAACATTGTTTATTCAATATTTTCACAAAAAAATTAAACGATCTCATACATATTATTATAATATTTTTATAATAACATTTTATTTGAAATTTTACGACGCGATTTTATAATAATTCCCTTTTTTGCGTAAGAAATATTTTTTTAAATCTTGAAAACAACAAAAAAATTGAAAAAATTGAGACAGTGGGTAATTCCGAAAAAAACAATAACTTAAAAATTGTGCAAAACTTTACAAACGATTTACTTCAAATTCTACGGAAGAACATTGCTATAATAAACAGATGGGATTTGCACCACCACCCGACGTCATCACTATTTTCAAAGATCCAAGAACTTTTTTACACTTAGAATGCACTTTTAGTTTTAATCAAAAAAAGAATTGATTAAAATTATTGTTACGATACGTTTAAAAATAATTCCAACAATGTAATTGCTAAAGTTTTTTAATCATCATCAAAACAAAAGAAATGATAAAATAGCCATTTTGTTTAATAGATCTTGATTCCAATCAGATAGGGAAATAAAATCTCATTGAACTTGTTACAGTTGCATGAGCGAAAAATTCCACCAGCCATTGACTCTGTTTCATTTTTATGACTGTTTATTAGAATTTGACATTCCTTTCTTTTCTGTTTTACGATGAGCTCCAATTCAGTCCTGGCCGATTCAGGTGATGTTCGTGTGTGGCTCGCACAAATTGAGGCACATTTTGCTTCCCACGGGATAGCATCGGAATCGAAACAGCTAAACTTACTACTCAGTGCATTTATTGCATCACTAACAGCTACTGTGAAGGATTAAATTACAGATACCTGTGCATTCTATGAGACCGTTAAACAAGAGGTACTTCTGTAGCAGTTACCAATAGTAACTACTTTTGAATGCGTAATCACTGTCCCTGTGAGCTGGCTTGTCCAATTAAATCACAGGGCACAGTAATATCGTTAGTTCCCTAAAGGACTACTTATGTCCCCTTAGGGTTCGAAGAAAAAGATGAGACGACCTCCTAGCTCCAGCTTGGACACATCACAGAGAGCACCAGCGAGGAACGAGGAAACACTCTCTCTCCTGCTGCCGTCGCCACTTGACGACTACTACCATCTTAACCTGAAGAAATCCACGGGCGGTCCTAAGAACTCTTATATTCTTCCTCTTCCTCAGACGGACACTGTTCCAGTCTCTTCTACCTATACCAAACGGTATAGGTAACCTTGAGTTAATAAAACCCCTTTTTCTTATAGTTACAGAAATACTTTTCGTTGTTCCGTTTCTTTACGAGAAGATAAAAGGATAACCCCTTTCATCCAACCATAATCTCCTTACCATTTGGTGACCCGACGCTAAAAGACAAAAAAAAACAGACCTTCTGATATACGAAACGTAAGGAAAAAACGGAATATAAAAAAAATAAACAAAAAAAAACATCGAAAAGTTATTTCTGCGACCAAAAGGTTTTAAAACTCAACCCCACGGCGACAAAAAAAACCCGTCGTTTAAAAAAACAACAACAAAAAAACAGTCACAAATTGAGCAAGACACGAAACTCTGCGTTCTTGTAAACAGAAAATTGAAAAAAATTCAACCTTGAGAGATTCGGAAACTTTTTAAATTCTCTTTAAAAGCTTTAAAAAAAAAAAAAGGACAGTTATTTTTAACACCAAAAAAGAAAATCCCTTTTTTTCTCTCTCTCTTTCTCTTAATCACAGTAAAGGCGTACTTCTCATCGAAGAAACCTTTTCTTTTATAAAATATATTTTCTGTCTTTAACTGAACGAATTCTTGACAGAGAAATACTACAAATTACCGTAAAATATAAAACTATTAACAAAAAAAAACTTTTTTCCGAATTTAAAACAAGTTTCAAACAACTTTAGACGGTCAGACTCTTCAGCGCCGTGACGTATCCACCCTCCAAAATGGCGCTGATCAATTCTTTTGACTTCAACCGAAGAAATTAGACTCAACAAACGAAGAAAGAAAGCATTCTTTTTCCCTTTAACAAAAAAAAAGACTCTTGTTTTTACGAATAATTTTTTTTAAAGGCCCCTTAAAAGAGTAAGTACATTAGTTTTTTCCCTTTTACACACAAATACATACACTCAAATATATCTATCCCCTCTGTCACCAAAAAAAAAAAATACATACTTATTATTTTTTTTTTAACTTCTTGGCTTTCTACACTTACACAATTCCTCTTTCGTTTTTTCTCTCTGAAATGTGTGTCCATTACGATGTTTTCAATTTTTATTTAACTTAGATTTCTTGGTCTGGGGTCCCATAAAAAAAATTAGTGTTTTACCTGCATTCGCCGGCGACGTTCGCGTTTAGTTTGTCCAACTTGAGGCATTACATGGCAAATAATGTCGCTGAGCAACGGCAATTGCACATTTTATTTAGTGCATTCCCTGCGTCCTTAACACCAGTTGTCAAGGACTTAATAACAGATACTCCGCCTGGCTCTACATATGACAGCATTAAGCGGGAGGTCGTACGACGCATATCGCTCTCAGCAGAAAAGCGTTTTCAAACGCTGGTTAACGACGAGCGTTTGGGCGACCGCAAGCCAAGTGAGCTGCTCCGCAGAATGAGAGAACTGGCGGAAGGAAAGGCATCCACTGATAGTACCCTCACAAAGCAGCTTTTCTCTTCTAGGCTGCCCCATGAGGTGAAGGCAATTCTGGCACCTATGGTGGAGACGAGCTCTGTCGACGTAGTGGCGGCATCGGCAGATAAAGTGATGGATTGTGTCATTCGACATAACCCCATTTCCCACCGACAGCCACAGGTTGAAGTTTCTTCTTTATCTGCTAACGCCGGAGACAGCAGTCAACAGGTCACATTGGCCATACTCCAGGCGATAGAGCGACTTGAGAGAAACATGCGAAAATTAAGCATGTCCAGACCTCAATCGCCTAGACGTCGTAATCGTTCGTCGTCCCCACACCATCGCCACTCAAATGAGCCAGGATTGTGTTACTACCACAGTCGCTATGGCAACCAAGCACATAAGTGTAAACAACCTTGTTCGTTCCCTAACCAGGGAAACTAAATTCTGGGGACCCGAGCACGGCACGGTCTCCACTAGGTTCTCATGATAACCGTGCATATTTCATTAGGGACTCAATATCCCAAGCACGTTGCTTGGTTGATACTGGGGCCGCTTGCAGTATTTGGCCACTGAAACTACTAGCTAAAAAGCCACCAGTGTCGCCCATTTCACTGCAAGCCGTAAATCACTCCCCAATTCCCACGTACGGTCAAATTTCTCGTTGTTTGGACTTGGAATTGCGCAGAGAATTTACGTGGGTCTTTACAGTCGCGGATTTACCCTACCCCATTCTGGGCGCAGACTTTCTGCACCACTTTAATCTATTAGTGGACATGCGCAGACGACGGCTGATAGATGCTAATACGGAACTTTCCGTACCGGGTTTTAAATCAAACACCCCATCTGTCAGCCCGGTATTCTTTATTGCTGCAACCGATGAACCATATCAGACCCTACTCCACTCCTACCCAGAGTTAACGAATTTTAATTTTGTTGTGAGTAATCTAACTCACTCAACAAAACATTATATTGAGACCACAGGAGCTCCTGTGTTCTCACGTCCTCGTCGCTTACCTGCAGAGAAACTAAAAGCGGCAAAGGCGGAATTTAACCATATGCTGCAACTGGGAATTATACGCCCCTCGTCCAGTCCTTGGGCTTCCCCTTTGCATATGGTCCCGAAGCGCTCCGGAGATTGGTGTCCGACTGGGGACTATCGACAACTCAATGCCATGACGGTACCTGATCGTTACCCAATCCCACATATACAGGACTTTGCTTTGTCTCTGCACGGTTGTAAGACCTTCTCCAAACTGGACTTAGTAAAGGCTTACCATCAGATTCCACTGAATCCGGCCGATATACCCAAAACGGCGGTAACAACTCCTTTTGGAGCGTTTGAATTCTTGACTATGCCTTTCGGTTTGCAGGACGCAGCTAGTACCTTTCAACGCTTCATGGACGAAGTAGTGCGAGATCTTGACTTCGTCTATAATTACATAGACGACATACTTGTGGCAAGTGCCTCACCTGAGGAACATGTCACCCATCTCCGCCTACTGTTCGAATGGTTTCAGCAATACCAGGTGAGGATTAACCCTGGTAAATGTGTTTTCGGTGTTTTCCTGGGCCACATTATCAGCCCTGAAGGCATATCTCCCTTGTCTGAAAAGGTTAAAGCTCTACAAGACCTTCAACCACCCACTTCACTTCGCCAACTAAGGCACTTTCTGGGTCTGTTAAATTATTACAGACGTTTTATCCCACACTGTGCGGATCTCCTGTCTCCTCTTTCCGACCTGTTACGTAACAGGAAGAAGAAAAACGAGCAGATTTCACTGAATGATGTTCAGCTGAAAACATTCAATGAAGTGAAGCAGAAACTAGCAACAACATCCTTGCTTGCACATCCTGTTTCCGATGCCCAGTTTTCACTGGTCGTTGACGCATCGGGCACAGCTGTAGGTGCAGTGTTGCAACAGCAGTACCAAGGCCAACTGCAACCTCTCGAATACTTTTCGAGACAACTGAAACCGGCAGAACAACGTTACAGCACGTTTGGCCATGAACTACTGGCAATGTACCTCGCAGTGAAACACTTTCAGCATTCACTCGAGGGCTGTCAATTCGTGATCTACACTGATCACCGTCCACTTACATACGCACTGCGTGCTAAGTCGGACAGATATTCTCCTCGCGAAACTCGCCACTTGGATTTTGTTTCGCAATTTACTAACGATATCCGGCGTATATCTAGTAGAACAAAATGCGGCGGCAGACGCCTTGTCCCACCTTCCTATAAATGCTCTGTCTTCACCACTGGATATCGATCTACAAAAGATGGCTTTAGACCAGTCATGTCTGGACACTCTGGATCTGTCGTCACCTGAGTTTGCAACTTGCAAATTCAAATACCTGCCTGTGTCCACTTCGGACACGCAGATCATCTGTGACACTTCAACAGATTCACCTCGCCCTTTTGTTCCACTGACTCATCGTAGGGTTGTTTTTGATACCCTTCACAACTTGGCACACCCTGGACTCAAAGCCACAATGAAGCTGATTTCAGCTAGATATTTCTGGCCAAATATGAGGCGTGATATCACTGCCTGGACACGTTCCTGCATATCCTGCCAAAAGTCAAAGGTGCACAAGCATATCCGTGCACCCCTTGGAACATACAGCACTCCAGACGCTCGATTCAGCCATGTTCATATTACTCTGGTTGGACCATGGCCTTGTCAGTCAAGGATTTACTTATCTCCTGACCTGCATAGATCGTGTTACACGGTGGCCTGAAGCCATCCCTCTAAGTGACATTTCGGCTGAATCCATAGCGCAAGCCCTTATATTAGGCTGGATATCGCACTATGGAGTCCTCTCAACTATTACCACTGACCGTGGTGGACAGTTTGAATCCCACCTATTCCAGGAACTTTCCAGGATTTTAGGGATTAAATGTATCATACGACCAGCTATCATCCAGCTTCCAATGGGATGATAGAACGCTTCCATTGGCAATTGAAAGCCGCATTGCGTGCTTATCCTGACCAGCAACAATGGAGCAAGTACGTATCTGTTGTCCTTCTTGGCTGTCACACTGCGATCAAAGATACTCTTCAGCCGAACTTGTTTATGGACTACCTCTATCGTTGATGGGTCAGATGCTGACCTCGATAGATTTAACGGCAACAGATACAGCTCTGTATATAAACAGACTGCGAGCTTACTTTAATGAGCTCCCACCTATGCACCCTAGGCAACAGACCATTAAATCTTCGGTCCCTAAAGACATTTCCTCGTGGACTCATGTTTTTGTGTGAAAAGACTCTGTGAAAGCCCCTCTTACTCCTCCTTATTCTGGTCCTTATCGCGTGCTTTCACGCACTAACAAACTTTTCACCCTTGACATTGGTGGCAAAAAAGACACCGTATCCATCGACAGGGTGAAAAGAGCTTTTCTTAACGCAGAAACACCTGAGCCCCATATTCCCCCTACGGTGCATCAGACAACTGCAAATACACATTTACTTTTAGAAACCCCTAAAGAAAATTATGTCACCACCACACGTAGTGGTCAACGAGTACATTGGCCCAAAAAACTGTCTAAAACTGTCTATATATAGAATGAGCCTTGTACTCTATTTTTCAAAACATACTTCTCACATTAAGGATCCACACTTTTCCAAAATTACTTTTGAAGACAAACTCTTAAATAAAAAAAATAAAAAAATTTTTTTTTTTTCATTAATATACAAACATTTCCTGAAAGGACTTTTCCCTGCAAAGCAAAAAAAACAAAAAACTTTTTAAACATTTGTTAATTGACAAATTTTGTATTTTTGTTATTTCCCACTGCTACACTTCCTTTTATTTCCTGTCGGCTTTCAGCCTAAGCAGGGGGTTATGTAGCAGTTACCAATAGAAACTACTTTTGAATGCGTAATCACTGTCCCTGTGAGCTGGCTTGTCCAATCAAATCACAGGGCGCAGTAATATCGTTAGTTCCCTAAGGGACTACTAATGTCCCTTTAGGGTTTGAAGAAAAAGATGAGACGACCTCCTGGCACCAGCTTAGACACATCACAGAGAGCACCAGCGAGGAACAAGGAAACAATCTCTCTCCTGCCGCCGTCGCCACTTGACGACTACTACCATCTTCACCTGAAGAAATCCACGGGCGGTCCTAAGAACTCTTAAATTCTTCCTCTTCCTTAGACGGACACTGTTCCACTCTCTTCTACCTATACCAAACGGTATAGGTAACCTTGAGTTAATAAAACCCCTTTTTGTTATAGTTACAGAAATACTTTTCGTTGTTCCGTTTCTTTACGAGAAGATAAAAGGATAACCCCTTTCATCCAACCATCATCCCCTTACACTTCGTCGTATTTAATTTTGTGTTGAGCATCGTTTTCAAACACTGGTAAATGATGAATTGCTTGGAGATCGTTTGCCTACGCAGTTGCTTCAATGTATGCGTGAATTGGCTGAAGATGCCCCAGCAGACAGCGGATTATTCAGACAGTTATGCATATCTCGTTTGCCATCTACCGTACAGGCCATCCTCGCCCCAATGATGGAAACCCGTACGGTAGAACAACTTGCTTCCTTAACTGACAAAGTTATTCGTTATACTGGAAGGACTTTTGCTGTGGCGAGTGCTAACTCAATGAAAGATATCTCGACAGTGTCTACAAAACCACCACCTGACCCGGCTTATACAGCCATGCAAAAGGGTATCGACAACCTCACTAGGGAACTTAAGACATTAACGTTATCTAGGTATATATCGCCTGGACGTCAACAGCATCGTTGTTCTCCTTCGCCTGCAAAGTATCATAGGAATTCTTGTAGATGTTGCATGTACCACAGACGTTTCGGCGATTTGGTCCACCGATGTTACAGACCCTGTGCATACATCCTCCGGGACTAGTGAAACAAAAGAAAGGGAAAGGTAAGCATGACTTTTTCTCCCCACAAGGTATCTATCGGTCATGCGTTCTACGTCAAAGATTTCATTTCTCCGTATCACTTGTTAGTCGACACTGGAGTGGCATGTAGCATATTCAAAGAAAAGCCCCCCCCCCCCCACCACACTTCAACGGTTGTTCTTCAAGCCGTTAACCATTCTCCAATACCCACGTATCTCAAGTTGCACGATCCTTGGACTTGCAACTACGCAGAGATTTCATGTGGATCTTTATCATTGATGACGTCCCCACCCCCATCTTAAGTGCTGATTTCTTGCACCACTTTGACTTGATGGTAGACATGACAGATTCTAGCACTAACCAATCATTATCTGGTAGAAAAGCTTCCAAACAGTTGACTGGTCCTGTATTTTTTGTAGCTTCTGCTGATAATCCTTATGATTTGTTGTTGAATTCTTTTCTTGACCTAACGTATTTGAATTTTGAAATAAACAAACCTGCTCATTCTACTATGAATTTCATTGAAACAATCGCTGCTCCTATCTTCACACATCCTCACCGCCTCTCCGGAGAAGTTAAAGGCAGCCATGCATGAATTTAATCCAATGCTCCCTCATCTATCTCTTGGGCATCTCCTTTACATATGGTTCTGAAGCGTTCTGAGGACTGGCGTCTTACCGGAGATTTCTGTCGGCTGAACTCTCCTACTGTTCCCGATCGTTACGCTATCCCATATATTCAAGATTTCGCTTCATCCTTGCACGATTGTAACATATTTTCAAAGTTGGATCTTGTTAAGGCTTACCACCAAATACTGGTTAATTCCGTCAAATGTCTCTCAACTAGAGAGATCTTTAGAGGATGCAAATTCCAGTACATGTCCATCCCTACAGCGGATGAGCCAATTTTGTGGGAGACTTCGCCCACTCATTTCTGACAATCATTGAAGGACTGTTTTTTTGTCTTTATACGAATTGGCTCACAACGGTGTCTCTCATTTCAGCCCAGTTCTTTTGGCCTAACATGAAATGTGAAATCACTGCTTAGACCCGTTCCTGCCTACCCTGCCAGAAATCGAAGATACACAGACATGTACGAGCCCCTCTTAGCACTTTCGCCAACCCTGATGCTAGATTCAAACACATACCTATTGATTTGGTTGGACCCTGGGCAATCAGCCAAGGCTATTCTAACTTACTGACCTGTATTGATCGTTTTTCACAGTGGTCTGAAGCCATCCCATTATGCGATATATCTGCTGAAACTGTAGAGTGTGCCCTCATGGCGGGCTGGATTTCGCGTTATGGTGTGTTCCAGCAACAATTACCACTGATCGTGGAAGACTGTTTGAATCCTACTTATTCCAAGAGCTATCCAAAATACTTGGTATTAAACATACTAGGACTACTAGTTACCATCCAGCTTGCAATGGAATGATTGAGCTCTTTCATCGACAATTAAAAGCCTCATTGTGTGCAGCCCCTGATCCACAGTGTTGAATGGAGTCTGTTCCATCCTTCTCTTCGGCTGTCGCTCTGCTATGAAGAAAAATTTAGATTATTTACTAGCCGAACTGATTTACGGTACATCACTTACATGACCTTCAGAGTCTACGGTAGTGGATTTGGAACTCTATGTCAAAAGACTAAGATGCTATTTCAGCAGTTTACCATCGGTGGTAAACTGCTGAAATAGCATTACAATTTTTAAATAATAGATGTCAATTTTGCACACACATTTTTGTTACGCCTAATATTATATATTATAAAATTGATTTGGTAGGAACACGCCCTTCCAGTGAAGTATAATTTTTCGTCTGTCATATTTACCTCAACCTCCACTCTATAATCAAGACCAATGTGTATTTATTTGTATATAAATACACCAGAAGAATACACAGACATGATAATAGTAATTTATATATGCAAAATTAAATTACTGACGTAATTCTATGGTTTCCTTGGCCTTTTAGCTAGGAGAAAAGTGTAGTATCGGTTCTGATATTACACTTCATCTTTTCTGTCTTTGGTCAGAGAAGAAAGCCTTCTAGACTGAGGCAATTTAAATGTGTGTCTCAATCCAGAGTGCCTCTTTTTGCGAGGTGGATTTACCCCACATTAAAAACCGACCTTGTGTCTAACTTTGCCCTCGTGGGGAGGCAAGTAAATAGGTACTGATGTTATTCTACGATTTTTATATGAATATTAGTGCAAACACTGGCGAAGCCTACTTTTTTTTTAACATCATTTTTGACAGAGGGTGTACTACACTAGTATTCTCTAATACTGTTGATTTGTCATTGCGGGAAGGAAATGTTTAAAATGTCTTTTCACAAAATTGAAATAATTCTAAGGATTATTTCAAAACCGTATGGAAACCTACGGTAAAGAAAATAAAAGCAGAATAAACGTATCTGCCCAGGTCATACAACTGATTCTTTTGTGCTATCGTACTTAAAATGGCATCCCGTTGGAATCATAGATCTATGAAAAATCGATTTTTTTTCTTTACCAGATTTATGTATTTCGCATTATTATACTAAAGAAAGCAAACATATCCTTTATCGATCACTTCCTAGAAAAATACGAGAATTTTTGTGATTTTTTAAACTTAAAAAAAAAGTGATTTTATTTCGTGGGAGTAGATGGAAGTAGAGGATAAAAGTTCTCCTCTCTTCATCTATTTACGACTATTAAAAAATTATCGATCAGGATTAAATATTGAAATCGATCGGAATTACAGTTTTTGTATTTTAACAACACAAACCAACATTTGCTTTATTTGACTTTTTACGTAGCTTGTCGTAAAGAAGCACAAAAATATGCGGGGGGGGGGGGTCGTCTTTACTTTATAGATAAGATTACATAAAAAATGTATGACGTCATAAAGATTGAATAGTAGCTTATGGTAATTTTATAGATAGACTAGAAGACCCGTGATTAGGACGTCTAGACCCAACAGGTCACGGATTACGAGAGCGGGTTAAGATAGAGAAAGAAGGGGAAAAGACACTAGAATAGACCGTTGTCTTATAAAATTCACTGGGTCTTGTTTGTTTGCTTGTTTGTTTGTCACTATGCACACTAGATGACATCAGAAAAGGATGACGTCACCAATTAAAACAAAGAGAAAGGGAGAAGAGATTCTTGATGATGAAAGGTGAACTTGCTTGCTCCCATGACATCATCTCTCTTTAGTATAAAGGATTTCTTCTTTCCTTCTCTCTCTGGTTTGATGGATGTCATCATTTTGTGACATCATCTACTGTGCACGGTTATCCCCACCTCCGTATTAATGGATGACATCACAAACACAAAATACAGTTTAATATGTTTTGGGTTTTTTTAAAGTTTAGAATTTCAAATTTCCATTCAGAAAAACAGTACTAGCGACCCATTACTGGGAGCTCAAAGAAAGCGGACGCTCACCAATGATTGAGTGAAATAGTATGACAGGCCAGTAGATGTAGAAATTTAGACGACATGTGTAGATTATGTCTGAATGAGAAATTTTAAACTTTAAAGAATCCCAAAACCTATTAAACTGTACAGGTGAAATCGCAAACAACTGTATACACAGAATAAGAATAAACTTTACTTTAGGATAACAATACATAGGGAAAATAAAATAAAATAATTAAATAAAAAACTGAACTAGGATGGCACCTGAAATGGAAAAGTTATTCCAAGCACGTACATGTTAAAATAAGCTCACCTATTAATTCGACACATTCAAAAAAGGGTGTGTCACCCCTATACAAAACAGAACAAAAGAAGTGGAAGTAAAAGTCAGCCGAATCTTTGTTTGAAAAAAAAAACCCTGCCATTGGCTAATGAAAACATCAACCCGGGGGAGGGAATAACAATAAATCTGATTGGTTAGCTAGCTAGACTAAACACCACGTGTATATATAAAACCACCAGTAACACGAATTTCATGCATTCCTTATGTCTCAGTGGCAATACGCCTTGTTTGTGGTGAAAAAAAGTTTTAAAAAAATGACAACGTACACATAGAGAAAATGAAAAATTTATCTTTATATTAGTAAAACTTTAATGTAGTTATCTTGCTTGCTTGTCACCGTGCACACTTCATCTGTAAATGAATGTCTAGATGGTGGGAAGAGGGGCGAATGACGTAAATAAAGGGCGAATGATAAGAGAAGTGGTTAGAGGAATAGATTAATGTTAATAATTAAAAGAGAGAAAATAAAAAAGAGAGAAAGGAGAAAGGGTGAGAGAGGGGACATAGAGAAGGGAAAGAGAGAGGGGTGATATACTATACTGACACCACTAGAGAGAAAGAAAGAGAGAGAGAGAGTCTATTATGACAACACAATGGAAGGATGTAATGAGAGAGAGAGAGAGAGAGAGAGAGAGAGAGAGAGAGAGAGAGAGAGAGAGCGAAAGAGAGAAAAAGAGAAAACGTGATATTAACCAAACGGAACTAACCAGATTATTTTTCACCCAATCTAGATTTATAGGACCCTATTTTAGCATGCACTGTAAGACAAACTTCTATAATATTTTGTAAAAAACGCGGTCGTCAAACGAAAGGAAAACAAAGCACTTTTATAAACAACAACAAAAGATATTTATTTGAGTAACTTACACCGTTGAGTGTAGGTCGCTGAAAGTTAAAACTGTGTCAGAGTGAAGGAAGTAAGAAATTTCGTTGGCTGCCGCTGTTCTTCGAGTTGTATTTCTTCGAATGGTGAATGGGCCTTGCTCGGCTGCCCAGTTGACGACAGAGGCAGTAGAGTGTTTCTTCGTTGGCGCCAGTAAGAGCTATGACTGTTGTCTGTAATTCCCAAAAGGGCTGAAAGTAGTCCTTCAAAGTTCCAGTTGAAATTAATGCGCCCTGGAGACCGATTGGTCCTCATATGACAAAATCACCTCTCAGGGCTGCTCTTAGCCAAGGGAAATAAACTTTAATGTTTATGACTGCTACAGAATGCCCACCCTAAACCGACCCTGTTTGCTGTTATCAGAAGCAGGTAACTAAACCGACCCCGTGTTTAAGTTTGCTGTTATCGGAAGCAGGTAACTAAACCTACTAAACATTACCATCGTTCCAGGCCAGAGTTTATACAAACAAGTTTATCTTATATTTTTTTTATTCTATTTCTTTTCCTCTTGTGTTTTTGTTTTTCTTTTTTTCTCTTCCCTTTTTTCTCCTGTAATTCTGTAGAGAATTCCCGCCCAAAATAATTCGCTACGCCATGGCCAGCTGGAAATGTTGTCAGTGATTTTATGTTTGTATGTTTTGTTGCATTTTTTGTTCAATAGAAGTCAAGCAGAATGTCTTGCGCGTTACACCCAACTATTTCATTCACTGTCAATGGGTTTCTCAATAAAGATCAAATAAAATAAATAAATAAATAAATAAATAAATAAGGGTGTAGTGCGATCTCTTCCCTCACCTATCTTACTTAAAATGCAAAAAAGTAACCTGACCAACGCCCGATACAAGACTTCCTTATTAAGAGTGTGGCACAAGGCCATCTTATCCCGATCGAATTTGTTGACCTAGCAATTATATCAACACCCTCTTCATTGCAATCTGATGTAAGCTGTAACATCAAAAGTGGAGCAGTGTTAAGGTTACACACATCATATTTATATCTAATAGCTGTCCTGACCCGGGGATGGTAAGGTGGCTAAGTGGTTAAAGACGCGAGCTGAGGACCTGGGTGTGCCGGGTTCGAATCCAGTTCGTTTCACAGAAACACTTTCATTAAAACCCATGTCTGACCTTGTGTCTAACCTTCTGGAGCGGAGGTAAATAAAATACTAGCTGTCCTGATCCGACGTTCGCTGGTTGTAGTCTTCTGATATTTTCGTTTAGCTTCTTTTTAAATCGCATAAATACTTTCGATTTGTTTACTCTTAAATTTATTAATAGCTAGCGATCCAATTAGCGATCGAGTGTGAGACTAGTGTAGCAGTTACCTCCTCCTTTCAAAACATAAATACACCGGTTGGCCGTTAGGTGTCGCTTTTTCACTGACAGGTGGCGCTGGAAAGCGACACCAGAGTTATCTGCCCTTCGGACTATAAAACCAGGTGCAAACGGAAATTCCCTCTCTTCTCTACTGGTCAATTGGCCTCGGCAGAACGACGCTGACAGAGCGCTCCGTTTCTCTCTCTCTCTTCTCTTCTGGTCAATTGGCCTCGGCAGAACGACGCTGACAGAGCGCTCCGTTTTTTTCTCTCTCTCTTCTCTTGTCAACAGGTCTCGACAATACGACGCTTTCACTCTCTCTTGTCTTTTCAATTGGCCTCGGCAGAACGACGCTAATACACTAGCGCTTCGTCTCATTCTTTTCCTTTCAACTGGCCTCGGCATTAACAACTACCAACACACGTTTCTTCCGTCAACACGTGGTCAAACAACGGTAAGAGTTCTCAACTCATTTTCTTTGTGTACGGCTTTCAAAGACTTTCCCCACGCCGGATTCATTTCTTCTTATACCTTTTCAAGAACTGTTTTTCTCTCGATACACATGCATACATCACACACTTCATCATTCCACGTACACACACGTTCAATAAACGTTATTTGAACTACTTCATTTTGTTTATTAATTATTACTCTGTCTTTGCATGCAACATTGCTTGATAAAACGAACACGTTTATAATCGGGGGACACGACCCGTGATACCGAACACTAGTGTGAAGAGAAAGTTTATCCTATCAATTTTTTGCAACGGTGACGATGAGTCGAGTCACAGTGGATACCAGATAGGGAGTGAAAATACTACCACCTTCCCCTGATGAGAAAAAAATTGGAGCATGACTAAATAGTAAAATCGAAAAACTTAAGCAAAAGTAAAATGTTGTTTTCTAACAATATAGACCAATATGTGGCAGAAATCACTAACTAAACAAATCTATGTATGTGCCTTTTGTTAGCGAATCTATCGAACAAATGTAGGAGGACTGACTTACTTTATATAGATGACAATAAACTAAGTGCTACGAGTACTAAATAAGTAAGCAGGTTGATAGAAAGAAGTGGAGTGCTAATTAGATGACGAATGCAGAGAAGAGGAAACTGGCCTCATACTTTTTGTTCTGTGCGTAAAGGGGAGAAGAGACTGAATACTGATTAGTCATTTTCTTGCTCACGTTGTTATGTAGTATCAACATTTTTACCTTACCTCATTTCATTAGATTAAATTATTTTTAATAGGATTTCTTTAATAGTAAGTATGAATCGAATTAAAGTAAACGTATGCACGTAATAGTAAATAAGAAGAAATAAAATTAAAAGTAATAAATAGCTTAAGAAGGTGATTAAAACGTGTATGTACATTATTGAACAACACCAGAGTTAATTGATTTTGGGAAGGTGGAGGTTCGAACTCATAACCTCTGTCACTACAAGCTACAATTCTACCACTAAGGTACGAAACTAACATTTATCTCTTATTCGAATTTAAGTATAAAAGGCAAATCCGCTGTTACAGTGTGACTGACCTAATTCAAGTAATTGTCGAAACTAATTTCTACTTCAATTTATTTGTCTGTCTGTCTGTCTGTCTCTCTATCTCTCTCTCTCTCTCTCTCTCTATATATATATATATATATACTATAAATATTTATTTAAGTATTAAATTGTTTTTCACCTACAGACGATATTGTTTCAGGTGTTTTACCCTCATCAGTGTAGGAGTGGCGGTTGCAGGCTGTTGCATGAGCTCGAACACCATTCGTAGATTCAGTCTAGAATACCAAGACAAACGCTCAAAACCACGTGGCCGCGAGAAATCGACACAGACAGTAATTGAAATTAAGATACACTTACCTGAGAGGCGGGGAAGTGTCATTGTCGTCTACGGTGTTCGATACATATATATATATATATATATATATATATATATATATATATATATATATATATATATATATATATATATATATATATATATATATATATATATATATATATGTACGCCCTCCCTCCAATGGATGTTCATCTGAGACGAGCTTGCTATTTTTTCCTTTAATTTCTGTAAGATGTGATGCTAAAGACGCTGATGAAGAGACGTTTTGGAGTAGCTTTTGTTGTTTTTTTTTTAAATGAAAGAATGAAATAAAGTATTTCCAGAATGTTTTGGAAACGACCATACGCCATAATAGACTTGTTGTTCTAATTCACTAAATCTCCTTATATATATATATATATATATATATATATATATATATATATCTCTTTCTCCCTCTTTTTCTCTAGATCTCTGTACATCACATTATGTTTTAAATAGGATTTTTTTAAATTCGTTTTCAGAAAACAGGTAGATAGAGAGAAGAGGTGCTGATTATATGACGAATGCAGAGAGGGAGAAAACAGCCAATGTGCACTAGAAGAGTGAATAAAAATTAGGCATTTATGTAGCAGATAAAGTTTCATCTCACTATGTAAAATTATTTTTTTTTAAATACGATTTTCAATTTCAACAAATAATCGAATCTAGACATATATATACAAGTGCTTATACTTCAAGTCTTTAATATCTTCAAATACTGATTCACAGTGTTTGATTTTGTGTTAATGTCGAATGCAATCATGTAAACATTTGAATGTTTCAAGTTTTTAATATATTCAAAATCAATGTGTAAATTTCAGTATAATCCGTTTCATTAACTCGTATTCATAGACTTTGATGATGTTTGTATTTTTTATTTGTCAGATCTTTACATTTATACACATGTTAGGTAGGATATGATAGCATCTATATCAGTATTTTCAAATAAGTCTTTTAGGCATATATGTTTATATATGTATAAGTATATGTGTATATATTTGTATGTGTATATGTTTATATATTTGTATGTGTATATGTTTATATATTTGTATGTGTATATGTTTATATATTTGTATGTGTGTATGTTTATATATTTGTATGTGTATATGTTTATATATTTGTATGTGTATATGTTTATATATTTCTAAGTATAGGATTCACCCCTAAAATAATTAACCAATCATTATGAATATTGAAACACAGCTGCTAGGCGGAAGTGGTCCAAATGTGGGCTATATTTAGTTTAATTTAGTTTTAAGTAAATGGGGGGGGGGGGGTAAAAAGGGGGTAGAAGTCCTTCCTGAAAATGCAGATAGTTCTTGTGAAATTTTAACAATAGATATTAAACATCAATGAATAAATATTCCCCCAAATTTCAGTTTATATGGAGTATTTTAAAGTGTTTTAGGGGGCATAATATGGGCACAACCTTCCATGTGAAAATTCAAATATTTCAGATTTGCATTAAATTTCATCCATAGTTATTATACACCGATTAAGCAAGATTTCCTGAATTTTAATTTCTTCTGAAGATCTCTTAAGTTTAAGATTTACATTTTAGACACTTTCTATAATCAAAATCATGTAGAAGTGTGGACAGAGACGGATGGGAAAGTGTATTAGACTCGAGGGGGGGGGGGTTCTTTCAAGTGGAAACCAGGTAGTTTGTTGTTTGGAATTGAAACTTACTTCACTTGTACCCCCTCTACGAAAATACCCCTGACTCATCTAAATAGCAGCAAAATTTCAACCCTTTACATACATAGTATACTTATAGTATATATGTATACTTATAGTATATATAGTATACTTATAATATATATAGTATACTTATAGTATATATGTATACTTATAGTATATCTAGTATACTTATAGTATATATGTATACTTATAGTATATATAGTATACTTATAGTATATATAGTATACTTATAGTATATATATATACTTATAGTATATATGTATACTTATAGTATATAGTATACTTATAGTATATATATATACTTATAGTATATATGTATACTTATAGTATATATAGTATACTTATAGTATATATAGTATACTTATAGTATATATATATACTTATAGTATATATGTATACTTATAGTATATAGTATACTTATAGTATATATATATACTTATAGTATATATGTATACTTATAGTATATATAGTATACTTATAGTATATATGTATACTTATAGTATATATGTATACTTATAGTATATATAGTATACTTATAGTATATATAGTATACTTATAGTATATATATATACTTATAGTATATATGTATACTTATAGTATATAGTATACTTATAGTATATATGTATACTTATAATATATATAGTATACTTATAGTATATATAGTATACTTATAGTATATATGTATACTTATAGTATATATATATATACTTATAGTATATATGTATACTTATAGTATATATATATATTTGCCGGAATGTTTTCTACTCTCATAGCTTCTTTGGAATTCCCTCTCTGCTCCGTGTTTCCATGATCATACCAACATGCAGAAATTTAAATGTAATGTGAACAAACATCTTGCTGCCCAACTCCCCACTCTATAAATATATATAAATATGGCTCCTATCACATTAGCCCCTTACGCTTCAGTGACAATTTGCCTTGTTTAAAAAAATAAAATTTATCGTTTATGACAAAAGTCCCGCTATTTTAAGAAAGATCCCCCAACAAAACAAACAATATTTTAATAAAAAAATTCCTTATGAGATTAGGTTGGCCATTAAGAAAACATGCGGCTCATTGGCCACTATTTGTCCATAGATCCTTAACTCTTTCTAACGTGTCCCAACATGACACCACCAAGAGTAAAGTAAAATTAACAGTCTGAGATCAATGGCTGCGGTTGACCAAAGGTGTTTCTGAGTCAACCGGCTGTTGTGACTTGGGTGTGACGAGGGGCGTACTTGTATTTATGATCTGCACCACACCCAACAACCGTACATATTGAATTGGTGCGAATGTTGACCCCAAATCTATGCGTGTGTAATGCAATTAAGCATTGTCTTTCACTTGACTTGTCACTCAACAAAGATCGATTTTATCGACATTTTTATGAACTTCTCTTCAATATCGCTCGAAACATTTATTAATTTTAGATATAACTGTATCGCTTACGAGCAAAAACTACCCGCCCTCTAATTAATTAAGCTGTGGCCTTTTTGACAGAAAAAGCAAAGAAACCATTTTCATTTCAGATTTTGGTTATTTTCTATGGTCTTTTCGATATTCAAAGTGGAGGGATTTTATTTTTTCATTTTCATTTCATATTTTGGTTATTTTATATGGTCTTTTCGATATTCAAAGTGGAGGGATTTTATTTTTTCATTTTCATTTCATATTTTGGTTATTTTATATGGTCTTTTCGATATTCAAAGTGGAGGGATTTTATTTTTTCATTTTCATTTCATATTTTGGTTATTTTATATGGTCTTTTCGATATTCAAAGTGGAGGGATTTTATTTTTTCATTTTCATTTCATATTTTGGTTATTTTATATGGTCTTTTCGATATTCAAAGTGGAGGGATTTTATTTTTTCATTTTCATTTCATATTTTGGTTATTTTATATGGTCTTTTCGATATTCAAAGTGGAGGGATTTTATTTTTTCATTTTCATTTCATATTTTGGTTATTTTATATGGTCTTTTCGATATTCAAAGTGGAGGGATTTTATTTTTCGTTTTCATTTCATATTTTGGTTATTTTATATGGTCTTTTCGATATTCAAAGTGGAGGGATTTTATTTTTTCATTTTCATTTCATATTTTGGTTATTTTATATAGTCTTTTCGATATTCAAAGTGGAGGGATTTTATTTTTTCATTTTCATTTCATATTTTGGTTATTTTATATGGTCTTTTCGATATTCAAAGTGGAGGGATTTTATTTTTTCATTTTCATTTCATATTTTGGTTATTTTATATGGTCTTTTCGATATTCAAAGTGGAGGGATTTTATTTTTTCATTTTCATTTCATATTTTGGTTATTTTATATGGTCTTTTCGATATTCAAAGTGGAGGGATTTTATTTTTTCATTTTCATTTCATATTTTGGTTATTTTATATGGTCTTTTCGATATTCAAAGTGGAGGGATTTTATTTTGTATAAGCATTGAAATGAAAATGAATTCCCCATTAAAAACTGGTTATATAATGAAATCAATAAACGAAAAAGCGGAATGTCGATTTCTCAAATAAAACAATTATATATTACTGAGTAATTCGAAATGGTTGCTTTGTGCTTTTCATTTTTTTTATTATTAAAGACAGAAAAATAAATAAAAAGAGTTAATGAACATTTTTAAAAAATATGAATCTCTTTTTTTTTGTAATTTAGAAAGACGAGAGCAGGCGGGCTTTTCTTTTTCTCTTTCTTTTTCATGGCAAATATCATCATCATCATCATCATCATCATCATCATCATCATCATCATCATCATCATCATCACCACCACCACCACCACCACCACCACCACCACCACCACCACCTCAATTTATGATCGGTCAAAATGAGTTTGTGGACCTTTTTATGTTTTCCGGGACAACTACCAGATTTCGGTGTCTGAGCATCCTCATCATTTGTGTTTGTATGACCACGCTTAAAATCAGCATACAACCGTTATTTCCGACGGAACAGAGTCCGTAAAATAATTATAAAGCCATTGCTTTGCTTGAACAGTATTTTTCCATCATAAGAATAACAAGAATCATAATAAATGAATGTTTGGTGGTATTAATTTATAATTTTATTGTCCTATTTTTATTATATATATGCAATAGTTTCGTCGATATTAACAGAAATTAATTAAAGTGATTTAATAAAAAAATGGATAACTGACTTATAACCTTTCTTAAACTAACATCGCCAGCTAGAATTCTTTGTCAACAAATGTAATTCAGATTTTTCCATTGCTTTTGAAAATTTTCAACAGTAGATTCACTTTAATAACTGTAATTTTTAAAACTAATAATCTGATTGGGTTCAAGTTTGATATGTGCCATTTGAAGGTTAGTACTTTATAAAAATCATATGGAAATTTTATTAGTTGCGCCATCTATATATGTTAGTCCCGTAACTATATATATATATATATATATATATATATATATATATATATATATATATATATATATATATATATATATATATATAAACTAAAAGAATAAACTTTTAGAAAATTAGACCTATTGTGAATAAAGAAAAGCTCAATATACAGGATAGAGCAAAAATAGTGACAGTTATTTAAACTGGAACATGGCCATTTGAATGTAAAAAAAAAATTAAAAAAATTTTTTTTTAGAATTTTTATAAACCTTTTTAAAAACCTTTTTCAAAAATGTCAAAATTGACTATCTTTATATGTCAACTTATCAATCAACAACTTCCTCTGATGATAAGAATTTTAATTCTTTGAAAAGCCGGCTTAAGGAACGAAAGAGAGGAATAAAAATATTTTTATTCATTATTTTCCCTCGCTTTGAACTACGAATGATTTTGATTTGCATCCATCTGCGAATCTAATTATTTTTAATCGACTTATCTTATATATATATATATATATATATATATATATATATATATATATATATATATATATATATATATATTTCGGTTTGATTAGCACGATAATCTCCCAAACAGTTAAACTCAATAGGTTTTCCATATGATTTTCTAAAATTTATATAAGATATTTTGTTGTAGATAATGGAATAATAGTAATTCCCAAGACTTTAATATGTTTCACATGTTTTTATTTACGACCGTTTCCTTTTAGATATGATTACTTACCTGGCACAGTTGAGTACACCTACTCATATCAGTTGGGAATATGTCATCGCCAATCAGTTCGACAGTGCCTTTGTTGCTCTCGGGCTGAGGTATGATTCTGTTCAGTCCTAGGACGTCCACCCTCCCAGGCTTTACCTTCTCTTTGAAAAGTGGTTAGTGCATTGCTAATCGGCTGAGGCACCTCTACCAGAAAGTGCCAACGGGATGCTCATGCATTTTTTTATAGGCCAGAGTGTTCTTAACATATCAAAAACATATAGTCAAAAGAACATATATATATATATATATATATATATATATATATATATATATATATATATATATATATATATATATATATATATATATATAAAGATATATATATATATATGAATAAATAAATACGAAAGTTTTTTTCATTTACCACTCCTATATTACTATCAAAGCGGGTTATAGTTATTTAAATCAATAATGTTTATTTACCACCTCTCCAGGAGGTTAGGCACAAGGCCAGTTTTATCTTACTCCCACAAGTAAGATGTGACCCAAGGTCGCGTCGGGAAAGTGGGGTTTGGAAAGCCAGCACCCGAGAAAGTGAGCACTCTGGCCATTAAAACTTGCCTGTGCAGCCCCGTCGGCATTCACAGGTAGGGGCGTCTCAGGCAGTAAGCAATAAACTTACTCCTCCCCAAAGAGGGGAGGCAAATCCTGAGAGATTGGACCTCCTAGAACTGCACAGGACAGCCCCATAGACCGGCGTAAATCAAGCTCCGAAAATGGGGGAATTTCCATCAGAACAGATACAACAGTTTGATCTTGACCAAAAGGTCGAGTGAAATACTATATATAGAGTACAGATGCAAATACAGTTCTTTGAATGCCTAATTTGCATAACAATTTTTAAACAGTTCATAATAAATGAATGTTTGGTGGTATTAATTTATAATTTTATTGTCCTATTTTTATTATATATATGCAATAGTTTCCTCGATATTAACAGAAATTAATTAAAGTGATTTAATAAAAAAAACGGATAACTGGCTTATAACCTTTCTTAAACTAACATCACCAGCTAGAATTCTTACCGACAGGCATAAGCGAAAAGAGAAAAGGGAGGAAAAGGATTAATGGCTAGCCGGCTGTCTTACTCGCTCTCTCTCTCTCTCTCTCTCTCTCTCTCTCTCTCTCTCCCTCTCTATCTTCCTCTCCCCGTTAACGACGCTGTATTTTTAAAATTGTTTTTAAATTCAATGATAGTTTGATCCCGTAGGAAAAAATACATTTCACTTGCAATGTGCATGCATTTTCATCTTTTGTAAAAAAAGAGACGTTTTAGGGCTAAACAATTTAGTCGATGAAAGTATTGTTTCACCAAATGTAAGGTTGCTAGTTCTTTTTGTGGTAAGATATAATTTACGAATTTGGTATGTTAAACTGTACTCGATTTCCTTAAAAGCAAACGGACTTTAAAAAATCGCTCCAATTCGCACAGTTCGTATTATAAATGTGCTCGTATCATCTGAAATACAAAGCAAACGTAACCTCGTTGTCAGAATAGCAGTTAAAATTATCAATTGTGTTCCAAATAGTATTTTGTGAAAACGCACTTTCATCTTTACCATTTGGTATAATTTTTTTCTCTTCCTGTTGTGTATGAAGAAACATTTCCTGAAATCTTGTTCTTGGAATTTTTCGTCTATTTGACACTTTTCTTTCTGTTGTGTTTTCTGCAATTTCATTTTTCTTTTGATATTCCATTTTTTTCTGCATCCATTTTTCTTTTGATATTCCATTTTTTGCTGCATCCATTTTTCTTTTGATATTCCATTTTTTGTTGCATCCATTTTTCTTTTGATATTCCATTTTTTGCTGCATCCATTTTTCTTTTGATATTCCATTTTTTGCTGCATCCATTTTTCTTTTGATATTCCATTTTTTGCTGCATCCATTTTTCTTTTGATATTCCATTTTTTGCTGCATCCATTTTTCTTTTGATATTCCGCTTGTTTTTCCTGCAATTGCAGTTGCTGATCTTGCTGATGCTTAACATTTCTAAAATTGCATTTTTAATTCCTCTAATCACTTGAAATAAATTGACTCTTCCGTGTATATATATATATATATATATATATATATATATATATATATATATATATATATATATATAGTAAGCAATGAAAATATATATGGCAATCAAGCTACACAGAGGCTCCCGTGTTTCATCCCCGGGGGGAATCGTGAGGCTAAATGCATGGAGTTATTTTTGTCAGGTGTTTTTATATACATGGCTTGCTAGTTAACCAATCAGATTCTTTGTTGTTCCCTCAGTCAATCGTTGGGCTTCCCGCGAACAAAGGCTTTGTTGGTGACACTCCTATGTCTACTCTATTGTTTGTTAACAATGGCTTTTCCTATATCCTGTTTCCTTTGTTTTGTCAATACAGAAGGCGAATTTATTTTAACACGTGGTTTCTTGTATTTCTATTTTAGGTTTTAAATTTTAACTTGTTCAGTGTTTTATTAATTTATTTATTTATTTATTTATATATATATATTTTATTTATTTATTATATATCATCCTAAGGTAAATTTATTTCTGTGTAAACAGCTGTTGGCTATTTCGCTTGTAGAGTTTAATAGGTTTCGGGGATCTTTAAAATTTAGGATTTCATATTTTTCATTCAGGCATAATCTACACGGGTCGTCTAAGTTTCTACATGTACTGGCCTGTCTTACTATTTTCCATTCAATTATTGGTGAGTGTCCATTTTCTTTGAGTTCCCAATAATGGTTAGCTAGTGCTGTTTTAGTTCGACGTTCTTTGTTTTTAAATGTGCTTTTGTGGTCATAGTATCTGGTCTTAAAGTCTAGGGATGTCATACCCACGTAGTATTTCTTGTTATTTGGTCTTTCGTTGGCAAATATCGTTGCTTGGTATACAACACTTTTAGTTAGGCATTTATTTTGTAGTGGACAAAGTTTACGATTTATGCAGTTACATCTTTTCTCTTCATTGCTAACTTTTTTGTTTCTATTCGGGTGGTTATTATTAGTGTTTTGTTTATTTCTATTAGTATTGTTTATATTTTTGTTCTTCGTAGTGTTATTTTGTGTATATTTTCTACTTTCTTTATATTTTTCTTCTCTGTTGTTGTCTTTTAGTATTTTGTTGTTGTGTGCCTTAATTATCATTTCTAGGTTTTCACAGCAGCTGTAGGATAGTTTTAGATTATTTTTATTGAATATTTTATGTAGAGGGTTAGTTACGGGGAAGTGTTTTTCAATCAGATTTAGGAATTTTTTGCCTAGTTTAGTTTTTAGCATCTGGTTATAGGGAGGGGTATAGTAGATTATATTTCTTTTTCTTTTGTTTTTATTTTTAATTTTGTTGTAATTATTGGTGTCCTGTTTTTTATATTTAATTTCAGTATTATGGTAACCACTATTTTTTAGAGCTGTATTGTAAATGTTGATTGATTTTTTAAAAACGCTTTCGTTGCTAGAATTGTTGATAAGCATACTTTCGATCGAATTCGGGATATGTTTTATGATTGATGGGGGGTGATTAGACTTTGGGTGTATGTATATTGGGTTGGCGTTATCTTTTAGGTATGGTTCGTAGGTGTTTTTACTTAAGTTTAATGTGACGTCTAGAAAGTTCGTTGTTTTTATGTTAGCCATTACTTCTACTTTTAGGCCTAGTTTTTTCATTTCCATATGTATAATTTTCTTGAAGTTTTCTCCCTTAACTTTGTTGGAGTCTCTTATTATCGCTAATCCATCATCTCTATAAAGGCCGATATTCGTATTATCGAATATATTTGTGAGTGTATATAAAATGAATAACCCCACAAGATCAGATGCCTCCGCAGAGTCAAGGGCACCCATGGCCAAATCAAAGGAGTTTGTCTTATTCGTTTTAATCCATTGGTCCTCGTTGTTGATTAAAACTGATCTCCTACATTTTTTAATAAATAAATTTAAAAAAATATATATAAATAAATAAATAAATAAATAAAAAACTGAACAAGTTAAAATTTAAAACCTAAAATAGAAATACAAGAAACCACGTGTTAAAATAAATTCCCCTACTGTATTGACAAAACAAAGGAAACAGGATATAGGAAAAGCCATTGTTAACAAACAATAGAGTAGACATAGGAGTGTCACCAACAAAGCCTTTGTTCGCGGGAAGCCCAACGATTGACTGAGGGAACAACAAAGAATCTGATTGGTTAACTAGCAAGCCATGTATATAAAAACACCTGACAAAAATAACTCCATGCATTTAGCCTGACGATCCCCCCGGGGATGAAACACGGGGGCCTCTGTGTAGCTTTGGTATAATTTTTTTCTCTTCCTGTTGTGTATGAAGAAACATTTCCTGAAATCTTGTTCTTGGAATTTTTCGTCTATTTGACACTTTTCTTTCTGTTGTGTTTTCTGCAATTTCATTTTTCTTTTGATATTCCATTTTTTTCTGCATCCATTTTTCTTTTGATATTCCATTTTTTGCTGCATCCATTTTTCTTTTGATATTCCATTTTTTGTTGCATCCATTTTTCTTTTGATATTCCATTTTTTGCTGCATCCATTTTTCTTTTGATATTCCATTTTTTGCTGCATCCATTTTTCTTTTGATATTCCATTTTTTGCTGCATCCATTTTTCTTTTGATATTCCATTTTTTGCTGCATCCATTTTTCTTTTGATATTCCGCTTGTTTTTCCTGCAATTGCAGTTGCTGATCTTGCTGATGCTTAACATTTCTAAAATTGCATTTTTAATTCCTCTAATCACTTGAAATAAATTGACTCTTCCGTGTATATATATATATATATATATATATATATATATATATATATATATATATATAGTAAGCAATGAAAATATATATGGCAATCAAGCTACACAGAGGCTCCCGTGTTTCATCCCCGGGGGGAATCGTGAGGCTAAATGCATGGAGTTATTTTTGTCAGGTGTTTTTATATACATGGCTTGCTAGTTAACCAATCAGATTCTTTGTTGTTCCCTCAGTCAATCGTTGGGCTTCCCGCGAACAAAGGCTTTGTTGGTGACACTCCTATGTCTACTCTATTGTTTGTTAACAATGGCTTTTCCTATATCCTGTTTCCTTTGTTTTGTCAATACAGAAGGCGAATTTATTTTAACACGTGGTTTCTTGTATTTCTATTTTAGGTTTTAAATTTTAACTTGTTCAGTGTTTTATTAATTTATTTATTTATTTATTTATATATATATATTTTATTTATTTATTATATATCATCCTAAGGTAAATTTATTTCTGTGTAAACAGCTGTTGGCTATTTCGCTTGTAGAGTTTAATAGGTTTCGGGGATCTTTAAAATTTAGGATTTCATATTTTTCATTCAGGCATAATCTACACGGGTCGTCTAAGTTTCTACATGTACTGGCCTGTCTTACTATTTTCCATTCAATTATTGGTGAGTGTCCATTTTCTTTGAGTTCCCAATAATGGTTAGCTAGTGCTGTTTTAGTTCGACGTTCTTTGTTTTTAAATGTGCTTTTGTGGTCATAGTATCTGGTCTTAAAGTCTAGGGATGTGATACCCACGTAGTATTTCTTGTTATTTGGTCTTTCGTTGGCAAATATCGTTGCTTGGTATACAACACTTTTAGTTAGGCATTTATTTTGTAGTGGACAAAGTTTACGATTTATGCAGTTACATCTTTTCTCTTCATTGCTAACTTTTTCGTTTCTATTCGGGTGGTTATTATTAGTGTTTTGTTTATTTCTATTAGTATTGTTTATATTTTTGTTCTTCGTAGTGTTATTTTGTGTATATTTTCTACTTTCTTTATTTTTTTCTTCTCTGTTGTTGTCTTTTAGTATTTTGTTGTTGTGTGCCTTAATTATCATTTCTAGGTTTTCACAGCAGCTGTAGGATAGTTTTAGATTATTTTTATTGAATATTTTATGTAGAGGGTTAGTTACGGGGAAGTGTTTTTCAATCAGATTTAGGAATTTTTTGCCTAGTTTAGTTTTTAGCATCTGGTTATAGGGAGGGGTATAGTAGATTATATTTCTTTTTCTTTTGTTTTTATTTTTAATTTTGTTGTAATTATTGGTGTCCTGTTTTTTATATTTAATTTCAGTATTATGGTAACCACTATTTTTTAGAGCTGTATTGTAAATGTTGATTGATTTTTTAAAAACGCTTTCGTTGCTAGAATTGTTGATAAGCATACTTTCGATCGAATTCGGGATATGTTTTATGATTGATGGGGGGTGATTAGACTTTGGGTGTATGTATATTGGGTTGGCGTTATCTTTTAGGTATGGTTCGTAGGTGTTTTTACTTAAGTTTAATGTGACGTCTAGAAAGTTCGTTGTTTTTATGTTAGCCATTACTTCTACTTTTAGGCCTAGTTTTTTCATTTCCATATGTATAATTTTCTTGAAGTTTTCTCCCTTAACTTTGTTGGAGTCTCTTATTATCGCTAATCCATCATCTCTATAAAGGCCGATATTCGTATTATCGAATATATTTGTGAGTGTATATAAAATGAATAACCCCACAAGATCAGATGCCTCCGCAGAGTCAAGGGCACCCATGGCCAAATCAAAGGAGTTTGTCTTATTCGTTTTAATCCATTGGTCCTCGTTGTTGATTAAAACTGATCTCCTACATTTTTTAATAAATAAATTAAAAAAAATATATATAAATAAATAAATAAATAAATAAAAAACTGAACAAGTTAAAATTTAAAACCTAAAATAGAAATACAAGAAACCACGTGTTAAAATAAATTCCCCTACTGTATTGACAAAACAAAGGAAACAGGATATAGGAAAAGCCATTGTTAACAAACAATAGAGTAGACATAGGAGTGTCACCAACAAAGCCTTTGTTCGCGGGAAGCCCAACGATTGACTGAGGGAACAACAAAGAATCTGATTGGTTAACTAGCAAGCCATGTATATAAAAACACCTGACAAAAATAACTCCATGCATTTAGCCTGACGATCCCCCCCGGGGATGAAACACGGGGGCCTCTGTGTAGCTTGATTGCCATATATATTTTCATTGCTTACTACCTAGCTCTACTTGCGTATCGAGTACTGTTGAAGTAAATACTGAAAGCTGATACATAAAAAATTATATCCTCTTTATAATATTTTATGTGGATACATGAAGTACTAATATATATATATATATATATATATATATATATATATATATATATATATATATATATATATATATATATATGAAGCAATCCAACAAAAGATATAAGCGTCAACTAATATCTTATAATTAGTGAAACATCCGGATAAAAACTGAAGCTCAATATACTGGATAGAGCATTAATTATAATATAAAATGAAGTAATAAAATAAGGTGTCAATCAAATTTTATTGGAATTCAAAGTTCAAGTAAAGTATCCTTAAGTCCTTAGCTCATGAATTTTCAAAGATAATTCTTCTCTTCAAAGGACCATTACCACAGTTATACTACTACAGGTAATAAAATTACGCTTTGAAAATATATAAAATTATATACACAAATACATAAAAATACATGACATCAAACATATCAACCCAAAAACATACTTTTTGTTGAATCCATACAATGCATCCAGGTCATACAAATTGAGAAACATAATCAGGAAAGACATTACTCCAAGTTATAAACAGCAGTCCATATACGTGAAATTGAAGGAGCTGACAAAGTTATCCAGTCTCGAAATGTGTCAATATTCAATGTTAATGATAAATAAATCAAATAATATAGAAAGTTCAATTAAAATTCCAAAATCCCGATATGCGCAACCCAAATCAAATCAAAGTTCGTTGTTCAATTAGAAAACCCGTTAAATCCGAACTGAGCAAAACAAGACTGAATCCCGGTCGCATCTTGCCAGCAGAGCGAAAAAATAAGTAATCCTCTCTCCCCAGCGATTCAACCAGACATGACAAATCCCTAACGAACAGAAGGCGATATTAAATTGTCTACATCTCTGAATGACTTTAATAGATCGGAAATCATGTCTGTGTTACATCCTGTTTAAGCCCGCTTGATGAACTCAACGAAGAAAGCAACATACAACCCCTATATCCACCCCACCAAAATTGGATGCTACCTGTCTGGGTCGAGTGAGAATATTCTATGTTAAAGGGGAAGGGGTTAAGAAGTTAAAAGAAAAAGAAAAGGGAGTTAGGAAATATAGGTCAGATCGCGTAATCACGTACACATCCAAAATTATTACTTAAAATCTAGCTTACAGTAAAAACCGATTTCACAAATCTCGCCCTATCAAATAATCTAGAATATTTATGAAATTAAAAATTACGAAGTTATTAAATTCCAATAATTTTATAGTTTAATTTAAGATTTAATTTTATCAGGTTAGAAATTATTAAAGTGTTTAATAGTTTAATTTAAGATTCAATCCTATCAGCCCAGGAATTCCAATGCAAGGTTTCATTTTCCCCAATTAAAAAGTTTAACTTGATTTAAGGTTTAATTTTTCCTAATTAAGATTTAATTTTCCCAATTACGAAGTTATCAAAATAATTAGAACTTAATAATTTAATAGTTTAATTTAAGATTTAATTTTATCAGATTAGGAAGTTTAATTTAAGGTTTGGTTTGCCCAATCAAGAAGTTTAATCTAAATAAGGGTTTAATTTTTCCTAATTAAGAAGTTGTAAATATAATTAAAGTTTAATTTTTCCTAATTAAGAAGTTGTAAAGATATTGTAAAGATATTTAGAAACTGAAAATTTAGGTATATAAACTTTTACAACCTCAGAGTCTAAATCCTTTAAACAAAGAAGATTAAAAAGGACCCATCTCGAAGACTAGGACACCCCCGGTCTCATTGCTCGCCCAAACAGCTACGGCAAGACTGGTGGTGGTTTCCATATTGCATATTTGAATTTCCTTCCATGTCGACATTTGGAGACTAATTCATTTCTTGAATTTATCAGATTTAAATATTTAGCTATCATTACGGCTTCATAATTGCATAGACCACAAGATCTGGATCCTGGGCTGTAAGAGTTTGATTTTTTTTAGGATGGACCATTTTATATTGTGTGGAATATTATTTGATCTTAAATTTTTAACTAAAGTGGTCAGGGATGTTTTGTTGTTACCGACATCGTTATTGAAGGAGTAATTATGCATGGAGATGCGGGATTTAATTAAATTTGCTGTGGCCCCAATATATGTGTGTATCCTATGATTTACTCTTGTTCCCGCGCCATTTATATTCCTATTCACAGGTCTAGTTCTATTTACTGTATTTTCATGATGTGGATTAGGTTGGTTGATTGATTGTATATTATTGTTATCGTTACCTTCCATTGGGAACTCATTATCGGTTTGCTGAGGTAGAGGATGGATATTAGAATTGCTAGGTCTAGAGTTATGGTGCAAATTAGTTGTAGTGCTCAATTGTGGAATTTGATTTGGGGCTGTATTTATGTGGTCTCTAGGATTCATTATATTTTGTTCAGTTACAGTACAAGCATATACAATATCAGAATATGTGCATCTATTGTCCAGTGGGCAATCACTGGTGCGCCTGCAGTTGCATGTATTTATAGGATTGGAATAATTAGAATTAGATTGGATATTTTTTATTTTTTTGCTATTTGCTGAGATTATTGTTTGGGCTATATTTGGCATAGTAGAGTATGAAATTTTAATTGAATTTTTATTAAGTATGGAGCTATATTTATGTGGGTATTTAAAGGAGTTTTCCAATATTTTAAAGAATTCCTTCTGGATATTGGTTTTAACGTTATTATTGAAAGGTGGGTTAAACCAAATATTATTTTTCCTTCTAAGGCGTTTACGTGCAGTAAGTGTAGGGCTATTTATATGTTGGTGATTTTCATCAGGTATGATAGAGTGCCTTAGAGGTCTTTGGTTATTTACATTTCTTTTAGTTCGGCTCCTATTGCTAGTTGTCATATTGTGTGTAATAATATTTACAGTTCTATCATTCTCTTTGTTTTGGTTATAAGTTATTTTTTTTAGAATATCCAGAGTTGAGCAATGCATTGTTATAAAATTGTGCCTTTTGGTCGAAAATGTTTTTATTGGCAGAAAGCTTAGATATTCTATTGGAAACAGACGGTACTATTGAATTAATTATAGCTTTCGGGTCGTTAGATAGTTTATGTACATAGAAAAGAGTTAGATTGGGTTTATGGAAAGGGCTATATGATCCGTCATTGAGGTTAAGGGTGATATCAAGGAAGTTAGAAGTTTTTCTCTCAGGATCAACAGTTATGTTTTAACACGGACCAATAATTGGTCTAAATTACTGACAAAACAGATGTATTTGTCTACCTTTTGTTATTAAAGCTATTTCGGTCAAAGAAATAGGGGGACATCTAACTTTGCTTTATATATAAGATAAGAAGATAATGATGAAATGTGCGTGTGTGTGCGAGCGTTTTTCTGATCACTACCGAACTTGATGCAATAGGTGACAATGAAGGGCGAATGGGATGGAATGTGATAGGAGGTAGTTATAGGGGAAGGCATAGGGGTTGTATTAAACACAATGAAGGGCGAATGGGAAGGAATGTGATAGGAGGTAGTTATAGGGGAAGGCATAGGGGTTGTATTAAACACAATGAAGGGCGAATGGGAAGGAATGTGATTGGAGGTAGTTATAGGGGAAGGCATAGGGGTTGTATTAAACACAATGAAGGGCGAATGGGAAGGAATGTGATAGGAGGTAGTTATAGGGGAAGGCATAGGGGTTGTATTAAACACAATGAAGGGCGAATGGGAAGGAATGTGATAGGAGGTAGTTATAGGGGAAGGCATAGGGGTTGTATTAAACACAATGAAGGGCGAATGGGAAGGAATGTGATAGGAGGTAGTTATAGGGGAAGGCATAGGGGTTGTATTAAACACAATGAAGGGCGAATGGGAAGGAATGTGATAGGAGGTAGTTATAGGGGAAGGCATAGGGGTTGTATTAAACACAATGAAGGGCGAATGGGAAGGAATGTGATAGGAGGTAGTTATAGGGGAAGGCATAGGGGTTGTATTAAACACACACATTTCATAATCTAAAGTCTGTTTCGATTTATCTTCCTCCCACAAGGTAAGATGTGACACAAGGTCGGGAAAGTGGGGAAAAACCAGCGCTCGAGAATTTGAGCACTCTGGCTGTTTAAAAATTGCCTGGGCAGCCCCGTCGGCATTCCCCGGTAGGGGCGCCTCAGGCGATTAGCAATAAACTAACCTCCTCTCAAAGGGTGAGAAGGCAAAGCCTGGGAGGGTGCATCTCCTAGAACTGCACAGGACCAAACATTTACCGGCGTAAATCCAAGCCCGAAGGCCCGGACAATACCGGTTTATTAGGCGGGGTAAAAACCCCTGGTTGAATCTAAAGTCTGTTATTTCATTCCCTGAATAGAACAGCTTTTCATTTTCTCGTCAATCACACACCAAAATAATTTCCTTAAACAATATCCAAGAAGAAACTAGTTTAAATGAAAGGCATATTTCCGTCTGTCTGTGTGTCCAAAGCTAAAACTAAAAAAAACTACCAAAAATACACTTACAAACTTAACATTACCCGATTCTGTATGACCCGAGCAGGATATGATAAAAAGAAAAAACTCTTTTATTCATTAGGAGATGAGGTGGGACAGAAAAATTATTTTCTTTTATTCTAACAAGCAGCTGTTCCAAAAGACACACTGAAACTAGGTGAGTCAGTCAGCTGATTTTCTTTTTCTTGCTTTCTCTCTTTTTCTTTCTTTCTATTATACTGAACCAGTTGCCAAAGAGAGAGAGAGAGAGAGAGAGAGAGAGAGAGAGAGAGAGAGAGAGAAGGAGAGAGAGTGGGAAGTTTTAAAAGAAAGATGTTACACTCTTTTTTAAAAAACTCTTCTATTTTATTATCCATACTCCCGGGCAACGTCGTGTATCCCTGCTATTGTATAATAACGGGTTGGGTTATGTTTCGAATTTTTTTAGATGAGGATTGATAATTTGTATTATTTGTATTGTTTGGACTACTGTTCTCATCTAGGATGTTATTCTCACAACATTTCGGCCGATGTAACCTCCGAACTTCTTCCGGTGCATCTTGTCGCACTCGGCAATCTTTATGTCGAACTCGGGAATCTGTATAGAATTTTTAACTGATCCCTTTATTCAATCAACGGGGGTACATTATTTTTGCCCCATCAGCCATGGCCAGGTTGAAGTTTTAAGTGGGTATTAAGTGAAATCAATTCTAAGTGACAGTCTTCTGGACGTTGAAGGCGATACTAACTAAAAATTAAAAAATAAATTACTTAAGACTTCGACAAAAATGAAAGTAAAAAAACTCCTGAGCAACGCCGGGTAGGCACACCTGGTTGTGGTATAAAAACGTTGATCTATTTATTTATCTTCCTCCCACAGTGGTAAGATGTGACACAAGGTCGGGAAAGTGGGATTTGAAAAGCCAGCGCCCGAGAAGGTGAGCACTATGGCCATTAAAAATTGCCTGGGCAGCCCCGTCGGCATTCCCCGGTAGGGGCGCCTCAGGCAGTAAACAATAAACTTACTCCTCCCCAAAGAGGGGAGGCAAAGCCTGGAAGGGTGGACCTCCTAGAAGTGCACAGGACAGTCCCATAGACTGGCGTAAATCAAGCCCCGAAGGCCAAGACGATACCAGTCTATGGGGTGCAGTATCAATCGGAACAGATACTACACTTTGATCTTGGCCAAACTTTTTCAATGCTTGGTTGATGTGTTCGAAAGACGTAACAGTTTGCCCGCCATTTTTTGACAGGACGAATACTCTAGTATGTAAATTATTTATTTGCTAAAAGAATCGTCATACAATTCTAGTGTTTAACTAACACAGACATACAATTTGTCAGTCGAACTGCGACACCTACCGACCAAATACTAATTATCCTCGTAGTAGTAATAGTAAAACTATTAGTATCATTAAACCTGATAGTCCCAACCTTTCCCCCAACGCATCGTGTTTTGCTTTAGGGGCCCCGCCCTGCTAAACCTGAGATCATCGAGATGACTGATCTGGGTGTGTCGGAATCTACCGTGTCTACCTCTCGCGTCCGTTATGACCCGGTCTCGCCTTGCACCTTATTTTGCCTTCCGTACACAAATAATTTGTATCAGTTTCATCGTAAACAGTTGCCCCCATCCCACGACGCCCTTTACCTTTACGCACGCGACCTCATCCACACACATATCTTAGCTTATATATATAAAGTAACGACGACACGCCCCCGTACTTTTGTGATGAATAGCCTTTTTACGACAAGCTACATAAAAAAATCTGTTTCGTCGGTAATTTACGGCAAATATTGGTCTGTGTTGTTTAAAAAATATTCAAACGATTTCATCGATTTTAATATTTAATCTTGACCAATATTTTATTTTTAATTTGTCATAAATAAAGGAAGGTGGGGAAGCTCTTACCCTCCACAGTCATGAGGTTCTAATACTGCTACCTAAATGACCGGCCATTAATTTAATAACAGACACTTTTTTCGAGATTCACCGGTGAAAAATACGCTGACGCGAGAAATATGTACACAATCTAGTACTAATGGAGATTTGGTATCTAACTGTCTGAAGCTAAAACTCCTATTACTTCCATACTGTTGTCATATTTGAGCTGGTGAATCTCTGTCCCATTTGAGGGTTCTTTATAAGGTGCAGAAACGTATCTGTAATTTGATTACCCTACTCTTTCTTCTTCTCTACACCCCTTTCTCTCATAGACGTGATGTTGTTAGTCTCAGTCTTTTCTATAAGTACTATTATGGCATGTGTTCTTCGGAATTGTGCGATCTATTCCCTGCTTCATTTGTTCTAGCTCGTTTGACTCGTTAGTTTGTGCAGGTTTGTGGAACTCTCTTCCTGCTGACTGTTTTCCACTTACCTATAGCCTTGGTCTTTTCAAGACTAAGGCCAATAGGCATCTCCTGTTTTTGCGATAATCATCTTGCGTTCTTGTTAGCTCCTTAAATCAAATGGCTTCATGCCTTGTATGGAGCGATTTCCATGAAAATAAATAAATACATAAAAATGAAGTCTCGATTTGTTCATTTTGCTTTCTTTCCTTTCTTTCTTTTGTTGATTTTGGCTGACCGACGTTGGATTGGAGGGAGAGAGAGAGAGAGAGAGTGAGAGAGAGAGAGAAAGAGGGAGAAAGAGAAGGAGTGAGAGGGGGCGAGAGATTATTACATAAGTGGTAGATGTTTTCATTCAGTTGTGCCAGTAAAAATTTCCGCGTAGCTGGTAGGCAGGTTTTTGGTCTGTAGTTTCTTGGCATCAATCTCTTATCGCTGTGTTTTAAAATTAATCTTGTCTATCGTTTAGTCATCCAATCTGGTATATCTGATTCACATATACATCTTAGATTTTTTTGTTAGTTTTTAATGTTAAATTTTCAAACCAGAATTCATGCATTTCATCGTGTTTAGGTGTTTTCCATTTTGATATTTTTCTTAAGGTCATCTTGATTAAATTGTGTTTCTGTTTCGTCTCCAGTTCTCTTAAGGATCTTTTTTTCATGTTTTTCAGTTATTCGCCATTTCTGTTGTGGTCTTGTCGCTTTTCTCATATGTTGCCCCAGAATTGTCTGGTTTCTGTCGTGTCCGATTGTTCTGTTTTTGTTCTTACTCAATTTACGCTTTAGTAAATCTGGCCTTAATTGTTTTCAAAGTCCTATTTTGCTTGTACTGTTCAGATTTATATCTGTTTCTTCCCAGTTTTCCATTGCTAGTACCTTTTGTTTTATTTCTTCTTCTTCTTCTTCTTCTTCTTCTTCTTCTTCTTCTTCTTCTTCTTCTTCTTCTTATTATTATTATTATTATTATTATTATTATTATTATTATTGTTGTTAGTAATACGTGTTATCTCTATTTATATAAAGTTAGGTATGTGTAGATGTTTATATATTTGTACATACAGGTGTCACTCTTAAATTAATTAAGTGATCATTATGAATTTTAGAACACGGCTGCTAGGCGGAAGTGATCCAAATGTGGGTTATATTATGTATCAATTAAATATGGATCAGTTTGTCTTCATGACTAGTTCTGTCGATTTCACTCCAAAAAACCACCTTCGGCTTTGATGATAGCCTCAAGATAGCCTCGGGATCGGTCAAATACCTTCGTCATTATCTCACGACTTAGATTCTCAAAGACTATTGTGATCTTAGCATTTTGTTTGTTCTTTGTGTTACAGCGGCATCTATTGATTTCTCATCCACCGCACTCTACACAAAGGGTTGCAGTCAGACGAGATGGAAGGCCAGATGTTAGATGAAGTGTGGTTGATGTGGCAGGGCGCTGAGTCTCCCCTCCCCCTTCATTGCTGATCTCCCCTCTCCTCACTCCTCTTGGAGCATGCCTTCACAGCATTACTCCAACGTCTGCGGTTTTTCTTAAATATATTTATAAGAACTTAATTTCACCCGATTCATAAGAGGTGCGGGTGGAGATTGCACAACCGTCGCTTCACTATAGACTCTCTTACAGGTGGCATTCACTATCTCCCAAGACTGAAAGAAGGCTAACATGTATGCCTTAATGGTTAGCACGTTATTCTCACTGGATGTCGGGATTAGTCCGTGGCCTTGTGCCCGGACTTAAGTTAAACTGTAAATATGAATGAAATGAAAAGAACTTGTTAGAAACAACGGTGGTGGCGGGGGTGGTTGGATATGGTGCGTCGGGTACGCAATGCTGGGTGGAGTAAAGATAATGGCATTGGGTATGGATACGAGTGACAACCCTTCGGCTCTGCCCCACCCGTGTCTAATTGCTAGGCCTTTTCTTTTTCTTCTTTAAATGTTTATAGCTGGAAAAATCAACGACCACACCCAAAAACTAAAACATTTCTCCACCTTAGACAGGCGTTCGCTTTTCTCTTTCTTTCTTTCTTTCTTTCTTTCTTTCTTTCTTTCTTTCTTTCTTTCTTCGTTAATTCTCTTCCTTTCTTTGTTTCTTTTAAGTTTCTGTTACGTATAACTATCTTCAAGCGCTGTCAACCCCACCGTTTACCGCTGCCCCCCCCCCCTCACCGGTTGAACATTAAATTTGGCCAACCCAAGTAAATCTTACCTTACAATTATTTTGAGTTCACGACGCAACAACGCATCAACAAATCTCTCTCAATCCAAAACAAAATACATTTTACCCATGGACGTTGGACGTTGGACGTTATAAATAATTACTAGTTATAGAACTGATTTTTTTTTAATAAGAAAAAATCTCACCCTTCCTTCAATTACTGGATTTATTCATTCATTCAATCGTTGTAAGCCTGTTTAGTTGTCAAAAAACGAAAAGCAAACGACGATATTTAAAAAAAAATCTCTTCACACTGGTATTCGCCCTGAATAGTATCATTCGTTAACAACTACAATTGAGTAGAATTTTACTAAAAACACAAAAAACAACAAATTAAGTGAACTCTACATACGACTTATATATATATATATATATATATATATATATATATATATATATATATATATATAGAGAGAGAGAGAGAGAGAGAGAGAGAGAGAGAGAGAGAAAGATAGATAGATAAGAGTAAGAGAGAGATATATAGATAGATAGTTAGAGAGAGAGAGAGCGAGAGAGAGAAAGAGAGAGAGAGAGAGATAGAGAGAGAGAGCGAGAGAGAGAAAGAGAGAGAGAGAGATAGAGAGAGAGAGAAAGATCGATAGATAGATAGATAGATAGATAGATAGACAGAGATAGAGAGAGAGAGAGAGAGAGAGAGAGAGAGAGAGAGAGAGAGAGAGAGAGGGAGGGGGGGGACATTATTTCCAACTCATGTATAATATTTTAAAACGTTATTTTTATTTTATTGCGCCGGGCCCGATTCACGTGCTTTGGTTGTATTACCCTAAGGCCGGCTCTCTGTCCCTAACAATTTACATACTTAAATATCTGAACAGGGCCCCTAATGGCTTTACAATAATAACACTGACCTCACCAACCCGGAGTAGCTATCCGAATATATACCTACGGCGTTGCTAGTCACCCCTGGCACATCATGGGCCTTCTATTCTTATATGTTTGCGAGTCTCTTCAAATCTGCCCGGCGTTAGC
>OY744548.1:40167625-40215125 GCA_963556195.1 Sepiola atlantica
GCTCTCGAGCTGAGGTATGGTTCTGTGCAGTCCTGAGGCGACTCTACCGAGAAATGCCGACAGTGCTGCTCAGGCATTTTTTTAGGCCAGAGTGCGCTTCTCCTAGTGCGCTCACTTATCAAAACCACACTTGGCCTTATGTCTAATCTCCCCTGGAGAGGATGTAAATAAACACTCTGGCCCGGAGTAGTGGTAGTCCCTGCTATTGGTGAACTAGAATCCATCGTTTACAGACTTTTATTTAGTAACAAAATTGTTGACAACATAAATAGAAAATCAAAACGATCCGTGACTTTCTAGTACAGGTAAATTTTTGACATAAGTCGACAAAAACTTCAATCTTTGTATTAATAAAATTATGTGAGCACTTCTCTTGTGTCTGCGTATGTGTTTCTCGTCTCTGCGGTACTTATACGTTATTATTATTTTATTTGCTTTTAATCTATTATTTACTGAAATAAAAAAAATAATGAAATGAAATCCCACACAATGCATTTCGGTTTTCTTTCTAAATAAGTCAGCCTCTTTAATCTTTGTTAATAGTGGCAATATTTATTGAAATAAAAAATGCAATAAAAATCAAATTTAAAAATCCTATAAAAAATAATTTAATGACGAAATTAAATTTACCACTATGCATTCGGTTTCTTCATAAACAAGTCAGCCATTTATTTAATAGTTGAACATAAAGGATGAATTACCTCGTGACTCTTTCAAAATTTGAAAGGAATTTAGAAGCATTTAAACTGTCGAATAGAAAGTCATTTCTGACTTTAAAATTCTCAAAACAATATATTAAAAAAATTAGACGTATTTCTATGTATGTGTGTGTGTTGTGTGTATGTTATGTGTGTGATTGTGTGTTGAGTGTGTTGTGTGTGTATGTGTGTGTGTGTGTTGTGTATCCAGCTAAAACTCAGAAACTACTAAAGATACATGTACAAACCTGACATCATCGGATTCCGTGTGACACCAACTGGTTATGATACAAAAAATGTTGTAAATATTAATCCTCTCAGTCACCAAGGACCAAGTTAGTGTACGAAGGGGAGGGGGGGGCAGAAAAACGATGGTCTTTCATTTTTAGTGGTAGTTGTACCAAAAACAACACTGAAACTAGGTCAAACAGTCAGCTACTAGAAAAAAGCAAGAAAGCAAGAAAGAAAAAGTAATCACTTTTTCTTTCTTGCTTTCTTGCTTTTTTCTTTCTTTTTATTATATTGAACCAATTGTTAAAGATATATATGTATATATATATATATATATATATAAAATATGTTAAAAGAGTAACAAGACTGTGGATTGGTAGAAGGAGAGAGAAGTTTTCAAAGAAAGATGCTACTCACACTTTTTTCAGTTTTTTCTCTTGTTATCAATGCTCCCGGGCAATGTCGAATATCCCACAATGCTTTCCTGATCGACAGTATCTTTCTAGTGTCACAGACCCTCTATTATTTGGGAGGTTGATATGAAGACTTAGTAGAAACTGTCTTAAAAGATGAAGGCTTCTTTTTGGTTGGTTCTACTGGGGGGAATTTGTGGTGATTCTTCATGGGGTCGAGATCGTTAGTACTTGCTAATAATTAACACAAGTCATTTGTACCTGAGAGAGAGAGAGAGAGAGAGAGAGAGAGAGAGAGAGAGAGAGAGAGAGAGAGAGAGAGGGTATGTTCAAAAAGTAACGTTACTGATAAAGTTTTTAATTCTACTATTTTCTTACCCAGAACTCTGGGCAATGCGAGCTAGCCCTTCTAGTCATGCTCTACTGTATAGAGAAAGGCCAATGTGCATATAAACAAATATATGTACTTGAATTCCTTCATGAAAAAGTTAGCAATTAAGACACATGTTTTTTTTAGCCCCCGAACGAAACCATTTCAAGTGGTCAGGGGAAGAGAAAAAGCAAATAGCAAGTCAAACAATAATCTCAGACTTACATCGCCGCCTGCAATGAATTCGAAAAAAAAAATACTCTACTGTAAAGTCAACGGTGAGTGTTTTTTCTTCTTTAGGTCATCAGAAATGATAATAATTTATATAGGAAAAATTAAATGACTGACTATGATTTTATATGAATATTTTATCTAGATAAAAAAATTTATGCTTTGCAAGTGTTTGCACAAGGGTGTACACTAGTATATAAATGATTATTTACAAATAAATGGATTGACCCAAAAGCTCCCTTTTTATTGGCTACTACACGAAGATAGGGGAATGCATCACTTCTTTCCCCGGATTACTTGACCATATAATGCTGAGTGTTAATCTAGAGTACCATTTTTTGAGTCTTTGGTATGACTCGACTGAGGATTGAACCTTGATCTCCCAACCAATTAGCAAACACTCTAACAATTAGGCCAAATGGTACAAACTGAGCAAACAATTTCGTTTGTTTAACTCGTTTGAATTCCTCAAGACGGCCTCGTTTAAATAAGAGCGATTCTTCTATTTAGAAAAGATTTAATTTCCGCTTCCGTTCTTTACACTTTGAGAATTGTTTTCTTAGTCTTTCCAAATTCATTTTAGGGTTAGCCTGAGGTGGTTGTCTGACTTGCTATTTGTTTTCTGGTTTCCCTTACGACTTTAAAGTGGTTTCATCTGGAAGCTAGAAAAGGAATGTGTTTTGCCATCAAACGGTCAAACTCACTCACTGTTGAATTAGCACGTTAACTTTTTGTTGTAAATCAAATGTTTACTTGGTTTTGAGTGACGTGTTTCTTGCTGCTGCCCTTCTTTTAGTCACTTGTCTTTCTGTAAGTTGTCCAATCGGTTCGTGTTCTTTGCTATTTTGAGGTGAATTTCTAGGTTGGGACGACGAACCTTGTCTCCAACGTTGAATGAGTCTAACGCAAAGATTGTGACCGACTTTTATTTTAAACTACCTGACTTAGCACAAGAGTGGGTCGAAATTGTCTAGTGGAGGCTACCATCCCGTAATTTGCAACCACTGAATGACTACCATCAAGCCGGACAGCCATCTACCGTGGGCTGCCATGCTCGCCGTTTGCATCGAGAAGGAACCTTTAGCAGCAGTTTTTTCCTGATAACACATTACGACTGTTGAGAAAGTTAAACACACAAATTACCCCCCTCCCGCTGAATAAAATAACAACTTGTGTTCGATTAATCGTACACAATGAATTATTTACAATAGGTTTACAATGCTTCAGCATGAAATAACTCCAAAGGGTTAATTTGCCGCAAACCCCCAAACCCAACCTTAGTTTCAACTTTCAAAGATAAAGTTACTTTAACAGTCAAAGGGAAGTAACTACGTTTATAGAAAATTGCTCGAACATTTCAATAAAACTTTTCAACGTCAATTTTCTGTTAGTTCGTCGTTACGTTAAATTCACATAGAAAAATTGGTTTTAGTGTAGCTGAAGACTCTCACCTCCCCACCCCACAAAAACGAAATTCTACATATTTTAGTCGATTACGTGTGAACAACATGAAAAACTTCAAAAATAAAAAACAACAACAACAAAAAACAAAGACAGACAATTATTTTAGAATCTAGAGTGTGAGATAAGTTTCGCATATAAATTTAACGAAAAAAATGGTCACCAACTTTCCGACCAGATAGCGTTTTCACAACATGTAATCGTTTTAGTTAAATCTTAGAATAAAACCATACAGGATCGGCGGCACAGTTATAAAAGTGGGGGGGGGGGGGTCTCCTAAAAAGTGGGGGGGGGGACCCGGTTTAACACATGCATATATAACTTCATTATTGATGACCGTAAAGTGGGGGGGAGGGGGCTCAAGCCCCCCCCCCTTCCCCCCGGTGCCGCCGTCAATGCCATGTTCTTGTTTTTATGGGAGGGGAATACACAAATTTAGGGTGGTAGGGTTAAGTGAGAGTTTTTTAGGGATGGGGGGGGGTCGTCGTTTCTTTTCTAAAATGTTTTTATGTCTTTTTAAAATGTTTTTAAAATATTCTTTTTAAATGTTTTATTTTCTAGTTTCTTTTTGATAAAATAATCTTTTGTAAATAATAACTAATTGTTTTAATGACGAAAGAAATTATTTTACCTTAATTAAATTTTGATTTTTATTACTAAATTTTTAGCAGGAAAAAAACAAAACCCAAAAAAACAAAATGCACAGAATTTATCTCCTTAACTGTTATGGTATCTTCATGTTAGGTGAAAGATAACTCCAACACACGACGTTATATTCTTAATGTGCCTTGAAGGACATCCTTTATTGAACTGCCCAGTTGAGGGGGTAGGCTTTATTAGTCCTCCCTAAACGGAGAGTTCCAGTAAGGGGACGCTACTGGCAATAACATCATATCCTTCTTTTCCAAACAATTGTTGAATCACCCTTATTGAATGTTCATTCCTTAAATCGTTGGGGTGGCCTGATGGTGCGGCCAGATCGAGATGTGTGGTTAGGAGGGGTGTTACTCGCTTGATTTGTATCAGGTGCTGTGACTGTGTGTGGGATGTGGCTAGCATGTTGTTTGTGTGTTTTTTTTGTGTTCAATCGTCCGATGGGAAGCCTGGCGTCTCAGAGAGGTCCGAGATGAGTCTTCTCTCAAATGTTGTCGATTCCTGTGGATTACTTTTCCTGATGGGGTCTGCACCAGGTATGATCTGGGTTCCAGGCATGCTTGTGTGACAAGTGCAGGGGACCATCTGCCAGCATCCTTCTCCAGTATTCGAACATGCTGTCCCACCTGCAGATTAGGGAGATCTCTGGTGTGCTGGTCGTAGTATCTCTTTTGTTCCACTTGCCTTTGGTATAGGCAAGTTGTGACTTCCTCTCTTTGTGGAGTGTGGTTGGCACATCTGACTGGGAGGTTTCCTATCAACTTTTTGTTGTACAGTAGCTCACCAGGGGACGGGACTGTATGGTCTAGAGGAGTTGTCCAGGTCACGCCCACTTGAGGTGGCTTTCTTCATCGCAGATTTGATTGCCTGTACACATCACTAGGCCAGGCCGTTTGATTTCGGGTATCTGGGTGATGATGTGCGATGCTCAAAACCCCATTCCTTAGCAAACTGTTTGAAGAGAGCGAAGCTGAAATGTGGGCCATTATCCCTTTCTGGGATCCCTTGTTCTCAAAAAATTTGTCTGGTCAGATCTATGACCTCCTGGCTAGAGAAGTTGCTTAATTTCCTAACAAACGGATATTTGTAATAATATTCCACTATTACCATAAAATCAGATCCATTGTCTAACCGGGATCTCATGTGACATCAGGGATTCTGCACTCTGCGGTTTCTGGTTTTCTTGGCATATATCGCATAGTTGGATTGCTCTGTCTATGTCCTGGTTGATCTTATCCCAGAATGCACAGCTTTTGGCTCTCAGTGTCCATATTGGATCTTGTGTATTACTTCTACTTGCATAGACTTGGGTATAATAATCCGATCGCTCATGATTAGGATCCCATTCTCGATGGCCAGCTCATCCCGATAGGGCCAGCAGGGTCGCATTCTTGTTCCAACCTCTCTGATTGTGTCAGACCAGCCTCACAGAATCAAGTCCCTCAGCTCGCACAGGGTGACATCAGCATTTATTGCCTGGTGTATTTGTGTCAATTTCTCTGCTGAGAATTGTACAAAGTCAAACCTGAGGTCGAGGTCGATTGCTTCCTTTGCTTTTTTGTTGGGTAGTCTTGAGAATCTCTCAGCTAGAACCATTTCCCTACCAAAGCAATACACAATAGTTTGGTTATAACCCTGGATACGCAGTAGCATCCGTTGGAGACGAGGTGGAGCTGCAGTCAGGTTCTTCAGATTGATCATCTCCAGTGGTTTGTGATCGCTTTCGACCTGGAATGAGCATCCGTAGAGGTATGTCCTGAAGTGCTCACATCCAAACATGACTGCTAATATCTCGCGTTCAATGTTAGCATACCGTTGTTTGGTGTCTGTTAGGGATTTTGATGCAAAAGCTATGGGTTTTCCTTCCTGTAGAAGAGCTGTGCCTAGGCCTTTGTTTGACACATCTACCTGGAGTACAGTCTGTTTCGTGGGGTCAAAGTATGTTAAAAGCATCTCTTTGCATATGATGTCTTTGATTTGATTAAGGGACTTCTGATGACTTTGAGTCCACATGTATTCAGTATCATTCTTTAGTAGATCTCTCAGGGGTGCTGTGAGATCTGACAGGTGTGGGATGAACGGTGCCATGTAGGTGATGATACCCAACACCTTTTGTAGGATGGTGATGTTCATTAGGCTGGGTAACGCCTTGATTTCATCCACCTTGCTGGGATCAGGGCTTATCCCATTTTCGTTGTACATTGCTCCTAAGAAGTGTATTTGCTTCTGGTCGACTGCATAATTTTTACTATTGAAAACGAGTCCTTCTGCTTGTGCTATTTTCATCAATTTGTGCAAGTTTTCATCATGCTAATCTTTGGTTTTGCTGTAGATGGTGACGTCGTAGACTAATCCGAAAGTGCCAGGGCATTTCTCAAGTATCATCTCCATTTTATGCATGAAGATATCCTGAGACATCACTAGGCCAAAGGGCATTCGCTGAAAGAAAAATTTTCTAAACGGTGAGTTAAAGGTAGTCAGTAGCTGGGATTCGGCGTCTAGCTTCACAGACCAGGACCCATTTTTGGCGTCCAGTTTCGAGAAATACTTGACACCTTAGGTCACCACAAAATGTTTTAGGGTTTCCCAGGCTCCCTTGTAGGCACCCTGCATCTGCACAGATCCATGTTGTGTGATGCTGGAACAGTTGTACATAGTGAGTATAGTGTGTTCATTGTGAGTTGCACCGTGGACTGGCTGTTCCTCTGAGTTCACTCGCTTTGGTAACATCTTACGGAACGTACGTAGAGGAAGGTATTGCCTTTAGCTCCTGTGTCAACCTTGGTTCTTAGTTTGTGAGTTCCTGGTCAGTTGGGAAGCTTTATGTGAAGCTCTATTAAGGCTTCAGTCCGAGTATTACTCTGTTGCTGAATCTCATCGAAGGACAGTTCCTCGTTGTCTCTTTGATGAGTATTTATTGGGCTCCCAGATGTTCTGTTTTAACTCGGGAATCCCTTGATATCGTGTGTGTTTATGCGGAGTATTTTTCCGCATTCTCCCTTCTGTTGGTACATTTGCCCAATGATTTCTTCTATCCACATGCTGAACATGTGGTACCTCATGCCGGACATTTTCCGTTTCTGTGGGGCTGTGTGCTGTCACATCGTTTGCAGTTGTTGTATCTGATGGTGTCTATTTCCTTGCTTCTTTTTTCTTGTTGCTCGGCCAGTTGTTTCATGTGGCTCATTGAAGTTTCATGTATCCTGCCACTATTTAGAGCTTCCTGGAGTGTGAGCCCTTCGCCTTTTGTCAAGAGCTGTTTCTGTAGTTCCGGGTGCTACGTTCCAGTGATGACTTGCTCTATGAGCCTTTCGTCCATTTTCTGGGCATCTCGGAACTCGTACTTGTTCGCCTGCAACCTGCACCTGGCCAGAAAGTCGTCGATATTTTCAGCGTCCGTTTGCATGTACTGACGCAGGTAGAAGCGTGCGATACAAAAATTCACCTGAGATTCTAATCGTTCCTCGAATTTTTGCCAAATCACTCTTGGATCCTTCCGATCGGCTTTGTTTTCAAACATCCAAGTGTTGTACCTTCTATGACCTTCTTCTCCAGCCAATAACAGAATGTGGTCAACCTGTCTGTCTGCTGGAATATTCTTGACCGAAAAATAGAGGTTACAACGTTGTTTGAAAAATCTGAATGAATCCACCAGATTCGTGGAAGTCCAACACATCACCGACTCACACGTGTTCTCAGCCATCATAACAAAAAGAAATCTTGACACAAAATATGGTACAGATAGATATATATTGCAATGCACTTACTTGAATAAGTTTGTTTTTTGAACGGGAAGTGTTAACTTTCTCTGTTGTTAGCCATATTCTATTTTTTTTTCTTTTTTCAAGATGGCGTCTTCCACGCTAGCACGTGGTGTCTTTTAATACGCTCCGAGTTCCTTCGAGATATTGCTTCTTGCATTTTTCTTTTAAATTCCTTTTAAGGCTGGGTGCTGTCTACTGTAGACGTTCTTGATACTACTGTAACCGCTGCCACCATATTATAGTATATCAATACATATAAAAGACATATTAAGGACAAGTCGAACACACGACATCAGATTTTAATGTGCCCTGATGGGTGCATTTTATTGAACTGCTAGAAAGGGGGGGGGGAGAACACTTTCTTAGTTCTTCTTAATTGAAGAATTCTGGTAGGGGATGTTACTGGAGTCATAACATCACAGCGGCTATCTTGCTTTTTCAGGAACTAAGATAGCAGAGCGAACCGGAAATGGGTCCGGGTACTACTTTAATTCAAGCCAATAAAAATGGGTTCTTTGATATGACAGCGGCGCAATTTTGGTTAGGTCTGGTACCTTAGTTCATGAAAAAGCAAGATGGTTGCCACTGATAACTCACACCCAATATTTATTGAAAACTTCACATGTTAATATTTTATATTAAATATAAAATATCATTTTTTAAAGCGCAAATAGATCACAAAATTAATTGTTTTAGTTTTCCAAGTGTATTTCCTTTAAATTAATTTATGTCGCCAATAATACTGTTTACTTTGATAATTATTTACATGAATTATGTACTGGTTGGCTTATAAAAACTTTTGGTGCTGAAAATGAATTCCAAATGGATAAAATAATGCAATTTTTTTGCAAATATCAACAATTATTTTCATTAGCACATAATCAGCTTGATGATTTTTGCTTACACATTGAAATAGTAATGATCACAGGGGAGACAACTCATGATTTATCTTTTAAAAATGTCAGGGGAAGTAACCCGATTCATCACATGGGGAATAACTCTAATCATAATTTTAAATAGTTTCGCCATCTCAGTACTGAAAACATGCAATATTTGCACCTCTCTGACTGTGGGTAAGTAAGTAAGGTTGGTTGATTTTAAACTGTTTTTTGAATATTAAATATCTCAATGCATAGAAAGTTGGGTATTGGTAAAAAACTCTATTTCTAACTTGTACCAATTTTTGAGCAATTAGTTTTTAAGATCACTTAATAAAAATCACTCGAAAATCCTCGTTTCTGAAACACGTTTATAAGAATTAAATATCTTTGAAACTACAAAGTTTAAACTTCTGAAAATTGGTGTGTCGATTGGTCCCAAGTCCTAGATAAGTGCCTAAAAGTATGGTCGGGTTAGCACGGTTAATTGTGACCCGAAACAACCCACCATCATCACCTACATCCTTTTAAGACAACTTTTGCGATGCTTATTAAATTCATAAAAAAGTTTGCGGTTACATCTAATGATACATAGATTAACTAAATTAAAACCAACTAATTTACTTTATTCGTAATCGACTTTGTGGTTCTAGTTTCGGTTGATAGTCGCACTGCTTCAGTCACCACATCAAAAAGTATGTGGTTGATTCGTTATTCAAATCCTGTTGTTATTCCCCTTAGATGTCAAATTAATAAAAAGAGTTACGTCCCCTTAATATTGTCAGAAATGGAAAGAAAAAGTCAAACACCGTTCTTAAAATTTTTTTTTTTTTTAACATAGTTCACCCCAAACAAGGCAGGCTGCCACTGTAGACATAAGGGGCTACTGAGAAAAAAGAAAAGGGGAGAAGGTTGCGGGGGGGGGGGGGTCAACCTAAATTGAGATCTGCGCAGCGAGATGTCTGTTTACATTAGTTTTAAATTTCTGCATGTCAGTACTGTCGGGGAAACAGGGGACAGGGAGAGAGTTCCAGAGGCCAGCAGCACGGGGAAAGAAACTATTTGAGTAGAAGGCTCTCCGGCATCTGGGGACCTTCACAGTGAATGAATGAGATTTAGTTGATTGTCGAGTTAGTCTAGTGAATTTACGTCGAGAGGGCACCAGGGTAGCCAATTCATCGGAGCATAATCCATTGAAGTATTTGTAAAACAAGCACAAGGATGCTACATTGATGGGACAGGGACTGGAGCTTGGTTGACAGTGAGGGACCTATTAGGTTGGCGACTCTTTTTTGGACCTTGTCAAGGAGGGAGAGACTAGTAGATGATGCACCAGCCCAGATGTGACAACAATACTCCATGCATGGGCGGATGGTGGCTTTGTAGAGATACAGGATAATGTCAGGTGTGAGGAGTTTACTAGCATGGTAGAGGGAGTCAACCTTCTTTGCTGCAGCCTTGGCAATGTTTTCAATGTATTTGTTCCAATTCATGTTACCTGTGAAGGTTAGGCCGAGGAGTTTGAATGATGAACTCTCAGGTAGGATGTTATTTGCCATGACAATCGGTGGTTGGAGAGGTTTCTTATAATTATTAAAGGAAAGGAGCCTTGTCTTTGCGGCATTAAAAGTTACCAACCATTTATGACTCCAATCCACTACAGCCTGGAGGTCATTTTCTAAAGATTCAGCCATTGCCTTGGATATGATCGCGTCGGTTTTGCCAACATGGCGAGAGTAAAGCATGGTGTCGTCAGCAAATAAACCGATCTCAGACTCTATGTCATCAGGGAGATCGTTTATATAGATCAGGAACAACAAATGTCCAAGGATAGATCCCTGGGGTACACCAGCATTTATGTCATGTTGCTTAGATGAACGGCCATCGAGGACAACCTGGATTTTTCTTTTGTTTAGGAAGGATCTAATTATATTAAGTAATTGCCCAGTAATACCGTATGAGCGTATTTTCAGAGGAAATTTCCCCACATTGAACACCGACCCGTGTTTAAAGTGTCCGTTTTTGTTTGTTAAGGGTGGGGTAGTAACTTGCAAATATATCTAGAATTACTCGGTTGTAATAATTCAAAATTTATAAATATATAATCATCCACAGACAGACTGTATCGCTGTATCACAGCTCTCCTCAGTGTGGCTAGACAAGCAACTGCCGCAAACTGGGATCATATATATATATATATATATATATATATATATATATATATATATATATATATATATATATATATATATATATACAAATTATTTATTTAAAAACTATACCTCACATATACCAGAGACATACCATGGTTTCATTGACATGGATAGATCTTTACTGTTTAGAAAAAAAAAATCCACCCCTCACACACACACACACACACACATATATATATATATATATATATATATATATATATATATATATATATATATATATATGATAAAGAATGGAAAAAGTGTTCTGACGTAATGGAAATTGAAAAAGGAAAACTAAAAAATATTATTTATGTATTCATCAACGTTTAGTCTTTATTTCAAGACTTCCTCAGAATGATTGTTGATGTATACATTAATAATATATTTTGGTTTTCCTTTTTCAATTTCCATATATATATATATATATATATATATATATATATATATATATATATATATATATATATATATATATATATATATATATCGTGACCGCCAAGCCTGGAGTGGAAGACTTTGATCAAGACTAACAGGCAGGCCCACCCTCTTATAGAGGACTAATCAAAGACCTGTTCAAAAATAAATCGGATGAAGAATAATAATATATATATATATACATATATATATATATATATATATATATATATATATATATATATATATATACATATATATATATATATATATATATATATATATATTAAATAAAGTGTTCTGTTCGAAATTCCGTATATATTACTGAGTTCAACATGAAGATTGTCAACTTCGGAAAGTTGCACCTGAAGAAAGTCAAAGTTTACATCGGCCGAAACGTTGTGAATAAAACCATAATGAGAATAGTAGTCTGAAATGTGAAAATAATACAAGTTATTAATCCTTATCTAAAAAATTCCGACACATATTTTTTGTTTTTATTCTATACTAGTAGAATCCGACATTACTCGGGATTGAATGAGGATCACTACTATGCACTTTTGCACACCATATTACTTCCTTTATTTTTACTGCTCTTATCCTCCCATTTCGCCATCTGATATAGACAGAAGCAGCTGAAATCTGGGAAAATTGTCTGAATTAGTGTTTTATACATATGGTTTAAATTTCATTAAAATCGGATATACGTATTTGAAGTTTTAAAGGGGTTATGTATCCATGGGTCACTTAGAGGTCACTTAGAGGTGGGGCCACATAGATATTCGGCACATAATGGAGAGATTTTGAACTACTTCCATTGTCTTCCCCGGGAATTTTATACATATAATATTAATTTCATCAAAATAGGATATCTGTTGCCACCAGGTCAGGTTGTCTGAAGATATTGGCTTCCTAACCCAAAATGCACCAAACATTGATGTTTATTGTTTCTTTTTCTCTTTGCAAAACTCAATGTTCTGTAAAGCACAAAACATAAAAACACAATTTTCCTCTCTCTCCATCTTTCCATACCCTCCCCATCTTTCCCTCCCCCTTTTCCATACCTCCTTTGCCCTCTCCCTCCCTTCCCCCTTTAAACTCCCCTCCCCCCCCCAACCTGTGACGCTTAATGACAGAATCCTGGTGGTTGACCCAGGTACAAATAAGACATGGCCAAGCAACACACAACTTTGGCCCTTACTTGGGCTAGACGGGCGGTCAGAGAGGCTCAATCCAATCAATCTGTTGGTCACAACAAGCCCCTAATTCAGAAGACATAATCAGCACTTTGCATAACCCATACATATACCACAAATAATGTTTCCCAGATTGCTGAATTAGAAGGTGGTGGCTGTAGGGTTTAATGGTTTGAAGGAAAAGGACTGTGACATGGCTTTGCCCCCTCCCCTCCCCATCTGTTTTCCTATTTCTTGGGTGGTGAAACAAGAAGGAAGGGCAAGTGCTTGCAGACCCCTTCAAATACGAGTATACCACCCCTGTATCTCTGTCTTACAAAGGCGAATAAGTCACCTCCTCATATTTCCCATTAAATTGGACTCCGTGGCGAGGGGAGAGCAGAGACGATGAAAGTTTACAAATAAATAGAAAATAGATGACTGGAAAATCAACCAAGAGACCACACACAGAACTTGACTCGAAAAAGAGAATTTTCCAAGATTTATTATATCTGGAATCAGAAATTATCTCCATTCTTAACCCAAAAGGGTAATCTCCACAAACATAACACTTCAAATCGTTAAAAATTTATGCAATGGAACAATATTAGTAGACGTGGAAAAAAAAAAAGAAGATATGCCGATACTCTACTAAAAATCGAAAATTTCCATAATAAAAAAATAAAAACTTATCCGAATGGAAAAATGAATACATCAAAGGGTGTAATTCGAAGTAAAGAACTCTCCAGCTACACAATAGATGAAATAAAAACAGAATTGAAATTTCGGGGTCTAATAGATATCAAAAGAGTGTCCATTAAAAAGAACGGAAACATCATACAAATAAACACCTATATCATGACCTTCAACAAACCAAAGGCTCCAAAAGAGATAAGAATTTGATACTCAATAGAAAAAGTTGAACTATTCGTACCAAAACCCTTTCCAGTGTCATAAATGCCAAAAGATGAAGATACATGTTATAACCGGCCAGTATGCGGTAGATGTTCTCAGAAAAACCCCTGACCACACTACAAATGAATGCATAAACAGGTGCAATTGTGCAAACTGTGGAGAAGATCATCCAGCCTACGCAAGGATCTGCAATGTGTGGAAGAAAGAAAAAGAAATAATAACCGTGAAACAAAGACAAAATCTCTTTTCCTGAAGCAAGGAGAATCGTAAACACATACATGGGGGGAAAAAGCTATGCAAAAATTACCAAAATAAAAGAAACTAGCCCAAACAATGATGAATATGACATGCTCGTTGAAAAATGACTGAATCTGGGTCCAAATGACTGCCCCAAATTTATAAGTAAAATCAAACCCACAATCATGAATATCACAAATACGAACACCTACCTCGAGATAAACCAACAATCAAAACATCAGACAAAACAAAAATAGAACAACCACAAATCCCTGGCACATCCGGAACCAAACAATCACTGGCTCAAGAGAGAACAAATAAAAAAGCAACTCTCACAAAACAAGAACCCAAATCCCCCAACACAACATCATGATCACGATCAAGATCTAAAACTAAAACAAGAAATAAACAAGAAAATTCTGAAGCCATAAATGTTGACAGAAACATCAACAATCCAAATCTAAAAAAGGAAACATAAACCATGGCAAACAAAATATTACAATGGAACATAAGAGGCACAAAAATTAATCTGGAAGAAATGATACTCCTCATCAAAATTTTCTGGCCTGCTATAATCTGCCTACAAGAAACTCACCCAAAAGAGAATGACACAATCAATATAAAACGTTACTCATCATCCAACTACATAAACAAAAAATCAAACATAGCCACTGGTGGATCATCATTATATATCAATAAAAATATTTCGCACAGCCAAATAATCTTAAAAACAATAGAACCCATGATGACACATGCCGAAAGCGACCACTTCCCTATTTATACTGGAAAACATCCAAAACAAGATGACAAAATAACTTATTGGAACTTACAAAAAGCAAAGTGGGAAAAATTCCAAAACTAATGTCAATATAGACTAATACCAGACGCTAAGACTGACACTGAAGAACATATTACATATTTCACCAATACTCTCCTTGCCATTGCAAAAGAGAACATACCAAAAAGCTCCACTTCCTCAAAATTCAGCAAAGCATGGTTCAACAAAAAATGCCAAAAAGCTGTAAGAACACCACGTGCTAACCTAAGAAAATTTAAAAGTAACCCAACCAAAGAAAAATTGGACATATACAAAAACAGCAGAGCAAAAGTACGAAAAACTATCAAAGAATCAAAACAGAATACATGGAAAAACTATGTATCAAAAATAAATGTAAACACCAAAACCAAAAAAGTATGGGAGATGGTCAGGAAAATATCAAGGAAGAACAATGAGGACCCGATCAAACATCTTATTTGCAACAACATAAAGATCACCAACAAAGAAAACATTGCAAACAAACTAGCTGAACAATTTTCAATAAATTCCTCATCAAAAACCCAAACAAAAATCATAAAACAGAATGAAGAAAAAAAACAACAAAAACTTCAAGTCAAAAAATGAAGAAAAATACAACCAACCATTGAACAGAACAGAATTAGAAGAAACAATACATAAATCTCTGATACAGCAGTTGGCTCTGATGAAATTCATTAACAATTTCTTAAAAAACTACCAAAACCATCCCTAAACTACCTATTACAAATATATAACAAAATATGGAGAAATAACAGCATTCCCAAAAACTGGAAACAAGCTATAGTGATCCCAATACCCAAACCCATAAAAGACCATACAGATCCAATAAATTATCGACCCATTACCCTCACTAGTTGTCTGTATAAGACGTTCGAAAGAATGGTTAATGAGAGACTATCATGGTATTTGGAAACCAAAAACCTGATTACAAAAAATCAGTCAGGCTTCAGGAAAAGTAGAAGCCCTATTGACCACCTAATTAGACTTAAAACACTCATAAGGGAAGCATTTGTCAGGAAGGAGCATCTGATAGCAATCTTCTTCGACATTAAAAAGGCATACGACACTACATGGAAATACGGCATTAAAAGAGAGCTACATGAACTTGGACTTAAAGGCAGAATGCCAGAATTGATCTGCAACTTTTTAAATGATAGATACTTCCAAGTGCGAATGGGCAACATACTTTTCGCCTAAAAAGAACAAGAAATGGGTGTACCCCAAGGAAGCATCCTGTCCGTCACCCTTTTCAATATAAAAATAAATAACGTCATTAAAACATGAATACTGGGATCGACTACGCTCTATACGTGGATCATTTACTTATATGCTATCGATCATTTACTTATATGCTATCGATCATTTACTTATATGCTATAGATCATTTATTTATATGCTATCGATCATTTACTTATATACTATCGATCATTTGCTAATATGCTATCGATCATTTACTTATATGCTAGCGATCATTTACTTATATGCTATCGATCATTTACTTATATGCTATAGATCATTTACTTATATGCTATCGATCATTTACTTATATACTATCGATCATTTGCTAATATGCTATAGATCATTTACTTATATGCTATCGATCATTTACTTATATGCTATAGATCATTTATTTATATGCTATCGATCATTTACTTATATACTATCGATCATTTGCTAATATGCTATCGATCATTTACTTATATGCTAGCGATCATTTACTTATATGCTATCGATCATTTACTTATATGCTATAGATCATTTACTTATATGCTATCGATCATTTACTTATATACTATCGATCATTTGCTAATATGCTATAGATCATTTACTTATATGCTATCGATCATTTACTTATATGCTATAGATCATTTACTTATATGCTATCGATCATTTACTTATATACTATCGATCATTTGCTAATATGCTATAGATCATTTACTTATATGCTATCGATCATTTACTTATATGCTATAGATCATTTACTTATATGCTATCGATCATTTACTTATATACTATCGATCATTTGCTAATATGCTATAGATCATTTACTTATATGCTATCGATCATTTATTTATATGCTATCGATCATTTACTTATATGCTATAGATCATTTATTTATATGCTATCGATCATTTGCTAATATGCTATCGATCATTTACTTATATGCTATCGATCATTTACTTATATGCTATAGATCATTTATTTATATGCTATCGATCATTTACTTATATGCTATCGATCATTTACTTATATACTATCGATCATTTGCTAATATGCTATAGATCATTTACTTATATGCTATCGATCATTTACTTATATGCTATCGATCATTTACTTATATGCTATCGATCATTTACTTATATGCTATAGATCATTTACTTATATGCTATCGATCATTTACTTATATGCTATCGATCATTTACTTATATGCTATAGATCATTTATTTATATGCTATCGATCATTTACTTATATGCTATCGATCATTTACTTATATACTATCGATCATTTGCTAATATGCTATAGATCATTTACTTATATGCTATAGATCATTTACTTATATGCTATCGATCATTTACTTATATGCTATCGATCATTTACTTATATGCTATAGATCATTTATTTATATGCTATCGATCATTTACTTATATGCTATCGATCATTTGCTAATATGCTATAGATCATTTACTTATATGCTATCGATCATTTACTTATATGCTATCGATCATTTACTTATATGCTATCGATCATTTACTTATATACTATCGATCATTTATTTATATGCTATCGATCATTTACTTATATGCTATCGATCATTTACTTATATGCTATCTATCAAAATACATACCCACAGCTGAACGTAAACTCCAACACTGATTTAAATTCTCAAAAGACAAAACAAAATGTATACATTTCTGCAAACTCCGAAGGTTCCATCATGACCCCAGACTGAAACTGGACGACGATAATATCACAGTTATTGATCAACACTTGGGATTCATATCTAATAGAAAATTGACCTTTATACCCCACATTAAATATCTAAAAGCAAAATGCCACAAGGCACAGCAATTAATCAAAGTTCTGGCACACACAAACGAGGGTGCAGACAAGTATACATTATTAAAATTATACCAAACACTTGTTCGATACAAACTGGACTACGGCTGCTTCATCTATGGATTAACCTTAAAATCTTACCTAAAATCATTAGAAACTGTTTGGTTTGTCTTGAAGTGATTTTACCTTTTTTCCCCTTTTTATTAATATGCCTTCTACAAATCCACACAACAAATACCTTTCTATTTCCTATAATAACATCACAAGTCTCAGGTCAAACTTTCCTGATGTTCAGTCCTTTCTCTTGGGCAAATCTCCTCACATCTTTGCTCTTTGTGAGACTAATCTGGATGCTTCTATTGATAGCAACGAACTACATATGGATGGTTATTTGCCTCTTGTCCGCTTAGACTCTTCCATGCATTTGCATGGTCTTGCTCTTTTTCTTCACAAGGATCTCCCCATTGCACGTGTCCCAGCCTTGAATCTCATGGGTGTCCTTTTATCTGTATGAGGTTGTCTTTGCTGCACTTCACTTCATATTTGTTCTTTTTGTACTGTTCCCCTTTTGCCAATGACTGCTCTGTTGTTGATACTATATCCAGCAGTATTGATGAGGCATTGCAAATTCATCCGTCAAGCTCCATCTGATTTTTTGGTGACGTCAATGCTCATCATTCTGACTGGCTCCCTCACTCTAACCGCACAGATCTAGCTGGTGAAATCTATCTTAACTTTTCTCTGTCTTATGACTTGTCCCAAATTGTCACCTTCCCCACATTTTTCCTGATAATGATGTTCATTAACCATCCTTATTTGATCTTTTTCTCACTTCTATTCCTAACTCATATTATATTTCTTCTCCTCCATTGGGTTGTCATTGGATCATGCTGTTGTTGAAGTTAATTTTTCGGTTAAGTCTTCTATTGATCGTCCCATTCATAAGAAGACGTTCAACTACTGGAAGGCTGATTGGGATGGGCTTTCGCAGCTTCCTATGTGACGTTCCATGGCGTTCTGTCTTTGGTATGTCTCTGAATGATGCTGCTAGGGGGGGGGGGGGGTTACTGAATGGTTTCTTGTTGGAATTAACACTTTTATTCCTCATCGTAAGTTTCAAACCAAATCTCATTCTCCTCCATGGTTTTCATCTGTTTGTGCTTCTGCCATTGACCATCGTAACCATTTTTGAGAATTCTAGAAAATTCTCCAGAAAAGCTAGCAATGCCTGCAAGAGAGCAATCTCTGAGGTTAAGTCTAGCTACTCTCAAAGGATTTGTGACTCTATCTCATCTCAAACGGTTGGCTCTCATGATTTTTTGAGACTCTACAATAATGTTATTAATAGTGGCAAGTCTGCTATTCCTTCTCTTTTTAATGGTCTTCAGGTCATTTCATCTTCTAAGGATAATGCTGATCTCTTTGCTGTTTTTTTTTTGCTGACAATTCTTTTCCTGATGATTCTGGTGCTGTTCTTCCTGATTTTCCTTTAAAAACTGATCACTCTCTTGATTCTGTTATTATCACTCCAAAGATGGTTTCTAGAGTTCTTTCTGATCTTGACCAGTCTAAGGCTTCCATTCCTGATTCAATTCCTGTTGTTGTTCTCAACTGTTGTGCTCTTGAACTTTCTTCTATCCTCTCTAAATTATTCCATCTCTGTCTGTCTAAATCCTGCTTCTCTTCTTGTTGGAAGGAACCTCTGTTGTGCCTATTTTTAAAAATGCTGGCGATCGGTCTAACCCAACTAAGTATCGTCCCGTTAGTCTCCTCTCCGTTATTAGTAGGGTTTTCGAAAGGTTGGTCAACGGCAAGCTTGTTCATTTTCTGGAAAGTCTGGGCCTCTTTGGTTTGTGTTCAGTATGGCTTTCATGATTTTCGTTCAACTGTTGATCTTTTAACTGTTGTAACTGAGCGGATCTACCGGTTTATGGATAATTCAAGAGAGGGAAGAGCCATTGCGCTTTACATTTCGAAGGCGTTTGACAAAGTGTGGCATCCTGGTCTTCTACACAAACTTCAGGGTTATGGTATTGGTGGTGAGGTTCTTGACATTATTAGGTCTTTCCTTTCTGATCGAAACTTGCGAGTAACTTTGGACGGTGTCATCTCATTCTCTTTTCCTATCAATACTGGTGTTCCTTAGGGCTCTATTCTAGGCCCAACACTGTTTCTTCTCTATATAAATGATCTTCCAGAGAATATTATTTAAAAAATGAACATCTATGCTGATGATACCACTCTCTATTCTGGTGTTGCTTCTCGCTCATTTCCCTCGGATTAGTCGAAATATCTAGAAGTTGACTTGGGTTCAGTTGTGGATTGGGGTACGAAATGGCTTGTTTCATTTCATCCAGTTAAGACTCAGCTCATGTCTTTCAATCATAGACGTGTCCCTTTTCTTCCTGAGATTCTCATAGATTGCTCTGCTCTTGATGAGAAATCGACTCTGAAACTTCTTGGTCTTTCTCTCATCAAATCTTTCTGGGAGTTGATACTTTAGATCCATTACTCTTTCTGCTTTTCGTAAAGTTGGTTCTCTCTATCGCTCCAAACACTTTTTCACACCTGAGGCTATTCTCTTTCTCTACAAATCTACTATCGGTCTGATATGGAGTACTGTTGTCATATTTGGGCTGGTGAATTTCTGTCCCATTTGAGGGTTCTTGATGAGGTGCAGAAACGTATCTGTAATTTGATTGCCTTACCCTTTCTTCTTCTCTATGCCTTCTCTCTCACAGACGTGATGTTGCTAGTCTCAGTCTTTTCTATACATACTATTATGGCATGTGTTCTTCAGAATTATGTGATATATTTCCCGCTTTTTTTGTTTCAACTCGTTAGTCTAGTGGTCTAAATCAATTCGCTGTTTTGATACCTCATTGTGATACAGTTCCTATTCCAGTAGCTTCTTTCCAAGAACCGCAGGCTTGTGGAACTCTCTTCCTGCTGACTGTTTTCCTCCTACCTATAATCTTGTTTTTTTAAGACTAAGATTAATAAGCATCTCCTGTCTTTGCGATAATCATATTTGTTCGTGTTAGCTCCTTACATCAAGTGGTTTCATGCCTTGTCTGGAGCGATTTCCATAAAAACAAAAACATTAAACATAAATGATATTAAAATACATAAACATTAAAAACTAACGTTTCGTCATTAAATAGCCTATAAGAGGTTGATATGCCGTAAAGCAAAACAAACAAACAAACAAAATAGGATATATTTAAAGTTTTAAAAGAGGTTAGGCCTCTATAGCTTTCTTAAGTTATGAGTGCACTTAGAGATTCGGGGCCACTTCCATCGTCTTCATCAGAAAATTTTATACATATGATTAAAATTTCATAAAAATAGAATATATTTTAAGTTTGAAGAGGGTTATCCCTACATAGCTTCCGTAGGGGTGCACTGATGAACTTGTTGCTCTGGGGCCGCCTCAACGTAAATACACCCGACCAACCCGACAATCAGCTAAATCCAACCCCTTCACTGTTGAGATCCCCAGATATCGGAAGGCTTTCTTCTCTAATAACTTTTTTTCCCAAAACTCGTTCACTTCTCCCTGTTTCCCTGACTGTACCAACATGCAGAAATTTAGATGTCATGTGAACAAACATTTCACTACACAACTTGGGATGCCACTATAGATATGGCCCCAGATTCACAGTAGCCCCTTGCGTTCCAGTGGCAATGTGTCTTGTTAGGTGTGACTAAAATAATAATAATAATAATAATAATAATAATAAAAATAATAATAATAATAATAATAACTAGCGGAACCCGTGTAAATTACACGAAATGATGTTTTCAATACGGGTCCTAATGTAACAAACCACCCTCTATTTGTTAGTAAGTTACGCTTGCTTTATTATGAGCCCCCCCCCCCTTCTGGATAAGAGTGAAATAATTGTTTAAAATAGTAACTCGTGTACGATGGACACTGCGCATATCTACTAAAAAAGGTTGATATGCCATCCGTTCAAAAAAAAAAAAAACAACAACAAAATAATACTGGCCGATACCCTACTTTTTAAGCAGTCAACGTAATTAAATAGAACATTGCCATTAAAAACGGCAACATAAAAACAAGAAATAGTTTTAAGTTTTAAGCAACACAAAAAAGTAGTTTTTAACTAGGTGATAAAAAAAATGTATTATTTCTTCCCCTCCTCCTTGAAATGTAGAATAAAAATCTCAGAGGTTGGTTGGGATCGAACTATAAACCAGTCGGGCCGAAGTAAAAACTACTACCTCGGTAACAATTGCACCAGAGGGAAAAACATGTAAACAGTTCTAAACGCAGGCTACTTGAATGTTTTTAAAAATTTAGGTGCGGCACGCATGCGCAGAGCTTTTGCCGGAAGTGTGACACACGAACACACACGCTATCGTATTAATATATAGATAATAAAAAAGTGACAGTCTTCTAAGGGTTGACGGTTCAATCCTTACTACGGACAATAATAACTAAGAATAACATGAAAATTAATCAACACTTCTATCCAGTCATGACTGACGGAACGAGAACAATCTACTCACCGTGGGTTCAGTTCGAAATTCCATATAGGTTCCGAGTTTGCCATAAAGATTCCAAAGTTCAAAAAGATGCATTTGAAGAAGGTTGGAGGTTCCATCGGGCAAAACATTGTGAATCAAGATGAGAACGGTAGTTCGAATAATCCAAATTATCAATCCTCATTCAAAAAATCCCGAAACATAAGGCATTAGTCGCTTATTTCAACTACATCATTTAGTTTAAAGAAAAGTGCGCAACATTACATTGCAAGGGAAGGAACTCATAAAAATAATGTATCAGTTATCTCCCCTGCAGGTTGATTGCTTAAATGAAAGTTGAATGTGATAAAAAGCCTCGAAATTCGATTAAAATTTTTTGGCTTCTAAATAAACACGACCTCGGACTGCTATCTAAATTAATAAATGCGAAAGTTAGGCCCTTTAAAGTAAAAACGTCTTATTTTAAGTTACACAACAGACGCATCCATTAAAAAACAAATATTGTTTAACTAATTTGGCTAAAAAACAAACAAAACAAAAAAAAAACAATTATTATTTGTTATCTTTTTTTTTTTTTAATTCAATGGTTGTTTTGATTTTAATTTAACAAATAGTTTTGTTTCGAAATATTGTTTTATTTCCTGGACAAATGTTTAGCATTTGTGTTGAGATGTTCCTTTCTTTAGATTTTCAACAAGTTGCGATCTATTTCTAAATTGCAAGTGAAAAGGCAAATTGATTTGTGGGGGATGCTAACGCATTCTATTCCTCTTAAATATTGAAGAAAAACGAGCAAGAAAACGTCAACATTCAACACAAATGAAGGGCAAATAAAATATCCAATATTCAAACATTTATAAGAACAACAACAATTTATTTTGCATTTTTACACATAAAAATTATGTTCCATATTTGACGAAAGTCTTTTAGCGTCTTTTGGATAAATGTCTCTTTGACGGCTTGAAAGAAATAAGTGTCTTTTTGTTATTTAAAGCAATGTCTCTTTAAATAAGTTTTGTATGGAGAAAAACGCACGTGTGTGTGTGTGTGTGTGTGTGTGTGTGTGTGTGTGTGTGTGTGTGTGTGCGTGTGTGTGCGCGTGTAATTGAAAAGAGAGAAAGAAAATGTCAAGCTTACTATGAGTGTCCAGCAGTCAGAAAAGGGGAGAAGGAATAATTTGACGCGACAGGTAGTCGTCGCATCTCTTGCGAGTGGCCGATGGAGCGAAACAATTCTCCCTGTTGTGTCTGAAGAAATACTGGAGCAAAGAGACCGGATCCGTCGCAAACGACGTTTATATATGTCCTAATCAGCAGGGGCAGTGACCGGAAACATATGATCCCTATTTTGGCGTTTTCTGCGGGGTGTTGAAAAACGCCTGTCGACAGCTGTTGAAAGGTGAATTCCATAGATTTCTTCTTTCTTTTTCATTTTACACCGAAATGTTAATTTTTATCTATTTATATATGAATAAAATAGAAAGATTTTGTTTCGTGTTTACAACAAAGTTATGAATGAATTGTTTATTTTAAAAAAAATTAATGTTTCAAGTATTCTAAGTAGCGAAATTTGCGAAGCTATAGGGAGTCTATATATAAAGCAAATTTGTGCGTATGTGTGTCTGGGCACCACAGTGGAATCAGCACATTCGATCTGATATCCTTATCGATGGCATAAGTTCTTGAGCCATATTAAAATCTTTCTTTAGTTTGATGGACAACGCCATCTTTTTGGGACGTCATCCAGTGGGCACGTTTACCCCCCACTTGTCTGTTTTAATGGAGAACGTATCCTTTATTGATGTCATCCAGTGTGCACGAGACAAACAAACAAACAAAAAAACAGACAAATAAACAACAACAACAACAACAACAACAACAACTCGGAAATCTTACGGAATTTCGAACAGAACCCTTTACAGGGGTAGTTTACTCACGTCCCGTCAGTCATGACCGGTTGGAAGTCTTAACTAATGATATTCTTAGCATCGCCCGAAGATTGAACCTTCAATCTCCAGAAGAATGTCACTTAAAACTGATTATAACTTAGCACTTATATCCGTTGCGCCACGGGTCCTCACAGACAAGCTACCCTCGTGGATTAAATAAAGGATTCTATTCGAAATTCCGTACAAATTCCTGAGTTCTATATAAAGATTTCCAAGTTCAACAAAACTCACCTGAAGAAGGTCGGAGGTTTCATCGGTCGAAACGTTGTGAGAATAACATCACAGAATAATCCAAATGATAAATTTGTATCATTTGGATTATCAATCCTCATGTAAAAACTTTCGGACCATAGTATTCAAGTTTGTTTAGAGTCCAACTAATTTGAAAGGAATGTCGGGGTAGTTAAATCTTTACGATTTGTTTGATTGGTGTATCGCGATCTTCTTACTTCTTATTCGCTATATATATATTTTTTTACACCATCGAACTTTTATTAACTCACTACAATCTAAGGGAAATAACTCGTCTATGATTTTGATGAGTTGCCTCCCTTAAAATTTAATGAACTATTCTCTCAACTTGCCGATGCTACAATTCTTGATGTATTTTAAACTGACAGTTCTTGATTTTGTTTCTATTCTGAAACACTGAGAATTATTGTTTGACTAGCATGAAGAGTCGACGTTGCTCGGGATTGAATAAGAATCACGACTATGTACCTTTTCACTGTACCTTTTCATCATATTACTTTTTTTGTTTTTACTGTCCTACTCTCCCCGTTTCGGCCCCTAATATAGTCGGAAGAAGCTGAAATGTTGGAAAACTCTCTGGATTAATGTCATATACATATTGTTTAAATTTCATTAAAATCAGATATACGTATTTGTAGTTTTAAAGAGGTTCACGTAGATATTTGGTACATAGAGGGCAACATAAAACTTCGGGACCACTTCCATTTTCTTCCCCAGAATATTTTATACATATGATATAAATTGCATCAAAATAGAACATATTTGAAGTTTTAAATGATGTTCGGCCTCCATAGCTCCCTTAAGTTAGGAGGGCGCTTGGAGATTTGGGACGACTTCCATTTTCTTCCCCAGAATATTTTATACATAGGATTTAAATTTCATAAAAATGAGATATATTGTAAGTTCTAAGAGTTTTATTTCCTCATAACTCCCTTTAGGGATGCACTTACAGATTCGGGAAACTTCCATTGTCTTCCCTGGTAAATTTTACATAAGAATACACTTTTAGATTTTATTCAGATTCTCTAACTTTTCTTTTTTTTAGGGAACACACAAACACACATTGAGTTATACTATTTTATTTTATTTTATATTTTATATTTTATATTAATATTTTGTTATTATTTTTTGACATTATTATTTTTTGATTTTGATTCTTAACGGCCCGAACCACGTGACTTTCCAAATTTAAATTTTAAATTTCTTTTTTCTCCATTTCATTCTTTCCAACTATGATCTAAGATTAAGATCGGATTTTAACTCTCCCTGATGAGATCTCAGTTTATAATAGCTGTTGATCGATAACATCGACATGCCAGTGTCGCAGATTTTGTACATGTCTGTGTAAATAAACATAATCATATATATATATATATATATATATATATATATATATATATATATATATATATATATATATATATATATATACTGCTGTCAGGCTTTTCCCTTGGAAATGAAACACGCACGTTTCTGTTTAACTTACTTGCCATAAATATATTTTCATACTGCTACTACTTAGCCCTACTCACGTATTGAGCACACATACATAAAGTAATATATTAATTTAAAAAAAAAATATAGTTCACCCCAAACAAGACAGGCTGCCACTGTAGCTGTAAGGGGCTACTGAGAAAAAGGGTGAAAGTTTGGTGGTGGTGGTGGTGGGGGGGTCAACCTTAATTGGGAGCTGTGCAGCGAGATTTCTGTTTACATTAGTTTTAAATTTCTGCATGCCAGTACCGTCAGGAAAGCAGGGAGCAGGGAGGGAGTTACAGAGTCCAGCAGCATGAGGGAAGAAGCTTCTGGAGTAGAAAGCCCTTGGGAACCTGGGGACTTTCACAGTGAATGGATGCGATTTGGCAGGTTGTCGGGTTTGTCTTGTGAATTTACGTCGTAGGGGCACCAGAGCAGCAAGTTCATCAGAGCACAATCCATTGAAGTATTTGTAAAACAGGCACAGGAAGCAACATTGCAGCGATAGGACAGAGGCTGGAGGTTGGTTGATAGTGAGAAACCTATTAAGTTGGCGACTCTTTTTTGGACCTTGTCTAAGAGGGAGAGACTAGTGGATGATGCCCCAGCCCAGATGTGGCAACAATACTTCATGCATGGGCGAATGGTGGCTTTGTAAAGATATAGGATAATGTCAGGCGTGAGAAGTTTACTAGCACGGTAGAGGGAGCCCACATTCTTTGCAGCAGCCCTGGCAATGTCTTCAATGTATTTATTTCAATTTATGTTGTCTGTGAAAATTAGGCCGAGGTGTTTTAATGATGAACTCTCAGGTAGGATGTTATTTGCCATGACAATCGATGGTTGAAGAGGTTTCTTGTAGTTATTGAAGGAAAGTAGCTTTGTCTTTGCGGCATTAAAAGTTACCATCCATTTTTTACCCCAATCCACTACGGACTGGAGGTCACTTTCTAAGGATTCAGCCATTGCCTCAGATATGTGCGCGTCGGTTTTGCCCACATGACGAGAGTAGAGCGTGGTGTCGTCAGCAAATATTCCTATCTCAGTTGCAATGACATCAGGAAGGTAATTTATAAAAATCAGGAATAGTGGAGGTCCAAGGATGGATCCCTAGGGTACACCAGTATTTATGTCATGTTGGTTAGATAAACGGCCATCGAGGACAACCTGGATCTTTCTTTTGGTTGGGAAGAATTTAATTATATTAAATATGTGTCCAGAAATATTATATGAGTGCAGTTTGAGGAGAAGCCCTTCTATGCCAGACCTTGTCAAATGTCTTGGATATATCAAGCGCTACGGCCCTAGCTTCACCTGCCTTGTCCAGTGTATGATATATGCGTTCAGAGATGGCCGTTAGGATATCTGCGGTAGATCGTGCTTGTCTAAATCAGTATTGATGATCAGAAAGAAGTTCAGCATTAACTATGTGCCAAACTATCGCTAGATTGATTAAGGATTCAAAGATTTTAGCATTTTGCTTCATGTATGTGTACATAGGTAAATATGTGTACCGTATATTATATTACTTTTTTTTGTTTCATTTTACTTCAGTCGAAGTTCTCAGAAATCATGGGGCCTAACGCTTGATCTCTATATGAGATACATTACCTCTCAAAGGTTGCGAACCTTATTTTCAAGGTAACTACGTTATTGTGTCAGTGTGGAGCTGTCTACGTTGGCAAGATCGGATTTTAACTCTTCCTGATGAGATCTCAGCTTATAACAGCTGTTGATCGATAACATCGACATGCCAGTGTCGCAAATTTTGTACATGTCTGTGTGAATAAAATAATCATATATAAAAGCTCTATTTGATATTGAGCACTTTTTATAAGCCCGGTTGAAATTCTTTGGATTACTATCCTATGGATATTTACCTGGATTATATATATATATATATATATATATATATATATATATATATATATATATATATATATATATTATTATTATTATTATTATTATTATTATTATTATTATTATTATTATTATTATTATTATTATTAATAATAAATAAAAATTTTTATACATAGAAGACATATATTTCGCTTTTTAAAAATAAATTTTACGCTAATCAGTATTCATGTATCATGAACCCTGGTTTCGTAACCATAAGCCTACCGATCCGATCCCACTTTTAACACAAGAGAAATGCGCTTTGTATTAATATAAACACAAGTAGTGTGATTCGAAATAGGATAGAAGGGATAGAATCATGCAACGTGGTTTATTTTTATGAATCATCAGTTTATTTACTCTCGAAAGAGCTCAACGTAATTAGAGTTTAATAATGATTATTAATAAATAAATATTTTTCTCAAGAACAAGTTCAAATGTATTTATGAAAGAAGTTAAAACCAACATTATTTTGTATATATATATATATATATATATATATATATATATATATATATATATATATATATATATATATATATATATATATATAAGGGTGGGCCAAAATAAGGGTCCTATCTTTAAATTTGAATAACTTGAATTTGAATAACTTCCACAAAATAAAAGTTAAACTCACCAAACTTTATGTGTGTGTAGACTGACCCTTCCGAGATTTTTTGAAATAAACAAAACAAATTTTAGCCGAAAAACACTTCTTAAAACTTACAAAAACTAAAGTATTGTTTTTTAAACTGTTTTGAGTTTTTTAAGCAAAAATAATGTTTTCTAAATGAGGGTACGTTCCTTAGGGCTAATACGGCTCATGCTTGCTTCGGAAGGGGTCCTTTACTTATTCTAAAAAAAAAACAAAAAAAATCAATAAATAAAAAAGTTATGAATTTTTAAAAATAGGACCCTTATTTTTGCCCACCCATTATCTCTCTCTCTCTCTCTCTCTCTCTCTCTCTCTCTATCTATCTATATATATATATATATATATATATATATATATATATATATATATATATATATATATATATATATATATATATATATGCCTATTGTTTCTACCGAGATGCTCGTGGAGGCTTAACTAAATAAAAGTGAAAATGCATCCAAATACCATGAACGTAATCGACTTTAAAAGTGTACGAAAATCTTACATTTAATGAGCTTTAATTAAATAAAAGGGCGGACATTTACAACACGTGCCCCGCCCTAAAAAACCCTAACCCTAACGTGCCCCGCCCCTAAAAAACCCTAAACTAAACGTGCCCCGCCCCTAAAAAACCATAACCCTAACGTGCCCAACCCCTAAAAAACCTAACCCTAACGTGCCCCGCCCCTAAAAAACCCTAACCCTAACGTGCCCCACCCCTAAAAAACCCTAACCCTAACGTGCCCCGCCCCTAGAAAATTAGGCAAACGTAACTGTTAGAAACATAAAAGATTTTAAAGGAAATATAGTTGGGAAATTAGCCCCAACCAATTAATTTTGGTTCACTCATCATGTGTGACCTATTTGCGCTAAAACAATTTACTATTTAATAGAAAATATAAGCATGTGAAGTTACCGTTACTATTGGCCTTTAGTTGTTAGTCATCCGTTGGCCTAACGGTAACTTCACCTGGTTATATTTTCTATTAAATATTAAAATGGTTTTAACGCAAATACGGTACACACGAGTCGGTAAATAAAAATAACTTGTTTTTGGCTACGTTCACAACTATATTTTCTTTAAAATATTTTGTTTTGGAATACGTTCACAACTATATTTTCTTCGAAATCTTTTTTTTTGGACTACGTTCGCAACTATATTTTCTTCAAAATCTTTTGTTTTGGACAACGTTCACAACTATATTTTCTTCGAAATCTTTTGTTTTGGACAACGTTCACAACTATATTTTCTTCAAAATCTTTTGTTTTGGAATACGTTCACAACTATATTTTCTTCGAAATCTTTTTTTTTGGACTACGTTCACAACTATATTTTCTTCGAAATCTTTTGTTTTGGACTACGTTCACAACTATATTTTCTTCAAAATCTTTTGTTTTGGACAACGTTCACAACTATATTTTCTTCAAAATCTTTTGTTTTGGACTACGTTCACAACTATATTTTCTTTAAAATCTTTTGTTTTGGACTACGTTCACAACTATATTTTCTTCGAAATCTTTTGTTTTGGACAACGTTCACAACTATATTTCTTCCAAATCTTTTGTTTTGGACTACGTTCACAACTATATTTTCTTCGAAATCTTTTGTTTTGGACAACGTTCACAACTATATTTTCTTCAAAATCTTTTGTTTTGGACAACGTTCACAACTATATTTTCTTTAAAATATTTTGTTTTGGAATACGTTCACAACTATATTTTCTTCAAAATCTTTTGTTTTGGACAACGTTCACAACTATATTTTCTTCAAAATCTTTTGTTTTGGACTACGTTCACAACTATATTTTCTTCGAAATCTTTTGTTTTGGACTACGTTCACAACTATATTTTCTTCAAAATCTTTTGTTTTGGACAACGTTCACAACTATATTTTCTTCAAAATCTTTTGTTTTGGACTACGTTCACAACTATATTTTCTTTAAAATCTTTTGTTTTGGACTACGTTCACAACTATATTTTCTTCAAAATCTTTTGTTTTGGACTACGTTCACAACTATATTTTCTTCAAAATCTTTTGTTTTGGACTACGTTTACAACTATATTTTCTTCGAAATCTTTTGTTTTGGACTACGTTCACAACTATATTTTCTTCAAAATCTTTTGTTTTGGACTACGTTCACAACTGTATTTTTTTCAAAATCTTTTGTTTTGGACTACGTTCACAACTATATTTTGTTCGAAATCTTTTGTTTTGGACTACGTTCACAACTGTATTTTCTTCAAAATCTTTTGTTTTGGACAACGTTCACAACTATATTTTCTTCAAAATCTTTTGTTTTGGACAACGTTCACAACTATATTTTCTTCGAAATTTTTTGTTTTGGACTACGTTCACAACTATATTTTCTTTGAAATCTTTTTTTTTGGACTACGTTCACAACTATATTTTCTTTAAAATATTTTGTTTTGGACTACGTTAACAACTATATTTTCTTTAAAATATTTTGTTTTGGAATACGTTCACAACTATATTTTCTTCAAAATCTTTTGTTTTGGACTACGTTCACAACTATATTTTCTTTAAAATATTTTGTTTTGGACTACGTTCACAACTATATTTTCTTCAAAATCTTTTGTTTTGACTACGTTCACAACTATATTTTCTTCGAAATCTTTTGTTTTGGACTACGTTCACAACTATATTTTCTTCAAAATATTTTGTTTTGGACTACGTTCACAACTATATTTTCTTTAAAATCTTTTGTTTTGGACTACGTTCACAACTATATTTTGTTCGAAATCTTTTGTTTTGGACTACGTTCACAACTATATTTTCTTCAAAATCTTTTGTTTTGGACAACGTTCACAACTATATTTTCTTCGAAATCTTTTGTTTTGGACTACGTTCACAACTATATTTTCTTCGAAATTTTTTGTTTTGGACTACGTTCACAACTATATTTTCTTCGAAATCTTTTTTTTTGGACTACGTTCACAACTATATTTTGTTCGAAATCTTTTGTTTTGGACTACGTTCACAACTATATTTTCTTCAAAATCTTTTTTTTTGGACTACGTTCACAACTATATTTTGTTCGAAATCTTTTGTTTTGGACTACGTTCACAACTATATTTTCTTCAAAATCTTTTGTTTTTGGCTACGTTCACACCTATATTTTCTTTAAAATATTTTGTTTTGGAATACGTTCACAACTATATTTTCTTCACAATATTTTGTTTTGGAATACGTTCACAACTATATTTTCTTCAAAATCTTTTGTTTTGGACTACGTTCACAACTATATTTTCTTTAAAATATTTTGTTTTGGACTACGTTCACAACTATATTTTCTTCAAAATCTTTTGTTTTGGACAACGTTCACAACTATATTTTCTTCGAAATCTTTTGTTTTGGACAACGTTCACAACTATATTTTCTTCAAAATCTTTTGTTTTGGAATACGTTCACAACTATATTTTCTTCGAAATCTTTTTTTTTGGACTACGTTCACAACTATATTTTCTTCGAAATCTTTTGTTTTGGACTACGTTCACAACTATATTTTCTTCAAAATCTTTTGTTTTGGACAACGTTCACAACTATATTTTCTTCAAAATCTTTTGTTTTGGACTACGTTCACAACTATATTTTCTTTAAAATCTTTTGTTTTGGACTACGTTCACAACTATATTTTCTTCGAAATCTTTTGTTTTGGACAACGTTCACAACTATATTTCTTCCAAATCTTTTGTTTTGGACTACGTTCACAACTATATTTTCTTCGAAATCTTTTGTTTTGGACAACGTTCACAACTATATTTTCTTCAAAATCTTTTGTTTTGGACAACGTTCACAACTATATTTTCTTTAAAATATTTTGTTTTGGAATACGTTCACAACTATATTTTCTTCAAAATCTTTTGTTTTGGACAACGTTCACAACTATATTTTCTTCAAAATCTTTTGTTTTGGACTACGTTCACAACTATATTTTCTTCGAAATCTTTTGTTTTGGACTACGTTCACAACTATATTTTCTTCAAAATCTTTTGTTTTGGACAACGTTCACAACTATATTTTCTTCAAAATCTTTTGTTTTGGACTACGTTCACAACTATATTTTCTTTAAAATCTTTTGTTTTGGACTACGTTCACAACTATATTTTCTTCAAAATCTTTTGTTTTGGACTACGTTCACAACTATATTTTCTTCAAAATCTTTTGTTTTGGACTACGTTTACAACTATATTTTCTTCGAAATCTTTTGTTTTGGACTACGTTCACAAATATATTTTCTTCAAAATCTTTTGTTTTGGACTACGTTCACAACTGTATTTTCTTCAAAATCTTTTGTTTTGGACTACGTTCACAACTATATTTTGTTCGAAATCTTTTGTTTTGGACTACGTTCACAACTGTATTTTCTTCAAAATCTTTTGTTTTGGACAACGTTCACAACTATATTTTCTTCGAAATCTTTTGTTTTGGACTACGTTCACAACTATATTTTCTTTGAAATCTTTTTTTTTGGACTACGTTCACAACTATATTTTCTTTAAAATATTTTGTTTTGGACTACGTTAACAACTATATTTTCTTTAAAATATTTTGTTTTGGAATACGTTCACAACTATATTTTCTTCAAAATCTTTTGTTTTGGACTACGTTCACAACTATATTTTCTTTAAAATATTTTGTTTTGGACTACGTTCACAACTATATTTTCTTCAAAATCTTTTGTTTTGAATACGTTCACAACTATATTTTCTTCGAAATCTTTTGTTTTGGACTACGTTCACAACTATATTTTCTTCAAAATCTTTTGTTTTGGACTACGTTCACAACTATATTTTCTTCAAAATCTTTTGTTTTGTACTACGTTCACAACTATATTTTGTTCGAAATCTTTTGTTTTGGACTACGTTCACAACTATATTTTCTTCAAAATCTTTTGTTTTGGACAACGTTCACAACTATATTTTCTTCAAAACTTTTTGTTTTGGACTACGTTCACAACTATATTTTCTTCGAAATCTTTTGTTTTGGACTACGTTCACAACTATATTTTCTTCAAAATCTTTTGTTTTGGACTACGTTCACAACTATATTTTCTTCAAAATCTTTTGTTTTGGACTACGTTCACAACTATATTTTCTTTAAAATCTTTTGTTTTGGACTACGTTCACAACTATATTTTCTTCAAAATCTTTTGTTTTGGACTACGTTCACAACTATATTTTCTTCAAAATCTTTTGTTTTGGACTACGTTCACAACTATATTTTCTTCAAAATCTTTTGTTTTGGACTACGTTCACAACTATATTTTCTTTGAAATCTTTTGTTTTAGACTACGTTCACAACTATATTTTCTTCGAAATCTTTTGTTTTGGACTACGTTCACAGCTATATTTTCTTCAAAATCTTTTGTTTTGGACTACGTTCACAACTATACTTTTTTCAAAATCTTTTATGTCGACAACAATTACGTTTGCCAAAAATTGCTATTATTCATTTTTCTTTGGAAATAAAAATTCTGATTATTAGTAGTTCAGCAGCAAATTATAAAAAACGTTATTTCAAAAAGATTATTTGTTAAATTTAGCAAGGTGCGATCTTCTGTTTTATCTCTAAGTTTAACGTAGATCCTTATTTTACGAAAATAATCTCGTTTACAAGCGCATCTTCAAAATTTCTACCAGGGGACTATTTTACGACAAACCTACACAGTAAATATTAACTTAGTGGATTGGGTGTTCATTCAATGCGAAAATTTTTACAAACTGTAATCCGGTAATGAATTTAAAGCAACTTCTCAATCTCAATATCAACTGTTCACGTTTCACTGTTCACTCTCTGATGTCACTAACATAACTGCCCTCTTCCCAATGCGTTCCTCCTTCTTAAAACAGTTGCTCTTCTCATATGCAAATGAATGCCACCTATAAAAAAATCTACCATGAACACGAGTTCTTTTTTTCTAATAATTTCGAGTGCCCTCCATGCGAAACAGTCCACCCACTTCAAAGCAGGTAACTCTTCATTTTTTATTCGATTTTTACCGTAGGCAACATTAATTCCTTTGTTTCTTAAATCACACCCCCATGATCATCAAAGATCATTTCACATCACATAATCCCGTGCCCAAATCAGCACATTATGCTCTCTCTGTAGTCTTTGCCTTGCAACCACCTCACCTTAATTGTCATCATGTTCGGTACTTACATCTCCCTAATTTACATTAACCGCACACCTTAAATCTAAAATGTGTCGTGGCATCCCATCGACGCCCAAGTTGTTAGGTAATTGCACTCCAGTAATTACTTCTCTTCCCTATTGCGTCGTACATCGTGCTTTCGGTGGCGTCACCCAAATCTCTTTTTCTATTTGGATTGTGGCTGGCCCTTGCTCTTCGATTTCTGGGATGTATCTTTTGGCTGTCTCCATTCCTAATTAAAAATTGATCTATGCAGCACTAGCACTGTCTACTCTTTCTGTCAGACCTTTGGTGCCATGTTGTACCAGAATGTGGCCTCTTCAGGTGATATCTCTCCTCTCTCAGCTATTGCTTTCACCACCGTCCTATGATGTTGCTCCACTATTTCATTTCACCGGGGTCTAATGGCTGTCCTGTAATAGCTTCTTATCTGCCATTTTTTAGCATCGTCTGGAGAAGTTCTGAGTAAAAAGCGGTGCCAGTGTCCATTATCACTTCCATTACTGGACCTCGTTCAAGCATCACTTTCTCTAATTCCTCTGCAATCGCAGCTGCCGACTCCGCATGTAGCTCTTTCCATATGTCTAGTCTTCCAGGTCCACAGTCAATCATTTACAAGTATGCGTCCCCACGATAGTGTGTTATATCAATATCTAATCTTGGCCAATTGTTTGCAGACCCAATTTCACCAGGATTATGTATATTCGGGACAGGATCGATTGATTGACATCGAATGCAATTCTTGACTACTTTCTGAACTTCCTTTTGTTTTATAACTGGATCAACCTTTCGTACCAAATATAATGTTCTATCCACTCCCATGTGGTGCATGTCATGCAACTCTCCCAGTTCTCCGGCTCCTAGACAACATACCGGGACTTCCTCCTTCTCAACTAACCACTGTTTTTTTTTTATTGGGATTAGTGCATCTACCTTGTTTCTCTCTGAAGGCACAAACACTGCCTTTATTCTCAATCTAAATTCGGATATTAACTCTCCAAGTATTCCCAATCTTCGTTTCATAATCATCTCTCCATCATCTTTGGTTCGTATTCTTTCGCTCTCCTCCACTGTAGAGTTTACCCAACTTAGTACTGTGGCTGAATCAGTCCTTATTTCGATTTCTCTCAATCCCCATGTTATAGCTAAATTGATGCCTTTCAGAACAGCATCTAATTTGACCACGTTAATGTGATTATAGTCATTCTTTTTTCTTAGCCATGCTGCATCTTCCGCCACCAAATCACCAATCTCAACACCACACCTGTTGTAATACTGCTTGCATCACACCACACCACACCACACCACTCCTATTTTTATTTCAGATACGTACCAAGCTCCACTAACAGGGTCCTCTTTTTTCTACACTAGTTAGAATCTCCTGTATTACTTTGACAGTTTTGCCATCAACTCTGCCCTTCCAGTTTACTCCACTTGCTCTTCTTTTCGCATAACTGCAGACCAGTCGCAGCCATGCAACAACTGGATAGTGCCCCAACAACTTGTCGCAGATAGAGAACAACTGCCGTCTACTCATATCTTCTGTCGTATTCGGGATCTCGTAGCCACTTTTGAACATCAACTCACCCATCTTTTCTCTCATCAGCTTAAGGCCTAGTGTCCCCTTCTTCCAGGGATTCTGGCGACTTTGCTGTAAGACCAACTCCCTTAAGATGTTCCACAACTTCCTCTGTCGATACCTTTGTCACATCTACCATTATGTCAACAATGTACGAATCAGTAGCCTCTTTTGTCTTATTTCTTTTTATTAACAGTTTTTAGAACAATTGCCATAATCCTAACCGTATCAGACAGTAAGTTCTTTCTTTATAACAGACCAGCTGGTACTGCCAGAGTTCTTTTGCCACATGTAGCTGCAAGTAGACAGACTTAAGGTCTGCAATTGGAGTTCCTCCTGCCAACCGCCTCCACCTTCTCATTTTTTCATCAGACACAACTGCTATGTCGCTCCTCGTATGGCACGCTACAAAACGGTTCAATTCCCGAAAGTCTAATACTGGCCCGACTTTACCTTTTGTGGCATGGAACACTGTCATCAATGGTAACATACCTTTTCCTTCACCCTTCCATGGCAAAAAAATACCGTCCGTTATCCATCTTTCCACCTCCTTCTCAAACTCTGGGTTTTTCTCACTCTCCAGGGAATTCTTGTCATACTTTACTTTGTTCTGTAACACTGGAGGCTCTCCCATTCATTTCCATCTCACTGTCCATTTCTCTCCATCAAAATCTGCCTCAAAGTCTTTGTCTTCGATTTTGCAAACATTCGGCTGATGGGCAACTACGGCACAGTGTATGTCTCTAAAATTCATCTCACTTTTTTTTATAGTCACACCTACCATCTCATTTATTACATCCATTCCAATCATGATGTCGACCACGTCAATCATGTGATCCATTATAATCATGTTCACTTTCATTCGTACTCCACATACTTTTATTTCTACCTGCCGGGCTCCCTTACATTTTATGTCCTTTCCATCAACCGTTTTCGCAGTGCCACTCCTGCCACACCCACTCACAAGTTTGGAATTCAGTAAAGTACTGGTGCATCCGGTATCGACAAGTGCCGTCATTACAGTATTATTCACTGCTACTTCTATCATTGGAAGACGCCGTACTGCGCCTTCATTGTGTTACCGGGGCAGCTACTGACACAGAAGCTCCCCCTTGCTCTTTTCTCTGAACCTGAGAACACTACCTTGCAATGTTCCCAAATTTTCCACACTTATATCACTTTAGTCTGGCTCTAGGCGGCCTCGTTCAATCTTTAATTAAATACGGTCCTCGACATCTAAAGCACCGACTTCTCAGTGTAGTTCTTTGTGCACTTGTTGCTTAACCTTAAATTTCCGAACTCCATAATCTCCTCTTCGTGCCGAAATAGCTTGTAATCCGGTAATTAATTTAAAGCAACTTCTCAATCTCGTTCTGGGATTCGTTCTTCACTCGCATAAGAACACTCAATCTCATCAAAACATTTGTGCATCGTATCCTGTTATCTGTTGCACGTGTAAATTGGACGAGAAGCTTTGCAACATAACAATAATTCTCTTTAACAATGGTTATCCTGAGAAGTTAGTTGATCGATGCATTCAACAAAAGGAATCTACTTTCAATAATGATAACTTTGAGGGCCCTTCTACGTGCTCGACTTATTTAAAGATAACATGGACGACAGGCCATAGAAGCCAGGACATTAGCGACAAGGTTATTTATGTTGTCATGCATTGCGTTTTTGCTACGAATTCACGATTTATTTTAAAGTATATGATTGCATTTCCCGCTTTTGGCAAGGATATCCCCACCATTCATAAAAGTTTGGTCATTTAGAATCATTGTCCGTATAAAGCCCACTATGTGGGATGTACGCCTCAGCGATTAGAGGTAAGAATGTCTCAACATGTCCCTAGGAATATTTGTAATGTCAAATTGGATACATACTGGCACTCCTAGACCAATGTCTCTGTCATAGGTGGACATTTATTGGAGAACGAGTGCTGTGCCAAAGTTTACAGTGATTTCTGGACTGCACAGAGCACGGTCTAACGCGATCTAAAGATCACCTAAAAATATTAGAAGTTGTAGTTATCAATATGTGGCGACTGTCTCTGTGTAGGTAGAATAATACTCCCACAAACTTGAGTTGATGGGAGTATGCTAACTATATTCTGTTAGCCACTTCTTTTTCTCATTCGGTGTTCAGTTCATCATGTATATTGTTATATTTACGTCTATTGGCCTCGCGTCATCTTATTTTAGTCGAAAAGCGCCGAGTTGAACAATGTATACCCCCTCCATCGCCCGCAGTTATATTGACTTTCATTTATCTAACGTTTTTTTCACTTCTTCTTTTTGTCTGAGTGGCTAACCAGAGTAAATCCGTTCATTAAATAAATAAGAATAAGAATAATGAAAAGGTATCAACCTCTTTATCATTTGACATTATCAGCCTGGTTCATTTTACAGTGTTTTGTTACAACGTGCAACATTTAGAGTTAAAAAAGGTTTCCTGGTACGTATTAATAACCCCCCCCCCACACACATATACCTGTTCGGAATTATAAGATTGTTGTCACTAGCGATTATGCAAAGTTCCACTCGAGCGTCGAACACTATCGACAACAAGACGTTTGCCCCCTCATCGCGGGTAAGTGTACGTTAATTTCAATTACTGTCTGTGGCGATTTCTCGCGGCCGCATCGACATAGGTGTTAGGCTCGAGATTCTAGGCTGAATTTACGAACTGCGTTCGGGCCCGTAATCGCCACTCCTGCACTGGTGAGGGTATAAAACCCGAAACTACGTCGTCAGTAGGTATAAAAACACTTTAATATTTATATATATATATATATATATATATATATATATATATATATATATATATATATATATATATATATATATATATATATATAGTAGAAATGTTTATTTATACAAACATTATTGGTTACATATCTGCATACATGTTTCAGCTGCAACGGTCTGAATAAGCTGGGCCTCAAAAGAGATCACAGCTGAAACATGTATGCACATATGTAACCAATAATGTTTGTATAAATAAAAAAATATACTAAAAAACATCTCTACTTGTTATATTGAGCACTTTTTATAAACACTGGACAAACATCTAAGAAAACAACAATAATACATGTATTATATATATATATATATATATATATATATATATATATATATATATATAATATTTTTTTGAATTTAAAAAATTTAATTTTTAATTCATATATATATATCGAATGATATTATAATTTTTTTAATAGTTATATTTTAAAGAAACAAGATGGTTTCTAGGGGTATCCTTAAAATTCCCAATACGATAATGGATGCTCAATATTAGAAATAGAGCATTAATAGCGGATATATGAGAGCGGAAAATGATTCCATACAACAGAAAACCTTTTTTTTTCTTGTTGAGGAAAACTTTCAAATTAATGGATTTTTGTTTAGTTTCGCGTTCAAAGATCCACTGTTTGTAACAGCCATTTGTTTGTAACAGCCATTTGTTTGTAACAGCCATTTGTTTGTAACGGCCATTTGTTTGTAACAGCCATTTGTTTGTAACAGCCATTTGTTTGTAACGGCCATTTGTTTGTAACAGCCATTTGTTTGTAACAGCCATTTGTTTGTAACAGCCATTTATTTGTAACAGCCATTTGTTTGTAACAGCCATTTGTTTGTAACGGCCATTTATTTGTAACAGCCATTTGTTTGTAACAGCCATTTGTTTGTAACAGCCATTTGTTTGTAACGGCCATTTGTTTGTAACAGCCATTTGTTTGTAACAGCCATTTGTTTGTAACATCCATTTATTTGTAACAGCCATTTGTTTGTAACAGCCATTTGTTTGTAACAGCTTTAATTTTAACCTTTTTTCCGCTAATGTGGGGAAGGGGGGCAGCGGTGAGTTGCATGTTGAAATTTTGCATACAGATTTCGGACCTGTCTCATTTCCTTACGGAAGATATATACCGAAATATCTGCCTTTTGGTAACAATCTCTTGTAATGTTGTTTGACCTTGGATCTTTCAACGCTAAAATAAATTAAAATCCATTCATTTGAAAGTTTTCTGCAACAAGAAAAATAGTTTGTCGTTTGTATGGAAAAATAACTCTCAAAAATCCTTATAAATCAATTTTTCAAGTTTTTTCAATCTTTTTTTAAAAACTGCTTAAAATTTTGTTGATTTTCAAAATATATTTGAAACATACTTTTATTATTTCGCAAGATGTTTTATCCCTCTGATAAGAGAATAATCCTTTTTGAAAAGCTTGGGTTTAAGGGAAATGTAATTCTGGTCGAACGCATTAAGGAAATACATATCTTTAGTTTTGAATGATATATTTGTTTTTCGCTTACTCCTTCTCTCTCTCTCTCCCCCCACACATATATATATATATATATATATATATATATATATATATATATATATATATATATATATATATATATAAAATTTATAAATATATATATATATATATATATATAATTGTTTTTATTGGTGATTTCAGTGTTCGTTGTTTTGCTTACTACTACTATTTCGATAGTTTCACTTCCTAAGTGATTAAGATGCAGAACATTGCATTATTACTCGCCCTTAACTTTATAGGACGTATATTTCGTTAATATATATATTTTTATTAATTTTATACGTACTTAAAAGTAAGAGTAAGTAAAAGTAATGTACGTATAAAATTTATAAATATATATATATATATATATATATATATATATATATATATATATATATATATATACATACAGTGTTGCTTAGAAGACACTGAGGGATCTTTGTGGGATTTTAAAAACTTGAATAGATTCTTTATTTTTGACGGTACCTTTAATGGAATTTTAATATAATATGATGAAGACTATAGAGATTTATTTGCAAAAAAGAACAAAAATGAAAAAAAATGTCAGCTGGTCTTCATTTTCCCAGACATAACTAGTGGGAGTATCTAAAAAAAAAGTTTGCATCAAACAAACCTGAAACTCTACAGGAACTGAAGGAGAACATCAGGAATGAAGTCGAGGAATTAAATCGTAATCGATTGATTCTGCAATTCGTCGTAGAAAACGTTTTGAAAAGAGGACGAATTTGTGATACTGAAAATAGAAAAGGATTTAAAAGTGTTATTTTCATAAATAAATTATTTGTGAAGCTGAAAATAGAAAAGGATTTAAAACTTTTTCATGAATAAATTATTTTTTCATTTTTTACTTCTAATTTAGATGCGCCACACAAATTCGTCCTCTGAATTCCTTAAAATATATTTATTTTTCGTTTAAGGAATTAAGGAAAAAACTCAGAACTAAAAAAGCTGATAGATATTTTTAAATAAGAAATGCGGGAATAAAAATCTAGCAGATCTTAGAAACGAGATCTGACCCCAAAAGAAAATGACTGATATTCTTGAATTCAGCATGCAAAAAAAGTTCCGAAATTAGTTAGAAAACACTTGACCTTTGGAATAAAAGTTTTGAAACGCATGCCGGATTCCTTAGGAGTAAACCATTTTTTTCTTCCATTCAATTTTGTTCCAAGAAAATTATACATCGGAATGCTTCCTACTTTTACGAAACGGACTTTGCTTTGCAGTTTCGTCTGACATTTTATTGGCAACAGTGCAATATTTTTTATTAAACTCAGCAAGAACTTCCGGTGTCTGGTTGTGTCTATTTCATTTAAGAGAGACCTCATACCTAGTGAGGTGATCTGTTAGCCAGGGTTAACACACTTCACGCTATGGGGCAGACATATGATAGCTTACATTTCAATTGGTATGCAGTATCTTATACCTCATGTAGCATTAGTATTATTGCAACAAAACGTTCTTAAATTATATATACTGGTAAAAATATGCGACCAAAAGCAGCATATTTTTACAAGTATATATAAGTGTTGAATTTGCTAATGATCAGCCGACTGTGACACTTTTCTGAACATACGCTACCCTCTCATCCTAAGATAGAAGATACTACCAAAGACGATGGTATCATGATAACCATATAGCATATACTACAATACACCCCCCTAAAAAGGGGTAATGGCTAGGAGGATAGTATAATGAATCTATACAACACCCCCCTCCAAAAAAAGAAGGGGTAATGCATAGGAGGATGGTCTCAGGACCAAAGTGAAGATATTAAACTACCCCCAAAAGAGGAGCTACTGGCTGGAAAGATGGTCTCATGACAACAGAACATATACTACAGTCTCTTTCCTGATTTAAGCATTAGAGAGATAGTACAAAAATAGAAGTAATAGTATAGTTTCGAATTAAGACAGACAGATAGCAAACCTCCAGTATATATATATATATATATATATATATATATATATATATATATACATACATAAATATATATATATACATACATATATATATATGTATGTATATATATATATGTATGTATATATATATGTATGTATGTATATATATATTTATGTATGTATGTATATATATATTTATGTATGTATGTATTTATATGTATGTATATATATGTATATATATACATGTATGTGTATATATATATGTATGTATATATATATGTATGTATATATATATGTATATATATATTAAAATAAACATAGTTTGAGTATCCGACAATTGTTTCAGAACCTTCTCGGTTCCTCCTCAGGGATATACTGGTGAGCAAAGATTATACCCGCCTATACACAATCATAAGAAAGAAAGAAAAAAAAACAAGCAGACAAATTACATTTAAAAAAATCTTCAGACGAGAAACCCCTTTCCACAAGATGACAACTTTGACACCTATCTATCTACGTAGTAGAAATTCGGTCATGCTCAAACTTTTGGCGGGACCGACTAGACTCGACCGTCTCTTCTTCCTTAACCACACGCACACACACCGAGACCCACTCATACATACACTCACCCACGCTAATACTTACACATTTATATACTCACAAACATACATACACACTTATATATAGAAGTAAAATTAAAAACATATATACATATATACACACATACATCCACATATATATATATATATATATATATATATACATATATACATACACATATATATATATATATGTATATATATATATACATATATACATACACATATATATATGTATATATATACATATATATATACATACACACACCCACTTATAAATATATTTATCTATTTTGCTAAAAACTTATGGCAGGACCGACTAGACATATCCGTCTCCTCTTCCTTAATCACATGCACACACCCCGAGACACACTCACACACACATCCACGCTTATACGTACACATTTATATACTCACAAACATACATACACACTAATATATGGGAAAAAAGAAACAATGTTTCAGACAATATGTAAAAATAAAAATGGAATAAAGAATAAGCAATTCAACAACTAACAAAAATAAACTCAAAAACTCATGTTGTAAAGTTCCACCGAGATATTTCGGCCGTAGATACGACCATTTTCGATCAGTTAATAAACTTTATTTCAAAACGGAAAAGTTTTCAAATTCATACAGAGAATGCGATTGGAAGAAAATGTCACGTGCAGAGAACAACAAAACGGGGAGAAAAAGGAATGCGAGGAATGTTATGAAAAGAGAAAGAAAAAGAAGATGAAGAAGAGGAAGAAGAAGAAAGAGATACCAATCAACCAGTATCTTTGGAACGTCAGTTGAAGAAGACGAAACGAAGAAGAAGAGAAAGCGAGAGCAAACGTGAGAAAGGGTAAATCGACATGTAGTTGTCGAAACCTATTAAAGAAGAAAAAAGAGAGAGAGAGAGAAAAAATCAGTGCTTAGATATCGCCTGCTGATTGAATTCGGGCTGAGAACGTCAAAAGTCTACAAGATTAATAGTAATTGGAGCAGTTAACTTCGAGGGACGAAACAAGGGAAGAGGAGGAGGCAGGGGAGGAGGGGAAGGGGGAAGAAGAGAGACAAGGGTTAAAAGTTAGCCAGAGTCGTATTCATTTAGATTCATCTCGTATAAAATCGATCTAGCCGTAGGAAAAGAAATATTATAGAAACCTTGTCTTTGGGCAATGGTGTTCTTATGACATAGGATCAGACAGGATTCTGTGAGACGTCGAAGTTTGGTGTCATGAATATGTTTGATAGGGTATTGTAGTGGTGGCCGGAAGAGATCATATGAGTGCATAGTGCATTTGAGGTATCGCCGTTTTTTATGGCACGATTATGTTCATATATTCGTTTCTTTAACGGACGTTGTGTCTCGCCGAAATATATTTTTCCACAGTCGGCGCACGGAATAAATTCCAGCTGTAGTGGGTGATGAAAGGACTTTATTTTTGTTTTTATGCATTTGTAAAATGTTTTTGATGGTGAGTGAGGTAGCTTGGATAATTCTAAAACTATGTTGTGAAAGCGAAGAAAAGAGATGTGTGTTACGAGAGTTAGTGGGAAGGAAAACATTCCTTAATATGGATTGTGTTGTATTAGGAGATGTATTAGTATTTAAAAAAATCTTTTTTAGATGTATTTGAAACGCTTTCTTTTTAGCGGAAAGAATGACGTGTTTGGGATATTTTAAAGTAGTGAGAGAGGATTCTATTTTATTATATTCCTGAGAGAGATGTTCAGAGCTGCAAATACGCAGAGCCCTGAGATAAAAACCGATTATCATGCTATTTTTTATATAGTTATTATGATGTGAATAATAATGTAAGTAATCATTTTTGTTGGCTGGCTTGCGATGGACTTGAAATGAAAGGCTGTTATTGTTTTTGAGGATGAGCATGTCAAGGAAAGCTAAAGAATTGTTTTGTTCACTTTCGAAAGTGAACTTAATGGAAGGTTCGACTTTGTTGAGTGCTTGTGCTAATGTTTCTATTTTATGACTATCAGGTAGAAAGATTAAAATATCGTCAATATATCTGAAATAGGTAGTATTTTTAGGGATACGGTAAGAAAAAGGACCGATTTCGAGGAATTCTAAAAACAGACACGCTAATACGGGACTAAGGGGGTTCCCCATAGGTAAGCCGAATTTCTGTCTATAATAGTCATTGTTGTATTTAAAGAAAGTAAGAGAAGTTATGTTCCTAATGATATCTATGATGCTTTTTATTGGGAGAGAACAAGAGAAATGTATTTTGTTTAAGTGTTTGGAAAGTAGATTGATGCATTTTTTTACGGGTATATTTGTGTATAAGGAAGTAATATCAAGGCTGTGCATAGTATGATTATGTAAAGTAATATCTTGTAATTTTTTGAGGAGATGACCTGAATTCGTTATGTGTGCGTTACTGATAGTACCTAGTAGTGGTGATAGAATTTTTGCCAATGATTTAGCGATATTGTGGGAGACACTTCCAATACTGGAAATGATAAGACGTAGGGGCATATTAATATATATATATATATATATATATATATATATATATGTGTAAAAATAAAAACATATATACATATTATATCCACACACACATACCCTCATATCTATCTATCTATCTATCTATCTATCTATCTATCTATCTATATATATATATATATATATATATATATATATATATATATATATATATATATATATATATATATATATATATATGTATACACAACTATATATACACACACATACACACACAAACTTATATATATATTTATCTATTTTGCGAAATTTATTTAGGATTTTATTTATTTTATTTTCTTACTAAACATTTTCTCAATAAGCCACTAAATATAGTGTTATATACATTAAGACAATCGCTGTTTATCTATTTAATTAAATTTCCTAACAAATATCAATCATATTTACCGACGAATTAAGTTAATCCAACCGCAATATTATTCTCCTAATTAATTGAGAATTAGAAACCAGGTTTTTAATATCAACTAGTTATTATTTTTATCTAGTTTTTATGATAATTTACTTGAAACTTTATTTTTTGTAATAATTTTGCGTTATTTTATAAAGGAATTGCATTTTTTATTTAATTTTATTTGAGATTAATTATATTCTCAATTTATGTGTCCATCTATATTGATTTAGTCTAATGGACGTTTAATTGATATTAATTTAATTTCTCTAATTTTATCATTATGTTCACCCTGCAATAAACCTCTTAATTCAATATAAATTCTAAACTTTGTAACTTATTAATTTATAGATCTCCTGGTTATTAATAGTTATCCCATCATCCGGAGTCATACCAATACAATCAGTTACATAATCTAATATGTTTAATAATAACCCACCAAAATAATCTGAAGACTATATCTATAATTTCCAAAATATCTATACTTTCCAAAATTTTAATTAATAGTGGTTTTGATTAACCTATCTTTATTTTCCTTAAGAAAAATGTATTGTTGTTATTAATTATATATTCAAGATCTCTACATCAAGTTATCCTATGATTAAATTAGTTAACTTAATCCTACCTATCATTGCTAATTATGCTACATTTATTACGCGATCCTTTATTATTTGTAATAATTAAATGTTATGTTTAAAGAAAAATTATTTGGTACACACCTCCGTGTAACCAACTAGTTAAATCAAAGATTTGACATATGTTTCTTAACCTGTTAAATAAGCATTTCTCAATTAATAACCCATTGCATAAAATCTTTAACAAAAACACAATTAAACTTAGTTATAGTTGCACTAATAATTTAAAAAAAATAATCAACGGTCACAATAGAAAAATACTAAAGGATAATGATACAAACAACGTAAGCAGCATACAAGATAATGAATGTAATTGTAGAAATAAAAGTGAGTGCCCGTTACAAGAAAAATGTTTAATGAAAAATGTAGTATATCTAGGTACATTTTTCCCAGAGAATGATCCTAATTTGAAAAAATATACATAGGGGGCACTAGTACTGATTTTAAGGATAGGTATAGAAACCATACATGCTCATTTAACAACATAGCTACTGATAGAAAAGGCACTTCATTATTTAGATATATTTTATCCCTAAAAAGAAATGGCATAGTTCCTGTAGTGAAATGGAGTATTAAAAAAAAAGGCACCAGTACCTACACTAAATAACCCTACCTGTTTTCTGTGTTTAAATGAAAAACTGGCTATAGTTTTGTTCCCTAATAAGAATGCTCTACTAAACCAGAGGGACGAGGTAGGTTGCAATTGCAGGCACTTCAAAAAGTTCACCTTAGATAAGTATTGTGAGAACGATATAAACATAACTTAAAAATAAATAAATAAATAAATATTAATAAATAAATAAAATAAATAAGTAAATAATTAAAAAATAAACAAAAAATAAAAACAAAGATTGAAATTAAAATGATTATTTCTTTAAACATAACATTTAATTATTACAAATAATAAAGGATCGCGTAATTAATGTAGCATAATTAGCAATGATAGGTAGGATTGAGTTAACTAATTTAATCATAGGATAACTTGATGTAGAGATCTTGAATATATAATTAATAACAACAATACATTTTTCTTAAGGAAAATAAAAATAGGTTAATCAAAACCACTATTAATTAAAATTTTGGAAAGTATAGATATTTTGGAAATTATAGATATAGGCTT
>OY744548.1:40220125-40225125 GCA_963556195.1 Sepiola atlantica
CAACTTGTTAAGACAACGAGAAGTAAAGAGTTTAGGCAATCAATGAGAATTCAAAGAATTCAAGGAACGTTCTAAATGAAAGAAGAGTTGCTTTGTCTGTAAAGAGATTGTTTTTAGATCGCATCTTACAAGATATTAGAAATCTGAGCCAAATGTTTGGACAACTGACCCCGCAGCCCTGCTTCTGCGTTTCTGTAATTGTTTGAATATCTCTTGTTCCATTTTCATCAGAATTCTCCGGCTACTGATGGTCCAGCATCTCTTTAAATCCGAAAAAAAAAACACAAAAGAGAACTTGATAATTCTGCTGCCGCCAGACAAGTTTACTAGGCAAACAGATGGCCGCTCTGTATGTAGCGTACCATTAATTTATTTGTTTATACGGCACCTGTTGGTGGTAGTCTCTTTGTTTTTATATATATTTTTTTTTGTTTAAATTTAACCCGAATTATGGCTTCACAGGCAAATTCAAGTGGCAGCCGTGGTGTTAAACGTAAACACTGGTTTATTTTCATCAAAGAAAAAGTTGCATTGCCGTTTAAGTTTCTAGCAATCTCCGCTGGTGTAAAACTTTGACAGTAAAAACTGGTCTTATTACCACCAATGCAAATTACTTTCCTTTATACCCCCACCGTGTGCCTCACATCAAACGGAATTTTCATAAACAGAATTTATTTCCAATAACTTCCCATCTATAGAACACGTTGCAACATGATTGCTTTCCTGAGGGCTACAACATGGAAATCTTAAAATTCTACATAAATACAGACCGCCATCATAAGGCACCAAATTTGATTAATTCCATTCATTATCATAAAACTTCTCATAATATTCTTCGACTTCATTCAACTGTCAATCTATCGATGTCATTAATCCTTATCCTCGAGTGGCTTTTAACTTTGATAAGCAGTGACTCACAAGTAAAAAGAAACAACATATTTTATTAACAACGTTACTTAAAACAGTTGTGATCTTGTTTACAAACAATACTAAGACTTCAGGTAAGCTGCTGCTGATGCAAGGTATGATGACAAACATAGATATACATAGCAATATAAACAAATGAACAACCGCAAATTACAAATACATTTTTAAACAGAGAATTTATTTAAGCAAAAATAGTTGTTAGCATTGTAAAACAAAACTGTCGTTTTATCTACGAATTTTGGTTTCCAATTAATTTGCAACTTTTATAAATAAATTCACTTGAAAAAAAAAACACAAAACTATTGTCGTCTTGTTTACATTTAAGTCAGCTGCATCTGATCATCCCGTTAGCTTAAAAAATACTCACTTATTTCCCTTAATGTAACAGGAAAAGGAATAGCTATTCATACACACACACGTGTATATATATATATATATATATATATATATATATATATATATATATATATATATATATATATATAGAGAGAGAGAGAGAGAGAGAGAGAGAGTAGAGAATGGTAGTTTGCTTGAAGCATTTCTGGGTATAGTAGTAGTAAGTTTTTGAAAGGCTGTGAGCAATGCAAAAATGGCATTTTTTTTGTAAGATTCTCTGCACAGTCGGAAACATCTTTCTTCTGGTTTAATTATTTTTGACAAAGGGAAGTCTCTATTCCCGAAATAATGATTTTTAATCAACCGGACATCACACAAACAGCTAAAAACACTCTTGCTGTTATGTAAGATTTTAGGAAAAATAAATAGTAAGTCATATTTCGTATTCGATTTATTGTTTTTGTACCTCACAACTTGCATCTTACCCGGAATTTGCATTGCTCACAGCCTTTCATAAACTTACTACTACTACTACTACTACTACTACTACTACTACTACTACTACTACTACTACTACTACTACTACTAATAATAATAATAATAATAATAATATATATATATATATATATATATATATATATATATATATATAGTAAGCAGTGAAAATATATATGGCAATATATATATATATTATTTTCATTGCTTACTACCTAGCCCTACTTACGTATCGAGCACTGTTGAAGTAAATACTGAAAACTGACACATAAAAAATTATATCTCCTTATAATATTTTATGTGGATACACGAAGTACTAATATATATATATATATATATATATATATATATATATATATATATATATATATATATATATATATATATATATGTAATCAGACAGCCTTCACATATTATTATATTAAATATGATTTCGATTCAAAATATACTGAATTACACCCTTAGTGTTATATATATATATATATATATATATATATATATATATATATATATATATATATATATATATATATATTAATTATTTATTACCTACAGACATCGATGTTTCATGTTTACGCAATCTTCAGTGCAAGAGACATACCCGTTGGCCACCACAAATTAGCTTGGAAGTTAGGAGGAATTTAACTTTGTAAATGCCAAGTCGGCGGGTATTTACAGCAAGCAGCGAAGAGTGATCAACAACAACAATAAACCGTGTTGGTCTCGCAATGAAGCTAGTAGTACTGCTTGTTATTTAATTCACTCAGAGTGCCCAGCCTCAGTAAAGGGGTCTATATAATGATATTTTATGAATAAATATTAATTATTTATTACCTACAGACATCGATGTTTCATGCTAACGCAATGTTCAGTGCAGGAAACCAATTCCCGACGGTATATATATATATATATATATATATATATATATATATATATATATATATATATATATATATATATATATATATATATATATATAATGTGTGTGTATGTGATAATATAACTAACAGTTTTTTTTATATAGTTCAGATCGATTCTTATGGGAATCAAATTCCAAAGATAAATGACTCTCACTATTCAAACCTTTAATTAGTTATTTCAACATTTTTAAGATTGCTACAAATAAATAAATAAATATATAAATAAATAAAATGACAAATCAAAATTCTATAATAGTGTGAGTTAATGTTGATTTCAGAGCAAAGAAAATTTACACGCGTTTCTGAGAGAATTCAAGCATACTTGAACAAATTCAAGTAGCTACACGAAAATACGTCATCAGAGTTTTTTTTACTATATATATATATATATATATATATATATATATATATATATATATATATATATATTTGTTTTGTTACATTCCTATGACCAAAGAAAAATCAGTTCAATCGTATATTTGAAAAAATTATTTCGGTGAATGCTTATATTTTTCCATTCTGTTCATTTAATAATAAAAAAAAACAAGCACATTATCCCCAAAAGAAGGAAAAAAGAAATAAAAACGGCAAGTCAACAACGCGAAAACCTAACGATGACAGTCAGAGCAGATCCTCCCTAAACAAAAACATCGGACGCAAACTTGAGCCGATTCTCAAACCGCCATTTTGTATTTAAGCAAGTAGAGCTAGAATCGTCATGTTCGATTCAAAACAACACCGGTGAAAAAACTCTCAATACAATTTGAAAATGCCGGTTGATAAAATATTGTTAGGTCTAAAGTTAAATAATAATTATAAATGTAAGATTTTATTGAATAGCTGAATACGAAAATACTGCCAGTTTGAAAGGTTACCAAACGATAACAATAGATTCGTTGTGCCATAGTTTTTACCGTAGCTATAGTGTAAATAACGATAACATCAAACAGATATGTAATTAATAACAGATTATAGTAATTCTAACAAACATAAACTTCGTATAGATAATTAGATTTATTTGTTGAATTTTTATTTTATAACTTTTTGTAATAAAATTACTGTTATATGACTAAAAATTAATTATCCGTTCTCCGCAAACTTAGAAAAAAGTCAAAGGGACGTAATTCTGTTGAAAAAGTTATCTCATTAATTTCCCCCAATTTTCTATTAAAAAGAAAAAAAACTTTCTATTTTTTAACACATGTTTTCTGCTTGTGTATGTTGCTGATTCATCTATACCCCATGCCCAAATACTATTTATGTTACAGTCTAAGAAGTGAAAGTTCCAACTGATTTGAAAACTATCTATACTATAAAGATTCCGGTTTTACTCCCTCTTTCTTTTTTATATTAAATCCATCATGGTCCCATACTACCCCAGTTATATATAGATAGAAATATCTACTTAATTGCAAGGAATACATTTTTACCCTCATACGTTTCCTCTTATAAGTCATCGAAATCACTACCCATCCCCTCGCGGACATCTGCTCATTATGTGGTACCATAAAGCGTTATTCAAGTCCCCTACTATGTAAACCATACTTAATTTATATTTTAAATTATTAATTTTGTGACTATAAAAGGGTTTATAACTACACTTAATCTAATATGTAGTTTATTGCAGTTATTTGAAAGATTAATAATCGTTTTTGATTCATTGGAGACATAGAGTTCCCGATGTAATCCAATCGTATGTAATTGTGAGACAGAAGACTATAACAAAGCTCCTACATCACAAGTAAAACACTTATATTAACCTACTTGGGATGTAGACATTTTCAAGAATCAAAATCATGTAATGGATGTTGGTCAAAATTAGAATAAGGATTCTAGATATTAGGTTTAGTAGCATTATATCTTGATGTTAATCTTTGTATGGGACATAAAAGTAGTGTGAAACGGTTATATTCGTGTAATTACTTTTACACTTCCTGGGACAGGTATTCTTTTGGTATATACATATATATATATATATATATATATATATATATATATATATATATATATATATAATCATTCAATATTACAGATGATTTGTGTCTGTATATTTTTTCTTTGATCCTTTCTAGATTTCTGAATAAATTTCGAGTTTTAGCCTGGAACTGTCATCTATATATATATATATATATATATATATATATATATATATATATATATATATATATATATATATATATATATATATATATATGTATATATATATATATATACATATATGTATATATATATATATATATATGTATATATATATATATATACATATATGTATATATATATACATATATGTATATATATATGCATATATGTATATATATATGC
>OY744548.1:40227625-40257625 GCA_963556195.1 Sepiola atlantica
TTTCTCACCTAACTTTTGAAATTATCTTCTTTTCTCCAGCTTTATTGTTTTTTCTTTTTTTTCACTTGTAGTCCAGGCAATATAGCACATTTTAGGGCCCAACTTGGAACAAATTGCAACAGAATTTTTTTCACCACCAGGCATTCCCATGAGGTGTCTAGAACATCATACTAACAGTCCTAAGAAATCAACGTTGAGGAAATATGTCTAATTTGCATAAATCCAAGATGGCCGCCAATTTTCGATAATTTGCCATATCTCCGCATAATTGAGTGATTTGAAGTGCTAAAATGGGGTTTTTGAACACAAGGATTTACGTGGAGTAGGTTACATTTTTATTGGATAAAGAATTTATAGCCAAAAATCCAATATGCTGGAAAGAATGTCTATTTTTAGAATGTATTTGCTCAACATTTTATTTTTTTCGGTACATTTTTTAACCTAGGGCCTACTGAAATGTAGGAAAACACAATTGTAGCCATAGATAAGTTTGTTATCATACTCATGAACAACAGTAAGCCTGTGTTTCAACAACAGATCATCAATATTAATTTCAAGAGTGTCAATTCCAGTTGTGCCACTTTGCGGTATCCGGCTTAAGCATCGTCGTCTACATCATCTGACAAATCTGGCACCTGTGAGTTAGAGCAACTTGTACCACGACATTCTCTACACACGGCAGTGCAATGGAGACCATATTTTTGGCATGTGCACCTCCTTGTTTTGCAGTTTTTCTTGCAGCTACAACAGATGACATCCAGTATCTCCGGTGGTGCTGCGGGCTGATCTGTCTGTATAGGCATGCACCTTCTGTCCACAAGGTGCCATCCCCAATCTTGTGGCTTCATGTTGACACATGTTCATTTCCACTCCATTACCTGGTAATAGACACGGAGGCTATGGAATCTTGCAGCTGCTGATGTTGGGGGTAGAGCTTGTGGTTCCACGGAAGATGTGTTCTTGGAAATCTTGTCACAGAACCGTTTGTATCTTAAGCTGTCCAGTCCTTCCTCTTTGGTACCACCGTACAGTGATACCAGAGCTTTCTCTCCTGCAGCAGTTATGTCCTCCGGTGTTTGCCCTGATTTGTGGAACATCTCTGATTGCTCACGAAACAGGGAATCAGTCTTCACCTTCTTCACTGCCAAACCTTTTCCCAATCCAAACAGGCGACTAGTGGTATCGCAGCCAAGAATAGCATGGACAAAGAGCAGATGGTCGCAAATCTGAGGACCCAGCAACTCTTTCGACTGCTTTATGCACCACACCCTTCTCGATTTGGTGGCTTGCTTTGACTCTGATACCAGAAACAGTTCGTTTTCGGTCATATCAGCGTGATACAACAGGAGGACCAACAAATCTGTGTCGTCACCAATGAGAACCGTATCTCTTGTTCTGGCAGAGGCAAGGGCTGTTTGAACAATGAGGACATCAGCATCATGCTTTGCGTGTTCTGTGCTGCATCCAGCCCTTTCTAGTTTGTCGCTGAGAAAATGTATGAAGCGCTGTTTGTTTGCCTTGTTGTTCAGGAAGTCCTCCTTCTTGGATTGGATGATCATATCACCAGCAAAGCTTACGGTCAAACTAGAGCAGGTTCCTGTTCTTCTTTGTTGTGTGGCATCTTTAGTTGTGGGTTCATCTTTGTAGCCATCGAAAACAATGACAGCAGCTCCATATTTCTGTGTCACATATCTGACATAAATCTGACACACACTATTATATGTGGAACCTCTTGGCCAGGGAATCCGATGGAGTAGCGCGCCGCCATCAAGGACATATTGGACTTGGTCTACACTCGGCTCACGTTGTTCTTCATCTATAGACTTCCACAGAACATCAGCAAGGACTGCCTTATTGGCCTGCAAGGGAAGGGATGACGAGTCAAATAAGGCAGGAGGGGGGCTACAAAGTTCGAACTTGAATAACGTTGACAAGTCTTTGCACCGTTCACCTACAATTACCAGTCGCTGGAACACCAATTGTGGATCCACTACTACAGATTCCCCTCTGACTTTGACAGTTGATCTGGATGCAAGTGTCATTGCTTCATCGGCTTTTCGGAAGGTGAACTCTTCCCCAGATTTCCCTGCCATGCTCACAAGAATCTTTTCTCCAATTTCTTTTGTTTGGTCAACATTGACTCCGTCCTGAGCGGCCATGCCATTAGCAATGTTGTGAAGTGAGGTATTCTCCTTGAATGGATCTCTTTCCTTCAGATAGCTGATAAGATCGAGGGTGTCCTTGAGATCTCTGGCCTGTCTAGCCTTCGAAATATCTTTGTGTTGGTCGCTGGTTTCGTAGGAGACCCCGCTGAACTTCTGCATTGCATCGTTGATGTTTGCGCATGCTGGCATGGATAGGACCCACAGTAAGCGCTGAGTCTCTGTCATCCCTTTTCCTCGAGTTAAGCCCCCATGCGTCTTTATACTTCTCATCAAAACTGGTTCGATGATCAGATCTGTGGAGAGCCCTGCCCAGTATCTATCACTGCGCCGCACAACGTGGTATCCCTCTTGGAACTTCTTATACACATCCGGATGTTTTTCCCTGTCCTAAAGTTGCTACTGCACTGCTGGTGATACATTGCATCCGCTGCGTGTAGGTCATTCACCGATGCTATTCTGCCTAATACTGTTGCAGACCATTCGTCATTTCTAGAATGACAAACCTGAAGGATACTCTTCTGAAAGTCTTCTGTCCTAACTGGGAAAACACCCAGTTCTCTTTGCTTCCTATCAGTTTTAGCTGACTGTTCACAAAACAAGCAGTGTTCTTGAAAATTGAAGTGTAGTTCAGAACGGAGCTCACAGCGGGGTTTTGGTGGTTGTTGCTGCCTTGCTAGGTCACGTGCAATGTTTTCTGCTTTGCAATAGTTGCGGCGACATTCTACGTGTAGTGTCTCTCCTGGATTCACTACCAAATCGCTACCACGTTGACTACTTGCACGATTCACGCCATCGCTGCCTTTTGTTCGAAGAACAACTGTCGCCTTTCCGTCAGAGATTGATTCATTACAGATGCGACACTTCTCCATTGTCAATGTTTGCTGAATCTCAGATTAATTACCCTGGAATAGAAACAAAAATAATATATAAAGTTATAAAATAAATAGTTAAATATAAAAAGTTATAATATAAAGTTAGTCAAGAGTTAGTAAGTTATAATAAAGTTATAATATAAAGTTAGTCAAGAGTTAGTCACATGAGGCAGCAAAACAGTCACATTTCAGTTTGCCTATGTTTCGGATACCACGCATATGAACATTTTTCAATATTTTTTGGCCATATTGGATTTTTGGCTATAAATTCTTTATCCAATAAAAATGTAACCTATTCCACGTAAATCCTTGTGTTCAAAAACACCATTTTAGCACTTCAAATCACTCAATTATGACATCTAAATGCGGAGATGTGGCAAATTATCGAAAATTGGCGGCCATCTTGGATTTATGCAAATTAGACATATTTCCTCAACGTTGATTTCTTAGGACTGTTAGTATGATGTTCTAGACACCTCATGGGAATGCCTGGTGGTGAAAAAAATTCTGTTGCAATTTGTTCCAAGTCGAACGTTATTTTGCCTGGACTATTGATGATGATTCAATGAAGAATCGAGAACGTTCGTGATACATATGGAACATATCTAATTTTTTTTTATTGGATTTTAACACACGAAATATTAAAACAATCGAAAAAATAAAAAAAGGTATAATTAAGCGGAGAATTCTGTTATTTTTACAATGTTTGCTCAAATGAGAAAAAAAGCTGACTGAATACCCCCTCCACTATCTATATATATATATATATATATATATATATATATATATATATATATATATATATATATATATATATATATATATATATATATATATATATATTAATTATTTATTACCTACAGACATCGATGTTTCATGCTAACGCAATCTTCAGGAAGCTAATTCCCAACGGTCGGCGGGCGCGAACTCCGATCACAACTCGCCACTGATTCGTAGTCAAGATATATATATATATATATATATATATATATAATTATTTCCACAATCAGACAACGCCACAGTCCACATCCCATGAAAGAAAGAAACCGGAAGTCCTAGACTCGAGTTTCAACCTCCTTTGGGCTCATCAGTAGAACATATCCGAACACAGAATTCGAAACACGAGTCACTTGCATGCGAGGCGTGTACTCTACCACTGAGCCACCTTGTCACATACAAGAAAGTCTATTAACTTACACAGATTAAGTAAACCCCGGCGAAGGCCGACTGTGGAATATACCTACTCTTTTCAACAGGAGGTGTAGTCATCCAACTACTTAGAACCCAGACCGATGTCTCACAAGTAGGATTTTATACTCGTTAGGACGATGCCATTCAACAAGTTAATCCAGCGAGCAAATACATATTAGGTTTTTGAATGTGAGATGATATATATAATAATATATTTTTATTCATTTTTTTCTAAATCCGTTTCGCACATAGATAAACACCCACATTTATTTGTCAATTTAAGATCTTTCATCTATGCTGCTCTTCAAAAATCCAAACTTCACTTCCAGAATAATGTAAGGCAACAAGCAAAAAAAAAAAATCACAAACAAGCAACTTACATTAAAGGCAGTTCCCACAATGAAAACCATGGATATTTCCGTTCTATTAAGGCAGCCATGTTTTTTTTTTAACACAGAAAAGGCTACAAATAATTATTTTAATAATAAATATTTTAAAATATTGTCTACATACGTTATTTCATCCTTCCGGAACTATCAGTTTAGAAATAACCATTCACGCCAGACGAACGATTCGAACATCGGTATAACTCTGAAATCATATTTAACTCCAAATCCGAGCACGCTTACCGATAGAGCTACATGGCTACAGACAAAAAGATAAATAAATCCTATACATGCAAAAGGGGAAGCGGACAGCTATAGTCGGCCGTCATAACAATGTTCGACAGTGAGGAACATGCATTATAGCTTTTGACGACATTATAATATATATAATATATATATATATATATATATATATATATATAATATATATATATATATATATATAAATACCTTTTATTTTTCATATAGTCATATCTATGTATTACAATCTATTTATAGCTACTTTGTTTCAATCTGATCATATTTATATGCTGTCTCAGACTGTTCATTTTCATCTATCAACCTATCCAGAACGTGTCATACACAGACAGAGATACAAACACACGCTCACACAAACTATCACACACGGACATAGACAGATACACACACGCAGAGATAAAGACACTTTAATTTCATCACACACACACACACACACACACACACACACACACACGTATATTAAAAAAATGACTCATTCCCTCCCGTCGTCGTTAACTGGTGGTACCCCCCTCCGCATACCGAATTCCACCCCAGCAAATATCATCACTTGTTTACCAACGATTTTAGCCGTTCCACATTTTCTGATATTTACTTTTCTAATCGACATTTTTCGGTATTTCATTACAGAAACAAAGTTCAACTATCAGATTTCGTTTTCTTTTATAATCCGGAAGAATTTGGTGTTTTGCTAACAGCCCCTTGGGATAGGGACGAACAAAAGATTTTGGTTTGGGTGTATTCTTTATTTAATAATAATAATTAGTCTGCTTCGCTGGATTTCGTATAGTTTGACAAGTACGCGCACAGACACACACGCATATATATATATATATATATATATATATATATATATATATATCTATGTATGTGGTGAAAATATGGAAATAATATTCAAACGTGATGGAAAATGATAGAGGAAAAACCAAAATTATTTATATATTCATCAAACTTTTGGTCTTTATTTCAAGATTTCATTTTGAAATAATATCGAAACGTTGATGAATATATAAATAATTTTGATTTTCAAATTTTCACATATATATATATATATATATATATAATTGGGCAGCATTCCTTCTTTTATGCATGTTTGATTAAACAGGAGCTTTTGATCCGTTTTTCTAGTCTTCGTACGACGGATTTGATGTTATAATCCAAGGAGTGTAAAAAATCTCCGTATTTTGTTCGAATATTTTCGACCGACATCGGTCGTCTCAGGCGGTTGCAAAATGAAATGCTGTTGAAATAATTTAAAAGAGCGCCCTCTTGATAGATTCACCAATTTATCAAACATGCATATATATATATATTCATTTGTTCATTTCGATTCTTGGTTTTTGATGAAAAAAAAAAAAAAAAAAAATGACTCAATACTGGTCACCCCTGAAGAAGGAATTTTATTCCGTAATCGATAGGATTAATGTAAGAAAAAAAATAAATAAATTAATCTTGTATTGCTGATTTGGCTTCTATTTCAATTTTATAAACTTTCCATGCAATACTTAAAACTTGAACGAAAAACACACACATTACTCGACAGCGTGCCAACGCATCTCTCGTTCGTCACCGGTTTTGAATCCTACCGCCATTTCATAACATCAAGGCGATTACGTCGTACCATCTAAGACGTTTGTCAAATTAACAAAGAAATAAGTTTCTTTATTCTTGTTTTTTGATGAAAAAAAAAAAAAAAAAAAATGACTCAATACTGGTCACCCCTGAAGAAGGAATTTTATTCCGTAATCGATAGGATTAATGTAAGAAAAAAAATAAATAAATTAATCTTGTATTGCTGATTTGGCTTCTATTTCAATTTTATAAACTTTCCATGCAATACTTAAAACTTGAACGAAAAACACACACATTACTCGACAGCGTGCCAACGCATCTCTCGTTCGTCACCGGTTTTGAATCCTACCGCCATTTCATAACATCAAGGCGATTACGTCGTACCATCTAAGACGTTTGTCAAATTAACAAAGAAATAAGTTTCTTTATTCTTGTTTTTTGATGAAAAAAAAAAAAAAAAAAAATGACTCAATACTGGTCACCCCTGAAGAAGGAATTTTATTCCGTAATCGATAGGATTAATGTAAGAAAAAAAAAAAATAAATTAATCTTGTATTGCTGATTTGGCTTCTATTTCAATTTTATAAACTTTCCATGCAATACTTAAAACTTGAACGAAAAACACACACATTACTCGACAGCGTGCCAACGCATCTCTCGTTCGTCACCGGTTTTGAATCCTACCGCCATTTCATAACATCAAGGCGATTACGTCGTACCATCTAAGACGTTTGTCAAATTAACAAAGAAATAAGTTTCTTTATTCTTGTTTTTTGATGAAAAAAAAAAAAAAAAAAAATGACTCAATACTGGTCACCCCTGAAGAAGGAATTTTATTCCGTAATCGATAGGATTAATGTAAGAAAAAAAATAAATAAATTAATCTTGTATTGCTGATTTGGCTTCTATTTCAATTTTATATATATATATATATATATATATATATATATATATATATATATCGAAATGAACAAATGCGAATTTTTTTTCATTCATCACTCCTATATTACAACCAAAACGGGTAGCGCTATTGAAATCAATAATTAATATACTAACTTCTAATATTCTCTATATATACTAGAGACGAATGATCGAAGAACAGTTATTAGATAGTCTAATTTGCATATCTATTTGTTAATCACTTCATAATAAATTAATATTTGATGTTATTTCTTTCTAAGTTCATTGTACTATCTTATCTACATATGTGCAATAGTTTCGTCAATATTAATAGTAATTAATTAAAATTATTTAATAAAAAAATGGATAACATAAAAAAACTAATCGTAAGATCGCTTGCGAGAATTTTTACCTTATCGATTCGGCATAAGGGAGAAAGAGAAAATGAGGATGAGCGTGGCTAGCTCGCGACTGATTGGTTGTCTCTATCTCTCTCTGGCTGACTAATATGTCTGCCCCCTTCTTCTCTCTCCCTCTTCCCCTTCCTTTATGACCCGCATTATTATTTTGTCTGCCCCTTCAGCTGCCCCCCTTACATTTCTACGACGGCTTATTATTATTTTGTTATTGTTTGTTTAATTAACGTCTGATGTTGCTGGAATGCTAAAAACAGATACTACACTTTGATCTTAGCCAAAAGGCCAAGGAACTATAATAAAATGTCTTTATGGCTTGGCATTTTTAAATGAATTAAAAAAAATGATTTAATTTATTATTGTATTATCTTTTAATGGAATGAGCAGTGTAGTATCGGTTCTGTTGTCCTCCCAGGAATGATATCCTCCTTTTTAAGGGGGTGGGGGCAATCCTCCCAGGTATCATTTGAAGGAGGGTTAATATAGTATGTGTTCTGTTATCATGAGACCATCTTCTCAGATACTACCTTCTATTTTTTTTAGAGGGGGGGGGTAGTATAGTATCTTTTTTGTTGTTCTTTCTCCTTTTATGGGGAAGATCCTCCCAGGTTATTCCTCCTCTATTTTTGAGCGGGTATTGTTGTATATGTTCTGACGTAATGGTAAGATCCTACAAGTAATGTTACCTCAAGTAACCGAACTTAGCTGGATACTCCACCAGACCAGGTGAATTCTTGTCCTGGAATCCGGTAATACCAAAGAAAGATGTACTACTACATAGTTAACTGGTCAATTGAGGAGAAGAAAATGAATGTTCTTAACTTTTTTACAAACTCAACATTTGGCAGCTAAAGAAAAACTTCAATAGAATATTTAAATATCTATATAGAGATAAAGTGTTAGCCCCAAGAAGGAGCCCCTTGATTTCTGAGAACTTCGACTGAAGTAAAATGAAACAAAATCTGATATATATATGGCTGCGAGAATCGGATTCTTTGACTGGTTGAACTCTTTTGATATGCATTTGTATACAGTGCACTTGTATACAGTGCACTTGTATACAATGTACTTGTATACAATGTACTTGTATACAGTGCTTGATTCCTTCTCAGACGGAGCTTTATTATATTACATAAAAAGAAAAGCTGTTTTTAATACCATTAACATGATTTAACTCGCGTTCGACCATCAGACGGTCTAAATTCCGGGATTTAGGTCGAATTTGTTCAACAAATAGTAATTTTGACCCTAACCTCGGAGATTAGGCCGTCTTACAATCGCGCACACGCATGAAACCATGGTAATGTATAAAAAACATAATTATTATTATTGTTAAAAAGTTCTACCTGAAAAAATTGAATCCTGTATATGTACAAAATCTGCTGTTTTGATTCGCTTCGGTTTCAAAATTCATAACCAAATTTTGAATACTCACTAAGAAATATGTTAATGCCAGTCAACTAATTTATGAAATAAAATCGAAAAAAAAAGAAGAAAGATTCATTAAATGTTATGGATGCAGTTTTTTCTATTACCGGATTCCTATGGTAACAGTAACAGTGACAGCAGCAGCAGCAGCAGCAAAAAAAAAAAAAAAAATTCAGGTTTGTCTTGTTGAACTCGGGAATCTTTATGTCGAACTCGGGAATCTGCACGGAATTTCGAACGAAACGGGTAGCTTGCTCTCGTTCCGTCAGCCATGCCCGGGTAGAAGTCTTAAGTAATTCGTAATTGTATTCCTATGATTGTTCGTACTGAGGATTTAACCTTCAACCTCCAGAATATTGTCAGTTAGAACTGATTATAACTTAGCACTTTTATCCGTTGCGGAGGTCGGACATAAAGAGAGGAAGCTACCCCGTGGATTAAATAAAGAGTTTCGTTTTACATTCCGTGCAGATTCCAATCTTCGACAAAGATTCTTGAGTGTGACAAGACAAACTTGAAGATGTTTGAAAGTAACATCGGTCGAAACGTTGTGAGAATAACATCCCAGCTGAGACAAGTATCCCGAATAGTCGAAATAATACAAACTAAGCAAAGTCGATGCACAGCAAATTAACGAATGTACAAATAACTAAATACCACTAAAATATGCAGATAACAAAAGCAAATTAACGAATGTACAAATAACTAAATACCACTAAAAATATGCAGATAACAAAAGAAAATTAACGAATGTACAAATAACTAAATACCACTAAAAATATGCAGATAACAAAAGAAAATTAACGAATGTACAAATAACTAAATACCACTAAAAATATGCAGATAACAAAAGAAAATTAACGAATGTGCAAATAACTAAATACCACTAAAATATGCAGATAACAAAAGCAAATTAACGAATGTACAAATAACTAAATACCACTAAAATATGCAGATAACAAAAGCAAATTAACGAATGTACAAATAACTAAATACCACTAAAAATATGCAGATAACAAAAGAAAATTAACGAATGTACAAATAACTAAATACCACTAAAAATATTCAGATAACAAAAGAAAATTAACGAATGTACAAATAACTAAATACCACTAAAATATGCAGATAACAAAAGAAAATTAACGAATGTACAAATAACTAAATACCACTAAAAATATGCAGATAACAAAAGAAAATTAACGAATGTACAAATAACTAAATACCACTAAAAATATGCAGATAACAAAAGCAAATTAACGAATGTACAAGTAACTAAATACCACTAAAAATATGCAGATACCAAAAGAAAATTAACGAATGTACAAATAACTAAATACCACTAAAATATGCAGATAACAAAAGCAAATTAACGAATGTACAAATAACTAAATACCACTAAAAATATGCAGATAACAAAAGAAAATTAACGAATGTACAAATAACTAAATACCACAACAAATATGCAGATAACAAAAGCAAATTAACGAATGTACAAATAACTAAATACCACTAAAATATGCAGATAACAAAAGCAAATTAACGAATGTACAAATAATTAAATACCACTAAAAATATGCAGATAACAAAAGCAAATTAACGAATGTACAAATAACTAAATACCACTAAAAATATGCAGATAACAAAAGAAAATTAACGAATGTACAAATAACTAAATACCACAAAAAATATGCAGATAACAAAAGCAAATTAACGAATGTACAAATAACTAAATACCACTAAAATATGCAGATAACAAAAGCAAATTAACGAATGTACAACTAACTAAATACCACTAAAAATATGCAGATAACAAAAGAAAATTAACGAATGTACAAATAACTAAATACCACTAAAATATGCAGATAACAAAAGCAAATTAACGAATGTACAAATAACTAAATACCACTAAAAATATGCAGATAACAAAAGAAAATTAACGAATGTACAAATAACTAAATACCACAAAAAATATGCAGATAACAAAAGCAAATTAACGAATGTGCAAATAACTAAATACCACTAAAATATGCAGATAACAAAAGCAAATTAACGAATGTACAACTAACTAAATACCACAAAAAATATGCAGATAACAAAAGAAAATTAACGAATGTACAAATAACTAAATACCACTAAAATATGCAGATAACAAAAGCAAATTAACGAATGTACAAATAACTAAATACCACTAAAAATATGCAGATAACAAAAGAAAATTAACGAATGTACAAATAACTAAATACCACAAAAAATATGCAGATAACAAAAGAAAATTAACGAATGTACAAATAACTAAATACCACAAAAAATATGCAGATGACAAAAGAAAATTAACGAATGTACAAATAACTAAATACCACTAAAATATGCAGATAACAAAAGCAAATTAACGAATGTACAAATAACTAAATACCACTAAAAATATGCAGATAACAAAAGAAAATTAACGAATGTACAAATAACTAAATACCACAAAAAATATGCAGATAACAAAAGCAAATTAACGAATGTGCAAATAACTAAATACCACTAAAATATGCAGATAACAAAAGCAAATTAACGAATGTACAACTAACTAAATACCACAAAAAATATGCAGATAACAAAAGAAAATTAACGAATGTACAAATAACTAAATACCACTAAAATATGCAGATAACAAAAGCAAATTAACGAATGTACAAATAACTAAATACCACTAAAAATATGCAGATAACAAAAGAAAATTAACGAATGTACAAATAACTAAATACCACTAAAATATGCAGATAACAAAAGAAAATTAAATAAGATGCAAAACTCATAGCAACCAGTCTATAAATAGACAACATAATAAAAAAAAAACTATATAAAAAAACCGTTTATCACAAAACGAACTTCTACAACAAACTTACTTGTAAAATAATCAAATCAGCAAAAACATAACGTATAATAAGTAATTATAGCTAAGAAAATATTAACAAAAATTTACGATGGAAAAGTACCAACTCTACAATTAAATATTCGCAATATTAGCAACAGAAACGCAAAGTTTCACATCATTCGACAAAAACGACGTCTACAGCGAGAATACCCTAAAAAAAACATTAAATTTTGCAAAGCAGTATATATATATATATATATATATATATATATATATATATATATATATATATATATATATTATTTTAATAATAAACATTTTCAATATTATCTACGTACGTATACGTTTACATCTTCCCGGAATAATCAGTGCAGAAATAACTATTCACGCCAGTCGCACGTCGAACCCAGGAACCAGAGTCATATTTGACTCTAAATCCGAGCCCGATAACCGATGGGGCGAACGTAAATGGCTACAGACGAGATGAGAAATACTACATATTACAAGGAGGAGCGAGCAGCTATAGTCGGCCGTCATAACAGTGTTCGATAGTGAGGAACCTGCATTATAGTTTTTGATGTTTTTTATTTACTCATTAAAGCGCCCGACACACGCACACCCACCCACACAGACACCCCCCCCCCCACACAGACACCCCCCACACATATATATATTCATATATATATACGTATATATATATACATATATATATATACATACGTACATATATATATATATATATATACATATATATACATATATATATATACATACATATATATACACATATATATACATATGTATATATATATACATATATATATATATATATATGTCATGGAGAAAGGGTAGTTGAATTAAGATTATAAGAGAAACAAAATGTATTAATAGATATAATGAAAGCGATATTTGTTTATAGATTTTGCTCGTTATTAGATAAATTTAGACATTATCCTTCTCCCTTAAAATATCAGTTTATTCTTTTTGTTGTTTTGCTCTATACATGTCTGCCCCTTTTTTTTTTTAACTTTTATATAAATAAATATTTATTTGTATTATAACTTGGTGTTTGAGTCGTCTCTTACCTGTTCGTTGGTATTCGATATTTCTATGTAATGTCTTTAACTGAAGATCTCCTCCCCCTGAATTCTGTTATTAATATTTGGCCGTAGGGACTTACGAGCCACTTCCGGGCACATTTTCCTTTTTTATTTTTATCATTGTTATGTGCTCGCCGCCGTGGTCTCTGACGGAGACTGTACGTAACAAGCTTGGGGGGGGGGGGGGGGGGGCTCGTCCGGTAGTATTTTCTTCAGTTCAATTAAGACTTCACAGAGGGACAGAGCAGGTACGTGACAGCGGAAACGTAAAACGAAAGTGGCTATAGTAGAAACATTTTTAAATTCTCCCACTTTCGAGCGACTGAATAGGTTAAAGAAGGATAATATGATCGAGATAGAGACAACGTTAGCATTAAAAACCAAACGGTCTCTGAGGAAACCCTAATTAATGACGATAATAGCGAAGCACACGGTTGACAACGATATCTTCGAAGAAGAGGTGTTGGACGACCTTGCGTCAAACTTTCACAGTCCCAGATGGAGCTTGAGAAAGCCAAGATCGAGGCGAATAGCAAAACATAGATGGAAAAAGTTAGGGTAGAAATGGAAAAAGCTAGGATAGAAACCGGGGAAAGATAGAGTTAGAGAAGGCTAAAATAGAAATAGAGAGAGCTAGAATAGAACAGGAGACCAGTTACTAAGAACTAGAGGATAGTAGAACGCTGCGCGATGAGAGGCGAAACTAGTTCGACCTTGCAAAGCAGGGCAGACTCGTTCCAGCATTCAATGAGGCTGATGTGGACAAGTACTCCCACCACTTTGGGAAGATCGCCTCAAGCCTAGACTAGCCACTGTATAACTGGACTTTACTGCTACAAACAGTACTAAAGGGTAAAACCCAGGAAATGTACGCATCTTTATCAGCGGCGGATTGCGCATTGTAGAGTCCACATTTTTAAGACGCTATAAGATGATACCAGAGGCATACAGGCAGCAGCTTACGGGGTGTGAGAAAGATGACAGACAGACATACGTCGAGTTCTTTCGTCAGAAAGAGATGTACTTCGACAAGTGGTGCACAGCTAAGAGCGTGGAGGTAGACCACGATAGGTTGAGGCAGTTAATGCTGATAGAGGAATTCCAGCAATGTGTTCACGGTGATCTCATGGTTTATCTGGACGAGAGACAAGTGGGCACAGCATATGACATAGCCACCTTCGCAGATGAATATGCGTTAACGCATAAGTGGTGTAGGAACAGACCGAACTGCCCGTTTGCTGACGGAAGCTGCGCTAACCCCAGAATGACGGCTAGCGCTGGTCCGAGCATGAGTTCGGGGTCAAACAGGGAACAGGAACCGATCAGACAGCCCAAGAAACGAAACCCATTTTCCGAACAGTCAACAAGCGGAGAGATGGAGGACGATGACGTGTTACTACTGTGGGAAAGTAGGACACGTATTGTTTGAAAAAAAAAGGAAGTTCGACGAAATCAGAAGCGCATCTTATGGTAAACCGCAAGAGTTTATTGCATTAAAGAAAGACTTCGTGAAAGAACCCTCGCAGGGAGTCATAAAAGGATATAGACCCTTTATTTCAAAGGAGGAAATACATCCCGTGGGTAACCCCACGAGGAGAATGAATGTCAAGATACCACGAGACACTGGAGCGACCTAGTTCGTAATATTAAAGAGGTGTATAGCGCGTGGTGCGAATACGGCCACAGGCGAATTCGTGACCATACGAGGAGTCGGAAATAACTTTGTTAGCATCCCACCCCATAGAGTGACCCATCGATTCCGAGATTGTACAATGCGTCGTTGAAATCAGAATGGTCAATTATCTGCCCGTGGGAGGCGTAGCAATGATACTCGGCAATGACTTGGCCGGAAAGAAAGTCAAATCCTACCCTATAGAGAGGTGGAGACACCGAGCGTCTCAGAGAAGACCAAAAAGGTGAAAGCGAGAAGTCCCCAGAGTCGTCCCATTGATATTATGATCACACGGAGAAAGGCTAAAAAGAGATCCGAAATAAAAAAGGGTGATCAACTTAACACTGTCCCCCGAACTTTAAAAAACGGAGATAAAATTCTCATTCGACTATCCATGGTTGTAACCATTCTAAAAGTCGATCGCCCGAAAGTCCAATAACACCCGTGACATCATCAAAACGTTGGATTGCCAAAAGCTACACTAAGATGTCATGTAGCTATAATTAGAACTTGTAATTGGGAAGATCAATCGAACCCTGTCCTAGTCACAACTAGAGCTGCCCAGAAACCTATAGCCGCGAACGTCCGCAAGAAGTACGTATGTAAAAAATCACCCTGTAAACCGAGACAATCCGAAGCATCGACAATGTGTGTGTCGATGCCTTAATCGCGTGCCTTATATGGCAAAAAGAGATTTTAATAATTTTAATAACGTAGGTTATATATAATGTGATCTACATAATATATATATATATATATATATATATATATATATATATATATATATATATATATATATATATATATATATAATGTAATCTTCGACGATTCTAGCCAGTCGGCCGTTAGTTAATAAGTTAAATCTCAATGCTTATATAAACACTATCAACTACGGGCGAGTGTACTATTCCTGTTTACAACGAGGTTTGCATTATCGCTAATGATAGTTAGCGATTTCACTTACCATAGTGCTCAACCCAAGAAGCGGCATATATAATCATCTACAGACAGATATTTTCGTGTATATATATTATAGGTATGTATTATATAATTGCGCTCCAATTTAACAAACAGCGAACCCTCTATTTTGACTACAAATAAGAAAATGCTGACCAAATGAGAGAGAGAGAGAGAGAGAGAGAGAGAGAGAGAGAGAGAGAGAGAGAGAGGGGGGGGGGTGAGTAGGATTGTTTCTAAGTATAAACTGATTGAGTTTGAAGTACGTTTGTATGTAACTGCCATGTTACATTTAGATGTAACGTTTATGGCGACCATAAAATGAACGCGAAAATTAAGGCATGCGCATGCGTATTGGCGATGAACATTTCAAACGAAAACAAAAAACATACGAGTATGTAATTTTGTAGACGTGTTCTTAAAAATGCTTGACTATCTGTTTGCGTTTATGTGTATATTATGTTAAAAATGCGTACGTGTGTGCAGTATTTACAATTCGTCTGTTATATTGCAACGAAAAGGATGAGGAGATGTGTAAGCTTGTAATGACTTCGCGGTAAACGTCACAGAACGACAGAGAAAATGAAATAGATTTTTCATGCGGATTAAATCGTCTTTTCGTTCGATTTAGAAAACTTTATAAAACACCCAGAGCTTATTAAAGCCACGATTCTCAGTTCAATATTAAAGGAAAAATAAAGTATAAAATATAACGTAATTACAAAAAAAAACCCTAATTAATTGGGTTCACAATGGATTTTTAAACAAATATATCATCGAATTTAACAGGGGCAAAAAATTAGACGACCCGTGACCCGTTGGATCAACGTTGCTACATTAGTTATATATATATATATATATATATATATATATATATATAAAATTATATTTTCAATATTTTACTTACGTACAATGTCGTTTCAAGCTTACGGCTATCATCAGCGCAGGGAAATAACAATCTTGGACAGTCACAGGGCGCGAACCCGATTCACAGAGACACCCTGAATCATTAAGATTCACTTAGTCCTTGAGGCCATAAGAGATTGTCACGTGATAACGGAGAAATTAAGTTATATTTATATTGGAAGCGGCGAGTATAAAGATCAAGATATTCGATAGGATTCAACGACAGAACCAGAGTCTTGAACTGGGTCTTTAGGTAAATGTCTATTTTTAATCTTTCAAACAGTGTCTTTACTTTAATTTTACTTAAAGGAACTTCTATTTTGACTGTTCAGTGATATTAAAAAACAGCCAGTTGTATTTAGACACAACTAGAACTTAATTTCTCCTGTATAACGTGATAATTCCTGATGGCCTTGGGGATAAAGCGAAAGCATGCGGAGTCTTGTTCGACTCTGTAAACCGGGTTCGCGCTTTGTGACCGTGTGAAATTGTCACTTCTTACACTGATGAGAGCGAAAGCTTCAAACGCCGGCGTATGTAAATAAAAATAATTTAAAAATTATATATATATATATATATATATATATATATATACATATGCTAGAAAAGCTTCAAACGCCGGCGCATGTAAATAAAAATAATTTAAAAATTATATATATATATATATATATATATATATATATATATATATATATATATACTAGAAAAATCCTCTTCCTAGGAAGGATAAAATGAATTCTCCGAACAGAACAATTTTGCATCACTTTTATATCCCTTCTAAATATTAAAATCAAGATTTAATGATACTAAATCTTATGTCTAGAATCCTTATTTCAATTTTGATCAAAATCCAGTACATGCCTTTTATTCTAGATAATGTCTAAAATTTAAGGCTTGAAATTCAGGAAACCTTTTTTTTATACAATAAGATCACCGTGTATCAAGGCCCAAAGGCCACTCGAGGATAATGGTTAAAGTTTTTGACTGGTTGACGGTGAGACAACATCGCGATCACTGGCACGATGGTTGTAGCAGGGCAGTCACTGATTATTTACGGGGACGGTTCAACAATAACTTGTTTACATTGGACTTGACAGACGACCATATTGTAGTCGGCTGGTAAGCAGACTCGCGGCACTGTGTCCCACAGATGAGCAGTTCTAGAAAAGAACTCTGTCCATTGAAGTTTTGTTTCATCTTGGGCACGCAGAGGGTGAAAGAGAAATCATTTACAGTGGCAGTAGCTAGGCAGGTTCTAGTTGTGAATGTTTTACAAGGGGGGAACATAGATTTGAGCTCAGTCGTGCATCTGCCATGAAAATAACGGTAGAGCAAAGAAATACTAGTAACATCTCTTCCGTGAGAGAGTGACTGTAGGGAAGAGAAGAGGACATCCTCTACTAGATTTCGAAGTCGGTTTTAGACTCTGTCAAGGCAGGAAAGGGTGCTCTGAGCGGAACTTCCCCAGATGTGGCAGCAGTACTCCATCTTAGGACGAATTTCACTTGTACAGGTCTACCTAGCGTCGGGCGTGATATATTTTCTGGAGCGGTAGAATGATCCAACCATTTTTCCAGCGGTCTTAGCAACAGTCTGAAGAGAAGGTCAGTCCCAGGAGCTTATCAAAGCAGTGGACTTACTGAAGGGGGGGGGGGGCGTTCATTTCAACTGGGACAGAGTGGGGGTCGGAGCGTTGGTGGTGAAAGGAGAGGAGTTTGGTCTTTGACGCATTGACACCTTTTCCCTCATTGCACCACTTGCTCCAGGTCGGAAGATATATATATATATATATATATATATATATATATATATATATATATATATAGTAGAGAGAGAGAGAGAGAGAGAGAGAGAGAGATAGAGAGAGAGAGAGAGAGAGAGAGAAAGATAGAGGCAGGCAGAAAAAATCTGATCATTAATGCTCTTCGAAGTGTTTCCATAGATGGTTGTGTCATCAGCAAAAATGTCGACGAATGACCTTAGGATGTATCTTGGGAGATCATTTATGAAGATCAGAAAGAGGGTTGTGCCCACAATGGAACCCTGAAACCGGCGTTGACACTGTGTGCTTCAGACTTCTGTCCATCAACGACTACTTTTATAAATATACCAGAGGCAAATGATTTGATGGTTGAGAGTACATTTTCAGATATTCCATAGCTAGCGAGCTTGTAAATTAAACCTTTATGCCAAACACTGTCAAAAACCTTTGATATGTCAAGAGCTATTTCTTCAGAAATAAAGATCCCGTCAATAGATTTACTTATTCTGTGTGATATTACAGTGATCACATCAGCTGTTGATCTTGCAGGACGAAAGCCATATTGATTGTCGCTGAGTAGGCTGTTTTTGCTAAGGTGATTAACAACTTCTTGGTTTATCACAGATTCAAGCAACTTACTTATGACGAACATGAGACTGATTGGTCTGTACTGAGATGCAGAAGACCGGTCACCAGTATTTTTAAATATTGGACAGACTGATGAGGTTTTTCAAGGTGTTTTGGAGCATTTCTCTTTTAAGCAATGATTGAACAGCTTTGTAAGAATAGGAGCTAGTTCAGGTTGCAGAAAATCACGACGATTGGGATGTTGTTAGGACGAGTTGCTTTGATGGCACCAAGGTTTTGAATAAGTTTGGCAACATCCTGGACAGATATGTGGATGTCGCTCAGAGTGTTTACAATCATGAGGAATTCAGAAGGTAGGCGAAATTTAATGCAAAGTTATTTGCGAAAAGTTTGGCTTTGTCAGACGCTGAAGAAACCATTCCTGATCCATTGATAATGGTTGGAATAGAGGATACGTTTTTATTCAGGGCCGTGTTTGTAATACGCCAGAACTTGTGGAAACCAAACTTCTGCTCGACCACTATGGATTGAATAGATTGGGCATACTTTTCTTTTGCGCTTTTTTATAGCCCTTTTGTAGTGGTTTACTGGCAGCCTTAAAACGGCCTTGGTTTCAGAGAATCTATTTTGTTGAAAGCTATTGAAATAGTGTTTTTTTAGCAATGCCAGCGACACATTCAGGGGTGTACCACGGCTGGGAGTTTGTTTTTTTCTTGGAATTTCTTGGAGGGTATGAATTTCTCAATACCAGCGATTAGCCAATCAGTTAAATCGGATGTGATACAAGACACATTCTTTTCAAACATTGAATGATGGGGAATTTCTGATATGAAGGATCTGAGGCTGTCCCAGTCGGCCATCAGGTATCGATACGTTGTACGAGGAAGAGGGACTTCAGAGGACTTGTTGCACTTTGTTCTGATCTTGATTGAGACTACTGAGTGATATGAAGATCCCAGTGAAGACAGGACAGAGGATGAGCAAATAGTTCAGGACAAGTTGTTAAGAAAGGATCAAGAAGACTTGCAAAATGTCCGTCAACACCGGGAACGCGAGTGGGTTTGTCAACAATCAGTGTTAGATCATAAGTAAGGGAAAAATCGTGACAAAACCGCCCTTCGTCGCCAGTCTTGTTTGAATGAACTAGTCATTCAAAATTGTGGACACTAAAGTCACCACAGACATGGATGCTAGCAAAAGGGTGAGCAGACATGATCTTGTTAATTTTGTCGGAAATTTGCTCAATGACAGAGATAGGACGATAGAGACAAAAGATAAAAGCGGTGCTGTTCGTAAAAGCAACGCAGAAACACATACAGGGCGAATTATGGTCTTCGTAGGAAGTGTCCCTACCACAAGGAAAGCCATCCCTGGTGTAGGCACAGATTCCAGATTCATGAGGGTCGGGTTTAGAGATCATATTTGCGTATCCTGGGATAATGACGTCATCAGTAGAAACTGACGAGCTCATAACAGGTCAGGTTTGTCTCCTGTAAACATAGTTCAACCTCCGGAAGGTTTAAACATAGACCCCTGATGTTGGAATAGGAGACGTGATAGTAGGGAACTACGTTGGGAGTTGGGGTTCTGAGTTTAAGCTTTTGATTTGTTGGGAGACTTTTCATGTTGGGAATGGAAGATTTATGGAAGAGTTCAGCAGCTTAGTTTAGAGCAGAACAATGAGTATTGATTTACTCCTCTCCAGGAGTTAGGCACAAGGCCAGTTTTTATCTTACTCCCACAAGTAAGATGTGACCCAACGTCGGGTCGGGAAAGTGGGGGTTAAAAATTGCCTGGGCAGCCTCGTCGGCATTCCCCGGTAGGGGCGCCTCGAGCAGTAAGCAATAAACTTACTCCTCCCCAAAGAGGGGAGGAGAAGCCTGGGAGAGTGGACCTCCTAGAACTGCACAGGACAGACCCATAGACCGGCGTAAATCAAGCCCCGAAGGACAAGACAATACCAGTCTATGGGGTGCAGTATCCATCAGAACAGATACTACACTTTGATCTTAGCCAAAGTGAGTAAAAGAAAGATTTTTTTGAAACTATTGACGAAAGAAAAGCCGTTGCAGTTCTCACTTATATGACATCGAGAGGCCCTTTCAGAAACTACTGCATGGTCCTTGCGTAATTGGTATCTAATGTCTATGAATAAAATACATTGCGAATCTGAAACATTTGAACCCTTTAAAATGAGAGGGTTGTGCCCTACAAACCCTTTAAAATACTCCAAAGAAACTGAAATTTGAGGAATATTTTATTCATTGATATCTAATACCTACTGTTAAAATTTTGCCCAAAACCGGACGTATCTGAATTTTCCCGACGGACATAAAACTAAATTAAACAAAATTAAACAAAATATAGCCCCATGACTTACCATTACGTCTAGCTGATGTGTTAAAGAAATTCATAATAATCGATTAATTAGTTTTGAAGTGAACCCTATGCATATAAATATATGAACATGTATGCATCCATAACTTCATATCTCTATCTTTATAAAAGTTAGGTATGTTTATATATTTGTATATAGATTGAATATTTTGATAGAATTGACCAATCAATATTAAGTATTTCAACCAATAAACATCGACTATTTTACAGAGATTGTTTCTGAACTGTCGCTACTGTTGTTGCTGTTCTTAAGCAAGTCGAACTTCTGCACAGAGCCCACGAAGATCGTGCCTCAGGATTACTTGTAAAAAAGTAAAAAGTATTGAATCCTTTATGGTACCAATATCGTAAAAAAAACGGAAGGGAATAAATACAAACATTCGTGTATTAGCGATGTATATTTCTACTATCTATAGAAGCAGGTAACATTATAGGTAGTGACTAATATCTGAGGTTTGAATCTCAGGGTTTGTTCACGCGCTGCGCCTTATAATGATGAGTATTCAAAAATGAAACAGGTGTCCATGGATGACTAATATATATATATATATATATATATATATATATATATATATATATATATATATATATATATATATATATATATATAAAGGTCGGACTTCCTCTGATGATAAGATTTTGATCTTTGAAAAGCCTGGCTTAAGGAAAATTTAACTTGAATAAATTGCCTTTTTGCGGAATATACCTTGCTCTGAGCAATTGAATTGAATTTTGATTTGGCTTTTGCTTCTCTAATTCCTTTCCATTCTTCTCCATATATATATATATATATATATATATATATATATATATATATATATATATATATATGGGAAAATGAAAAAGGAAAACCAAAAAAATGGATGTTTTTTATGTGTACATCAACGTTTCGTCTTTATTTATAAGACTTCATCAGGATGATAATATAGAGAAAAATGTTATGCAAGTACAAACACATGTGGGGTTGACATATTGGGAAAAGGGAAGAAAATAATGGCCACTACTGGAGAAAACAGTAGGGTGGACGTCCGTAATTCATTTTTCAGTTCTCACCAAGTACGGACGTCAACCCTACTGTTTTCTCCAGTAGTGGCCATTATTTTCTTCCCTTTTCCCAATATGTCAACCCCACATGTGTTTGTACTTGCATGACATTTTTCTCTATATTATCATCCTGACGAAGTCTTATAAATAAAGACGAAACGTTGATGTACGCATAAAAAACATCCATTTTTTGGTTTTCCTTTTTCATTTTCTCATATATATATATATATATATATATATATATATATATATATATATATATATATATATATATATATATATATATATATACCAGGAGTTTCGGTGATACAAACCAGATGTAACAATTCCTTTTGATAATTTCTTAGTTATTGTGGTTGAGTTTGTATTGATTTTTTGGTTCGGTAGGTATTTATGATGTGCATCCGAATTTTTTCTGGGTATGTGACTTTGAATTTCCTGAGAATCAAGTTTTACCTGTGTCACTTCAATTTCGCCATTGATGTTCCTGGTACTTTCCTGAACATTTTTTGAAAGCTTCTTTGCATGAATGTTCGCCTTGATATTGTATAGTTTCCATTTGCAATTGACTTGAATTAGTATGCTCTGAATTTTTCCAGAAACGCGTGTAAGTTTTCTTTGCTCCGAAATTGACATTAAATCTCAGTATAATATAACTCTGATCTGTCATTTCATTTATTTATAGCTCTATTGCAATTTTTTTAGATAACAATTAAAATACTGAATGTTAAGCTTCATTTTGCTTTGGGAATTATATAAAAGAATTGCTTTCCTTTGAAATATTATCACACATACACACACACATATATATATATATATATATATATATATATATATATATATATATATATATATATATATATATATATATATATATATATATGTGTGTGTGTGTGTATTTGGGGGCTGTGATGGGCTTGTGTGTATTTTTGGTAACAGCTGCTTTTATAAAGCATTACAATGAACTGTACGGTTTCTTTTATAAACACTATTGGAAAATGACAGTCATAAATAGAATCCTTTTTTTAATGACGTCATCTGTAATTAAAAAATCTGTTACAGATTTGTTTTCATTAAAATCTCTATAAAATAACTAAAAAAAAACGGTGTCACCAATTTTAGCTGATCGTGTTTTTTCGTTTCCTGCAAAAATCCGCGACCACACACTACAACAATCTGTATGTTTATAAAGTTGAGCTATTAGTCGCACTGGCAGTGAGGTGAAAAGACCAACTTCCTATTCATAAGATATACAGCTTTCTAAAATACCCAGTTACAACGTTCGGACGTTAACTAATTTGCATATTGATTTGCAAAACAAACTCCAATTAATTATTTATTCGTTTTTGTTTTGTTTTCTGATAATTATTTTCATTTTACTTCTAGCCACAGTAATATTCATGAATATTTTTTTATGTCGTGAGTAAATGTTTAGTATTTCTGGTGGAAATAGTATTTTCTGATCAATTTAACTCTAGGGGTTGCGGTTCTTGATTTTCTCAATTTTCTGACTAACGCCGGGACACGCGGCCAGCTAGTGGTGAATAAACATATCTATATAATAATACGCTCAGACAATTTGAAATCCGTACGTTATCACCTTCCACTTACACCCATTTATTTTGTTGAGATCACCCGCTTACAAAAGATAAAAAAAAAAGAAATTCAAAATGTACTGGTGTTGTTAAGGTAGATATTCTTACTTCACCAATTTCAAAATAAATTGTTCCAAACTCGAATTCCATTGTCCCGTTTTAACTTAAAAAAAAACAATACTATTTGTATTCTTTGAACTTTAATGCCATTTTAACACATAACAATAAATGTTACAGTTTAAATTAATAATAAAAAAGAAGTTTTATTTAAATTTTAGCTGACAATGATAATTAGTTTTACGGAAGAAGAAATATAAATATTTCCCTGTATATTATTAAACTTTAAATACATGTATTATTTCAAGAGATATATTAGGATTAATAGTAAATGATACCGGTAAATGGGAGGTGGTGGCGGTGGTGAAATAATTAACGAAGCTGACTGACGGGTTGGTGTACCAAGTTCGAATCCAGTCAGTTCCAATAGTATCACTTTCACTTAAGGATGTTGGCAACCTTCTCGTGGTCCTTCCCGTCAGTACCCGATGTCTTTCCCGAAAGATTTCTAACTAGAAAAACATCGGAGAAACTAATGCCAACACGAAAGAAGACTTAAGGATATTGCCATCCTTAACGAGGGTCCTACTGTAAGTACCCAATTCTAAAATCGAGGAAACCAATGGCAACAACCAAACGAAGCTGGTAAAAAAGTCGTACCATGCTGATCCAAACGAATTGATTTTATATCCAAGTAGATGAAGAAAGCAGCCGTGGAATCTCCACATGCACCTGCTACTAACAAATCAATATAGCTAATATATTAAGGGTACTTTTTAGGAATAGTTATCCATGAACATTTCAGGACTTAAGTCATCAATTCCGAGTTTCACCGGAGACTTCCGAGACTGGCGAATGTTAACAAATGTCACCGAACAAACCGTATGTATTATTAAACTTTTTTTGCGAAGAACTTATTTAACGAAATAAACTTGATTTTATCTCGTATTTATGTGTATTCTGTAATGTTGTTTAGGTACGTTTGCACAATATGAACCGAACTGCTTTTTTTAAAAACCCTAATCTAACCCTAACCTAACCTTTTTAGTAAAGGTAAATGAAAAGGTATCCCCAAAAATCCAAATTAAAAGTTTCAAAAGTAATAAGGCTATCTCCCCCCCAAAAAACAGTCGGAAGTTGATCTTTCTAATTGATTGAAAAATAGTCGTCAGCCAAGTAACAACGCCTTTAAAAAAAAATTGTATATCACAGACATGATGTTGCTAGTCTCAGTCTTTTCTGTCAATACTATTATGGCATGTGTTCTTCAGAATTGTTTGGTCTATTGCCTGCTTCCTTTGTTACAGCTCGTTTGACTCGTTGGTCAAGTGGTCTTCATCAATTCGCTGTTTTGATTCCTTATTGTAATACAGCTTCCTATTCCAGTAGCTTCGGTACTAATGTTGTACTAATTTTTCTGTACAAAAAAAAAAAAAAAAATTACGCTCTTAATTTTAATTTTCAATTAATCGAGCACTCTGCTCGGATTTTTCCTACTATATTACAAAAGAAGTTACACGAGCAAAATACGCGTCCCACGGCGGGTATAAACAATATGTATAGAATTTATAGCTCCACATTTTCATACTTAGAGATATATAAGAGATACATGTGTACTCGATTCATCCCATAAAAGTAACGAAACGTAATTTATTTTTGACAGCTTAAGTAACTAAACGTTATTTATTTGATAGGTAATCGTATATTACTTTTTTTTGTGCGGTTCACCTCCCCCCCCCCCGACCAAATAGCTTATTAAAAAAATGGAAAATAATGTGGCCACGTTAATCACTATCGGTAGAAAAGTAGACGATCAATGACAAGGACATATTCACTCGACAATATTTCAAGTTTAACTACCACCATTTGTTACAGAACAAATCAATATCGATTTGTCCTTATTTACATGGGTTTCTTTCTGACTATATTTACAATACGTTTCGATCGATCCCCGTCTTCATGTTTTTTCTCCCTATTTAAATATGTGGATGTTTATTATTTGTATAAGTTGATTTACAAAAAAACAAAACAAAAACAAAACAAAAAACAAAAAACAAATTATAAATTAAAGCATGTCGGTCAAATCGTTGTAGAAATATAAACGTTGATTTAAACAAAAGGGTTAGAAAAATAATGTAAATAAATCGCTCATCAGCTAAATGACAACAGGCATCAATATATGTCTGTCTAATATATATTCTCTCTCTCTCTCATATATATATATATATATATATATATATATATATAAGAGAGAGAGAGAGAGAGAGAGAGAGATAATGTTAGTAGTATATCAGAGTATGAACAGTAAATACAGCATTAGTTTTCATAGGAAAAAAACCCTAAAATGCACGATATACAAAATTATCGAACATAAAAGTATCTTTCTTCTCGCTTTGATCCTGATGGGGGACGAGGCAGTAGTCGGAAGGGAAAAGGTCTTGCTAAAAGAATTGCGACGTCAGCGACCCACCCAACAGGGTCTGGTAAAAAAACATGGAGTCTCTGGTTGGAGCAAAGTCGTACCACTGACGCCGACTCGTAACAGAGTATGCCTATATCGTGCAAATGACTACCCGCTCGCAAGAGTGTCTGTTGATCTCGTTGAGGGGTTGACGTGTGAATCCGAATTAACTCCTCAGTGTCGAAGTTTCTTCAGCATCGTAAAAGTCTGCCCACATCCACTACTGTAAGTGGATAACCTGTAGTTTAAATATCTCACTCGTGAGAGAGTCTGTCGATTAGAGTTGGGCGGTTTTGAAATTTTGGTTTCGGTATCGGTTTCTGTTTTTTTCCCGAACCGTAAACCGAGGTTTTAACCTCGGTTTACGGTTCGGTTTTTTCGTTTTTTTTGAAAATTTTTTTTTACTATGGAAGCTATTCATTCTCTTGTGTGATGATTAGTTATTATTCAACGTTTAGTTGAATTATGCCACTGTTTCGATAATTTTGTGACTGAATCATTCTCCATGATATGAATCATATAAGTTTTAAGGTGTTGACTGTTGTAATCAAAGTTCGATACCTTTTTAACAGTTAACTCGTTAAAACAGTGACCAAAGATTCATGAAAGATTTCTGAAGAATAAAACTCAGTTTGAATATACATTCTATCTAATTCTTTAACCCATCAGAAGCTAAAATATAACTCAGAAATGCAAGAAATTAAAAAACGAAAATTTATTTAAACAAACAAAATAATTTTACAAATAAAATTAAACAAAAATGATGATGAAAATGAAATATTGTCAAAATTATTTGACAGATAAAAATTTTAATTTTTAATAGGTGAAAATGTTTGCAAGACGTTGTGTCTTGTCGCGTAAAATAAACACACCATATACTTCTCGAATTGCCGGTGTTGACTGTTGGGATGTCTGTCATTTTGTGTGCTCGCAGTTCTGTCAACTGGTGCGTGTTGGGGTTAATATTTGTTTTTAAGACAGGGTAATAAAACTTTATAGACATGCGTAAAAGACTAGTAGTACACCCGAAAACCGCGCCAAGGGAAAAGGAAGGATGGTTAAAAAAAGTAGAGATTATTAATTCACCTAAAGTCATTTTTTAAGCTTTAAGGTAATTTTAGTCATAGAATTCATGACTTGGATTAAAGTTTAATAATTAAACTTTCGAATAAATTGTCAACTCTAAATAAATACCATATTAACAATTTAGTAAAATATAAATCGTTGCATAGTCTACTTTTTGAATAACCCATTTTTGGGAGAGAAAACGGTATAGTTGAGAGATAGTTCTCTAGAAATTACAATTTATGTATGAAGTGGCTTTTCAAAAGTAAACAATGAAATGCCTAATGTTTAAAATAATTTTTAAAATCCGAATAAAGTGACACTAGCATTGGCAACTACTTTTTTTCTTTTTAAATGTTTATACTTACTCACTACTTTTCGTTTATTTACTTTTACAAGTATTTTTTTTAAATTTCATTTTAATAACTTATTTTTTTAGATAACTCTGAAACAAACAAATAATTATTTTACAATTTTGAGTTGAATCAAATAGATTTTCGACATCATACGGAACGCGTTTGATTTTTTCTTTTTCATTTGAAAATAGTTTATGCTAAAAATACGATGTCATGTTGTCTGTCGTATTTCTCTTTTTTTCATTTGAAAATTCAAAATGTTAATGATAAACAAACTGTAAACAAAGATTTCTTCCTACAAGTAGCAATACACATGAAAAAATTTAAATTGCTTAAAATATCTCAATAATGGCATATATAGAAAGAGCTTGATGATCTAAGAAAGAATCTTTTTAAATTTTTTAAATCTGACTAAAAATAAGGAAGTTATGACTATTTTTGTGCCTCGCACAATTGGATATTTCCCCCTCTTTAATACCATATGCGTTTTGTCACATTTTTTACACTAATTTTTCAGTAAAAATGTTATATCTTTGTTAAAACACAAGATTAAGCAATGAAATTTACCATATAAGTGTATTTTTGTACAAGGAATCAGAATATGCCACTGAAAATCTCCAGAAATTAATGGTTTCCAAGTAATCTGCACTAAGTGCACATAAATATGCTGCAATACCTTAAAAATACCATGAATCCATTAAAAGAAAGAAGTTAGAAAACTCAAAGTTGAATTGTAATACATTTTATGTACAAGAAACTAAAACCTAATACTAGGACTGTTTAAAAATGAATATATTGCAAGATTTCTTTAGCATTATTGTAGATTTACACCTTCTGCTAACTCACCCCCTTACCTCCCCAAAATATGAGATTCAATTTTTTTTATTTAGGCAATTACATGTTAACACCCTGAAAAACTTGACAGAAAGAAAGAAACAAAAACAATTATTTTAGAATTTAAAGTGGGGATCAGTTTCACATAAAATAATCCCCCATTGTAAGGCCATTCTAGCGTTTTAGGTCAGTTAATTATTTTTTCTATGGGAGATAAATCCTGTGCGTTTTTCTTGTTTTTTTTCTTTTTTTTAGACGATTATAAGGGTTTTTGTGGGAGGAGGGGGGCTTACCACTTGAACTTCAGGTTAGTGGTAGGGCTAGGGGCAATTAAGTGTGAACACCCTGAAAACTTAGCAGAAAGAAAAAACCCCAATTAATTTAGAATTTCGAGTGAGGGATTAGTTTCACATATATTTAATGCAGAATAATTCACCATTTCCGGGCCATTCTAGCGTTTTAGGGCATTAATCAATTTTTTTCTATGGCAAATAAATCCTGTGCGTTTTTTTTTTATGGGCGTCTGCTTTTTTTTTTGTTTAGACGATTATGTGTGGTTCTAATGGGCTTTTTTGTAGGATTAGGGCTTCCTACTCGGACTTAGGGTTAGTGATAAGGTTAAGGAAGGGGTTTTGTTTTGGATGGAGGTTGCCATTCGGACTTAGTGTTAGGGTTAAGGGAGTTTTTTTAGGAGTGGCTTGCCACTAATATTTAAGGTTAATGGTACGATACGTTCAAGATGGCATTTTTAGGAGGTGGGCTTGTTAGTCGTACCTAGAGTTAATGGTAGAGTAATTATTTATTTTATAAATTTCACTAAAAGGCAAGAATGGCCGGGAAATCGGAGATCATTTTACATTAAATTTATATGCGAAACTGATCCCCCACTCTAAATTCTAAACTATTTTTTGTTGTTTTGTTTTTTCTTTTTTTCGCCAAGACTTTAAGACGTAATCGCCTAAAAAAGTAGAATCTTAATTTTTTTTTTAAATTGGCGACTAGAAATTCATTACTACTAGAAGTTCGAAAGTTGAGTGAACACCAGTATTTTTTAAAGTATTTTTTATAAAAGAACCAAATAGGATTAACTTTATTAAGCACAAAAAGTATTTTTATCTTACTTTTAAAGAAGTTTATCAACGAATTTTACAAAGCTTT
>OY744548.1:40262625-40270125 GCA_963556195.1 Sepiola atlantica
TATATATATATATATATATATATATATATATATATATATATATATATATATATATATATATACAGGGCTTTACGTGCTCCACTACTTTTGGATCTGCTCCCGCTCCTGCTCCAACGCCCAAAATTGGAGCTGGCTCCTCTCACGCTCCCCATTTTCAAAAAGGAGCCGCTCCTGCTCCAACTCCTATAAAAAAGGAGCGGCTCTTTTTCAGCGCTCCATTATAAAAATATACCTTCTTTCATAAACGTTCTATTCTGCCAATGAGTGGTCGAAGGATAGGGGTGGGCGTCAAAGGATCTCGTCAATATGGGTTGAGATGTCACTTTAAGTGTAAGACCGTAAGATAATATTTGACAAAATCTCGCTAATATTTTGAGAGTTATAGGAGAACATGTCGGACGAAGTATAGGATTATACGTAAATTTTCGTTTCCTGAGAACAAGAAAACAATTTTACTTTTTTAAATACATGGAAATTTTCTAAGAATTTAAAGCCAGTTTAAATGACTTTCTACTCGATAGTTTATAAATTCCTTTCAAGTTTTGCACACACACGAAGTAATTGATGTTTTGTTAATTAAAATGGCTGACTTGTTTACGAAGAAATCTAAATGAATTATGATGGATTTAATCTCGTTACTTGATTACGAACCGGCTTGAAATAATAACATTATTTAGACAACGATTTTTTTACATGGGGAGAATTGGGGGGTGCTTTGTTAACTATTTTGTACTTTTACGTAACAATTTTATAAACAGAAGATATCGTAAAAATTGAATTTAACTTGAAAATTTTATGTAAAAAATAACCCGGTCCAAACCTTTAATTTCGTAACGTAATTACGAACCGGATTGAAATAACATTATTTAGAAAGCCATTCTTAACATGGAGTGAGGGGGGCTTTGTTAACTATTCTGTACTTTCACCTAACAATTTAATAAACAAAAGATATCGTAAAATTTTAATTGAACTTGAAAATCTTATCTAAGAAAATAGCCCGGTTTGTAAACGGCACAAGTACCAAAAAAATAATATAAAAAATATTCTTCACTGGGGAGGGGGTAGCCCCGTATTTACAAGTATATCTCCTGTAAAAACGGTTCTAAAATCTATTTTCAATCGATATTTATTCGATAATTGCCGAATTTTCCTACTTGGCCAAAATTGCCGAGTTTTCCGTTGCCGAATTTTCCATTGACAAATTTTCCGTTGCCGAGTTTTCCGTTGCCGAATTTTCCATTGACGAATATTCCGTTGCCGAGTTTTTCTTTGACGAGTTTTCCTAAATTGTGTATTATACATACATACTTCTATCCAGTCAAGCAGACTATCTAGTCTAAGAGAAGAAAAACAACATAACTTTCACTAATACACTTAGAAACGGTATGAATCCACATATATCCTCCCCAAAGTTATATGAATTAAATAGTAGGGTACACTGTACTCTGAAACCTTGATTGGGCAACTTACCTCCCCTATCTAGAGTGCTAATTTTCGGAGTTGTTATTCAACAGAAAGATAGCAGTGTATTTTTTAAAAGTGCCTTAGTAATTATCTCAGGTCAGCTAGTAAACATTTTGAATTCTCTCTCTCGGCCCCCTCTCGTCCTGCACTCAGATGGTGTCAAAATCGTTCGTACCCCTAACTCAAATGTTTAATCTTTCCAAAGAAATAGAACGCTCAAGTCACTGACTGCAATAAAAACTTTAATGACGCCTTTGATCAGTCTCATTGCTTGATAGCAAGTCGACGGGGTTGGGGGGTGTAACGAATAAAACAATAAAAAAAAGATTGTTAAAAACATTACAATTAAATCGTCTTCCGCTTGAGCCCCCTCCCTCTCTCTACCAGAGATATCATTTTAAAAAATAATTCAGAGTAAACTCTGAGACTTTCTTTACTTTTCCTTTATATTGCTGAATAAAAAACTAATGTTTAAAAAAAAAATCAAATAATTTTAGAGCGAGGAGCGAGGAGCGCGGAGCGCGGAGCGATAAAACCACCGCTCTTTAGTCCCAAATGGAGTTGCTCCTGCTCAACTCCGGCTGAATATAAAATGAGCCCTCCTCTCCTTCGCTCCAGCAAAAAGGAGCGTGCTCCTGGAGCGCGCTCCTTTTTGGAGGGCTCCGTAAAGCCCTGTATATATATATATATATATATATATATATATATATATATATATATACTTAAAAAAAATATTCAAGTGCTTTTATAATTCCAGAGGACGTTGTTTCGGGCTTTCTACCCTCATCAGTGCAGGAGTTACGGTTGCAGGCAGTCGCATGAGCTCGAATGCATTTCGTAGATTCAGCCTAGAATCACGAGACTAACGCTCAGAAGCACACGGCTGCGAGAGATCATCACATACAGTAATTGAAATTAATGTACACTTATGGAATGTGTATTCTAGGCAAAGGGTTAGTAACATGGACACATTTATTTGTAAACTTTACCATTAAGGGGGAACATTCTAAATGGTAAAGTTTACAAATAAATAATGTGTCCATGTTACTAGCCCTGTTGCCTAGACGACACATTCGATAATTCATAATAAGTTCAATAGTTTAGTATTTTACCGAGCATATATATATTATTGACGCTCATGCGCGCCCATTGATCCTTTAACAAATGTATTACTTAATATAACTCAAAATTCATGATGATCTGTTCATAAAAATCAATTAATAAAACTTCATATATATATATATGTATAAATATATATACATGCACACACACACACACACACACACACACACACACACACACACACACACACACACACACACATATATATATATATATATATATATATATATATATTCCAGCATTCTGAATAATCGGTTGATAATTTTTTTTATATATGCTTCCCGTAAAAGTTAACATTTACAAAAGAAAATGCGTCATGTTACTCACCGTATTTTTTAGAATATATATTCAAAAATTACTAATGATCCGTTTATTAGTTCAGGAGATTAACACACACACACACACACACACACACACACACACACACTAAACATATAATTTATATATATGTATAGATAAATAACAGATACTTATTGTCATTTTGCTAACGAGCGATTTTTACATTATATATATGTGCATGACAGTGTACACCCTTCATCGAAAATGGCGGTAAATATACGCCAGTATTCGCACTCGCTATTTTATCTATATATATATTATAAAATATTCGTCTAAAATCATAGAATTATAAAAAAAATCATAGCATTATGTCAGTAATTGATATTTCTATGTATAAATTATAATTATAATTTCTGATGACCGAAAGAAAAAAACCTTCACCGTTGTCTTCTTTCCGAATTCATTTCAGGTTATGAAGTAAGTCTAAAGTAGCAGTCTGACTGGCTCCCGCCAAATTGTATGTGTAGTTTTTAGTGCCATAATAAGAACTCTAACTATAACTATATATATATATATATATATATATATATATATATATATATATATATTACAATATAAAATGAAATAATAAAATAAGGTGTCAATCAAATTTTATTAAAATTCAAAGTTCAAAGCAAAGTATCTTAACGGACTTAACTTTGAAGTATAATGAAATTTGATTGACACCTTATTTCATTATTTCATTTTATATTATAATATAAATTCTCTATCCAGTATATTGAGCTTCAGTTTTTTATCCGGATGTTTCACTAATTATAAGATATTAGTTGACGCTTATATCTTTTGTTGGATTACTTTTTAAATATATATATATATATATATATATATATATATATATATATATATATATATATATATATATATATATATATATATATATATATATATAGATAATTCATATATATACAATTTATATATGGTAAGTCAATGAAAATTGATTAGACCTGCAAATGGAAGCAAATCGATATCTTCAGTTGTTCAAAACAAGAAGCAGTTTAGTTGATAAAAAACATCATCAGAGGAAAAATTATGATTGATAAGTTGACAGGATAGGCTAATATTTATATATATATTTATATATATATATATATATATATATATATATATATATATATATATATATATATATATATATATATATATATATATATATAATTCATATATATATATATATAATTCATATATATATATATAATTCATATATATATATATATATAATTCATATATATATATATAATTCATATATATATAATTCATATATATATATATAATTCATATATATATGCATATATATAATTCATATATATATATACATATATATATATATATGTAATTCATATATATATACATATATATAATTCATGCATATATATACATATAGATATAATTAATATATATATATATCAATATATTTCATATATATATATATCAATATATTTAATATATATATATATCTATAAATTTTATATATATTTGATATATATATATTTCATATATATATATATTTCAGATATATATATATTTCTTATATATATATATTTCTTATATATATATATTTCATATATATATATTTATTTAATATATATATATATATTTCATATATATATATATTTCATATATATATATATATATTTCATATATATATTTATTTAATATATATATATATCATATATTATATTTTATATATATATATATACATATATATTTCATATATATATATTTCATATATATATATATTTCATATATATATTTATTTAATATATATATATATTTCATATATTATTTTATATATATATACATATATATTTCATATATATATATTTCATATATATATATCATATTCATATCATATATATCATATATATATGACATATATCATATATATATGATATATATATATGATATATATATGATATATATATGTGGTATATCATATATATATGATATATATAATATATATATATGATATATATATATGATATATAAATGATATATATATATATGTCATATATCATATATATGTAATATATAATATATATATGTGATATATAATATATAAGTGATATATATAATATATATATGTGATATATCATATATATGTTATATATATGTTATATATATATATGATATATCATATATATATGATATATATAATATATATATCATATATATATATATGATATATAAATGATATATATATATATGTGATATATGATATATATATGATATATATATATATAATTCATATATATATATATATATAATTTATATATATATAATTCATATATATATATATATAATTCATATATATATATGCATATATATATAATTCATATATATATACATATATATATATTTGTAATTCATATATATATATACATATATATAATTCATGTATATATATATACATATAGATATAATTAATATATATATATAATTAATATATATGTTTATATATATCAATATATTTCATATATATATATATATCCAGATATTTCATATATATATATATATATCTATAAATTTTATATATATTTGATATATATATTTCATATATATATATTTCATATAAATATATATTTCTTATATATATATATTTCTTATATATATATATTTCATATATATATATTTATTTAATATATATATATATATTTTTCTATATATATATATTTCATATATATATATATATTTCATATATATATTTATTTAATATATATATATTTCATATATTATATTTTATATATATATACATATATATTTCATATATATATTTTATATATATATATATTTCATATATATATTTATTTAATATATATATATATATTTCACATATTATATTTATTATATATACATATATATTTCATATATATATATTTCATATATATATATATCATATATATATCATATATATCATATATATATGACATATATCATATATATATGATATATATATATGATATATCTATATGATATATATATATATGTGATATATCATATATATATGATATATATATAATATATATATATCATATATATATATGATATATAAATGATATATATATATGTGATATATCATATATATGTGATATATAATATATATATGTGATATATCATATATATGTTATATATATAATATATATATGTGATATATCATATATATGTTATATATATAATATATATATATATATATATATATGATATATCATATATATATGATATATATAATATATATATCATATATATATATATGATATATAAATGATATATATATATATATATATATATATATATATATGTGATATATCATATATATTATATATATATGATATATATATATATATATATATATATATATATATATATATATATATATATATATATATATGTATATATATATATATAATTCATACGGATGATCCATTGTAGCGGTTCGGCGTAACCAATTCACAAGGGACTTTTCGTCTGGCGTGGCGCCGGATTTACTGTCGGGCTTAGTTATTCTAATTTTGAAATCATGGTATTAATTTAAAATTTCAGTTGCAATCCCACCCTTATGCGAGGATACCCTGACAGTCACCCTGGGGGTTAGAGGATCACTGTTTTTAAACAAATAGTCGTCCCCTCAGGTTTCTTTTATGTGTCTTTGTACGTGAGTGTGTGTTTTCTAGATGCATGTCCAACTCGCGTATGAAGACAGCATTCGGTCTACTTGAGCTGGCTGATACATTCACACGCAATCATGCAATCGTGCACACACACACACACACATACGTATTCACACACGACTATAGATGTCACACACACAGTTTGCTATGTATTGTTGCACGTGCTTTTTTTCCCCAATATAACACACCCATTTGTTGGTATAATTCAATTTAGAAGTTTCGAAAATAATAATCAACAGGCTGCCCCTAAAATTCGGGTAAAATAAATAATTCACAGGAGCCAAATAAAGCAAGGATGTTCACGTACATTTTTGTAATGACTAGCAGGAAGACCCGGCATCGCCCGGGATTTAATGATAAATCCTAGGCCCTTTTTATCCCAGCCTACAACACTGTATTACTAATTTATTCATATATTTTTTAAATTTCATAAAATATAACTTTAAGGGTTGGCTTTAGGGTGTACTAAATGTTGATTGGGTTGAAGGATGTCTAAGTAAAGTGACATGAATTGAAATAAATGCCACTAAATTTATAGTCTTTTACTCCATTTTAACATAAAATGGTGCAACTGTCGCGAAACTTTGTAGTCTCGTCACCACTTTGAGAGTCTAGTGTACTCTCCCCAATGCTGGGGGGGGGGGGAGAAATTGATTAATACCATGCTCAGGAGTATAAGATAAAGTGGCTTTACAGTAACTTTTATTTTCAAACTTAGCGAACTTGACCCCCCATCTAAGTACTGGTGGGAATCTTGATACAAAAAAAAGACTACATTTCTATAACTTTCACACCTTTATTATATACATTTACATAAGTGGAGAACACTTACCTGGCACAACTTGAGTTGGTGTTGTTCATACCAGTCAAGGCACGTCCTCGACAATCAGCCCGACAATGACCTTGTTTC